>OY744603.1:47947239-48267239 GCA_963556255.1 Allolobophora icterica | reverse complement strand
TGATCTATGTCCAATTGTCTAGCGGAAAAGCGTCTCTGAATTCTGCCAGCCCCATTGGCTGGCTGGCTGTATCCGTCTGTCTCTTCTGCCGTACCAATGCCATGAATATTTTGTTAAAATACCTGCTTAGCATCGACAAGTGGATAGGAGGCAGATGGCTCAGCGACAGCAAAACTGTCATAAAGCACAATAATCTTATGACAGAAGCGACACAATCTGCATTGAATACAACTAAATATGCAACACCAGAAAAGATCTGCTATGCCTTCTTTCTAAGAATGAACATGAATGCCCTTTACAGATCTTACAAATTACGCGTAAGCCGATAAATTCACAAAAAGCAAGTGAAATAAAAAAAGCAAACTCACTGTTAAAAATAAATAAGAATGGTACAGGTACTAATTATCAGTACAAAGCTTACCACATCAGTATGCAGACAACACAGGGCTGAGCAAGTGAAATATGAAGGAAATAACAAAATATCTTTTAATATAACTAAACAGCCTGCCTGAACCAAAGTAACTAAGTAAATTAAATAAGCAAATGGTAATTATGTCTGCAATGGTACACCAGTTACATAAAAACCATTTTTCAGTTTTTTACATACAGAAATAGCATTTCATACTCCAATGAATTTTGCAGTCCTAACCAAGTGACATGAGAACCTTCAACACAGAAATGACTTGCTATTGAGAAGCAGGAATTTCAAATTGTCAGCTATGAATTACACTCTCCTTTTCAGGCCAGATTTCAACCATCAAGAAAAGTGGCCAAGTTCAACATGTTTTCTAAAGATGAAATGTTCCATACTATATATAATTTTCCTTGCTAAAATTTCAAACTCCAGTATTTGTATGCAGCTATGTATGTATGTATGTACGTATGTATGTATTATGTTACATGCCGGCTGTGTCTAGAGGTTAAGCAGATGGGACCTCGCATGTAACAGGTAGATTTGCACCTGCTCATGGATTCCCATCCAGAACTGAAAGTAAACACGATGTTTGGAATTTCTGGACTAGGCAGCGTCAAAGAAAAGGAATGACGACAGGTGACAAGGCTCACAAAACATGAACCCCAACAATGAGCAGTGCAGGCATTCGCAGATGGTAGAAGAAGCTGTGTTTGGGTATCTCTCTGTCACCTGTTTTCTTGAGGATGACATCCTTTGCAGCCAGCAATTGTTTGTAAAACATCACCAAAGCAGAATGGGTAGCAGCAATCTATGGAATCTCTTCGCCTTTCCACATGGAGTTTGACACTGAGATGACCTGAAACCTCTTGGCTGGGTGAGTCCATGTTCAAGCATGAATCCTCAATAACATATGTCCAAACACCATCTAAATCACTGAGAAACATTGGTGAAAGAGAAAAATAACTCCACAAGTACATTCCAGGTCACATTAGAAATGCGAACAAGTGAAAATCTGCATGTAACCAACTGTTTGATCAAAAAAACACGTGGCCATATTGACCACAGTATGTGTATATGGTCCAGTTATTGTCAACACTACTCGCGGAACTCTGACACATCCTTTTCAACAGATCATCCTATATTTCTAAAAGAAGAAACTATATATAATAGGCATAATCAGTCACTCAAGAGGAGTGCAATGTGCCAAGGAACTCTAATGCTGAGCTACAAAATCAAATAAAGCTGCCTTGGAGCCATCACACAAATGCTGTCACATAAATTGTTGAAGAATGGTGCATGATAATAACCCAAACTGTATTGACTGTCATATGTGGCTACATCAAATTCTAGAAGCATCACTATCCATTGCAAAAAATAAGAGTTCCATTTGAAGATGTGGAAGCTGGCCTGCACTTCAGCAAATGGAATGTCATAAGTCAAAGCAACAAGCCATCACAAGTCTTAACTTAGACATCTTGGTTTCCATAGAGATACGTCATTAAACTGCTGCAGCCAGCATTGCATTCCAAAAATTGTCTCCTCAATTTGGTCGATCTGCCATACAAGGACTCGCCCCTCTTCAATTCCCATTACAGAGATGTCACAATAGACATTTTCACTGATCAAAATTGCAGACTCATGCATATTTTACTGTGTGACACTGCTATGACTCTTGTCTACACCTTTACCTGATGTGCCTGGACTTCTGTAATGCTATCTTTGAAGGTCTGCCGAAATTCTGGAATGACAGGCTCAGTGTGTCCTGAACTGAGCCACCAAATCATTGCCAACCTTCCGAAATTCTTGCATGTTTGAGCTACACAACAGACATGCTGCACTGGATCGCATTCAAGATTCTGCTCATGGTATAAGCATTGCTAAACTGTGCTGTGAGCTCACAGAATACATTGATCAGGAAGCTCTGTGTTTCTGTTTTGCACCAGCTAGGTCGGCGATCACTGTGGTCTGCAGCCCATGCTACATGCTTGTTCTGCGTTAAGGCAGGCTGATGCAGGCACATGATGCGGTGCCATGTTCTGTGCCTTGTAACCAGAGGGTCACAGGTTCGAATCTACCTCAAGCCACTGCGTAGCGACTTTGGACAAGTTGCTCACCTGCAATTGTACAGGGCACTCGTGAACACGCTGGTGCCCTGTGTTTGGCCTTTGACTGGAGCTTTAGAAGTTTGGAGATTATGATTATAATATTAAACAGACTTCCTGGAACAATCTTCCCCTTAAAAACGTACCTCTCCAAAAGAGACAGTTTAAGAAACACTTCAAATGACATCAAATCACACATTTTACATCTGTTACATAGCATTGTTATAGTGAGGTTTGTAAGAGGTGCAAAATAAATAGCCATATACACAAACATATTAAATAACGCATACAACAGATAATCTTGGTATCTACCTTCCTGCCAATAATTAACTTTCTATTTCAAAACTTTTCCAAGAATGAATAAATGATATATGATTTTTTGACATGGAGAAGAAGAAAAGCAGTCATCTGAGCTAACCCTAAGCAGCGCAAAATGGATACGAAATGTCAGCAACAAAGTATTAAGTTTTACTAAATAAAAGTAGCAAAACGGTTTTTAAAACACGACTGCAACTGTTTGCCTAACAAATACTTTAGATTTAATGTTTAAACACTACACGATTATTTCTTGGTGAGAAAACGCATGACTGCAATTCAAAAACTTGATGACTTTTAACCGGTAATTTACTTGATGACTAGACACTACACACTCCTGGGTTAATGTGACCTTTAACCGGTAATTTATTTTTTCCACTCAGAATGTCACACATGCTTCCTATATCTGGGGGATCATGAACGCACATTGCATGATCACTTCTACAGCTATGCAGATTTAAGTGACAAACAACTCTGATGCATTCAGGTGCAGTTGGGTTAATTAAGTTAATGCAGTCATTAAATATAACAATTTCTTTGTGGAAATTTGAGATCCTTGAGAAATTAAAACTAAGTCATTTGCATCCAATTTGATGCATTCACAAATGTTTTTGTCCTGGGAAGAGTTTCTGACAATCAAATAGCAAACATGTTGATCCTAGAGCAAAAAACACACATTTACGACCCCACCCGGTACGTTCAAGTTGTGTTGCATGCCGGTATGAATAGGGTTAAAGGTCTCACTCTCTCCAAATTAACCACCAGCAATCATAATCATAATTTTGAGATTTCTACAGTGCCTACAGAAAGCTAAGTCATTGATAAGCATCCAGTCAAAGCAAATTCGATAGGGAGGTAAGATCAAATTTGATTTCAGGTCAAGAGCCAAAGGTCAGGCAGGTAGGCAGTCAGATGGCTACAGTGGATGGTTTTAGAATTGCAGCAGTAACAGAGGTAAGCAGGAAATGATAAATCAGGGTTTCTGGAAGAGGAGGGGTTATGCACAGTTCTGAATGAAAGACCTGCTCAGAGATTGCAAGAGTAACAGTTTTTGTGAGCAGTCTGTCTTAAATGCTGCAGCCAATCTATTTAGTAGCATTCCAAAGTTTGGAGCTATAGGTAATTTCATATGGAAATAATTGCACTGGTGATTCTTGCAAAGATGCAATGAGTTTAATATTGCAGTGCTCATGCTTCACTGTCTCACTGGCCGTGCTACATCTTATCTCTGGTAGCTATTTCAATTTCACCTATATTGGGTCGCCTACATACACACACCTGCAGCACAAGGTGTTTTAGTTTCAGCTGGAACATGTAATGCAGCATAATTTAAGTTCAATACATATATATCTGGAAATGGTTTGTACCCCTCCACACCATGAGATTCTCTCAGTGTTTCCGTTAATGCCAAATGGCAATTTTTACGTCCGTAACAGACGTCCAAAACGTCCAAAATTTTCGGACTATAGGTGTAAGTAGTATTACAAAGGCAAGTTCCTTATGTCCATTTGTTTATCATCAGACATATATGCGCCAAGCACTAAGCATAATATATAACGAACAATATACGACGTAGGTCTTAAATATTGATAATAAAGTGTGTGATAGTGTATTCTTTTATGTCATATACGCCCAGTGTGATCGCCGTTAGAAATGAGCTATGTCCAAAATTCTTGGTCAGGACATAAATACGTCCTCTTTTTGGGCTTCTCATCTAAAAAAACAACCTGTGAGATTGTGGTGTTGTGTTACTACACTGAGAAAGCCTCTAAGAAATTTCCTTTGAAGCTGCATTCTATAAATTTCATCTCCCACCCACAACAGTAGGTGCAAAGTGTACACTATTCCAGATGGTCACATTATGTAACATATAATGATATAGATACACTGTCACATTTTCAAGCATCATTTACATCCCTTGTATACGGTAGATCTAAGAGTGCATTACAGAGTCACAGAGGAAGCATCATCGCAAAAAGTGCATCTTAAGCTGCCGTGCACTTCAAAAGTTTTTCCAGTGTTAGGTCGTCTTCTTCTGATAGTTGACAAGCCATGGCTCTTGTAGGAACATGTTTTCCAGTTACAGAATTACTGCCATTTAAGTCAGTCAGCAAAAGCCATTTGCTCCACACAGTAGCATCATAAATAGATATTTTCACCCTTGCATTCATTCAAACCTCTCAACTGAAAACTAAAGACCATAGGAAAGGACTCTGAAAGTTCTCTCTGCTTCTAACACATGTCATTGACCAGTGCAGCTCTTTACAAAGAAGAAACAGGCAATCAAAGCCGGTGAAACGACGCTAATAAGGCTTTGGTTCAGCTGTCGACAAGTTGCAATTTATTATGTGATCAAAGCCACACAAGATATGCCAACAGCCGAAGCAGTGTTGGACGAAGGCAGAGGGAAGAACAGGCGGGAGGACGGTGAGAAAATTGAACAGAAAATGAATTAGCGCTGGACAAGACTGGGAAGCAACGACATAAAACCTTAAGATGAAGGTAAGGAAAGTATCGATGTACACAGACAATGAGGAAGCCTAAGTGAGTTTAGGAACTGAAATAACATAAAGTGGATATGTACAAGCTGCATCAGAAATGACTTTGGTGACAGAATGGAAATGTGATGCAAAAACGGAAGTAAAATTAAAAGCAGTTGGATAATTACTGACAATCTGAGTTTTTCCCAATGGTCATTTTCATCACACCCAACCTCTTTTGCCCTTGTACCCAGTGGTTTAATGTGCTGGGTTTGTTTTGACAGGATGATAGCTCAATACTATCCTAATACTAAGATCTTGATGCTTATGCATAATTGTCTAGCAGCCTGAGCTCCATCTTAATGAACTTTGTGGAAGAGGTGTCCCTGCTTTCCCATTCCCTCCTGAACTTACTACTGTACTGTTTTCTATACATTCACTGGATGAGAATCTGTTGGTTGGGTTCCATGTTTGTGCGTGGGATCACGCCCTTGGTAACTCTTCTAGTTCTTTCAGTAGTAATGTTTTGCTTGCTAATGACATATCTGTCTAAATGACATAAACACAATAAAGATTGCATAAAATATAGCTATTCGCAGCACTTAGTGAGGTACTTAAAAGTCGCTTTAGTAAGCATCCAGATATATATACAAACAATAATGATATAATTTACTTTAACAACGACAGGGATTAGTTGCTCTTCATTAAAGTGTTAAGCAAGGTTGTAGTCAAGGAGATTGATAAGGGCAAGGTCATCTAGATTTACTGGGCCCAGAGTTTCAAAGGTCAAGGGCACAAAGCAGTACGATGACAAAAGGCAGAGAGGGATAGAGTAATGGTAAAACTCATGGCCAGGACAGCAGAACGCGGTTCGATACCCGCAACCCCCCTCGGGCGGGCACCTTGCCAAAACGCGTGTTTAGTTAAGATATTGATAATTGTACTGTCATGTTTCAATGTAATCTTACTGCGTTTGTCAGTTTGAATTAATAAAGAAAAGATTATTATTATTCAATGTTTTTCTATAAACTGGTGCGGTATATGATTCTACCAGCATGTCCATAACAGTGGCATTCTAGACAAGACATCTGCCCCTCTCCGAAGGGATGAGTGTCACACCATCTTGACATCTGCCCCTCTCCGACGAGATGAGTGTCACACCATCTGGACATCTGCCCCTCTCCGACGGGATGAGTGTCACACCATCTGGACATCTGCCCCTTTCTGACGGGATGAGTGTCACACCATCTGGACATCTGCCCCTCTCTGACGGGATGAGTGTCACACCATCTGGACATCTGCCCCTCTCTGACGGGATGAGTGTCACACCATCTGGACAAAAAGAGTGTTCAACGTATGCCGAAGGCTCAACCAACGTTGTGAAATCAGCCATCACACGTCACCTTACGACGCTTACGTCAATGGTGGGTTTCTAGTGAATGTTCATTAATTCATTCTGAGAATTTATATAGCACCTCTTCAAGAGACCTACTCAGATAACGGAACTGAAGTGAGATAGGCCTACTAGATGAGCACAATTATGCAGCGATACGAAAAATTACGAATACAATTAACAAAATACGCTGTACACAGGGATCCCGTCTTAAGCAAAAAAGAACCGGAACGCCGGCGTCAGACGCCATGTTAATCTAGGAATGTTCCTGTGAATCCTGTCTAAAAACTACCGGTCATCGAAAAAAGAACCGGAACGCCGTTCCGGTGCGTTCCGGTCCCAACCGATCCCTGGCTGTACACAAGAGCTCCCGAGGTCGACCGCGTATCGCTCACCTACTCGACCCAGCACGATCGATTTTCAACCCGCCTACTATTTTCAAATCAGACGCACTGAGTGTCACACCATCTGGACATCTCCCTTCAGACCTGGCAAGTCCAGTTGGCTTCTTTGTAGCTGGGAACCATCTTTTGTGAGGCCAGACTAGATGATATCATCATCATTATTTTTATTACTATTATTATAATTATAATTATTATTATTAGTAGTAGTAGTAATAGCAGTAGTAGTAGTAAGTAAGTAAGTAAGTAAGTAAGTAAGTAGTCTCTTAATAATGCAAGTCAAATGCTCACATTTTACAAAATAGACAGTTGTTGCAAAAAGTTAAGTCATTGGATCAGGAAAAGCCCAAAATCCGTCAGCTACTAGCAGCTACTACGTATGAGCTCTTCTGATGCTCGCTTCAAGATGGTAAACTGTTCAAAGAACGGTGAGTTCATTGGTAGCCGATGAATCAAAGTCTACAAATTCGAAGTATAGTACTTGATAGAACTGCATCCACGATATTCTTTGCAAGTAGTATTAGTATTCTTACAGATGTTAATGTAATCATGGCTTTTGTTTCTCTTCATCTCACAGGTAACCATCATCACCACAGCACCATCATCTCTAGCATCAACACAATCATCATCATCACTACTGTCACCATCATCTTCATCAATTACCTTCACCACTACCATGACCATAATTATCCGAATTGGCACAAGTTTATATTTATGCTGGTAACTAAAGTACATGTAATTTCTCCGATCGACCATGAGTGCAAAGAATTGAACAATGGTGAGAGCTGAATCGAAAGATCGACAGCAACGCAGGAACACTGTCATTCCTGAGGCACTTAACTTCCAAAATGCCACCAGAAATCACAGAAGAACTCATAAAGCAACGCCTCTGGGACGCATCATCAACTAAACGCCAAGCCCTCGTTGAATACTGACAGAGGAAAACACAGTAGACATCGTGGAGCAATATAAATGCAAATTATGACGCGGTGTGTCCGATTATGCATGAACAATAGACTGAAAATGATGAGGACTGATGAGGGTCAAGGCGAATCAATCATTCCCTCGGCTGGTGATTCAAAGTCACTGTCCAGTGTCTAATGACCGGCCACTTCCGACACAAAAACTGCACTCACTCTCATCAGTGATCCATTCAGTTCTGATTGGTAACAAACCATTCGATACAAGCAATTAACCAGTTAATTACCGACAAGAAGAGCTAAGGCAAATTCATTATAAATTAATTAATCACACCTCCCAAATTACAGATGGAGCAGTCAGTTGTTACAGATTGCAAGGAAACAATTAGACCCAGGAAGTGAAGACGATGGAGTCAGAAACAGCTGTCACTACAGAACATCTGCTCTACAGGAACTCATTGTGGAAGGATTACGTATGCATCTGATGGGATCATGGTCACAAATAGTCAGATGAATGCAGATGACCATTTTCAACAGGAATCCTGGACTAGAGAGAACAGATGAAGCACTAATATACGGATGTCGAAACAAAAAAGCCTGAAGATCAACAAAGAAACATTGAACAGACTCAAAGAAGAGTAGACTTAACAGAAAGCGAATGGCAAAAATTGTGTGTTCAAAAGCTGGAACAAATTTATACATCAATTCTGTTACCTTAGAAATAGGATACAGGAGGACTGTAAATGTTCTGCTCATATCAAAAGAAGAGTCACAATTTGACAAAACCAAGAAGAGGAAACTGAATGTAGAACACCAAGAAGTTAGAAGTCTTAATGTATAACCACATTTAAACATGTTGGTTTGTATAAAATTAGCACCTGAATTAACATAATCAGTATGCCCAAACATAAATAAAAGAAGAATAACTGGGGTCAGTGCAGGAGGAGAGGACATTGATAGGAACTAGGAAGAAAACTGTACTGCCTTTTCAAGACAATCAATAACCTCTGCTTCAGATAACAGCACTGCAAGGAAGAATAGCACAAAGAATACTACATGAAAATTGTGACTTATGCTGCTGAACCGAATGATGGGCTAAGGAGCAGAGGTTGGTATAAGAAAAGCAACTGATAAGGCACAGACTTACTGCAACGCACTGACAAAGAACGACCTCTCTACAAATGCCAATCAAGAACAGAAATGAAACTAAAGGACCAATCCAACTGAAGTAGCAATTCAGTCAAAGTAGTGCAGCTGCTTCTATGGTCTAAATCAGTGCTACTCAAACTGTGGTCCGCGGCCCAATACGGGTCCGCAAGAGACTAGTTACTGGCCAACGACTGATGACAAGAATAACAATTTTGTTCGCACTAAAATAAAATATTAATTTGTAAACACTATTAAAATGTTTTTGATGTTTACTTAAAACATAATTTATCTATAATACTTAATACAGTGTTTGCACATATAAACAGTTTTAAACATGGAAGAGTAACAAAGTATGGCTGTAATAAACAGTGACCACATAATCAAATGTAAATTTTAATATAACACATCATATATGTAAGCTCATGTTTAAAAGCACCAGTCTGTGGTAAGGCTGGTAAAATAATAACTGGCCCAAAACATCGGAAAGTTTGAGAAGCAGTGGTCTACATTATGTCTGGCTGGTGGGATATGATCTAACAACTGGGCACGGTCATCCTGCACAAAAAGTGAATAAGCCTCATTTTTGTTTCAAACAATCAAATAATACCAGGGGATGCTTGCGAACTTCTACAATTAAACTGTAGTAGCAAGTAGCAACGAATGAAGTCGATTCATTGAGAAAAATAAAATGTCATGAATGCAGCAAAAGAACAATCAGAAAATAAGCAAATTATATGCACTTATGGATGTATACATGTATGTATAAATGCATGCATGCTTATATGTATGTATGTACATATGACATTGATGTATAAATTTGTTCCAGCTTTTGTTCCAGCTTTTGTATATATGTATGTATGTATGTATGTATGTATGTATGTATGTATGTATGTATGTGTGTGTGTGTGTGTGTGTGTGTGTATGTATGTATGTATGTATGTATGTATGTATGTATGTATGTATGTATGTATGTATGTATGTATGTATGTATGTATGTATGTATGTATGCATCAAGACACTTAAAATAGGACCTCTCAAACGTGCTGCACTTTTTAGCCTAAGTAATGCTAAAGTGCACTAAGACAAAGAAGTTCATCCGCAAGCACCTAGTGTTGAGCTAACTGGAAATGTCAACACTTTTGGTCTCTTGTACACAAGTAGAGACAAACCAATTGTGTGTGTACAGCTGATCCAATAAACTGCTGAACAAGTAAATAAACACTTGATAGGAATTCTACACAAAAATGACTTATATGCTCAAAAGGCAAAACTCGTAATCTGTTTAGTAGCATCCCACCAAGTAAGCATCTGCCTCCGAATGGTAAAGACACTGAATGAATATCATAGACACAAAACAACGAAAGACTGAGAAGATCTCGGCTGTCCTTCCGTCAGCAACGTATTTTCTTCCGATAATCCTAATAAAGGAGCGCATCATGATTGATTGCAGATAAAAGCAGACTGCAAGGATTAACCCTCTTCTGTCTGTCTGTCTGTCTGTGTGTCTGTCTGTCACTGAGTCATGTTATTTCTGTGTATGTCTCATGTTCATTCTTCTACCTATGTATAGTTGTATACTGATTTATCTGACTTAATATATCCAGGGCTTTTTTTCAGCCGGAACGCGCCGGTACGGCGTTCCGGCACCTTTTTCAGCTCCTAAAAAATAATTTTTTTATTTTAATAATTAAAACAATAATTTAGTTATTTTAATTTAATTTAAGTGTTTTTGAACTGTTTTCAGTGTTTATTGAGACCCCTTCCAACCCCCAATCCCGTTTTTCTCGTGATTTTAGCCCGCCCATAATTGCTGCGTTCCGGCACCTATTGTTCCGTTCCGGAACCTTTTTTTCTAGAAAAAAAGCACTGAATATATCCATGTTCATCTGTGTGTCTCTTTCTTTGTCTCTCTCCCTATCTCTATCTGTCTGTCTCGCTCTCTTTCAAAAGCCATACACAACAAGAGCAACTCTATAATTGGCAAAAATGTCCTCAGCAGTTTCATCAAGTTGAACTGAAATGAATTTACTGATCAGCTTATATCTTATCGAAAACATTGTAAACATGCTGCCACAAACAATTTTCAGTGATACGCTTGCAGAATCTAAAAGCCTCTGGCAGGTTAAGTAAGTTTTTGAATACAATTATAAGCAATTATAAGTACTTATACTAGAAAAAACTCAAAGGTGTATGTTCAGCTACTTACCACATCGTCCATCAAACTTCTTCTCGATGTCCTTCATTTCCCGACAGGAAACTCTTTTCATTTCGCACGAGTTGTCATAGTCATGACCATCCATGCCACAGACTGGGGTGCTGCCCACATTGTCCCCAAACGTATCACAGTGCTCTGGACACAGACATCGGGCCGTGAGTCCGTCAAGAGATGGCATGCACTGAGCCCCGTAGCTGCACAGCTTCCCAATGCAAGGGTCTCTCTGGTCATCCGGAAAGACGTAACAAGATGACGTACAGCCGGTGATGAAAAAGATGACAAATGTCTGCACACCAGAAAATTCCAACATTTTCCGAGATCTCATCTTCAAACTTCTAAAGCATCGCAATCATTCATTCGACAGAATGCCTGACATCAACAGCTGCTCCAAAGCAAAGCTGCTAAGGACCAGTTGAAGTACGTTAGGTAGATTCGTTCAGTTACAGCAAAGCCGCCTCTATCTGATATGCACGACAATTGACGTAGCGACATTCTGGTGTCAGACAACATGGCAGATGCTGCCGGTGTCTGTGCATTCGTCGATGTGTCAGAAACTGCAGGGGCCATATGAGACGATGGAAGGACGCCGTGTCAGGCGCAGCTGGTCGCTAAATGGAAGCCAGCGCTAATCCAGATGTGCAATGGAACACCACCGGCAACAAACGCATTCATGCAACCCTTGCGTTCAGTTTCATTTCATCACTGAAGCTCAAGCATTAGGCGGATTGTCAAGAAATCAGTTTTAGCTTACCGGTATATTACTAGCATAAATATTATTACATGTACCATTGTTACTATCATTACTGTTATTTTCATAAAGAATAAATCTTATTAGTATTTATTATCATAACTATCAATACAGACTATAAAACAGTTTATAACGGGGCATGCATGTACAATTCATTACTTATTTATTCTTTCAAAAGCAATTAGGAGTCATGAGAATATTACTTTAACAACACTTGTAATGTAATGTAAGTCTCCTAAATTTCTCAGCATCACATGAAAGCCATGTCAGGGAGACCAGCTTTACTGACCAGAGCCATATCAAATAAAAGTCCACAGTACCCAGTAACTTTTGTAGGTCATTATATATACAATTTATGAAAAACATTGTATACTAGTTGTCATTAAATACACACTCTTGAAACAGTGTCTGGAAACAGCATAGTGGCCAAAATACCTTTGACATTATATGTTTTAAAAAAAACCAGTTCCAGTAGCCTACAGCCTATGACAGTTAGTGTAGATTTTTATATTGGCCAGATCAGAATATTGCATTCGATCAGTGGACACGGACTCCTGTTGTACCGCGTAACAATACAATGTACAATGGGTAATTTAGCAATTTCAACAAAATTTTGCAACATAGCAAATTTTACAATTTAGTGATGGGCAATGTTGGTCTGTTTTGGGTTCTCTGGGTTTTTGCTGGTCCAAAGCTTTGGAATTTTTTGCCCATTTCTGGTTGTAATGTCAGTTTTTTTATGTCATTCTTGTCTAATTTTACAACTTACGCATTTAAAACACCTTATCTAACATAGCATACATTTTGGCTTCTTTAACTTTGATTTGACCCGGCTTCCCTATCGAATAATGATCACTGATTATAAATATGATTTCACTTGAAACGACTATTGATTGAGCATTATGACAATGGCATACTAGATGTCAGTAGATTAAGAAAGTAACTGTCCCTACAAGACACAAAGTCAAGGATTAAACAGAATTATTGCCGCATTAATGTCTGCTCTTACAGAAATTACTTTCAAGTGCATCTATGCAAAACCAAAACAACTCTCTAAATACATGTTCCTTCACAAACCTTTTAACTTACTTACCAGACTCATAATTTATCTCGTAGGTGCTTATTCAGCTGAGTCTGGATTGACTACACCCTGTCAGTTTCACAGTAATCCTTATCCCAGGTTTTGCAGTTCCCATGATCTGAGCTAGGTTTAGCAGACTGGTCTTGAAGTTTTCTTTCTATTCGTTTCAAACACATTAATTTGGTAGTGATCAACACAATAGATGCCATGCATATCCCTAGACTGGTGCTATAGAATAATACAACTCATTAGATCAAATAAGATATAGGTTTCATAAGAAAAACATATTAGAACAGTGTGATAGAATCAATAATCATGCATATCAGCCCTTCCAATGAAAGAGATGGTGGCTATGCAGTGGCTTCACAAATTCCAGAATTAGTGGGTAATGATGGTAGTCATGGGTCTGACCATTAGGGTGGACCTTATTTCTGAAGTTGAGAAAATATGATCTTCTTACCCTCTCATGTTGTTCCTATACTTAAAAAAATTTAGGCAAAATATGACTGCTATCGATAAATACTTAGAAGTGGCTCATTCTACACAGGCCGAGGCCCCTGGCCGGCACTTTGAAAAACTAATTACCAATACAAGTCCAGTATAGGCATTTTCTTGAATCATCATACACATTTACGTATTCCTACATTAATCGGTCATTGCTTTACAAATTTTGCCCATTCTGTTTACTTATGTATTGCTTCTGATACACACTCATATCTGTTTGTGTACTGTAAAGGACACGTTAGTTTTGTAATGTATACCAAATTTCTGATTGCTGAACAATGCTTGCTTTTTAAAGTACCAGCAAGTCTGAAGGCAGAACTTCACAGATCTGTTACCCTGGATGTACAATGGGATGGCATTGGGACTAACAAGCATCTTGAGTACTGTCAGCAGAGAGATGATTACAAAGAATTCCTGGAACTGGTACTTGTCTTCCTTGGTGAAGTTCCCACTAAACGAGGAAGATTCAAGTCATCTGAAGGCATGCACCATCCACACTGGATATCCTGCAACATGGGAGGAATATGATGACTTCAAGCAGGCTCCAGACAAGGTTACAGCACTGAAAGTGGTCAATGATGATGCCTAACACGCAACTGCACTGATCCTAGAGTTTAGCAGACTGATACCATGCACTGAATATCAGTTCCAGTTGCTGCTAAAAGTTGTTTAAGACCATCCTATAGCAAGACAGCAGGAAAAAGACTTTGGCAGGGCAGTCAGCAAAAGACCCCCTCTCCTCCCACGCCCCATTAAGATCACAACACACACTTATCTGACAATCTCAGAACGTAAAACTGTATTCTTCAACTGAACATGGACAATGGAAATTCATTGCACAACTGTGATTTTGTAAACTACTGTGTGTGTAGATAACTGAACATTTAAATTTATGAATTATAACTGAACCTTTTCAACCTATAATTCATACTTGTTTTGATCTTAAGATGTCATTGAGCACTGATGAAGTGTGCTTTTGCAATTACAGTGAATCAACAAATTATTCATAATTCAGTAAATTTCGTGAAGTCCATCAATTTGAGACACTTGAGCTACCTCTAAAATTAATATAAATATTTGTTATTCCAACGTTTTCTCTGATTTCTTAGCTTAAAAGGAACACTTATGGGGTATAAGACTTTAAAATATCCAATTTTAATTTTTTCTTATATCTTAAGCTCCACCCTTGTGACCATGTGGGTAGGACACCAGTTTCATTGAAGCTTGGGTTCACCCGTACACTGATGACATTCAGCAGTATTAAACCTATCATTCTACTTACACATGCCTGCGTGCTGATTGCTTCTGCCTTTGTCATGAACGTGAAAGCGTGGACGCCTTAAATCAGCTTCTGCTGAATCCTGCAAAAACACAATACTTATGGCTGGGCACACATCAGGTATGATAGAAGACTGATGAGGGAATAACAAGTCTCAATACTCTGACTAGAATTCACAACCCGTCATCTGTGACCCGTGTAATCACATATGTATGACATGTACATGTATGCCTGTATGTACCTATGGATGGGTATCCTTGTATGCTTCCAAATATGTATGCGTATGATCACTAATATTTTATATAACCTTTAAAAGCTCTAAAAAGTGCTGAAATATTGCTACATTAAAATTCATTATTTTGCAGTTCGATGGACGGTTATTAATCCAGTTAGACAAAACATTCGCAGATTATCCAAGAAATTAATCATAATTAAATCCCATTTGCCTACATATGAAGACTCTTCTCAACTCAAATTCGGATGCTACCAGGTACTTGCAGCTAGTTTCAAACTGAACATTTAGTGGCATTCATTGGTCAATAGCATAGCAGTTACTATGACAACTGTCATCTATAAGCAGAACGTCATCTATCTGCTTCCGCTTATAATTATACGCTGGTTCATGGTTTGTCCATAACCTCACTGAATAATCCTTACATATTGTAGCTAATGCCGTCGTCTTTTAATAACTTCCAAATACCGTCAAATTAGATAGATCTTATGCTAATCAAATTATTAATAATTAATAATAGTAAACAAAGCATTTGATAACCCTAGGTATCGCTACAATTCCATGCCGACAAAGTGTTAGGTGATACCCCCTAACACTTTGCAACACTAATAAGCGCATTGGATTTGCCATTTCTAGCAATGTATCCACAGACAGCTTTCTTTCTCTTTTGCAATGTCATTAGTACAATGCATGATGTTGCATCAAAGATCAGAGTGAAAACTAAGTAGACCTACATGTGTGTAGCAAGATCAGGTCTTTGTACAGTGGGACAGAGGAAGGCAGTAGGTCCAGGATTTAGGTCAGTAAAATAAGGCAAAGGTATAACTGAAATCAAAGTAAATATATAGCCCTAAATGAACTTACATGCAAACAAACACTCCCTTCCAGGTAATCCAAACATACAAGTGTATCATTCTATGTCTAAATTGTCTCATGCCTTGAGCCATTCAGAAAACAATCATCTGTTAATTATTTTGCAATTAGCTACAAACATTATCCATGGAAAGAGTATCCAGTTGCTGAGTGGCCCTATCACTTAGATATATCTGCTCACCAACAGTTCTATAAGGACCAAAAATGACTGCAAATACGTTCAAAGTACATAGTTATGTTTATATCTATTTACATATGTTGTTGGTGGGTTACCGACAGTAATTCAATACAAACGGAAGTTTGAAATGCTGAAGTTCATTCAATATACCGAAGTTATATTGTATCTAACAAATACGAAAAGTGTTTCTGGACCAACCATATATGGGTGACCAATCTGACCATGTGAACTCACCCTCCATGTCAGACCAGTATACCCTGTTCCTGAATCCTGTTTCTTCACTCATTTGTCCTGATACGCATTAACTACTGGAACTCCAACGCCTTCAAAGTTTGGGACATCTCAGCTCCTGTCCAGTCTCAACAATGCCTTCCTTAGCTGGGGAATATCAGATGTAAGTTATTGGCTGAATATCAAACTATATACATGACAAATATTACATCAGTCCCCTATTGACAACTAGGGATCCAAAGATGTACCTCTGTAGACCCGTAAGACATGCATTTGCATGTGGACAACTGGACATAATAGGTAAAATTGCCCAGATACATAAATACATGCATAGAAAATGAAATCTATGCATGCTGGGCAGAGCAGACTGAAGCCGTGCTCTCTCTTTCTCTCATTGGTCATTTGTCAACATTCACCTCCTTCAGTCTACAGCACCGAATCTCTCTAAATCATGACACATACTTTCAAGGGCCAGTGCCATAGGTCAACAGGCAGAAAAGAACGTGAAAGGAGAAACATTGCGATGATGTAATAAATCTGACAACTCTTGATCCTCCACTCCCTCTCTTTCTCCCTCTTCTTCTTTGTCTCTGTCTGTTTCTCCGTCTCTCTTTCTATTTCATCTCTCAAATCCTTCACTCATTTGCACCATATATTCTGACCTTGAGCTGTTGAGACTTATATTTTCAATATCACTTCCTGCTCTAAAGAGTTGTTTTATTCCAAAACATAGGAATACAATTGCCTTTCTCCCTTCAATGCAAGAGTAACATAACATAATAAGGGTTTTAAGTGGTTCAGAAGACGTGTAGTCTGTGTTAGGATCACTGCAAATTAACCTGGAACGCTTAATAGTCCAATTTTCCTAGCTTCTTCTTATAAGCTGTTATAGTGTCCACTGAGACAGTACTATCGTCCAAACCATTCCACAGGTCTACAAATCTTGCACTAAAGAATTTCTGCCCTAATGTTCCTTTCAGCTTCTTAAATAATTTATACCTGTGTCCCCGAGTTCCCTTGTTTGGTGCTAATTGAAAGAACCTCTCCCATTGTAGTGCCTCCTTTCCAGTGATAATCTTATAAGCTTTGAATAGATCTCCTCTGCTCCTCCTTTCCAATGTTGTTAGTCCACATCTTTTCAACCTTTCTTCATGACTCAAATCCTTTTACCCCCAAATCATGTTTGTAGCTCTTCTTTGCACTTTCTCCAGTTTTCCATGTCCTGCTTCAGGTATAGATTCTATACCTGGAGACAGTATTCCAACTGTGGCCTAACTAGTGATTTGTCCAACCTCAGTATTGTATCCTTGTCTCTGGTGACTATTGTCCTTCTTATCATACCAAAAGTTGAGTTAGCCTTTTTTGATGCTTCAGCACATTGCCTTGAAGATTTTGCACTCTTGTGCATAATTACTCCAAAGTCCCTTTCTTCCTCACTCACTTTCAATACCTTACCCCCATTTCATATGAAAACTCACTGTTTTTCTTCCCCATACACAACACTGAGCACTTTTCCAATACTACTGCCTTCAAGCTGCTTTCTCAGTTGTACAGCAACGTTTCTATGCCAAACATTTTACTAGCAATTTCAACATATCTCAACTATGGTTATACTTCTTGCAGAACTCACCATGAGCAGTGTGTTTTACTATTTCTTGTTAACATTTACCACCCATAATTTGTGATTAGATCTAGTTGGTAATTAATTGTACATTAAATAGATAGACATAATGAATGTAGTAATACTAGATTTGAGCAGATTACTGACTTAGCATAACAAAAGCTTCAACAAGACAGTGGAACTGTTTAGTGAAACTGTAGGAAATTCTACACCACACTTGAAGTTTGAACTCAAATTCTTGAGGATTTTACCACCAGGCACTAATGGTGCAATACCATTTTTGTCACTACGTGCAGAACCCATGATAAGTGCACATTTTTTCTCATGGTGTTTACTTCCCAAAGCACATTAGCAAAAACTTCTTCCTACAGCAAGAAGTGCAGTTCAGTGCAAACACCCTGCTGAAGGTTGCAAAATAGTTTTCACGCTATTATGATCAGACTTGCCATCCGTCAATCACAACATAAGCATAATACCGATTTGCTGTCATGTCACCTGTCAAGCCGATACTGTGCCCAAAAAAAAGACAATTCAGATTCATGAAGGCAATTTTGGGCCACAGACATATATTCAGCCATCAATACATCTAACAGACTCCACGGTTTCAACAATTTCTCCTTTCAAAAAGCATTACTAGAAAGTTTCTTAGTTTTAAATACTTTCCTACCATGAGCATTAATTACTCTCAGCATATTTATATCCCCACAGGAGGAATCAGTTAAATATTAGTTGTACTGAAGCATCTACTGCAGCATGACCAATGACACAGTTGAAGGTAGGAAAATTTGTCAGCAACAAGTGCCAGTAACAAACCAAACATGTAAACAAAGGATCCGGAAGCCAAAAACAATGTGCAGTAACCTGTCTAGACACTGGTGTAATTAACACATCACCTGCTACAGCCATGCTAGATACAAACAGAACAGAATGCTCAACAGCAATTGGTTCACAGACCACAGTAAACTAAGCCTTTCATGAGCTGGATGGAGACAGCAACCAGATGATCCCTTCAGCACAGATAAACCTCCATATATCTGTTCATTTCCGGTCAGAAAACTCATCGGATATCCCGGCTGAACACTCTCTAAAGCGTCAATTTCAACCCGGGTGTCAGAATCGTCGAAGATGATCATAAAACCCTTTGGGAAGCTGAGGCCAGGTCTGCCACACTTGCAAAGACCTGAATATTTACATGGCCAACACCCAACCAAGACAACTGTAACCCATACACATGACGCATGCTGTACGATAGAAGAATACTTTGCCGGAGTGGCCAAAGATTAATGCCCTATGAAAGTCAGGAACACGCATCATTTCACGATCATCTCCGGCGCACGTAACGTCGATCAGCGAAGCCACTTTGTGTTACCTAGCAACCGACGGCCAGTGTTCGAACGGGCCATTCTTTACCGTTTGCTGGCTTTTCCAAACTGTTAAACCATTTAGGCAACTTCAATGTGTGATCGCCAAACACATAAGCCCTGTTATCCATCATGTGTCAGTTTTTGCATCACTTTGCCAAAGGTAACATATTCACAGTGACCTGCACAGTGCTCACATGCTTCAACCTGACAGATATGTAATTTCAAGTAAGAATACAACTGACAAGTACCTTAGGAACGTATCTGACCCGGAAAACCTAATGCTTGCTCGTAACTGGCATGACAATGTTGGCTGGATATGTAGTAGTGTTGAAGCATTCGATGGGCAGTTTACAGTCAAACACTATAAAGCATCTTCTTCACCCCCATTTAAAGCATTCTGGTTCCCGGTCAGATGGGCAAGGTCTATAACACAGTGAGCAAGACAGCTTATGAAGGCTATGCAGTCCCTATTTATGGGTTTCAGAGTGAGTTCCATTGCCTTGGGAATCAAAGTAATAAGATGACAGAATGGTGTCTACACAGATACTGTGCTCTAGACACTGGCTGCCCATCGTGTAAAGAATTCACTTAAAATCTGTCTCACTCTGTCTTATAGTTCACAAAACACTGCACTCAAATGAGTCGACCAATCTTCGCTCCTAGCACACCTGGGGGTGACACCCCTCGTGATAGCAAATATTGCACTCGATCAACAGACCTTCCATCCTGACTCCTACTGTGCCTCACACCAAAAGAGCTTTGGGCTCTTGGGTCTTCTTGGTGGCTGGTCCAAAACTTTAGAATTCACTTTTCACATTTCTTGTGTTCTTTCAGTTCTCTAATGTCCTTCAGAACTAAACTTACAACTCATCTGTTCTAGTTTGCTTGCCCTCCCTCTGCCAGCATGCTCAAGGACATTAGATGGGACACAAATGGGCCCATCAGGGATCCCTTACGGTAATATGGGTCTTAATGAGCTCCACGTGGGAACGCTGGCAAGGCCGTTGCCTGACTTCTCATTTCTCTGACTTATCTGGATTTTGACCTGACTTTTCTGACCTCACTTTGACTCTGTTTTGCCTTGTGCATCATGACAACACAGTAACAGAAGTCATTAGATCATATTAGATTCTTAAACGTAATACACAGCTTCTCTTCAATGGATGGGCTTCTTTTCAATGGATGGGCTTCTTTTCAATGGATGGGCTTCTTTTCAATGGTAGCCAAATGGTTACAATGCTTGGCTTGTAACACAGAAAGCACATGTTCAATCTTTCCTCCTGGTAGTTATAAACTCTGTAGGGACCCTGAGCAAGTTTTTCACTCACAATTGCCTTGCAACTTTGAAGCCACTTGGTATGGTCATTTGGTCAGTTGGTCATTTGGTCGTTTGGTCACTTGGTCATTTGGTCAGTTGGTCATTTGCTCATTTGGTCAGTTGGTCATTTGGTCAGCCCATGACAGCTGTAAGGATAAAATGCTCATATAAATAAATAAAATAAAATAAATAAATAAATGAAAACTGAACATATGTGCTCCTAAACCTGCTCACCATATCATATTATTATTAGCAGTAGTAGTAGTAGCAGCAGCAACAGCTATAGATATGTTATTATGCTATTTAGAACTCCTTGTATGCATATTTGTGTTAGCTGCATGGTTTAATGGTTGCCAGAGAAGGTGGCCTAAGAAAATAGCTTTGCAGGCACTGAATCTAATCTATATGTCATCAGTTGAAGGAACAGAAGCACTAGCGACAATCTACATATACTATCGTATAGTATATAATTCCTGAACACTGTGAATACACATGTAATTAGTCTATAAAAACCAATAGGACAATAAAGCTGCTGTTCAAGAAGTACATAGGCCTACTGACCGAGTTGTGGACGGAAAAAAGAGCAAATAAACACCTGCATGAACAAAGAGGGACAAAGGAGAGTTCTGCAGTGCCAACTCTGTGTCTACATGGTCAGTTAAAACAAATAAGAAACTACAGACTGAAGGCAAGTGTGGCAGAATAACTTGGCTTGAAATATACGTCTAGTGCCAAACACCATGCAAAAACATTCACCAGTTACAATTCGGTGCAGAACAGAGCTGAGACAAGCAAATCAAAGAACAGGGTAGTTGATAAAGGCCAAACAAAAACAAGCATATAGGCAGTGACCCAAGAATTGTCAATTATCAAGTGCCAAAGAAGGGTGATGTAACTGTTGCACACACCAGACCGCAGGCAGAATCAGAGAAGCCTAATCTACAACTGCAGGACAACAGAACGAGACACTGGCAGTGACTTCAACAGACCGCATGAAGGCAGACCCACGTCAATCAGACTGAAGGGTGCCCGATGACTGGTGATCCCGCAACCACTAGAATCGGTGAAAAGCCGTGCTGGCGAGATAAGCGCACCGAATTCCACCAAGAGGAATCGACTGATTGATGGGTGTGCCGGCTTTTAAAATAATCGTCAGATGTCAAATTCCCAGGCGATGAGCTTTTGAGTCAGACCTTTCACGGAAATTTAGGACTGGCTGAATGGCTTGTCAGAACGCTCAGAATTGGACTGCCAAACACAAACTCGTTTATTCCGTTTAGAATCGTTTTCTTTATTTAGTTTACTTCTTATGCCTTTCAATAGCACTCCAAACTCATCCAGCTCAGATGAATGCATTTTCCATAATAGTATTTGGAATTTTATGAGCACTTATGGGTTTGTGTTTGGCCCAAGATTACTACATGAAAGAAATCATCATTGTTGCTGGGGGTTGAATTGAACTGAAAATGCACTTTCTTTTCCATTTTATATATATTCTAGTCTCCCATGTTGGATAGATAGCAGGCACAAAAGACAGTTCCATTTCTTCATCAAGTACCCAACAAATCCAAATCTTGTAAATGGGGCCAGTGCAGTAATTGAATGGTCAGTGAATCGTCTATCTAGTTGGGAAATGATACCAGACAATAACCAGATATTAGATAAATTGCCTACATGCAGTCTGTGTGTCCACAGGACTACTTTCTTGCCCATACTGGAGTGTAGTGGAACCTCTAGGTTTCCCCATGGGGTGTGATGGACCTGAAGAGGGGTTCCAGTTGGATGACTAAAACCGATAATGTTCTAACATGTTTTCACAAGGAGTTGAATTGACAAGAGATCTGAATTGAAGCTGCATGATTTCTTCGTATCAACTACGGTAACTCAAATTATGACAAAAAGAATCACTCTGTTTAATTGAAAAGTAGAAACTGTAAACAAATAAATAGCAAGTTTATGCTTGTCATGCCCTGAATCAAACTCATTCACAAAGGCATCCAAATTAATCAACTCTGCATGAGCAGATTCAATTGACAACACTACTGTGCTGATTAAACAAATGTCACACACGAGTGCTTTGTAGACATGTTTCAATAAATTTTAAAGCAGAAAAGCTTTGCTTACAGGATGCTGATGTTATTGGTAAAATTGGTTTTGTTCAACCGCCTGCATATTTCCTGAAAACCAAGTTTATAGAACAACAAGCCAAGTCTAACATTATGGCCATATTGGTTGCACTTGAACCTGAATGCTGTACAAATGCCTCACTTGGGAATTTTGTGGCTGAGGTGTACAACGTTACTGAAATAGAAATGCGCAAAAGCTTCAATGTTATCCTAATATTAAAAAGACTAATCTTTTGGCATGACAGTAATTGAATGGTCAGTGAATCGTCTATCTAGTTGGGAAATGATACCAGACAATAACCAGATATTAGATAAATTGCCTACATGCAGTCTGTGTGTCCACTTTGGAACAATGCCCACAATCCCATCAACAGCTGTTTGGGTAACAATGGATCAGTTCTACAATTCTTACTTTGCCTTACTGCCTTCAAGGCATCTGTATTATCTCTATTTTCCTTGAAAGAGGCACTTACATTTTTAAAAAGGTCTGCAGCTGCTGACAAGCCAAAACTTAAAGATTGGAGTTGAGCTGATGCAACATGTATCTTTTCACGAATATCACACAAAAACTGTAAAACTGGAGCCTGTGCAAGTACAAGTTGCATCTGTGAAATATGTCAATTAAAATAATATTGAATCAGATTTCATCACCCATTGGGTTTAAGCGATTAAATCATGCCGACGAAATATGAAATTATATAATTTCAGATTTCATTACAGCTTGGTTTAAAACTTGAAACCCACGGGGAGGGGGGACACAAAATCACTTTGGGCACTGGTCCCCTAGCTCCTTCTTTAGAGCCACAATTGCAGCTGTGAAAGC
This sequence comes from Allolobophora icterica, assembly GCA_963556255.1. Classification (NCBI taxonomy): domain Eukaryota; kingdom Metazoa; phylum Annelida; class Clitellata; order Crassiclitellata; family Lumbricidae; genus Allolobophora; species Allolobophora icterica. The sequence goes on along the minus strand of OY744603.1, from coordinate 48,243,471 downwards.
GTCAAATATACAAAAACCTTGTTCAATGTTCTAACACAGAATACATGTAGGTTCATCAGGCTTAAACCTGCAAATGTTGAATCACAGAATTAGATTTAACAGTGCAGAACATTGTTTAATAGCAGTATTTTACTCCATTCATGATGATGATGATGATGATGATGATGATGATGATGATGATGATGATGATGATGATGATGATGATGATGATGATGATGACAATGACGATGAGGGTGACTGTGACGATGAGGGTGACGGTGATGATGACGATGATGGCGATGATGGCGCTGATGGTGATGATGACGATGATGATGATGAATACCACGATTTCTATAGCGCCATAAGATGACACATACCGTTACAAGGGCTCAGCTCAGCATTACATAACACACAGCATTACATAACAGAGTCTTACTAATTAGTGAAAATGTTTGGTGACAAAAAACTGAAACAAAAATGGAATTTTTGTGGAAACATGTTAACATGTCTGAAGCACTTACTAAAGGCAAGGGAAGTGTTTCTAAAAAGAAGAATACGGGATTAAAAACACTCCAGTAATATGTGAGAAAAACATTTTAATGGGAGTATTACTAAGAAAAATACAATATTCTGAGTCTGTTTCCTTTCCCGTCTAGATTGGCTGCCAGGGAAAACAGCAGAAGTGTTTGCAATAAGTAAGTAAATATAGCCTGGTTGTTGAACATTGTAGTATTTACACTGTAAATAGAGCTGCGTAATAAATGCAGATTTTCCTGACCTAACCTTTCTTGTGAAGATGATGGAAGATCAGATACGTTTCATCACTGCTCAGCTGGCAATGGGACAGACAGCTGATCATACAAATGCCAAAGATGCTTCATAGCAGATGGTGCCGCATCTTACTGCAGTGCAATGCTTGCACGAACCTTACAAGATGCTGCCTCCAGAGTCTCACAGTGAAATGCAAGGCATCTCAGTTTACAGCTCATATCTGTTTACTATAATTTCAGTTAGATGCACTTATTTACATCAGAAAAACACAGGTGGAAGTCTAGAGGGCACTGTGCAGCACACGTTGCCTTTGCTGTAGAAAAGGTAGACTGGAATAACGTTCTGCTGAGAAAACTTAGGTCAAATAAGGTAGAGCAAGATATTATTAATTAATGCACGCTGTCGTAATTTCCGTTTTTATAACAGTAAATCCCTGCTATACAATGGCTAAAATAGCCCTACAATGATGTCCAGTGTACTGACAACCTTATGGGAAGCATTGTTTTATAGCCATTTGCACTCTGTATAAATCTGCATGCATACTTCCAGTAAAACCATGCAAATTAGTGACTATAAATTCACAAAAACAATTATATAAAATAATTGAACATTTTGCAAAATTACGCAATTTGTTTACAGGTGTAAATAAATGTGAGAACAATTATTTCTATAATAAACTCATTTCCTGAACAACCACATTAATTAGACCCAAGCGCCAAAACTAGATAAAGAAGCCCTCAACTGCCCTGGCGCTCACATGGTACTCATAAGCGAAACATTAGGGATACACACAAAATGCAAATATCAAAGCTGACTTGCAGTGTGACACAGAATAGGACAGACACTGTCAAGCATGCAGACATACAAGTAAACATCCTTAAACACATAAGAATGCAGCAGTACATAACAACACAGCATTTTGACAGAAGAGTGAATACCATTTTACTTTAACCTCTCCTTATCGGGCCAGCTTAGCCCAACTAGTTTAGCTGAGTAATAGTTCCATCTTTGCCAAAAATCGTGGGTTCAAATCTCACTGGTATATAAACTGCACTTCTTCTAATATAAATTTCTTCATAAATAATAATATTGACATTAAATATATATATATATATATATATATATATATATATATATATATATATATATATATATATATATATATATATATATATATATATATAACATGGTTGCTCTCCAGATTTAACAAGTGCTATAAATTACATTTTCCAGTAAATGTTAGCATTTTATTGTTTTTAACAATGCCATTATACTGTATCATTGAACAATTGTTGCAGAATGAGCAAGCTTACCATACTTGTTTCATTCACTGAGGGCCATAGAAGTTCTGTTTAGGTTTTGTAGTTTGAATGCCACATGATCTTGATAGCATGACCATTCCATCCTTAAAGAGAATAGTTCAGACACAAATGAATCTGACATTCACATGGGATATTATATAATCATTATACGAACATCTGTGTAGACCCTTCGAGAGGTATTTATAAAGGCATAATTGTATAAACATCCATACATAAATATAATATATACCTAATAATTTATAATATACAAATGGGAGAATGATACACACGTACATTTGGTTTGACTTCACATGTTCTACAAGTTGTTTTAGCTACTTACATATATACCAGCTTACTTATTTACTTCCTTCCTTCCATCCTTCCTTCCCTACTTATTTATTTACTTACAAATAGAAATAGTGACTCAGTAGGTAACTATGTTCTACAACATAAGAAAGTACTATGCCTATTAGCTGGAGGCATATATTAAGCCTAGAACCAATTAATTCTTGCACCTGTCAAGTTTCCTGCAACCTTACTGCACATCGATACAGTGACTATAAGCTATGTGACACAAATGTTATAAAGAAACCATATGTTATTGTTGATATCTAGAGTGAGTTGTAGTGGAGTAATCGTAAACTCCAAATTTCCAAGTGCTAATCTAAAACCAAGTGCAGACCACCAGCTTATTCACGAGTGCTGCATCGTGTCAAGAGGATTGTCCAGAGATGGTCCAGAGAAGATCCGAATCCGGTAACCAGAGACCAGAGGGAGTCCTGAGGAAGAGGAAAAGGAGTGTGTCCATATGTATGCATGTTAATAAAGCCTCAAGAAGGGCAATCACTTCCTACGTCACAAATATATACTTCACGACAAGAGAGACATATGGAAACGACGGGCATCATTCACAGAATCAGAAATAGTACCACAGGTTTTACCGTTTTACTATCCAAATCCTGTGTGACGTGCTGAAGAGTTTTAACAGCGCCAGCCTTAGCGGCGTGCGAACCGTGTGTTTTTAAGGGGGTCCGCAACTTATGGGGGCCCGAAAATGTGACAGAAAATTAACTTGAACAAGATACCCTAATAACAATAACAATGAAAAACAATTTCACTTGTGTCATGGGGGCCCGTACAGTATCACAAGGCCCAAAATATCCTAAGACTAGCACTGGTATTAACTTGATTTTATGCCAATTCTGACAGAACAAAAAAGTCGCAACAAAAGTAGGCCTAAGCCTACTAATAGGCTACTATGATATACTATTACAAGTTTTATAAAGTAGGGTACTATGCCTATGCTACCTTTAATATAAACAATTCTTTATCGATGGGTTTTAAAGACAATCGCTGTGCAATCAACAATTCGCTGAAACGTCCGATTGTACTCGTCAGCTCAAAATTTCTAAAGCGCCACTCAAGCTAGGCGACGGGCACCAGCTTATGCGCGATCGTTGTTCAGCCCAGAATTCCCGGCGGCTATCTCTGAATGCATCGCACGATCTCGCTCTACGTACAGCTCTCTGAATTTTTAAGGTGATCAATCTTGCTCTCTTAGTATCGGCTCCTTAAAATCTTCCACCAAATTCATCAAAAACTTGTGCCAAAGGACCAATAATGAATAGGACTGGAAGCTCCTTATTTCTCCTTATTTAACGTCCAGCAACTACTTTGAGGACAGACGTAGGCCTATAATTATTTTGACGATTTACTATTCCTCTCTAGATCCTCTATAGATTCCAAGTTCAAGCAACGACAGTTAACGGCGATGTATTCCTTCATATGGGAGGATGGCAGGAGGAAGAGCGGAGGGGATGGAATCAGAAAAGTAGCGAGGGAAGGGGAGGAAGGAGGGAATTGGCCATCGCCACTTTGTGGGGGCAAAGTTAATAAGTTACGCTCTGCATGCGTAAGTGTTAAAGGACGATAGGCGATCTAGTTGTCAGGCATCATATGATTTCGCCAGTGATGGGCAATAGTTAACTAAAAAGTTGCTACTTGCTACTTAGTACTTGCTACTTGCTAACTTTTAATTTAACTAAATTTTTTTAGTTAAGGATGAAGTTTAACTAAAAATAGTTTAGTTAAAACCATATGGTTTAACTAAAAAATTTAGTTGCTAACTAAAAAGTTTAACTTAAAAAAATCAGCAATATGCAACTATTTTTCCACAATGAACATTGAACACTGTCAACAAAAAACATTTTAACACAGCGTGGTTTTAGTTGGGACTAACATTGCAATGTTAGTCCCAGGTTTTAGTATTAACAGCTTGTGTTTTCAAATTCATACAGTGCTTATACAGTACGCCTGTAAGTTGTAACTGTATGCTAGAACAGTAGGCCTACACGTTGCAGAGTTTGAAGGTGAAATTGTCATTGACGTTCTGCATTATTACAGTTCACTTATACTTAATAATGGTAGTTGAGTAGGCCCCCTAATCGAGTAGCCTACAAATACCAGGTATACTGCATTTCTGGTAATTTTTCAGTCACTTTTAAAGTATTAATTAGCTTTGCCTCATGACTTGTAAATAAGGCAAAAAGTAATTATGAATATTATAATTATATAATATGGTAAATTCGAAATTACGAAAATTGTTTGACAACAATAATTATTTAATGTCCGTATCACCCAAACTTCCCAGAAGTCTTAGCGAAATGGTCTACCCGATCTTACTGACGCATTTTTCTTTTCAAGATCATGGTTTATGGGTGAAAACAGTAATGAAATTTACGGAAACTTTGTAATATCGTAACATTTTGTCTTAAAGGTGGAGTTGATTGCCATTGAATATATATTTCAGTGTTTTATTTTTTCAGTCGTCACGATTGAACCTGTTTGCTTGATCTTTATAATGTAGCTCGCTTGTTCAAGCCTATAATAAAAAATGCTGAGTTAGAAGCCAGCAAATACTACAGGCACTGTCGCAGTTAATAATTAATAATAATTATATTCTTTGTTATTTCAAACTGACAGACGCAGTAAGATTACATTGAAACATGAAAGTACAATCAATATCTTAATTAACACACGGTTTGGCAGCCATGCAAGGCGCCGCCCTAGAGGGGGGTTACGGGAGTCGAACCGCGTACCTTATGCTCTCCTGGCCATGAGTGTTACCACCAGTCTTGTTGTCAAGACCTTAAACCTCAAGACCAAGACCTTGAACCTCAAGACCAAGACCTTGAACCTCAAGACCAAGACCTTGAACCTCAAGACCAAGACCGAGACCAAGACCCAAAAAAATCACAGTCGTATCCAGACTTCTATTCCTTACTAAAAATTGTCCAGTCGGACTACTCGTTATTTTAATGAAAACATGAGTTTTCTTTTATTGAAGCAAAACAACTCTAAATGAGACTGCAGAGAATTCCGAATTCGTATTTACAAAAGTCCTTCATGCGAAATGTTATTCCAAATGCCTGTTGAATTTTATAAAAACCAATTTGCTCAGAATTTTCTGACCAAGACGTGACCTGTGGGGCCTCATAAAAATTCTGCCATGGGAAAAACACGGTCTACAAGTGCTGAAATCGCTAGCATACAAAGCAGCTTTTCAAGAACCGGATGTAAATGTCCAAATTAATCATGAGTCTGTTTTGAAATCATTCCATGGTAAATAACCGGAAGTCAAAATAATTGTCCAAAACAACAGTGAGGCCTCATTCACACTGTGTAAATACTATTAAAGCAATAACTGTATGAGTAATTATTGGATAAATTTTTAAAATTCTTGCCGTTTGTTAAAATTAATGACTGTTCATATTGACAGCCGGTCTTGGTCTTGCAAAACCAAGACCAAGACTTTGAACCTCAAGACCAAGACCTTGAACCTCAAGACCAAGACCAAGACCTTTGGTCTCAAGACCAAGACCAAGACTTTTAAAAACGAACTCGAGTGCACTCGAGACCAAGACCTTGGTCTCGAGGACAACAAGACTGGTTACCACTACTCTATCCCCCTCCCCTTGTTGTCTAGCAGGTATTTGCAGAGACTTGGCACTTTGATTTAGCGAAATATACTTTACTTTCCAAAGTCCACCTAAAATTTATTACTTGTTGGGACCAAGCTGCATGCGTCGTTAGTGTAAAAGGACGATAGGCGATCTAGTTGTCAGGCAGCATATATTTGATTGTGTTTATTTTTTTTATAGAAATGGCTGAGGGTAATTATGAGGAAAACTTTGCACACAGTAAGTTGTGATAATTCAAACTTTATGATGATAATGTATACGTATGTATGTCTGTATGAGTATATATCTATTTATATGTGCTTTTGCACCTAGCCGTATTATTGTTATTTTTGCCCCACGATACCTATAATCCCTCAGCAATCAAGAAATTATCCGGCGAATACGAAACACATTCTGGGACGGCTAGAACTCGTTGAGTTCCAGCAGAGCAAAGGTCACTTGGAAGGCAATGGGGTTAAAGTGACCCCTACAGATCAGATCATTGAGGCTTGCATGTCTGCAGTGGCGGTGCTACCATGGGAGGAGGTAGGTCATTTGACCCGCCTATTTTACTCTTGACCTGCCTTATGATCTGCCTATTTTACTCCTGACCTGCCTTATGTCCTGCCTACTCCCTACTGCTGTGTAAAATTCTTTGAAATCTTTAATATCTCTTTTACATTTAAAACATCAGCATCTGTCCCATAACATCACTAGTGCATAAATTTATTAGATCTAATAAATGCACTAGTGATGTTATGGGACAGATGCTGATGTTTTAAATGTAAAAGAGATATTAAAGATTTCAAAGCATTTTACATGTTTTATCTAGTATGTCAATAGAAGTCTGTGTTGTAAACTCTAAAATTTTCTTAGTTTTAGGCCTATATATCTAAGTTATGCTGCTTATGTTGAGGTTATGCTGCTTGATGCATCAAACTCAAACATTAATTTCTTTGAATAACCCCCATGACTCTGACACGACCTGCTGAAGTTGTATAGCTGGTGCCACCACTGCATGTCTGGCAGCTCTACCTGGGGAGCACGAAAGCTCATGAGAACCAGTGACCTTGACCAAGGTCCTGCATTGGCACTCATGAGGTTCACAGATGTTGACTCTGAGCCTGAGGCCTACCACAACTCTCATGGCCTCATCATCGTGGTTATTATTATTATTATTACAAAATATTTTAACGCACGCAAGGTCACACAGAATGAGAATTGGAGGCGTGGTTAGTCAGTCGCCAGGTGAAGAACAGTTAGATATCCAGAAAGCCAACGAAAAATAGTGAGTTTTGAGGTATTTCTTAAAGGAAGAGAAAGAGTTCTATAACCAGAAGCACTGATCAGTATGAAGCACTGATCAGTATGAAGCACTGATCAGTATGAAGCACTGATCAGTATGAAGCACTGATCAGTATGAAGCACTGATCAGTATGAAGCACTGATCAGTATGAAGCACTGATCAGTATGAAGCACTGATCAGTATGAAGCACTGATCAGTATGAAGCACTGATCAGTATGAAGCACTGATCAGTATGAAGCACTGATCAGTATGAAGCACTGATCAGTATGAAGCACTGATCAGTATGAAGCACTGATCAGTATGAAGCACTGATCAGTATGAAGCACTGATCAGTATGAAGCACTGATCAGTATGAAGCACTGATCAGTATGAAGCACTGATCAGTATGAAGCACTGATCAGTATGAAGCACTGATCAGTATGAAGCACTGATCAGTATGAAGCACTGATCAGTATAGTCTAACTGCATTACATATTTGAGTTTGAGAGAACTACAAACTCGTTCATGTAGCGAAACAATATTGCTGACCGAGCTGGAGTTGTTCTCAGGCACATGGTCATAAGGATGCTGTAATCTATCATCAGGGAATCACTGGGCCATATTGGTTGTAATTTATGCCATTAGTGGATAATTCAAATCTTCATGCTTGGTGTTGAAGTTATCCGTTTCTTGGTGCTCCATACAACCATTGGGTTGTATTGTTGAAATGCTGCACTGTTAAGTATTACAGCCACTAGGACCATGCTGCTCAACTCATAAAGATCATGACAAGCGAGTCATCTTGGCATCTTATGTACTGATAATTGTTAACCTTTTTTCAACTGCACATGATTGTTTACGTGTTTGTGTGTGTAAGTGCATGTGTAATTGTGTATATCTAGGCATGTGTATTGCTTCTTGTAAGAATCTCTCTGTGCTGGTTGTTAGCTGATATTTCAAATTTGGCTTCATTGGTGGTTAATGTTTTATTGTTCACGTCATCTGACTTTCAGTGTTTGTCGATGCTGTGTCTCGTCAGCTGAAGAGGGAACAGAACAGTCCGACAACGAATGCATCTTTTCCATTTTCACGTGCAAGCAGTATTGGTTCAGTGAATGCGGTTAGCTGCTCATCTGCCTCTTCGACTCATAACACAGGTCAAGCATTTTTCATGAATTTTCTTAGGAACTGGAATGCATGTTTTTGTATGTCTTGGAGTCTGCCTGCATGTTATTTTGAGCTATGGAAGTTTTTATAGGTGCACCAGTATATTTTGTGATATATCGTGTCACTTATGTTTGGTTTACTTGTGTTCTGAATCTTGAATGATGGTGCACATTTTGGAAATCTGTTTGATGGCAAGATCTACAACTTTTTGGCACCTTTCTGGCAAGAAGTTTGGTTCTTGAAGTATTGTAGAAGTAACATGCCATGATAGATATGCATTGAGTGTGATATGGGGTCTGCAATTTCAAACTTTCTGAGACAGTCACTGTGCAGGGATCAGACTGCTTAGTGCAGTCATCGATTGTCATCATTTGATATCATCGACTGAAGACATTGATTGATACCATGTGATGTATGATGAAATGACGGCTTCTGTGGTTGAATGACTGCATTACAATGTGAAGCTTGCAGGTTCAAGCTTTTACGAGACAGTCAGAATGTGAAGAGCACAAGACTTGTTACAAGACTGCTCAATGACATGTGAAATATGACATCATCTGAGATCTGTTTCCTCACAGTAGTGCTACATAAATAGATATGAGAAAATAAATCATTAATATGCATTGTGTTATATTTTTGACTCCAGATGATGAAGACAGTGAGGGTCTTGTGCTGCCAACTTTGACTTACAAGGAAAGAAGGCGTGAAGCACATACACATGCTGAGCAGAAGAGAAGGGATGCAATTAAAGTCAGTTACAGGCTACACACTGAAATCCTTCTACTTAAGTCTAGTTCTAAATAATAAGATTGATACAGCATGACTTCTGCCATACTGTATCAGTCAGATTATCTGGAACTCCTATGAAAACTGATTAGCTGTTATTAAAATCAGTACCTAAAACTCACTCCAAGAAAATCAATACCAAATACAATGTCTTTACATAACTTGAGTTGTAAGCAAATTGGAAGAGACATTTTGTTAGTTTCAGAACCAAGTGCTGCAATTTACAAGATATCCCATCAGTGACGAGTTCTTCCTAGCAAGCACTTAAAATGTTGAGCTCAGTTGTAATGTCCTCTGAGACAGTAATTAACATCCAAACTATTCCACAAGTATATAACTAAATATTGCACTGCAGAATTTCTGCAATACATTCCCAGTAGTTTCTTAAATAACTTGTACATATGACCTTGGGTTGTCTTGTTTAGTGCCAATTCAGAGAACCTGTCTCTTGGTGCTACTTTCTTTCCAGTCACAATCTGCAGGCTGTGATATTTTCCCAATATTATACAAGTTCATGATTGACTTACATGTGCAATTCAGACAAATTTTTACTCAACCAGTAGTTTATTAATGATGTAATTCATGCAGATTTGCTAACATCCTCCCAACGTTCTGTGCTCGGCAAATCTACAAGCAGTGAATGATAATCTTATCAATGTCATTAGATTAGTTTTGTGAATTGTCATTAGATTTGTTTATGTGAGTTGTTTAAATATTCTTTCAGAAAGGTTACGATGAGCTGCAGTCGATTGTTCCAATGTGTCAGCAGACAGATGTCAATTCACAGAAGTTAAGCAAAGCAACTGTCCTTCAGAGATGTAAGTAGGAAGACAACTTAGGGGTCCATTTTAGTTACTGGATTAGCTGGTTTCATTGACACAGCCTATGTATGGTACTGAGATGTTTGCCTGTGTCTTGAGTAAAATCTTGTGTTTTAACTTCTATGACAATAGGTTGAATTCCAGAGTCTTGTAAATGATAGAAACACATCTATGAAAACCTTTGATAAATGTAATATCGCATCAGTTGGGACTAACCAGCATCGATTTGTCTCTCTGCAGCAATTGACTACATCCAGTTTCTGATGCAGCAGAAGAAGAAGCAGGAAGAGGACTTGGAAAACCTACGTAAGGAAGTTACAGCGCTCCAGATTATGAAGACGTTAGTATTCTTTTATCTTCTCTTAACTTTTATTTTTATGGCACAGCATAAAATTTTTTCATCTTGTCAAAGAGATTGGTCCAATCCCAGGGCAATACATTCTGGAGTCAGCAGATGGATTGAAATATTGTTAACTAATGATTTGAATAACATGTTGTTCAGTTTAAAATGGAATTTGTTTAATCTATGAGCTTGTGAGTGGTATATTAGAACAGATGGGTTGTTTGTAGGGAACAACACTGATAAAAACCGTAATGGTAGTTCTTAACAGCATATAATAACAATGACAATAGTTTTGATATTCAGTTGGAAGTTTTGTTTCTGTTTCTGAAGGCAATATGAGCAAATTGTAAAGGCACACCAGAACACACCACAACAGGGACAGAATCAAGTATCGGATGAATGCAAGTTTCAAGTTGTAAGTAAAACCTGGCTACAGACACTCCTTCTAGTCTTCCTAATGTTTAGAAAATAAGCTTGTTATATGCTTGCATACCAGTACATACATTCACTACCAACAGCTTGGAAAGATCGTCCTCTTATTTGATTTGAATCATTTCACAAATGATTGAAGACTTCTCTCTTTCCAGCTAACAGTGCTCTCAAGTTGAGTTCATAAATTACCACTGTTAGTATCCAGTTAATAATAACTAGCCTATTAAGCACAGAGTATATACGTGTTAGTTATGGTATTCGATGTATGTCATGGGTGTCCAGCCTTTTTGGGTGGAGGGCCACATTGTGAGTTTTCTTAGACTTTTGAGGACTGAGGAAATGATTTCATCAATAATCAAAACAACGTAAATGCACACTGATGAACAATGATTTTGTTAGCCTACATTCAGATCAAATACAGATTTCCACATCTTTGCTGAATGTTTTCGAGGTGCTAATGAGTGCATGGCATTGCTTTTACTTATGGTTGGTTGCCGGTGTCTAGTGCACAAGGCATAAACCAATGGCACACCAGAACCAAGCCATAAGCAGGTCAATATCCAGAAGATCAGTCCACTAAGCCATAGAAACAACCTATGGTGGATAAGCACTTTGAAAAAGTAAGTTTTAAGTTAAAAATGAAATTATATAGGTGAATGAACAGATAAAGGGACACTGATACAGGGACAGAATTACAAATTTACGTCCAGCAGCTGTAAAAGCACGTTGACTAAGGATCTTGTTGAATTATAAGTCTAGGGTATAAGCTTGAATCATGGTATTGTATATGGATTGAGATTAACTGAAAAGTGCCATCTTGGAAATTAAATACTTTAAGAAGAAAATGAAGATTGTACAACAAAGTATCTAATGTCTCCTATAACTCCATTATCGTGACGCACAAGGCATCACTTGATAGTTGCTTCAATTCAAATTTTATCGTATTCTTGCCAGGCCTCATTTACTGTGTAATTGGTGACATGTTTTGTGTTCTTTTTAGTTCCAACAAATTATGGATTCCCTTTTCCAATCTTTTAATGCTTCCATTTCGGTAGCCAACTTTGGAGAGTTGTCAAGTTGTGTCTTCAGCTGGCTTGAGGAATACTGTAAGCCACAGGTAAGCCATTCTAAATTTAAGTCATAGTTGCCTCTCACATACAATCACTTTACGAGGTTTTCTAGTTGAATGGGAGAATTGTGAATAATGAAGTTGAGATGCTTTGTGATGGATGTAGCAGTAAGGAGACCGGGAATGTAAAAGAAAGGCTCACAAAAATGCATGGTCAAGCTGTAGATGCCTTCTCTGTAGTTGACAGAATGTTTGAGATATATGAGGCGCTCTTCGCTTTGATATCATGTAAGCACTTCCATCTTAATATCTCTAAGACCATACTTCGTCGCTGGCAGCTCCAAAAGATAGAACTGCATTACTTGCAGCTCCACACAGCATCTTTTTCTATTTCTGTGCTTGACCTAGGTGTGACCTTGGACCAGGAATTGACCTTTCCTGAGCATGTGAAAACAGTATGTCGAACATGCTTTTAACGCCACTTGCCCTCCTGTGACTGCTTCTATCCTGATCTAATCTAATGACTTCTGTAGCACAGTTATCGTAATGCACGAGGCATCAGTCAATGGTTGCTTCAAGTGAAACCATAGTCAAAGCAGTGGCAGACTGGCACAGGGATCCGTCTGGTTTCAGTGCACGGGTCCGCTAGGGCAGAAAGGAATTAATTATGCATCAGTACACAAATATTCTAAATATGCAGACTTCCAAAGTTTGAGGCTCCTTGCATGACTGAAATGACAAGGCCCCTAAAATGGTCCCAGTTCAACTCTGAGTCAAAGTAGTAGTCCATAAGAGAATCCTGGTTGAAATCTGATAAGTCTGAGAAAGAAGACATCAAGCTACCCCGGATGAAAGAGACGAGTGTTGTTTATTTCCGAATGAAATTAGAGAATTGACAAAACAAGGCAGTGTAATTTAAAAGCTTCCATGGGCAGCGAGTGTAAAGAGTTTACAAATATCCTGGTTATGCAAATGGAACAATTCATTTTCAAACAAAATCTGGAACAGAAATATTTAAGTAATTCATTTTTGTGAAATTCTGTGACTGCTTTTCACCCAACCTATTTACCAGCACTTGAACTTGTTATCAAGGAATGTATCAGAACCAGAACTAAAAGTTGGAGAACTTGTTTAATGTTTATACAGTTTATGACATCTTTGTAACTGTTTGAAGGTGTGAAATTCTTTCAGGATTTGTGTGTACATGTGACTACAATTATAGCTAATAATATAGGAAAACGCAATTAAGCTTAGAAATCAGAATTAAAAGTAACAGATTTTTAGGTCACATCTGTAATTTTAAGTTGTTACCCTAAGCTATGATGTCAAGTACTGACTGGAACTTCTGTGTTTTAGACACTGCGTGATTTAACACTGAGCATCCTTGGAAGATCCAGCAACTTTCTGAGGAGATCTTAAAACATGGTCTTGGAGCAGACAAAATTACAGACTAACAACCAAAGAGTATCTGTTATGTATTAGCATACTAAATGTGGTTCTTAAACCGCAGACTTTAACTAGTTGAGAGCATTGATAGAAAACTGTAGTGCATCTAAGTTTCATTTATATTGAGCTCCTACAATGTCAGAAAATAATTTTATATGTAAGGCTAAAAAAGTTCAGGCCAGAGTGTGTCAATCATTTTGTATGATCAGATCATTTACTTTGTGGAGTTCAGTTTGTTTATGTACAAATACAATATCAATCTAACTGTCCAGCTAATGTATTAAATATGAGAGTTGAGCTGAAATTCAAGGTTTGGCTAACACTTCAAGTAACATGTTCCATATAATTTGTCAAAACCTGCGGTTGTGTAAATTTCAGGTGTAGCAACATCCAGATCTATATATAAATTGCCTTACCAATTAAAATGTCTAATCTTATTAGGGGCCATCCACATATTATGTACGCAAAAATCCGGGGAAATTGAACCCCTACCTCCCTCCCTGTTCGCACACGTACTTTTTTCCACCCCTCCCCACCTGCGTACGTACAGTTGATGCACCCCCCACCCGAAGACCAGCTGCAGAATGTGTCAGTTACATAGGTCCAGGCAGCGACTGTCTGCACTTTAGGCCAGATTGAAGTATATGTAATCCATGGACTCGCTGTTGAGTTGTGTGATAGTTTAATAATAGCGTTCAGAGGTAAGGTGGCATACAAGTGACACCTCTCCCACAGTCACACTTCCTCTGGTAGTATCAGATAGCTGGAAAGACTGAACTATAGCTCACTTGAAGGCCAATCAATTTGAGTACGTACATTATCAGTAGACCCCACATCCCCTCCCCCATTCGCAAGTGTACGCAAGTACATGCATTTCGGTTACTCCCCTCCATGCATATGTAATATATGGATGGCCCCTTATTATCGTTTTTATTTATTATTATTTTCCCCCCAGGTACATCTGATCCCTCAGTAGAATTATACAGAGAATAAAATATCTGGGTTGAGTAGAACTCAAGGACCAGTAGACCAAAAATGCTGTGGAAGGCTGTTGTGTTAAAGCATTTGATTATGGTAGTAATGTGCTGATGTACTAGTTATATGAGACAGCACCCCAACTCTGTGATGAAAAGTAGGCCAATCAGTGTTTTAGTTGTCAAAAGAGCTGGGGGCTGAAAATTTTAGATTTGATTTTACCATAAAGTCTAATGTTGTTAATATGTGGTAAACGAAACAACTGACGACTCATGAAATTATATGTTGCGCACGAAACAACTGATGACTCATAAGATATTTTAGTTTCTTGACCACCAGTTATTTAGCTGAGAGGTTAGAGGTAGGGGATGAACCCCCAGACAACTAAAACACTGGCCACTGCTTGTAATTGGGTAACATTCTCAAGCACACAAAGTTAAGACTCGGCCCAATGAACATCAGCAGTTGACTTTTTACCCGAGATTATTGTTGTTCATATTAATTGCTCAAATTTGTAATTATTATTGTTATCATTATTACAGCTGCATTTAAGAGATAATATGGGAGACCACAGTTGTTAGAGACAGCTTGCAATTGGATAGGGAATTCAAATTGTCACAAAATAAGCTATAAAGCATGCACCATTTTTTAAGATGATAGATTCTGTTCTTCTTGACAGCTTTTCAAGTCTAGATTCATAACATACCTTCCAGGCAGTCTATAAAACACATTTTCTAAGAAAACTTGGCCAATTTGGGTTTAAAAATCTGGATCATTCATAATTTTCTATTAACTAAATAATGTTTGACCAAAGCCACAATTATTATGAAAATACCAAAAAGAAATTACCCGAACAGTGTTGATATTTCCAAAGTGCACATCTTCCTGGTTATCAGTACTATTGCTGTTATAATTATTCCATTGTCAATTTATAGACATTAAACTTTGACCTATGTCACACATTTAGTTTTTAAATGAAGCTAAAACCTGAAATTTTAAGCAGGCCTTACGGTTTTTCAAATGATATTCCAGTTTCCATTTAAAGCTATAATGACAATTTGCATATATCCCAGTCGCTTTTATTACACTGTCATTGTTAAAGTGTTAACGTGACTGCTTAAGCCAGCCACTGTAGACCATGGTGTAAGAGATAGACCAAGCATCTGTCATTGAATGCCATTATAAGTTTCACTGAATGAACACTTTAACGACAGTCACTACTCGTCTCACGTTCTCCAACTGAACCATATCCAACACTGCACCAAGACTCTGGAATCTGGATATCTCTCGCTCCTGAATTCCAAAGTGCGACCATACATTAATAATTACTTACCGGAATAACGTACGCGTACCGTACATACGTTATCGAAAAAAATAACGTACGCATACGTTAAAAATGCCACAAGTTTATCAGATCATTCACAAAGAACCTCAATATAACTATAGTCTTATAACGTACTGTACGCGTACGTTAAAAATGATCAATTTAGCTCTGCAGTAGGCCTATTAGTCTCCCCGTATGCAGAGGATGGTACCGAAAGGTACCGAAATTTAGTATTACCAATAAAATTACCACTGGCACTGACCATCCTATAAAGTGTGCCGTAAAATCTTAATTATCTTCATATTATACATTAGACAGAATATTAGCAATTTGGAATTAAAAAGTTCAAAAGCAGAGATCATTGAACAGCCACAGCTGACTGATGTAATGGCTAAATTGTTTACGACCGTCCATCACCAACTATTATTGACTGCGTGTGCATAATGTCATGTATTTTATTTTCGTCATGAACTGAGGTCAACGTACGCAAACGTACAGTATAGTAACGTACGCGTACCGTACGTACATTATAGAAAAAAATAACGTAGGCCTACGTTCCGTCACACCTTGCTGAATTTCTGATTCTCGGTTCCTCCATTATGTGCCACTCGGGCTCCTCTGTCACCCTGCCGGGTATCTACTGACCTCATTTTTGGTTCAGAAAACAGCATTTTCTTCTTTACTGTACGGATTAGTTTCTTGTTTACTGCACAGCAGTTACAGTACAGCAATGTGCACGTTCACACTATCCGTCCAGTGGCATGTATTTTCCCCATACTTTGCTCTTGCAAATAGGTCTTCTCAGCTGCTTCCAACCAGACTATCAGTCTATCACCCTGGTCGTTTCTAACATTGTATCACAAGTAGGCAGTGAAGTGGGAAAAGGCAGTGTTTTAGTTGTTGGGGGTCAACCCCCTAGTTCTCTTTCTAACCCCCTCAGCTAAGTAACTGAAAATATGTTGGGGGTTACTTTACTACAAAAAACTGGTGTTTGGTCTATGACTCTATGTGATTGTGATTTGGTAATCTGCACATTTTTGACCCCCCCCCCCCCAGTTGTTTTTGGACAACTAAAACACTGGGAAAAGGAATGATTGGGAATAGCTTAAATCTAGAAAGCAATTGCCTTTCAAGCATTTACTTAAGTATAGGCTGATAAAACCTGCAATAACCGAAATATTTTCCTGATATAAATTGTAAATACATGTACAGTAGGGAATGTAGAATCTCCCACTAATGATGACTCAGAGCATAGGCAGAGGCACTTGACAGCAGTTGGGCTCGGTTGATACTTGATCAAGGTTTCTCCACGAACAGGTTGGCCCACTAGCTTGTATTCCGAGGCTCATTAACTCGAGGTGGGGTGTTTCTGAGGAAAGATCTTGATACTTGATAGCAATCCCACGGCCGGGAGTGAGGTGTCAGAACGACAGGTGACCAGCGCAGCACCGCTGCGGGAAGACCCAAGCAGTAGCAGCCTAGCAGTCTCGCCTAGCAGTAGCAGCCGTACTGCAGTGGAGTGCACAGCAGCCTGCAGCACCTTGATATTAAAGTAGCCAGCAGGGGCGTCTACACAATAGAAACCTTGGAGCAAATGCTCCATCCAAGACATAGGGAGGGGGAGATCTGTCAGTGTGTGTGTGACACCATCTTAGGGGGAAAGGAACGGGAAGGGGGAAGAATAGGGGAAAGGGACGTTGCTCCAATGACTTGAGGGGGGGGGGGGGTAGACGCCTCTGGCAGGCAGAGACAGTCTGTACTAGGGCTCGTACCCGTCGTTGCTGTTTATCTGCCGTAATTAGCGTCTGTTGCCCAAGCCTCAAGGAAGAACTATACAGTGGATCAAGCAATTTTAATCCAAAAATCCAAATTTTTGCAGTCTTGTTGTCAAGACCTTAAACCTCAAGACCAAGACCAAGACCAAGACCTTGAACCTCAAGACCAAGACCAAGACCTTGAACCTCGAGACCAAGACCAAGACCTTGAACCTCGAGACCAAGACCAAGACCTTGAACCTCGAGACCAAGACCAAGACCAAGACCCAAAAAATCGAAATCAGGTCAAGACTTCTAAAAATTGTCAAGTCGGAATATTCGCTATTTTAATGAAAACATGAGTCTTTTATTTTATTCAAGTAAATTAACTTTAAGTGCAAACTGCAGAGAAATTCGAATTTATATTCAAAAGTCCTTCATGCAAACTCTTATACCAAATGCCTTTTGTATTTTATAAAAACCAATTCGCTCAGAATTTTCTGACCAAGGCGTGGCTGGTGGGCCTCATAAAAATTCCACCATGTGAAAAAATACGTTCTACAGGTGCTGAAGTCGCTGACACACACAGAGTAGCTTTTCAAGCACTGGATGTAAATGTAGGCCTACAGATAGTGAGTCCTTTTGAAATCTTCCCATGGTTTATCATACCGTCTGATACAGAATAACTGTTGCTGCCAATGGGTTTTCCTGACCAACATGACTTGTATTCATCCATAGATATTGGTCGTATGATGCAAGCAGGCTTGATACAGAATTCTTGAGTTCTGTTAAATGACTGTTCATATTAACAGCCGGTCTTGGTCTTGGTCTTGCGAGACCAAGACCAAGACTTTGAACCTCAAGACCAAGACCAAGACCAAGACCTTGAACCTCAAGACCAAGACCAAGACCTTGAACCTCAAGACCAAGACCAAGACCAAGACTTTTAAAAACGAACTCGAGTGCACTCGAGACCAAGACCTTGGTCTCGAGGACAACAAGACTGAATTTTTGTAATCCCGGAAATACGGGATTCCACGTTTGTCAATCCCGGGATTAAGGGATTTAAAAAGGTTCCGGGATCCAGGATGACATTCCCTAATGTACAGTTATGCCAGTGGCAGGCACAATTCTCCAAGCCCTTCAATCACCCACCAGCTGCCACATTTTACAACCTCTTACACTGTATGTGGTCATCATCACTGTCTGTCATCTACCAAAAATTGACACCCGCCAAGGGGCCGTCCACATATTACGTACGCAATGAGGGGGCGAGGGGGTCGGATTTTGGCGATTTTGCGTACGGGTGCGAACGGGGGGGGGGGGGGTGTGACAAAAGTGTACGTACGCAAAATAAATTTCTAATTATGACGTCCACGTTAGCCTATTTATAACTCTGCATTGTCCTATAGTCGTTCGATGGCATTTTATTACATTATATAAAAGCCACGTGCAGTTATTCTGTGCTGTGAACGAGATACCTATAATTTGTCTACATTGGCCCTCACTCATCCTTCAATCTGGACTAAAGTGCATACAGTAGAGGCACTTTCTGCAGCTGGTCTTCGGGGGGGGGGGTGAGCGTCAAGTGTACGTGCACGGGGGGGTGGAAGAAAGTACGCTTGCGAACAGGGGGGAGGGGGTCCAATTTTCCCGGATTTTTGCGTACGTAATATATGGATGGCCCCCAATATGATTCTTTACATACCGAAAAAAGGGGAAAACAATGGGCATCCTGAACTTAATTTTGGACAGATATATACCCCGTCCCAAAGAGATGCCTTTGATGGTTATCATTCATTCAGAGCACTTCTATACCACCCCTCCAAGATAACTAGTCAGCGGCAGCACTACCATGGGTTGCAGTAGGTCATCTGACCTGCCTATTTTACTTCTGTCAGACCTGCCTTATCACCTGCCTATTATACTCTTGACCTGCCTTATGTTATAGACAGGTCTTGTTGACTGTTTCTGTAATGTCGTGCATCTTATTAGCATACATCAGTGGTTTTCAACCTTTTTGTAGTGATGGAACCCTGCACAAAGCGCTCACTTGCTCACGGAACCCTACGCGTCTCGCCCGTCCAGTGTTTTCAAGAAATAAATATCATTGTAACTTGTAATGTTAACTTGTAACTTGTAAAATTTGCAAATCGCTTTATAGCCATAGATGTTCCTCTTTCCGTCAGAATTACCACAATTACGTGACCCATACTAAGAACTCACCAAAACCTCACCTCTTGATATTTCTGCGCGGGTGTTTCACTAAAAACGTAAACACTGAGCACTCTTTCAGAAATTTTATCCTGATTCCTCCTCTTCCCATTACTTGCCTCACCGCCCCAAAAATACTAAGCACCATTCGCCTTGGCTGTCTGACCTTAAGCCTGCCTGACCCACCTAGATCTTAACCTTGAACCAATTTTTGATCCTATACCTGCCTATCGATTTTTTGACTGAGCGCATGTGAATAAGCTGGTTCCAGCGACTCCACTGTTTGGGCACTGTAGAAATCTCGAGATTACAACTACAATCAATGTTTGGATAATATTTAGAATTTTAATCATTGAATATCGTGTCTAGCAAGAACGACTGAAAGAAGTGAAGAATTCTGCTCATTGCTCATACTTTTGTGAATTCAGTTAGGACTTTTAATTTTATTTTGAACTCCTGCGGAACCCCTGGTCGACGCTCGCGGAACCCCAGGGTTCCGCGGAACCCCGGTTGAAAACCACTGGCATACATGTTCATGATGTTCTGAGCAGCTAATTCAGTACTTCCAAATTTTAAGATTAGTAAAGTAACTAAAGTTTAACATTTTAATTGCTGAATTGCTTCAAATTTGAATATGCTACAAAAATTCTGCTACAAGTGTTCAATAATAATTTCCTTCGTTTTATATATCTATGTTATGCTGCTTGTGTTTAGGTTATGCTGCTTGATGCATCAAACATTAATTTCTTTGACCTGCTGAACAACTCCCATGACCCTGAGGCGACCTGCTGAAACGGACTGATTACAGTACTCGATCACTCCCAGCTAAACTCCAGCCATAAAGAAGTCCTAAAATGCTTGTGAAAAGCATATACAGATTCCCTAGTTAAAAGAACACGCAGATCTGAAGGAAGTCTATTCCTCATAGTCAGCCCAAACACTGAACAGGTACAACACGGCAGCTTAGAAGTGTGTGCCAAAGGGTACAAGTTTACCTCAAGCTGTAGAATGAAGATTTCCAGCCAGCCAAACCTGAAGTGGGGCATCAGAGTTCCCGCAAATAGCCATATGCATTCCCTAATTGGCACTGCCAGACTCAAACCGAAATTCCAAAATCAATACGCTGCGAAAAGGTAGCCAACGGAACACATCATGCATACCTCACGCCTTTACTCGCTGGGTAAATTTATTTCAAGTCACTAAAAACCAGATGCCACACATTTAGCTTGATGGACAATAATGAATGGTCATTTGCAAAGTATAGATCTAGGCTTTACAGTTTTGCATTTACTCAAAGCATACCTGAAAACACAGTTCATGCATTAGCTGGTGACCCACTTGAACAGAACCTCCAACCCACTTTTGGGCTGTAACAAAGTTAGCGACATACCGATTTACATCACTTACGTTGCAAACCACTGTCCTGACCTTACTTTCTTCTTGCTTAACCAAATTACATGCATTAGTTTGTAAGTAATTTAATTGGTAACAAATCATTTTAAAACAATTGCTTGCAACTGTGCAATCTGTTCTTGCACTGCTATCAGACAGCATTTTGTACCAGGCTGTTAGAAACTGAACAGCTAAGCTCGAGTTCTAATCACACAACTTTTAACCATATTAACTACTATAACTAGTCATAGTAACTTAAGCTTGGTAGTAGCAGTTTTAGCAAAAATGTATAAAACACCATATAAAGCAATTCCAGTAAAATGAGTACTTACTAAACTATTGTCAATAAATTTTATGGAAAAGTAAATTGACATTTTGGCCATACCTTACAACATTGTGTGAACCAGGTTTAAAACAGAAATTCTACATTTCAGGAGTTTGAAGTTCAAGTGTTTTCTGAAATCTTCTATTAGAACTAAATGCTTCTATTACGAAAAACAGGTCAAATAACTGCTACATTGAAATTCAAAACAAATCATCTTGACTCTTGCAATTCACTTGTACAGAATGTTTATCAGAGATGCAAAGTAAAACAAAGTAACACATTTCTTATTTCCATTTTTTAAAGTAATTTTTGCAGATAAGCAATACTTAACCAAAAATGCAGAAAAGTCCTTCAGAAAGCCTTACATTTCACGGCTCACCAAGAAACTGCATTTCTAATAATAACTCAACAAAAAACAAAAACAGTTTGAATAAAAGCTAAATTATCATTTAGCTACAACGCAAGTTTCGTTCACAAAGACCCTGGAACAACAGCTTATAAATCAAAAAAGAAGTTTTTAATGCTGCACAACTATACAGGAAATGTCTGCACCATTTTACCTGTATAATGTACTAACAGTCAAGAAACTGCAATCTCATTCCAGAATTCAAGTGGCATTTTTTATACCAGAAATCCAAAATAACTGACTTCTAGAACAACTCTCTCTTGGTCACAACTTGTAATTCTATTTTGCCACATCAGAGATGTCAATAAAGTTTTGTTTCTGTTCAAAGTCTGCACAAATGTCAGTAATGGTAATCTGTGCACCACATAAAATCAGTCCTGAAGGTCCCTTATTTGTCACCCTTGTCATCTTTATCGTCATCATCAGTATGGGTGTGCCATGTCAATCGCTCCTCATAGAAGGCAATAACAATCTGTGGACAACGGATGTTTGCTTGTCGAGCTGGGACCAGATCTGCCTCATCTGAATCTTTCCTGTAGAAACAAAATTTATTCTGAAAGCTTCTGCCCATTATAAAACCAGTCCAGTTTAAATAAACCAAACAGCCAATTTTAAACCACACTGTTGGATCTTTGCAATTTGTTTCCAACATAATCCTATAACGAAATGTGAACTAAATTACCTTGCTACTTGAGCGAGACATAAGTTTTAACTTTTGACTTAAACATAGTGGCCCCAATGTTTGAATTGTAACTTTAGAATTAGAAGTCCAAAATTTTGCTACTTAGCACTTCAGCAATGAGTGTACTAAAAGTGACAGGGAAACCAATGCAGATCGTCGTTAAAGTGTTAACTGGCTTGTGCCATTGTTTAATTAATGAAGTAATCAGCTGAAATACAGCACCAAAAAGATATGTCCAATGCTAACCACTTCATGAGGAACATGAGTTCACCACTACTGTCTGTTGCACCAATGATTCTCTCTGGCTGAAGTCCTCTGTCAAAGCCTCTTGGTTTATTGTCTTCCTCCTATAAAAGCATTTGTATTACAAGTTAGTGAATTGTTATTTAATTCTCAAAGTCTTTGGACAAGATCAGGATCCTAACATTGTACTGAAAAAAGAAAAGCTCAAGCATGTTTATAATTATATATCTATCTGCAACACTAAATTTTTTGACCTGGTTGCTTGGAACTGGCCATATTTGAATGCGTCTGCTCATTTGCCTTATGGTATTTCTGGGTCCCACAAGACATGCCATGCACAAGATCTAAATTCCGAGATCCAGGTCACTCCAGAGCAGAACTGAAATCCACCAGCTTAATTTAATATGAACCTAATACCACTAGAAGTTCCACAAATGTTGGTGTGCTAACAACAAGCAGCATTACCTCAACAACTTTCTTCTTTTTGCTGCTGGTACTTGCGACAGACCCCTCGTCGTCAGTCGTGTCTTTCGCTTTTCGCTTCTTCTTTTCCTCCTTTTCCTTTTTTGATCGATCCTCATAGGCTTGAATTAATTCTGGGCAATCAAGGTTTTCCTGTGGCTCCCAAGTGTTTTCAGAACTGAAAATAAGATTTTTTCCTCAAAATCAAAGTACGCTCAATTGCTTTTCAGCAATGATAAATTATTTATCATTCGAATAAATTTAAAACCCTTATTAGAAGAAGAGAACATTTGTATGAGAGAATGAAAAATCTTGAAAACTTAGTTATAACTGCTTTAGTGATTACCAGACTCAAATAATTTCAAGTCATATTCAAGATATGTAAAGGCCCAGATAAATTAAACTTTTATAATGTACAATGCACAAAGAGCTTTATTCTGATGTGGGACACAGAAGTTACGTGATTAAAGCACTATCCTTGTAACATGAAGAACAACATCGAGCATCCCAAGATGGTTACAGTGTAGGGATCTTAAAAAAGTCCTTCACCCAAAACTGCTCAGCACCATTGACTCATTAGACAGGTGTGCTTAATATATGCCTAATGATTATAATAGATTCCTACTTGGTCATTTCTCTTTTTCGTTTCACGTCTGTACATACTGCTTAAACTTTTTTGTGTATTGGATATGCCATTCCTACAACTCGGTCTGACGACAAATTCCAGCTGAAGATACTTTGTCTGAAATATTCTCAAAGGACTTCAATTAGCCTATGGTAGATACTATATTACGTTCATTTTCCTTGCCATGAATCTTTTTGGTCAAACCAATGCAGTTTGTCCGTACAGATTACATGTATATAAGACTACTAATAAACTATTATTAACTGCTAATATGTCTCAAATATGCCCCATTTGTATTTTTTTACCCAATACGCAAACTAAGCTGCTTCATAGAGCATCCTGATGATGAACGTTTTCTAGCCAAGCTATCGGCGGTCGGGATTTCCAGGTCGTGAGCTTGTGGGCGCAGAAGTGGCCTGTGCATTTGATTGGTGGCAGCAGATCATAAAGGACATGTCCCATTGTCCCTGAATATTCCGCACAGCTGCGAAGAGGCGAGTGTCGGCCAAGCGGTAGTGCTGCTCTATGGAGGGTGTGTCCTCCGAGAGGTAGCATCCTCTGATGAGATGCTGTAAGACCCCACCCAGTCTATCACGATCCCCTTGGGTAGTAAATCCCCACCATGCAGGTGAGGCATAGAGTATCCTGGGCAGGGTAGCGGCTCTCACCACGTCATAAAGGCACGGTCCTCGCAAACCATGCGCCACCAGGGTTCGTAGCGCATAAAGCGATCGACGGGCCCGACTGCAAATGCGGTTAACATGGGTCGTTAAGCTGAGATTCAGAAATTTTTATGCCTAGGATAACCATTAACCATGCTGGTAACCCTATGGAGTCCAGGTCTGACTTGTGGAACATCGCTGTCCGCTCGCCTCTTCCGAACGACCATTTCGCAGGTTTTGCTATGATTCAGTTTCAAGTTGCATGTCTTAGCCCAATGTGTAACAAAACCAAAAAAAATAAAACAAAACCTGAACTCCTAAACCAATACACTTGAGCCACTTACTCAGGGTATCCTTTCCATTTTAGCAGGTATTCCCGTTTGCCACCTTTTATCCTCAAATCAACCACTTTTTCAACCACAAATTCTTCTTCTTCCTCATCATCTTCTCCTTCTTGGTCTTCGTCTCGCTTTGGCTTTGTTTTCGACATCTTTGTACCTGGTCCTGCAAATGTTCATAATTCTTCTGAACATATTTCAAGACTGATGTGACAAAATCAGTCCATGAATTCGAGGCAACTATTAACAGATTACTGTAAATGCATTTTTTTGCATGATTATCATTTTTAAGAAAATATAAACTCCAGTTTAAAAGCAATATGTCAGTAATATTAATCCTGCAAGGCACAAGTGACCTCACTTGTAGTTGCAGTTACACAGCAAATTTACTTTGGATTCACGATTTATATTTGAACAACAAAGTGACAATTCTTTAACAAATAAGCTTAGCACAGCTTTAGCTGTGAATGCACAGCTGAGGCAGGCACTGGTATCCAGTTAGCTCTTCACAGCTGTAAAATTCTTTTTTAGTATGCAGCAATCCAAAAACCATACCTTCATGACAAAAAAATGCATTTACAGGTTTTCGATAGATTAGCTTTGACATTCTTCCATTAATTATGTGAATAAGAATATGAACACAGGAAATACAATCACATTAATAAAGAACTTAAACCCAGACTGTAAGCTGCTTCTCCTGACTTTGCCAGTTCAATGGCCAGTTTACTGAATCGGCATAAACTCAACAAAACCCCCTCTCACCCACCATCCTTCTTGGACTCGGCTACTACGGACGACATGTTGCCTTCTCTGTAGCCTATAATTCACAAAGATATCTCATGAAACATTGTTGTTATTAATATTATAATTAATCAATAACTTAGTATACTTGAATGAATTCATGAAAAGTTATGGTAAAAAATCCAGTTCCTGCAAATTCCAGTTCCTGCAAATGGGCATCTTTAGAAAGTTAGAATTCAACAACTAATAAAAGTAAACATATATATATATATATATATATATATATATATATATATATATATATATATAATGGACCTGCGAAGCTTCGATATTCGATTCGAAAACGAATCGGATGGCGGTATTCAATTCGATATGATGTCATGATTCGAAAAATTTAGAATAATTTTTCGGAAAAATTATTATCCCTTGACGCACATTGTTGTAAACTAATTCTTTTAATTGTTTACTGCGCATGGATTGGTTGTTGACTTTCTGCGTGTAACGGTGGCACGCGACAACAGCAAACCCTCTGACAAGAAAAGGGTTTATGGCACAGTCGACCTCTAGAGCTTTTGTGTACAGCATATTTTGTGTATCGTATTCGTATAGCTGCATATAATAAGTGACTTTACGAATGATGTCAAGTGACGTGAGTTGCCAATCATATTGCACGAAATTAGAGTGATCACTCAGCAGTCACTAAGTCACGACAAGCATTCGCCGCTGCCGCAAGTAGGCCCTAAGTAAATTAAAGTAATGTAAATTAGGTAAAGAAAATAATGGTCTGGCTCCAGTCCGTCTATCGTCTAGAAGTTTAAAAACTCATCGAGCGATGAACGACAGTGCGACGCCTTCGGCTAGGGCCTAGGCGAGCGATTAACCGCTCGCCCGTACCTTTGCAAGACGAGTGACCAAGGACAGCGATCGATCGCACGCCTCAAATGAGAAGCTCTGGTTGTACTCTGCTTAGAGCCTTAGATGTATGTACACCAAAGTGTGGTTATGCAATTGGTACAATAAAGAATATACTTACTTAACTCATAAATTATTTGCGTAATTTTAAATTCTGTTAATTAGCTTAATGTTTAGTTTAATTGATTTTCAACTGCAGACAAGTTATTGATATACTGATACTGTGGTACACCTGTGCAATCAAGCTTCATGAATATCAAACTTATACCCGCTGATTCGATTCGAGATTCGAACCTTTACCCCGATTCGATTCAAGATTTCGATTCGACTGAAAATTATAACCACAAAGTGTAATCAGTTAGTGGCCAACTTGTTGCGTTAGACCAGTCCACCAAGCTAGTGCTTAGCAACATGGATACATAGCGAAACCCAATTCCCACAACTGAATTTCTACAGGATCTCCTGAATCTATTTTCGAAGTGAAAATTATTGGCGAACATGTACAATTGGGGTGCCTGTGTACTATCTGGGTGGGTGTCTTTGCGGGTCTGGCCCGAATCCCCGAAACTGCTGAAAATACGCAAAAGCCCGAATTCCCGAAAACAGTTTTATAGAAAGCGTCTGAACTCCCGAAAACTCTTCAAAGTTAAGTTGTAAACTCTTATACATGACGTAGACCTAGCGTGGCCTTGATGTATCTCGATATAATATACAACATAGATACAATATAGAAAATCGATTTCGGGGATCCGGGCGAAATTCCTTTCGGGGATTCGGGTTTCGGGGATTCGGGCTGATCCCATCTTTGCCTCGTAAGGGTTGGTTAGGGTCAGGGTAAGCGTTGTGAGGGTCAGTTAGGGCTTGGGGTTAGTGTAGCCTATGTACTTGCGCGACTAAATGTTATACCTGCGAGTGGTAGCTGGATTTTAAAATTCATGCTCCCCAATTGTACATGATCGCCAAATTATTAGTATAAATCTAACTTTTCGAGATATTTTCCCAATACTCGTGAAATTGGCCAACTAGTCCATAATAGTTTTTCTAGATTTCGAACGCTTGAAAACATATTGTTTTTCCGGGAATTTGGTCAATTTTGCATTTGCATTACATTAGGGGAGCGGGTTCGGCGAGCCGGGCATGCTCCACATGCGCACGCTGATATCGACAACCGAACTCGTGATCTTCATTATCTCAACATTACATAACTTGTCATCTTTGGTATTTCCAGTCAACACACTCTGATTGGAATCACAACTTCCCACACTTAATCAAAATCTGCACAGAACACGCAATTCTCTACATTAAGTCAATCCTGAAAACTAAGTTGCAAACCACAATGCCGGCAGAAAATCTCACGATGATCCTTCCGCTTTATTAGAAAAATAAATCAATTCAAAAACAACACATTAAAATAGCTAACGCACGTAGCAAATATACGACAGACCTTTGATCGTATATACAAGAAAACTGACGACAGTTAACTCGAGGGGAATAAACTAGAAAATTCGAAAACCGATCTCGAACAACTTCCCTCGCTCACAAAGGAACATACGGGTATAAACGGACATCCGGGCATTTTGGCGCGACTCGAGGAAAACTCTCGACCCTCACTTTAAAATTATTATTCAAATTATTTTTATTATTACATCACACTAACAGTTGTAAATAATTTAAAATATTTTTGAAAAACAAGTATTTGTATAAATGGAAACAATAAAAAATTATAGAATTTATATGAATGCAAATATTTATATCTCCAGTTTTACACGGTTGAACTTTCGAATTATTAACGAGTGAACCGCTGAACTTATATATTATAACCATTGAGGTATAATCTTATAATAACCATATCATATTGTATATAAATTCTTGATGTAGCCTCGGTCATTTAAATTGTAGTTGAACTCACGCTGTCATGGGGCAGCGACTTTTTAGGGCCCGCAATCAACTTATGAAAAATATTATGATCAGTTTATGATTGTTGCCTTTTAAAATATGTTCTCTGATGCTTAACTACAATCAGTTTAAACTTCAACTTCAAGCATCTGAATAAAATCATAGTAGTATATATAAATATAATATTGTACGGTCGTACACGTACTTTTATGATTTCAATTTCTTCTTTTTGTTTTTTTCGTACTACCGTACGATATCATATTAATATAAAGCCTAAAGATAGTTTAGAGGCTCGTAACTGCTCTGCCTAGGGGCCCGGAATTTCTGTCAGCGGCCCCGAGTCCGAGGGACAAGGAGATCAAGATGGTCCACGGACCGAAGAGGGCGAGAAGACAGCAGAGAGGTTTACACATTAAGTTACAGAGGCACTTAGGAGCTTTTCCCTGCTGAGTCCAAGAGATCAGGAGGAGGACCTTGTATTGTATGCAGGAAGCCAGTGAAGTGCATCCGTCATAAAGGTAATTATGTGGGAGAAGTGAGGTAAATGGGTAATGAGCCTGGCAGCTGCATTCAGAACAGACTGTAGGGAGGAATGGAGCGCCTTAGGGAGCCCAGAAAACAATGAATTGCGAGTCAGTGCGGCAGTATTAAAATGAAGGCATGCATCTGGGTCTGCTGCCAGAGTGTAGGCAAAACCAGGGCATTTTTTAACATGTTGACTGGTGGGGAAATTCCCCACCAGCCCTCTCGAATTCCCCACCAGTCCTTGCCCTTTTCTCCACCAGTGAATTTGCCCTTTTTAGTCCCAAATAATTATTTTTTGTCCTTTATGTGACCTTAGGCATATGATATACTGTAAGTGCAAACCATAGCAGAGGTGAAATCTTTATAATTTATATTTCTTTGGTTACCAATAGTCTGCAACAGTAGACGTGAAATCTTTTAAACCTATATTTCTTTGGTCACCAGTATAAGTATATAGTCTGCTCTTTGCTGTTGTTTACGTCTTCGGTGTGTTGATATTTCTAATTTTATCATTTAAAAGCGAAAACTAAACATAAACTAAAACCGTAAAACTGAATTTTGGTTAGTGGTTACGATAAAGCTAATCTCTATGGATTGAGATTTATCCAATTTACGCAAGAATAATATTGGTTAAATTACAAGCATGCCGAGTACAGAAAGAAGTAAGAAACGCAAAGCAGATTTGCTTTTGGATAGCGCTAAGAAATGTTAGAAGCTTTCAGATTCATTTGGCCAAACTCGACAGCAAACAATTACAACCAGTCTGCCAACAACCAATCAGGCAACACCAGTTAGGCCTACTCACTTTTAACCTGTGCGAGTAAAGAACCAAGTCAATCGTTAACGGTTGTGAGTCAGGCAGCAAGCGAATGCGAATCGTCAATTGTAGCAACTGATGTAGCAAATGCAGCAAGTCAATCGTCAATGATTTTTGTGAGTCTGGATGCTATTCCATCGCAAAGTAGGCCTAGGCCTAAGTCTTCAACACGTGTCAAAGAACTTATTCAACTTACCGAAGCAGGTTTGTCACCTAGGCCTAGTCAATCGACAAGTTTGACATCAGTTAAGCGATGTAAAGTTCAGAACAAAAGAAACAGTCTTTCTTTTACAAAGAATAAAACTAGGCTGAATAGTTTATTAAAGAACAACAACGAACTAGAGATATTTGACGCAACTAGAGATTCAAAGAAGCGTTTGCATGTGTCTTGTAAATTGTGTCGTCAGTAGCCTACATAGATGACGCCAAAAAGTATTTGAGAAACGGCACTGTGCCCATCGCTATAGGTGTCAGAGCTAATGGTGAAGATCGTTTAAAGTTAATAGTAGATCATTTGCAATCTGAAGCACACAATGTCGTTAAAGATCGAGATAAACTGCATAAGAAATGGGAGAAGGGAAGCGATAAGCATCATTGGCTTAAAATCTTGAAAACTCATAAAGCCACATATTTTCGTACATCGAAGAATAAGACGAAGTTGCTGCATTCTGAGCTCAAAGATGCCAAACAGTTTCCTCGACATCATGAAGTACGTTTCGATCAGCATCAGGTACAATTGATGCGATAGCCTATTGAGTAACATTCGTGGCTGCAAGGCTGTGTGGAATAAACTAGAGCAAAATGGGACCGTAAAGAGAAGGCTGAAGCTCGAGGTTTCACAAAGACTTGTCAGTAAGCTGGTCAGTAAGCTTTGGATATCTGCATTAATGGGCTATATCTTGGATGTATACCAAACTTTACAGAAACAATTTCAGCGAAATGATCTTGCCCTTTGTGACATAGGCCTAGGCCTACTGACATGCAGAGATGGCGCTCTTAGGAAGCTTCTACTGATGAAGAATGGACCGTACCCAGGTAAAGGTACTTGTTAAAACAGAAAATGGCTATACTAGATGTTTCTTGTTTATTAGACAATTATATAATAATAATAAATATTAAATTAATATTAAATTAAATTATGACATTAAATAATAAATTAAATAGGCCTAATGTAAAATATCATAAAAAATAAATTATTAGTAATTATTCCTGTGGCCCACAGCTCAGAAAGGTTTCTCTGATTCAGTGCTTTTTTACTTAAAATTACGCCCGAAAAATGCCCTTTTTCAAAATTCCCCACCAGTGAAAATTTATTAAAAAATCCTCTGGGCAAAACAGAGCACAATTATTATACGCAGAGTATGTAGATTCCCTATGTCAACAGTTTGTAATCATGATCTCCAAACTTCTAATGTGCCACTCGAAGGCCAAGCGCAGGACACCAGCACGAGTCAGAGCGTTAGTCTATGACAGATGTATACACAGAGCTGGCCTTTTATATATATGCATTATTAATTATTAGTTTCCTCTAGTAAAAGTGACACCCAAGGATATATCCTCAGCCACACTGGCAAATTTTGTGTCTTTGAGAGGAGGTCCATTGTCGGGCATCACACTATCTACCTCAGACTCCCTCACATCTTGTCTGAAATCTCGCTGCTTGGAATTGTCTTTAGCTATCTGAAGGCTGGGGATCATTGCCAAACACGATGCCCTTATATTGCTGAGAGGCTTATTAAGTTCACCATGGCTGCTACAAGTCAAGACTTTCCAAGTCTTGACCATCCTTACATGGCAGAATATTATTCTCTCTTGCATGAAGGCCTTTGTTCAGTTCTCAATGTTTCCTTGTCTGACAGTTATTCGTTCAAGTCTTCTCTGCCAGTCAAAGCTGGTGGATTTGCATATGTCTTGTGTCCTTGCTTGCACTTCCTACCTTCTGCTGCAGT
The DNA here is from genome assembly GCA_963556255.1 of Allolobophora icterica. Lineage (NCBI taxonomy): Eukaryota > Metazoa > Annelida > Clitellata > Crassiclitellata > Lumbricidae > Allolobophora > Allolobophora icterica. The sequence goes on along the minus strand of OY744603.1, from coordinate 48,211,870 downwards.
GACCCACGGTCTCCAATCAACAACGCATAATTTGAGGCTATGTCGCAGCGTTGGAGCGAGCAGAGCCCAGTCTTATCCACAAAACATTAATACTGGTATAAACCACTTATTCAACAGGTTGCTTCTGGTTTCGAAGCCTCTCTCACCGATGCCTACCATCAGGAACACTTCAAAGCCATCTCCGCATCACATGCAGGTGACTGGCTATTCGCATTGCCTATAACCACCATTGGATGATGAGGCCATGAGAATCACTGTTGGTCTTTGCTTAGGAATACGTATATGCGAACCTCACAATTGCCCTTGCGAATAAGTCATAACTGCACTACCATTTTGTTCCACTGGCCTTCAAAACTCTGGGCCCTATTTTAACAATGCTGGCTTTGATTTTATCACGGAGCCTGGGTGCCTTCTAAACCATGTATCGAAAGACTCTAGAGAAACATGCCATTTTTTCAAGCGCTTCTCAGTTATGATCCAACGATTTATTGCAACGGCCTTTCGAAGCACTTTCTCCCTACAAGAACTTCACAAGTCTTAGCCAACCAGTTACAACCATCTGGAGCCATTAGTACCTCTAGAAACAAAAACAAAAGTAGTAATAGTAATAAAATAGTTACAATAAATATAAAATACATATAAATGTATATTCTGTGAAAGTATACATATTCTATAAATGTATATATTGTATACATGTACATAAACATTTATATTGCACCTTTATAGAACTCAATGCTGCATGATGATACCAATGCCCATTATGAATGTATTGTTCATTTCTAATTGAAAATGTTCTTCAATGGCTGATAAGGGGTCGTCCATAAAGGACGTCTGCAATGAAGGGGAGGGAGGGGTCATCCCAATGCAGACGAATCCCCAGGGTAGGCGGTTATGACCAGTGTGGACGTCTGCATCTAAATTTTAATATATAGTTTTTTCAGTACAACCTGTGCCTTAAACACCAACTTCAGTCAGATGCAGTCTGTACTAAACAGGTTTGTCATTAGTGATGTACTGTTTCAGACAGATCAATAAAATAGTCATCAGAATGTGGAATAACAGCAAAAAGAATGATTATATTATTACAAAATGGATTCGAGTTTGGCATGCAAAAGCAGCAGAAAGGAAAAGTCAGTTGATGGGTATGTGAATCTGTGCTGCCACACCGCAGGATTCTTGTAGCCAGTCGTCCTTTTTTGCGGAAATCCGCACAGAGGGAGAGGGAGGGCAAGGCCAAATGGAGACAAGAGGGAGGGTCCAAAGCAGGTCATTTTTGCAGACATCTTTTATGGACGACCCCTAATGGTCCCACCTGCAGGCACAATGGTGTTAGCAGAGGCGATAAAGTGTCAGAATAAAAAAACATGGGCAAGATGTGCCTTTGATGGAAACAAATAAAGATGGAAACATTGAAACTGTATTTTAAAATAATTTAGAATTTGGACTGTAATATGTTACAACAACTAAATGAACAGCAATTTTAAACTCTTTGTTCAGAACAAACTTTTAAAAATGTGCATATCTGTCCTATGTCCACTTTTAATCTACCAATGTTTAGACAGCACCATAAATATAGCGTTGTGGTCACAAAAATACTCTGCGAGAAGTAAATCCAATATTTAAACTTCTCTTGAACTTCATACAATGCAACAAAAAATTAGTTTAAAAAACAGGAATATAATTATTACCATCATTAATAACTGATCTTGGCTAAATTCACATATGAACCGACAGCCAATTATATGCCTACACAACACAGCACTAGCATTGCCTCTCTGCTGCTTTTGCATGCCAAACTCGAATCCATTTTTAAGCAAACGAAGGCAATACAACCCTGCTTGATTTAAAGTATTCTAAATTCTGACAGGTACTGCTGTACAGAAAAGATACAAGGTCTTATTATAAAAAGTCCATCTCTTAAATAATTGCGTCCCTTTGTCAAAAAGGTTTGTGAATGTAATGACATTACCCAGGAAAAACACACACACAAACACACCTGAAATGTTCCTTTGACCAGTTACTTGGCCCAACAGGGCTTTATCAATATTATTATGCGCAAAAATTTGAACTCCAGATGTGGAAAAGGCAAAATGGGATAGATAATGGTAACACTCTGGCCTAAAGAGCATTAGATCTTCAAAAGTTGTGGTTCAATACCCGTAAGCCCCCTCTACGTCAACTCAGCCTTCCACTCCATAGGGACAGTACTGTCATGTTTCAATTGTTTCAATGTAACTTACGGGTACTCTAGTTTGTCAGTGAGCTTGTCAATAAACACAAATTTATTATATTATATCAGCAACAGAAATGTGACCGTGAAACCCATCTTCATAATCCAGTGAATCCAATTACACACAGTTTTCATGCTGCACTACTAGTAATGTGAGGTTTAGCATTATCAATTGTTCTTTCATAATTATGGTGACTATCAATGGTGTACAAAATAATGCATGGCTCTGGGAGTGAAGAATCTCTTAATGTGGTGAAAGCACAACAATAGCATCCATCAACCTCTTTAAACAAGCAGCCCGTCAACAATGAATCACAGTTTACATGATCAATCATGGTTTCAACTCTGCACACAGTAGCTGTCATAGTGTCAACAGCTGATGACTAAATGCATTGATAAGATCGTCAACATTACATGCACTAACTCATAATCGACATTTCCTCACACTGTCTGATAAAAGCTTATAAAATTCACATTACTACAGAGATCATTTGACAAGAATTTTATGACATTATCAAATAAATTTCAGGAATCTGCAGAAAATGGTCTCTTGAGCGCGTAAGGCCATTTGATCTTACTTGCTAAGACTATTTCAGCACAGTGTGCACTGAATAAGTCACCATCTTGTGAAGAATGACATCGTCCAAAAGGTGAAAATCTAACAATACTCATTAAATGCAACTAACTAACGGCACTGCTCTGATTAGAACCACTGTCATGTTTGGTACGTTCCTCCTTCTCAAGGCGTTGTTTTAGCTCCCACTTCGGAAGAAGGCGTCGCCGAGCGTTTGTAAACCAATAATTTATCTGGTTAATGGTGAGCTTTGTTCTGTTCAAAAACATGTCTTTTTCATCATCATTTGGATAAGGATGCGCTTGATGTTCCCGTAACCAGGTAGTCATCACCTCCACAGCCTTCCAAAAACAACAAGAAAAAATGTTTTCATGATGGATAAGATATGCTAGATAATGTATACACACTGAGCTTTCATAGTTTAATATGTGACAACACTCTGCCTTACTTCCAGTGTAATCTGTGCAATATATCACTCAAAATGGTCTCGAACTAATTATTTATGTACAATTTTTTAATTTACACTAGATGTCTACAGTTTAGGTAAGAAATGGATTTTTCACATGGAGAATTACATATTAAATGCTTGTTACATTATGAATAATATATATTACAAACACTGGCATAAACTTGTCCAAAATATTGGGGGGCATTTGGTTATTAATTCTACACTTGTTGCATTGAATCCATCTCAATTATTGGGGTGCACGTGCCCTGGCTGCCCCCAGAGTCTACGCCTATGATTACAAATAAAAATACATTGTCTTCAAAAATATTCAGATTTCATACCAATCCAATTGAATATTAAACCAACTGTAAAATGTTTCTGACTTTGTGAGTATTCACTTGGGCATGGCCACATATGGTTCAAGCAAGTACTGAATCTTAAAGACCAGTTTTGCACAAAACTCCTGGCAGCTTATGACATGACATTAAAAGTCATGCAGATGGCAGTGGTCTTTGCACATCCACCGCACTACAGAAAAAGGCCTTCGGAAAAACTAGATTCTACATCTTGCAATGTTTCCGTCATTCCAGATTTACCTCCTCAAAACATTTGCCTTCCTTTTTTGGCAATCATGGAGTATAACAAAAACATAGTAATAAATTAGCAATAAGAAAAATAAATTAGCAACAATAAAGCACTAAATTATTTTGAAAACAATATACCTCTCGAGGTAGCACCTTGTTCTTGTTTGTTTTCTCAAAACTCACATCTCCCATGTCCAGCTGCCCATCTGATGTAGTCAGGCTGAGGCATGTGCTTGCAGGTGAGTGGGGGTTATAATGTGAAGGGGTTATAAACATTGGGTTCACAGATGGTGGCATGTCACACTGATAACCTAAGTCACTGCCAAGAGGCACTGGCTTTGTCATCATCTGTGGTTTGTGCCAGCCAAACCTGGAATCTCCTCCGAAACTGCGTAACGCAGAGAAATCATCATTCTGAAAAAACATAGCATTGTATTCATTTTTCTAAATTATTCTAAATTATTACTTAGTAACTTCTATGTTGCATCAAAACCAAGCCATAATCAGGCCAGTGTATACAGAAGATCAGTCTAGTAAGACACAGGCAGTCTTAAGTTGAGAACAAAATGACATTATAAGCGATTGCACAGAACAAAGAGACAAGGATAGAGTTCAAAAACAAAAAACCTTGTTTGCCAAGAACGATCTAGGTGTAAGTATATCCAGAGAAAGACAATCACATGACATAGCTGAACAATGATAAGTCTGGCAAATAAGGATGGATTCTACTGACGATGCTATAGAAATTGTCGTAATTACAATTTAAAAGTAGTCGTTGGCTGGAGTAAACTCTATATTTTGCTTGTAACACAACAGTGACATCAAAATCTGTCCACTTGAGGCCAGTCCAGTTTTAACAGTTTATCTGGCAGGAAAGAATGGCATATGTTTGACACTTGTCCATGTCTGCTACATAGAAGAATTATCAAGTGATGATTCTTCTGTGTAGCAGTCTTAACTACAAATCCATAGCCTTAACTAAAATAATAACTACAATTCATGCTGATCCATCCAGTCCACCCTATTTCATTTCTCTTGCCCTAGACAACAACCCACAGAAACAGCTCCTCTTTTCCTTTCTTTCTCGGTCAACCAGATTTTGTTCTACCTCTTACCTAACTTGACACAGTGCTCATGAATAAGCTGGGGCCCTGTGCTTAGCTTTTAAATAGAACTTTATAAATTCTCAAATTTATGATTATGATGCATATCAAAAGCATAATTTAACCTGCAATAGCAATAAAGCAACTGTTTATTATCATTGTGTCACATCAGCCATCATAACATTTGTCGCAATTGCTGTAATAAAACCCTGAACCTCTGCATCATCTGAAGCAGCTGCTGTTAGAGCCCTTAAAACATTGGCTGAATGATGTAACTTTTGGACATGGTTGATCAAAAAAAAGATTTGACTATAGATTTATGTAGCTGACAAAATAAAAAGAGGACATGACTTTTAATACTCTAAATGGCTTTAAAGTTTGCCATGAACATCAGTTAACTTTAACGATGAGCTGCATTGGTTTCCCAGTCGCTTTAAGTAGACTTTCATCATTAAAAGTTGTGTCCACTTTGTGAAACTATTGGAAAAAGTGACTTCAGATACTTTTTTTTGCCTGGGTGATGTTTCTTCTAGCTCACAGATATTACCATGTGAAAACAAAATGTGCACATATAACTAATTATATTAGGGAGGGTTGTTTGCATCACGTGGTCACTATCGACCGCATCTGCTGTAAAACTCTTTCACCAGAGCCACAACAGACCTCCTACTATCAGCATTTCAAGCACATATTCTATTCATTGCAACGGTTGCTCACTGAGCAAACAATCCAGTTTAAATAATGTCTACTAGTTAACAAGGTAATACCGTACACTTCAAATCAGCTGACCCATCTCCGCTCCAAGCTCACCTCTCATACTAATAAATAAGCACTTCATCAGTGGACACTGTCACAGTACCAGGTTCTTGGAGTGTTCTTGGTAGCTTGAGCCATAGCTGTGCAATTTCCTACCCAGTTCCAGTTCATTCTGTCCATTCTTTGATGACCTTCAGATCCAACTTGACTCGTCTCTTTCAACCAGTACACCCACTGTAGCCTAAGTTCTGGTTCCTCTGACTTATTAGAATTCAACATGTCTTCTCCAGTGGATCATGTTTTCTTGTACAGGATATTGGACTTGAAGCGACCAGCGATTGATGCATTGGGTATTATGATAATGACACCACAGAAGTCAGTAGATTAGATTACAATGATCTCCTCACTTCAGAAGTAGGAAATTTTGTCTGAAAGTTTTCACACAGTCCTGCCATGATGTCTGAATTTGAAGCTGCCATCTGACCTTCTGCAATGCCTTGACGAATTCGGATTTTTTCTGAAATATATAAAAAAACACGTAAGAAATTCGATTGTAAGAACTGCTGCCGATCTACTGCAAACATCAGATCATACTGTTAATGCTCTGCTCTATTAGGTGCCTAATGTACAGGTATCATCAACAAAATGCACATTAAACTATTACACTGATAAAGCTTGGTAAATTTTATGACAAGTCTTTTTTAAAACAGGAGGCATCCTACAGTACAAAACATTACTTGAAGCATTCATATTGAACATTAAGAAAGACTTCAATGACCCACACCATGCAGGTGGGAATAGTTCCTAAAATATTATTTCTTCATTGTTGTTTTCAACTAAGAATGCCAGTTTAACATTTTGCTTCAAGTTACAATAACAAAAATAATTTATTTGCTTAAGACATACTAGTGCCATATACAAAAATTAGTCATATTATCATGGACCCAACTCCAACATCCCACTTTCAAATAGCCCTAGCAATTTCATGCTGGGGCTGCAGAACTTTCATGGTGGTCAGTGCTAGAGCAGTGATGACAGCAGGATTTGAAAGAGATGGGTAAACATTAGTGCAGCAAAGGCACAGAGAAGAAATAATATTAGACTAAGAGATCAGGAAGTACTACAAGCAACACAAGCTGCTATTCTTATTTGGTGATTGTAATATGATTTCCCATGTTTACAGTACACAGAAGGAAGGACGAGCGTTAAACCCTCAATTTGGTGTGCTTTACATACACACTAATATTTTGCTGAACAGTTTTGTGAATAGGACCCAAATCTACCCACACCAGAACCTCCTTATTGTGCTGTCTTTGGCAGCTGTATCAACAACTGTCTCATAACCGGGTTGTGTTGTAATGAGGTCATGTTACACACTTTGGGATCCATTTCCCTAACTGCGTTGTATCAGAATTCATGTTATAGTGAAGCACATGACAGTGAGGTTCTGAGTATCTCTTTGCCCACTACAGGCAATACTCTATGGCTTCTGTAAGGTCATGCAACTTAAATAAAAATCATACCAAGTAGCGTCTTGTGTGCGTGTCTCAAGGCTTCCATGACCAGCTTGTCAACCTGAGGGTCGTGATGGTGGTGCTCAAGTTTAGGGTTTCGAGCGAAGTAGTTCTGCAGCAGACGATCGAAGTCTGTCGGGAGATTGTTGATCAGATTGAATGGAAACTTGGACGTGTTGTAGTTCATGTCGGCGATAATCAGGTCTCGCAAAAGCGAGAAGAGATAATGCGTTTGATATGCTTCAGACCCTTCACCAAAAAAATTCTTCATAAAACTCTGCTGAATAAGTGGAACATTGTTACAACTAGAAGACCGATTTATCCGCAAACGAAAGCTTGGAGGCTCAGTCGAAAGTGTTCCAGTCGGAGCCCTGACTGTTTGAGGATAATCAGAATTCACTGTTGGATTTTCACCGGGATTGGAAGGGTCAGGAAGTAATTCTGGAATTGTCTCAAGACCCAATGGATGCATGGGTGCATTTGGGTAGTAGGAATTTGCACCAGGAGTTGGTCTCTTCCTGCAGCTTGAGTATGAGCTTCCATAGGCAGTTGGCATGTTGCTGGAGGACAAACAACTAGAATTTCCTACAGAATGCTGCTGTCTGACTAGATAATTGTTTGATGATTCCATGTTACAGTATGCATTCGATGACATATTGCTGTAACCTGGCATGCTAGAGTAATCAGGATAACTGTACGATACACTGCAAATTTTGCTGGTGTCCTGTTGAAAGTGCACTTCTGGGTTTCCAGTGGCATAATTTTCATATGGATTCCTTGCTTTTCCCACAGGCACATTTCTTTGCCGGTTCTTGTTATAAAACCCAGAGTCATCTTGCAGGTACGCAGCAGCACTAACGTTGCTGAATTTACTGCTGACTCGACTTGGCACTGGTGGATGTGGAGATCCAGTTGCTTCAGAAGGAGACGAATACCATATTCTAGGAGCACAAGGTGCTGTGGAAGCAACACTCTGACATCTGTTACTTTGAGATGCATAAACATTATTTAAATAATGTTGTGAGCCTTGCATGGGTTGAGGTTTGCTGAAAGTGCTACTGTCACCTTCTGCATACCTGTAATTGGAATCAGTACTTTCAGAACACCTGTAACCAGGTACAGTTGCTGAAGACCTAGAAATGGCACCAGGATTTTCTGGATATTTAGAAAATGATGCACTGCCTTCTGCATAACGATAATTGGCACCAGAGTTTGTTGCACACCTGGAACTTGCATCAGCACCATGAAAGTTTAAGTTTATCGTCTTAGAATAATCAAAATGATACACCGGATGAGGTTGGACTGCTCTGCTAGCATCTTGTGAAGCAAAGGTTGGATGGGTCGTTGGAGCATAAATGTTTGCTCCGCGAACAAAGCCATAAGCCTCGGTTACCTCTGAAACGAGGTCCAGACCAGAATTGATAGTCCGCCGACGCTTGGAAGCTGGCAATCCTGGACTGGAAGCATTTGAATTACTGCAGCTGACATTTCTCAGAGTGTCCTCAAAATGTCCTACCGCAGGTGGTTGACTAGATTCAGTCAGTCGCTCATTTCTGACTGGATGGTTGAGAATAAATCCTCTCATACTTTGGTTATTAGCACAGTCTTGGCTTTCTGAATGTCCCGGACACCGTCTTTTGGAACCAACTGATATGTGTTCTGTTCCTGCTTCAGCCAGAAATGAACAGGTCTGTAATAAAATAAAATACACAAGGCAACATAGACAAATGAGATTTAAAAAACGGATAATGTAGCTAACAAATCCAGCTGCACACAACAGCATGGAAAAGTGTCACAGCTGCAAAGAATGAAGTGAATCGATAGGAAACAGATTGAACAGCGAACAGAAACTAGAATGTTAAACAAGATATGTGAAGCTTGATTATCATGAAACAAGGACAGGCTATGCTTCATATGTAGTTCGTTCTTTGTGCATGTGGCTATGGTTACGAAAGTTGATTGAATTATATTTTTATGGAAATATTATAGTTTGAAAAATATTTCCTGTGCATTTATACTTTGGAATAAGCAAGTAGTTGTCCAGATAAATTCTGCTTGAGCCAAGAGCAGGACAATTACAATGAACCAGTAATATTTGTTTCAAGTTCAAATCAGCACCAGTTTTTGTTTCTTACAAATATCCAATTATCCATGGTGTATGTTGAGGGTTCTGCTCAAAATACCCCAAAAGTACACAGCAGTGGAGTCAAAGTACCGTATTTTCGCGGCTATAACACGCACTCATATATAACACACACATGAATAACCCACAACTTCTAAGGGTTTGTGTAAAAATAGAATTATATATCACGCACCCGATTATAAGACGCCCGTATTTTCAGGCATCCACCAACTAGGTAAAAGACAAATGCGTCCTCTAATGTTAGTGTTACTTAACCTAATAAAATTTCTAACCGAATATAGTCATAACTGTTTCTATTAGATGCAAAAGAATCATTTATTTGATAACAATTCCTTTTGCAAAGAAAGTGAAGAATCGTGAAAAAATTGAACATTTCAATCGTTTTCTTTATAAATTTACTATACACATTTAAATCCCGTATGCAAAAATTACCTTGTTACTACTTCTTTACTGGAATTTTCACAAGCTAAGGTCTACCCCGTCGGAACATTATAGCATTTTAGTATAGCGACTGAACGGATGAGCTACTGTAGACTATATCTTAAAAGTTATGCGCTATAACAATAATAAAATATTCTTCCCTAAACTGCATGTTGAGCCATGTTACACAATGCTGTCTATGTATATTCATTTATTGCTAAATAGGAATTAACAAACACGGCACAATTTATAAACGGTTGTCTAATATTTAACTTTTATATTAAAGGTACTTGCAACATTTTAGAAGAGTACATTGAAACCGGGTAAAAGAAACCTTATAAACCAGAAATGCAAGAAGTTGTAATAGCGCTATATCAAGAAACTGTGATGACTCTATGCTATGCTCTATACTCTATATTTGTCTACCATAGTGGCGATCATGATGGCGGCGATATAGGCAATTTCACAAATTTCTTCAACTGCAAAAAGCATAAGCTCCACATATATCAAAATAAATTTAAAATAAATTATCTAGTTTATAGAATTGTGCAAAAACCAGCCAGCAAGTCACTCCTTCCCTATACCGCACCATCTTCCTTCACTGACTGATGGGCCTAACGGTCGCCTGCCTGGGCAGCCTGCTGAGCTTTTAAAACTTGCTTAATGCATTATGCTTCTTCTGTCAGGTTTCAAGTACTGATTTAAGGGGGGCCGGGTGCGAACCTTCAAACGGGGGCCCAAGTATTCAGCAGTCTTGTTGTCCTCGAGACCAAGGTCTTGGTCTCGAGTGCACTCGAGTTCGTTTTTAAAAGTCTTGGTCTTGAGGTTCAAGGTCTTGGTCTTGAGGTTCAAAGTCTTGGTCTTGGTTTTGCAAGACCAAGACTTTTGTCAATATGAACAGTCATTAATTTTAACAAACGGCAAGAATTTTTAAAATTTATCCAACAATTACTCATACAGTTATTGCTTTAGTATTTACACGGTGTGAATGAGGCTTCACTGTTGTTTTGGACAATTATTTTGACTTCCGGTTATTTATCATGGAATGATTTCAAAACAGACTCATGATTAATTTGTACATTTACATCCGGTTCTTGAAAAGCTGCTTTGTGTGCTAGCTATTTCAGCACTTGTAGACCGTGTTGTTTCACATGGCAGAATTTTTATGAGGCCCCACAGGTCACGTCTTGGTCAGAAAATTCTGAGCAAATTGGTTTTTATAAAATTCAACAGGCATTTGGAATAACATTTCGCATGAAGGACTTTTGTAAATACGAATTTGGAATTCTCTGCAGTCTCCATTTAGAGTTGTTTTGCTTGAATAAAAGAAAAAAACTCATGTTTTCATTGAAATAACGAGTTGTCCGACTGGACAATTTTTTAGTAAGGAATAGAAGTCTGGATACGACTGTGATTTTTTGGGTCTTGGTCTCGGTCTTGGTCTTGAGGTTCAAGGTCTTGGTCTTGAGGTACAAGGTCTTGGTCTTGAGGTTCAAGGTCTTGGTCTTGAGGTTCAAGGTCTTGGTCTCCAGGTTTAAGGTCTTGACAACAAGACTGGTATTCAGGGGCCCAATGACAGCCCTAGTAATAATAAACGAATATTACTACTGATGTTGGACCATGTTTTATCGATTTCAGGGACGTCCATTGCACAGAGTTTGATTGTGTATTATTACATTTATATAACACGCCCACGAATATACCACGCATCTAGGGTGTGTCGTTTGTAAAACTTTGTATAACACGTGGGTTATATCCGCGAAAATACGGTATTAGAATTTCTATACATCATGCTTATTAAACATTTCAGTGCATTTTAATGCAATGAAATACAGAAGTTATGGCACTGTACTGCAAAGGGAGGATTATTATGATTTTCGACTTTGATTTGACTTGAAACAACCATCATTGACTGATGTCTTGTGCATTATGGTAACAATGCTACAGAAGTCATTATAAATAAGATTAGATGAGAAACTCTAGAACTAGTGTGCTTCCCTCTACTTACGTTTGTAGGCTGTGTTTATAAATGAAACTTGATGCAACTATTTTCTTTTATTTATGATTAGTTGAGCATGTACAGCTGGGTTAAGATTAGTCAGACTGTTCTTTGTAAGAATAGAGAGGCAGAAGCATGATGATACATACAAAATTCCACAGAAGTCATTATAAATAAGATTAGATGAGAAACTCTAGAACTAGTGTGCTTCCCTCTACTTACGTTTGTAGGCTGTGTTTATAAATGAAACTTGATGCAACTATTTTCTTTTATTTATGATTAGTTGAGCATGTACAGCTGGGTTAAGATTAGTCAGACTGTTCTTTGTAAGAATAGAGAGGCAGAAGCATGATGATACATACAAAATTCCAAAATTCAAAGCCCCTTGGAAAAGTGTCATGTCAAATGTACTTACCGATCCAACTCTGCCAACTGAATGACTTTCAGATTGCTCAAACTTCGGTGTTGTTGACATTTTTATCTCCTCTTTAATTTGAAGTTTCATCTGACCATCACATCCATGCACTCTTCCAGTTGTGCTGTTTGCCACGAGGGGTGGCCGGTGCACGCTCTCGGAAGATGAGAACAGCATTGGCAATGTTACACTAGTACTTCTGGATCCATGATGAGATGTTGTGTAGGCAGGTTTTGACACTTGGCTCATTTGAGACACATTGTGGTCATAGATATTACTTGTATTGAGGATATCCTGGCCAAATTGATTGGTATATGGCAGCAAAGAATCTGCTTGAAACTGAGATTGAATTCGCTGGCCAGCTGCTGGGTTTGGAAGAAGACTAACATCTGGTAAACCATACTGAATAAACAAAGCAAATGTTTTACTTCAAAATTGTGATTAGGTAGTTAATTAAATTAGTTTTAATTAATCATTTCACAACATAGTCCTTAGATTCAGCTCATTATTATGATCACTGTGATTATTATTGTGGTCACCATCATAACAATTATAACACAGACAATTTCTATAGCGCCGTAACGCGACCATGCCGCAACAAGGGCGCTGTACAGACACAGACACCATCATCAGTGTATATATGTTACAGGCAATTCGTAAAACCAGGGATTTTGTAAAATGCCTGAAATTTTTAGGCAATTTGTAAAATCCCTGATTCACTCAGGCACTCTACAAATTCCCTGAAAAAACCAGGGATTTAGTAAAATCCCTGAAATCTGATGACGAAAATTTGACAGATTGCCTGAAATAAAAATGACGAACATAATCGAAGTTTATTAGGCACACAAACCTTATTTTCAAAGGATTAACATTTGTACATAGTATGACCATGTATTTTAAGTTCAGTTCTCGAAAACTACAGCAGTTTTTTTTTTTATCATAATCACCATATACTTTTATTGTTCACCGTAAACATAATAGACACGAAAATAACATGTATATGTTACATGCAGCGACAATGGGAGTACCCAAAGGAACGAATCGTTCCGCTAATAGGGCCCCTAGTTACAATAAATTATTACAACCAGTTTTCACACGACATACTCGAATGAAATCGACTGTTGCACTTGACTTATTAATTATTAATTAATTAATTATTAATTATTAATTGACAGATTAATTTTTCAAAGGGAAAGTGAAGTTGTCGAGCCAGATTGTTAATCCGGCTCGAGAACTTCACTTTCCCTTTGATAAATTTGCACCTATTTGTCTTGCAGCCCCATGACAGTGAACTTTGAAGTTGCAGGATAATTGAAGTTGTTGATACACCACAAATTAATTAACAATACCGCTCGATAACTTCACTTTCCCTTTGAAAAATTTGCACCTATTTGTCTTGCAGCGCCCAGTGAACTTCGATTGTCTATTTCCTTATAATTCTTTGATGTGCCATTGCAGCAATTAGAAGTTGACCGAAATATCTACCGGTTGGCTGAGATTAACTGTGGTCAGACGAGTACCCTTGCTATAAATAAAAACCCAGCAAGCACTATTTCATTTCTGCTTTTCCTTTGGTTAGGTCAGTTCTAAAATTAATCTGTCAATTAATAAGTCAACTGCAACAGTCGATGTCATTCGAGTATGTCGTGTGAAAACAGAAAAATTGCTTTAGCTTTCGAGAACTGAAATTTAAATAAAATACCATCGAAAAATGTTAATCCTTTGGAAATAGGTCTTGTTTGCATAATAATCTTTCAGGCATTTTACAAAATTCCTGATTTTACAACTTGAGAACTAAACTTTAAATAAAATGCCATCTAAAATGTTAATCCTTTGAAAATAGGGCTTGTTTGCATAATAAACTGCGATTATGTTCGTCATTTTCATTTCAGGCAATCTGTCAAATTTTCATCGTCTGAGTTCAGGAATTTTACAAAATCCCTGGTTTTTTCAGGGAATTTGTAAAATGCCTGAGTGAATCAGGGATTTTACAAATTCCCTAAAAATTTCAGGCATTTTACAAAATCCCTGATTTTATGAATTGCCTGTAACATATACAAGACCAAATATTCTGAGTTACAATAGGAATATGAAGGAATTATTTAACCTTACCTACCTTAAATAAACATACACCCATGATCCTCTTGTCATCTGGGTGCCATTACACAACTCTTATGCTATCTTTGGAGGTCACAGTAAGACTTTCTCAGTAAATGGAACTAAACAATCATCTAAATAGAGTTTTCAGTAAAAGAAAACTACCTTTAACACTCATTAAATCATTTATAACAAATGTTCAAAGGCTTAAATGACAAACTGCAGTATAACAACTTTCATAATTTTTCAGCCATCTATTACAGTAGGAAGTACTTGATCTTGATGCATCTCTCCAGTACATGCATAAGCACCTCGATGATTATTACATATTTGGATTAAACAGTACCTGGCCGTAGTTGCCAAAATTGAATGTGTCTGCTTCACTACCAAAGTCAGCATAGAGTTCCTCGAGGAGATTGTTTTTGACACGACCATCACCATATGTGTCATCTTCATCGGGGTTGAATGATGATGGGTCAGAGGGCAGATAACGGTTCTGTGAAGAGCTGCTCATCCTGTCCAAAAAAGAATATGAACAAGGAGGTTGATATTTTGTCTTCAGAGGAAAAAATGCTTCTCTATAGCTGACAGTCTCAAAACTACAGACTGTAAGCAACTCATAGCCAAAGGGTTTAAGACTGTTCTAGTCTTCTTGGCAAGGTAGCTCTGGACCAATCAAGGTTCTTATTATATTCGCTCTTAGCAATCCAGAACACTTCTATTGTTTCATCAAACTTAAGCAGTTTGGCAGAAGAGCCTCAGCCTTTGCCTTCATTATTTCATACACAAATTCAATTTTAGTCTCAATTTTGATGTTGGCATACTTTTCAATTTGTGTGCTAGTCAGTCTTTAGAAAACACAGATGCAACATTTGTTTTCTTTTTGCCTTCTGGTGTAACAAAGAGCACGTTAAAATTAATGTACTCACAGTTGCCAGTTAAAGAAAATATACTAGGTCTAGGCTTGAAAATGCTTAAAACTTGAAGTGTTGGCGAGTATTGAAATTCAGAAGAACCTACACAAGTTTAACCACAGAGTCATGCAACAAGTAGATGACAAAAGTGGAGAATATGAGAAATGCTGTTATGCATAGAATGTTGAGAAAGTTTTCACAAAATGCGTTTTGCCACAAATGTTTGAAAGCATTGATGAGAAGTAGTGAGTCTTGGGCATTTCTTACAGGAATAGAAAGAATTGCAGCGGTAAATGTGAAGACTGAGTGCCTGTGTAATTGTGTATATAAACAATATGGTCGCCACTGACTTCGCTCCAATAGAGCGCCGCTAGATAACAGCCTGAGCCCAAAATGCATTTCTCTAAGTAAGTAAGTGTCATGAACTAATTTCCCCAAAAATCATAATAATGCAAACATGACTGAGGGTAATTCGGAGACTGTGTGTTGGGGCAATAGGAAGTGTATTTTGGCACTTGCGGCTGTTTTGCACTATACTGTTTTAAATAAAATCATTTAGTTCTGTTTGTAATATAAGTTCATGTTCATTACTTACTTAGTTAGTGAATTGCATTATGGGATATGTCTGGTCGGTAGCATCGCTGTTAGAGTGAAGTCAGTGGCAACCATACTGTTTATATACGCTGGCACTCAGTCTTCGCATTTACCAGTGCTGGATCATGAATCAACCAAAAGACACATACCCGAAGATCCCAGACTGTGTTTAGGGATGTATGGAGAAGGTATGTGGGAGTGTTCGTCATCTTTATTTAGTTCCACTTTCATTACGGGTTAATACAGTGAGAACACAAATTCACGTGAGTACCAGGGCTTGTTTGCTTTAAGGGACGTTATGCAATACACAGACGACGGACCAGGGACTTCGAACGAACTAGCACTTAGTCAGGCAGCATGCCTATCATCGGTAGATGGCTACCGCATCCAGGTGATGAAATATCATATAGTAGCTAGACAAAAATATTTAACTTCATCAAGCCAACTATAGAAAACAACCGAAAGTTAGAAAAACAAACCCTTTATTCAATTCATAAAAATTATCAGTTTAAATCGCCCTCGGTGTGTATTTAATTTCAAATACGTCCGCCATCATGGGCACGTGACTAGATAACTACCAA
Organism: Allolobophora icterica; assembly: GCA_963556255.1. Lineage (NCBI taxonomy): Eukaryota > Metazoa > Annelida > Clitellata > Crassiclitellata > Lumbricidae > Allolobophora > Allolobophora icterica. The sequence goes on along the minus strand of OY744603.1, from coordinate 48,195,498 downwards.
TGATAGGCCAAGATTCACTTTGCTCGTGAGATGGCATTCGCAAATAATCTTATAGCGCATCAATAGTAATTGTAATGTAGAGATTTCTATAGCTCCTAATTCCCAAATCGCTGGAACCAGATGTAGTCATTGGACACTAATTACGATATTCGCAATTCTCGTCCCTTCAGGGCCACAAAAGTTCGATAGACAGGTGCCAAACCCCAACAAACAAATATTCGTGTTATGGAGGTTTATTCTGGTCGGTTTTAACCAGTCTTGTTGTCAAGACCTTAAACCTCAAGACCAAGACTTTGAACCTCAAGACCAAAACCAAGACTTTGAACCTCGAGACCAAGACCCAGACTTTGAACCTTGAGACCAAAACCAAGACCCAGACTTTGAACCTTGAGACCAAAACCAAAACCAAGACTTTGAACCTCAAGACCAAAACCGAGACCCAAAAAATCAAATTCAGCCCAAGATTTCTTTTCCTTACAAAAAAATTGTCAAGTCGGAATACTTGCTCTGTTAATGAAAACGAGAGTCTTTTATTTTATTCAGGCAAATTAGCTTTAAATGCAGACTGCAGAGAATTCAGAATTCGTATTTACAAAAGTTCTTCATGCAAAATGTTGTTCCAAATGCCTTTTGTATTGTATAAAACCAATTCGCTCAGAATTTCTGACCAAGACGTGCCTTGTGGGGTCTCATAAAATTTCCACCATGTGAAAAAATACGTTCTATAGGTGCTGAAATAGCCGGCACACACAGTAGCTTTTCAAGCACTGAATGTAAATGTACAAATCGTACGAGCCTTTTTGAAATCCCCCCATGGTTTATCAGACCGTCTGGCTTCAGAAGAAGTCTCGACAGGGCTTCCAGACACAGCATAAGTTAGCTGCTGCTGCCGATGGGTTTTCCTGACCAACAAGACTTGCATCTGTCCGAAGGTATTTGTTGTAGGCTATGATGCAAACAGGCTTGATATATTTTTTAATTCTTGAGTTTTGTTAAACGACTGTTCATATTGACAGCCGGCAGTGTTGGGTAAACTCACACAAGAAATGAGTTAAATCAAAACTCAACTCACGCACCTCAAAATGAGTTTAAACTCAAACTCAACTCATCCTAAGTGAAATGAGTTAACTCAAACTCACTTGTTAAATGAGTTAACTCATAAACTCACACGTTTCATACTAGCACGTTCTAATCGAGCAACAATTTTTCCACAAAGCCTACTAAATAATTGTAACAGAAAAATATTTCCATCAAGAATACACGGTACTTCAGCCATGTTGTTCTTAACTGTTCACAATATACAAAATATGCAGTGCTTAAACACTGTCCGCTAGCAGTGTTTACGACCCTCCCTGCCGTCACCACTCACCAGTATGGAAAGCCGACGATATAAAAAAGGCCTATTTCAACATAATATGTGCCGAGTGCCGAAGAGTGAGTTGAGTTTAAAATAATTGACAGTTACAACTCAAACTCACAGAAAATATGAGTTAACTCAAACTCATAACTCACACTCTTTAAGGTGAGTTAACTCAAACTCATAAATCACAGCGAGTTAACTCGTGAGTTTAAACTCATATGAGTTAACTCATACCCAACACTGACAGCCGGTGTTGGTCTTGGTCTTGCGAGACCAAGACTGAACCTCAAGACCAAGATTCTGAACCTCAAGACCAAGACTTTTAAAAATGAACTCGAGTGCACTCGAGACCAAGACCTTGGTCTCGAGGACAAGTCTGGTTTTAACCACTTATAGACACAGTTGAATAGTTCATACACTACATCTGCGTAAACTGAACTTTTTGGGTCGGTTGCTGTATGGAAGTCATAACAGTGTCCTTGTGGCAAAGGATATAGCTACAATATTAAACTTGTACCACTTTTTGACGAGTACGGTGTAATTGATATATCTACGTTCGATCACAGAAGTGATCATCTCATGTATGCCAGTTTTGCATCGGTCTGTACTTTTTTGTTTTTGTACTTTCTATCTTCGTGGTGAATACACGTATATATAATCTCTCAAAACATCATGCCTGGGCAATTCGATAGATACCATATACCTGGCAATAAGAAGCCAATTCGCACGCCATGCAAACGGGAACACTTTGTTGGTATCTAGCCCTTCTAGGAGCTGGAACAGACCAGTCTCACTTCCTAGGCACACTTGTACTCCAAGGTGGAGACAAATCAGTTCTTTCAACCTAGGGCTACACTGAGCTTGGAGATGAGCCCAGATTGGGACCCTTGGAATCACCTTGTTGAAGCGTAAGCACTCATGCTCCAGAGGTCACGCCATTCATATTTTGTTGTTGCCGTGTTTGATGATTTATGAAGCCAGACAGTAATGGATTGACAGTTGCAAGAGTGCCAGGAATTATACATGCAGATCGAATTTAATTCGGATTGGTCGCGGATTTGAGAGCCGCCCTCTTTGAAGTTAACTAAATATTGAATTTATACACACTAATAAACTGTATTGTTATATTCTTTAATATCGATTACCCAAGTACAAGGCCTACTTGGGTTGCAGCTAGTAGCCGACAAGCATAAGAACCAACTACTGCCATTGGTGTAGATTTCCATGGAGCCTTAGAGCTACATTTGGGATTCTGCTACATTATTGGCCTGTATTTTACTTCAGTTTAATGGTATGGTATGGTATATCTTGGAATTTATAAAGCGCCTCTCACAGTGCAAACTATTCACAGGTGCTCTCAGCTCTTTAATGTGAGCCTTAAACTGATGCTGCATGGATTCATGAGAAAATGTTGCCATATGAATGAAGTACTATAAAGGCGTTCGAGTCACAACAATACAAAATGTTCTTACATGAGCAAATTCATGACAATACCTTAATTAAGATCTACAGTTTAATGGTTGTGAATTCTGACAACTAAAAACTTTGATGGGTAACAGTTTAATCTTATAGCGGTACACAAACAGGCTAATTTTCAGTTTTGTTATACAGTCTTACTTCATATAATACCCAATGCATAATAGAGATTAACAAGTACAGTCTTTGGCAGAACATAAGAAACTTGCAAGATCATGCCAAAGTTTATAGATGTTTACAAAAATTCGAGCTACGCGTTCTTTCCATGTTCAGTGCTCACGATGTAAACTCCTAAACATCAAATTACATCGTTTATCATAATTCTGATAATTATTCCTTAGAAGCTAAACAATAAGTACGTGTACAGTAAATGACTTTCATAACAGAATACATGATGAATTAAGATAGGTAACAACGTACTAAATACAAAACTCAGTTTCTAAATAACCGACTTGTAAGACCTGATACAGATTTGACAGACGCAATATACATACGAGAAATTGATTATTATTCTATTTCTGTACAGAAATCTATCATAATAATAATTCATAACTTTGATGTTACAGTAGTTTGTAATACTTACACTAAATTTTAAGTGAAATCAAATGTTTTATTTCTTTTAGGAACCTAATACATGTAGTTAACAAACTATGTAAACAAGAACGGTGAATACTGTAAATAAATCAACAATAATGTGTAAATCCTATTGCTAATAAGTTTAAGTCCAATATTAAAGTGCATAAAGTATTTCAATAGGAGAGTTAGAAATACTAAAGTGCAAAAGCTACTAATTAGAATTCATACTGTTAACTAAGGTAATTTTCATTATTTTCTTTAAGATACTTTAAAGCTACAAAAGTGAATTTCTAGAAATGTTCTTTAGTAATAAGGGGCCATCCACATATTACGTACGCACTTAGGGGGGGAGGGGGGTCGGATTTTGGCGATTTTGCGTATGGGTGCGAACGGGGGGGAGGGGGGTAACAAAATGTGTACGTACCCAAAATAAATTTCTAATTATGACGTCCACATTACCCTATTTATAACTCTGTATTATCCTATAGTCATCCCATGGCATTTTATTACATTATATAAAAGCCATGTGCAGTTATTCTGTGCTGTGAACCACACCTATAATTTGTCTATATTGGCCCTTCAATAATCTGGCCTAAAGTGCAGACAGGCTGCCTGGAGACACTTTCTGCAGCTGGTCATGGGGGGGGGAGGGGGTGCGTCAAACGTATGTACTCAGGGGGGGGTGGTGGAAGAAAGTACACTTGCGAACAGGGGGGGAGGGGGTCAAATTTTCCCGGATTTTTGTGTACGTAATATATGGATGGTCCCTAAAAAGACCCCAGATATCAGTTCTTTGAAAAATGGATAATTGAAACAAATAAATTTCCAACTCACGCTTAGAAAGCAAAGTACTACATAATACATATTGCAAGTATTACTCTGTTAAACACAAAAATATTAATGCAATCAGTTGATCCCATTGGTAGGCTGCAGTAAGCTTGTGGATAAATTCTGTGATGCATTAGCATAAACTTAAGCATACATTTTAGCACTCATTAAAATATATCTTTGCCTGTAGCTTGGAAATCCAAAGAACAAATCTTTGATCACTGATTAAGTATTTGAACTTTGCGTGTAAATTTCATAAGCTCGTGGTTGACTCCTTTGCTTGTTTAGTAGATCACAAATTGGCCGTTGTAATTTGTTGTTCCAACTGTCTGTATCGAAGGCACAGTTCGTTGTACACCTAAAACAAATTCCACCATATCAAAAGCTACAAAAGCATAATCTCTCGAAAAGCGACCACCAAAAACGCTTTTCTAAGACAACTGAAGCTTACCCTGAAGCCATATTGAACAGATCCACTGTCTTACTCCAACTGTGACAAAGAATTGTTTTTCATGAACATGACATTGTGACTGCTGTATTCAGACCCCATGTAATTTGGTTTCTTTACAAATCAGCTTTTCCTTCCTTATTTTCCATAAGCAGTTGAAAACCATTAAGTTTATTTGTTTAACTGTCACTTAGTGTTGGTATATTTGGAATGTCCCTGTACATGTATGTAACAGGTCTAACATGGCGAGTCTTACAATAAGATGAAAATATTTCATGTCCTGTTTGCAGCAGTAATGTCGCTAGCAGTTTTATTCAACATGTATTACATAAAAGATAAAAATTATAAAATCAATACTAAAATACATAGTTGTTAAAAACGATAGAAACTAAATAAAAAACGGAAAAAAACGTCGTTTTTTTCGAAAAAATAAAAAACGGAAAAAAACGGGAAAAAAACGACAAAAGAAAATAATTTGACTTTCTCGCATCTTGTAGGCCCTACTGCAATTTAAAATTAAAAACCTTGTTTGCAGAATTTAATCAGCAAATAACACAACTTTATTAGTAAACACTAAATAACATCTTCTTCTTCTTCTTTGGTTCTCTGCCCTTAGGCAGGTTCGTATGTCCAACGGCGCCATTCCTCTCGATGTTGAGCTTCCGCTTTCATCTGTCTGTAGCCGTCCCTCTTTATTGTCCAGTCTAGGAACATTGTTCTTGGTCTTCCTCTTGTCTTTTTCCCTTCCATTCTACCCTCGATAATATCTCGTAGCAGGGAATTTCCTCTCATTATATGGCCAATCCATCTTCTTTGACACTCTCTGATTGTCCTCATCATGGATCTCTCCTCTCCCACCATTTGCAGTACTTCGTCATTTGTCTTGTGCTCTGTCAAGCTGATTCTCTCCATTCTATGCCATATCCACATTTCGAAGGCTTCTATCCTTTTGATGTCCTCCCCTCTTATAGTCCACGTTTCAGATCCGTATAGAACCACACTCCATACCAGCGTCTTAACCATTCGCTTCTTCAGATTCCTATTTAATTTTCCTCTCAAGAGCTCCTTTCTTTTATAGAATGCATCTTTTCCCATGGCTATTCTTCTTTTTATCTCCGCATGGCACTTCACATCCCTCGTAACATCATTCAACAACAATTATTTTATTTCTTATAGGTTTGGTCTAATAAGAAATTGAGAAATTAAAAATATTGAAATTTTTTTCAAATTTGAATTGTAAACATAATGTCCACACAAGTTCATGCTGACTAAACTAATACAATTAAAAACTAAACTTTGTAGGTATTGATTATATAATGTAAACTTTCTCACAGTAGGCCCTAAATGCATTTCAATTTAACCAATGCTGAGTTTTTGTCTTTCTCGTGTATCAAAGTAACGTGAATCCATTCCACACCCTTTTCTTTTGGTATTTTAGATAACTTAGAAATAACTTTAAAAAAATTTGTTTCTGGTACTGTGCTCTTTCATGAAGTATTTATTTCTCAAAATGATGACGTAAATAGTGAGGTAAATTAGCTGAATCCTTGAAAGTAGGCCTACGGGACATCAGACAAAAAATTTAACAGAAACTGAAAAACATTAACAGACAGTAAATAAATCAATAAATAAAGTTACATAAAAAACGGAAAAAAACGACAAGAAAAATAAAAAACGAAAAAAACGACGTTTTTTGGAAAAAATAAAAAACGAAAAAACGGTTTTAACATCTATGCTAAAATATGCCTTCTGTTCATAGTTTTGACTCGGGTTTAGCAAAGATTTCATAATTGATTTAAGTAGGAGGTGCTTACTAACACCAAGCAACAAACAGCATAAAATATAACTCTAGAATTTGAACTCACAAAGTTAACAGATACAATAAGCTACCGAGTAGCGTTTGCTAAAGTGGCTTCAAGCTTCCAATTTAATTTAATCTGACCACTGTAGGCAGCACCACTGCAGCAATACAAAAGACAACACATAATATCTTAGGTTGCCGATTCACAGCCAGTTACCAGAGTCAGGGCTTAATCTGGTCAAAACTTCAGCAGGGTGCAATTTCTAAGCAACACATGGTCCTAATTCTGATAAATAGTTTGATGAGTCAAATTTTTTGTTCTTTATCAGATTGAAACCATACAGACTTCTACACTGAACCTCAAGAACACCCAAATAGAGGTATGGCACTATAACATGGCATGCACTTCAAACAGCAAGTCAACTCACAAGAACAGCAGATGGATCTGGAATGGCTTTACACTCGAGGTCAACAGGTGCATTTTCCACAACGTCTTCAAAGGAAATCTTCCCACCCAAAAAACCTAAAAACAAAACAGATCTGGGGCTTACGGACAGTGGCAAGGCAACAACTCAAGAAAGAATACATGGCCATTGAATATCTATCAGCCAAATAATCACTCCACTTAGGCTGTTAGATTCATTGCTTGAAGCACAGCCACCATATCACCATTTCCTTATTTGCTGGCTCAGTAACAAGCAGTAAATTCACAATAAACCAGGATGTCTAGTTTGCATAAAAGACTGCCTAGGGGATAAAATCTCTACATGACTGACAACTACATTCACTTAGTTTACCTGACTAATGACCTTGGACAAGTCCTGTGTTATCAGTTTGGTACCATCATCACCTCAGAAGTTAAAGCTAAAGTTAAGATTAAAGTTAAAGGATAATTAGTTACAGACACAATTGGACATGGGAAACTTGACTGACCAAAATGCTTATTATGTTCATCAATCTACCAAAAAACAATCTTTCAACAAACCATGTTTGGCTCGGTATGCACTTCCAAGGCAAGCCGAATTGGCGACTGTTTGAACATAGACTGGAAAGTTGAAAACGTTTGCAAGAACCTGCAGAAAAAACTCAGACTATCAGAAGGTATCATCTGATAGTTCATGCACTGCCATCAGCACCTGCTAAACGTATCCAAGTGCTTTTCAAGTGGTTCTTAACAGGCACTGTATAAATGCCCCAGTGAAATAATAGTTAGATAGTAAGCATTCACAGAGTAAAGCATTAGTTTAATTGAGCATATTGCTCTAACTATATGCACAAGGTCAGAATATCTTAATCTGAGGCACACAGTAAGTGTAAGTGAAGAACCGTTGCTCAAGGTCGCAGTAGATGTGATAGCTTGACCATAAAAGTTCAGTTATGCTAAATTAGAGTCAGACGTCATGTATAATTGTATATATAATGGCCAGCATCAATGTATTTGCCAGCTTCACATGGTATAAAATATTAAGATTAGACTTTGGGGAAACTGTTGCAGTTGCACTAGTCAAGCCAGACTAAGGCAGTGTATCAGTGTTACAGTGGATTCACAGTAGAGTGAAGCTGTCGAACTCTTCTGAGGTGAAACAAGCAGCCCAAAGAAATGGCAGCTATATGAGGTTTTAGTGAAAGTGTCAAGTCAAGGATGACCCCACGATCCCAAACCGCAGGTAATGGAGAGTAGAGAGGAGGAAGTAAAGAGTGAGAGTTCAGCACACTGTAGGAGCTTAGAGGAATGGTCAAAACCAGATGAGCTCGGATTTGCCAGGGTTAAGTTTGAGGTGCATAGACAGGCTCCATAGCAACATAGGCTAAAGAGAACAAAGTTCATTAATAAACTGTCTTTGCAACTGTTCAGTAGATGCAACTGTAGGTTCTACTTGGTCAATAAATATTTTGCATATAACTGGAAAGCATACATTCCTTACAAACTAATTATAAGCACCAATCTGCTTCAACAGCTTGTGAATTAATACAATGTGTGTGGGGCAGAAGATATGAAATAGATGAATAAATAAATAAATTTTACCTGAAGAAGTGCTTTGTTTGATGATGCACCACCAGTTGCTAGGATACGACCCATTTCGCCTAGAAAAATTTTTATTACAGAATTGGAAAAAATAAACTGCAAAACCTTTCAATAATAAAAGCTTAGCAATCAAAGAAGGTTTTATTCTGCAGATTTTCTAATGAATTGTGCAAAATTGTGCCGCAAATGACTAACAGTTGAGAGCGGCTTCAAGATACTCAGAGCGGCTGTGAGTAGGTATCTTGGAGAGGCACTACATAAATGCTCTGAATGGATGAATGAATGAAAGTGATAATGATTACAAATATAAAAATGGAGATGACACCAAATAATTATGAAAATGTTTATTTATAGTTTACCTAAAAATTCGTAATTACCTGAAAAGTCGAAGTTTTAGTTTATAATCACTGAACAACAGATACTTGTTTCATAGATTTTTGTTATGACGTGCAGAGGTAGTAAAGAAGAGGATTCATGTAATGCAGCTGAGTAATTGCATACCCAACTTGTATCCAAGGTTTTCTGAATGAACTCGTTTGGCCATCAGCTGACCCTCTACAATTGCTCTCACCTCAACTGCATTTGGAAATGAACCAACCTACAAAACAACCAACCAGATATCAGTAACAGTTGCCGTTTATTAAAAGTCTTAAACACAAGTAAGCAATATTTTTGCACCCCATTTCCAGTAATCTGGAGCTTGCCAAAAGTCTTTTATGGTTTTTAAAAATAATTAAACCAACCAAGTAATTGCAAATTTTGTATACATAACCATCGTCACGAGTCCTCAGATGTACCATGCACAATTTAAGATGCAGCTGTTCACTATCCGTGTTTTTCAACTTAACACTAGAGTCTTTCAATTTGATATTCTAGATTCTAAATTTGATACTTGACTTTTTTAATACTATACTCTTGTAGTTCTACTCAACGCTTGAGTTTTTTTAATCTACTCTAGTTTCTTCCTTAATCTTCGTCATTCAATGAAAAGAAACTGTTTTATAAGTACTGTTCAACAGATGCTGACATGTTAAGTGCAGCTGAAACTAGAAATCAGTTCCAGCAATGATCAGAGTCAGTAGGTCAGTTAAATCATGATGAAAAAGAACGAGAAAGACCTCGACAGGTCAGCTAATGGCCTGATGTATTTTGAAAAAGTTATCAACCACCCTTTATGGCTGATGTTTATGAAACCAAAATAATACTTGTGTTCTTCCCAGCGCTTAAAAATAAAAAAAACAGCTGATTTGTAAATATGTTGTCATTATACACATAGAAAAATTACACCCTAATTACACCCTTATCCCATATTGGAATTAGTAAAACCTGGGAATTAGTAAAACCTGCTATGACTGTCAAATAACGAGGATGTAAAATCAGCTCATTTACAAAGAAAAGACACTGGTTCCCTACTTTCGTCAGCAGCATAAGTAACACCAGCCGTGTCAAACAAACGGTCAACAGCCAATACTCACCACATCATCCTTGGAATCAAATCTAAAGACACCAACGGCATTTGGTGTAATCTCAGGAACGTAGAAGTAAATGCCTAAGGAAACAGTAACAATAAATAATAAGATTTTTATTCAGAATGAATCTTAAAGAAGACTAGAAATGAATGTAAATTGCTGCATTTTAAAAGATTACCATAGAGTACTGCATATTGCAGAATGCACGTCCTTATGCATCTGATTTCTTGTAAGGCACCTTTTACTAACCTCACAAGGGCACTAAACTTGGCAACCTAACAGAAGTAAACAGGTGCGCTTTAAGATGAAAATGTTTCTTGAGCTGTCTGTGACAAAATAATATGCATGCTTAATGGTAAACTGTTCCAGAAGGATGGTCCAATGCATGAGAAAGCATGAAGGGTCAGCACCGTTGTATGGAAGTGCACTCCTGACCAAAAGGTCTCCACAAGCCACTAAACACAACTACCATCTACTACTAAGAAACAGAAATAAAAGAGATAGCTCTATGAAAGAGATATTTAGCCTACAGAAAAATTCACTTTGCATTAGATTTTAGTATCGTTTCTCTACAGTAACGACTGACCTATGTTTCCGTTGTTTCCAGGCAGAGATGATTCCAACAGCCTCTCGAATTCAACCCAACTTCCACCTGCGCTTTCATCTCGCACCCGCTCTCTCGCAAGGGATCCATTTTTGAAGCTACAAGCATAATATTTAAGGACAAGATTGAAGATTTAAGTTCACACTTTGATATAGTGCTAAACTATCCAAACAAAGCAAATCTAGAAAATCAATATAAGCACAACTAGTACTGTACTACACTAATTATAAAACAGCCAAATTCAGTTACTGGGTAAATATCTAACATATTAAAAGTCAAAGTAATATATTGTTGAAAACTCCTCAAATTTTCTTACTTGAATTGTGCACAACTAAACTGAATAACAGCTGTGACTTATAATTATAATCAAAATCAAATCAAAACACACTTTATTAAACACCATGTAACAAGCAATACAAATTAAAACAAGAAAGTCATTGGCGTCAATGGGTAAGCCCAAAGGAACATAGTGTTCCGCTAACAGGGTCGCCCTAGTTACATCAGTTCGTTTAAGAGGTTTAATTGCGATATAACATGCTACATATAATAAGCAACATCCTCAGGTTATGGTGTCCATCAATGAGTATACAAATTGTATAAGTTCTTATAACAGTGCATATAACAAAGTGGTGCATAAAACAATTCAACACTGAAATAAATGAAAAGACAAGAAGGAACCTGAATTATAAACATAAAACCCGAATTATAAACATAAAAATGAAGATAATTCTTAATTATGAAGATGACTATTTTTAGCTTACTTAAAAATTTACTGAAAATGAAACAGACACTAGGAGTAATCAATTACCAAAGCATTCCCATGTAGTCTTTAGTCTCAAGAGGGTTGATGAGGCTGAGACCTTCAAGAGATGCCTTTGGTTCATGAAGCCATAGCAACACTGTATCACTTGTTCCTAAGCTGACCTTCATAAGAAGTTGACATATTATACTGAATGTAAAGCAAATTAAATGATGAAATCATTGATTGTAATAAATGATTAACAGGCCTGGCCTGGCAAAAACACAGCTGCCTTATGTATGCACGTATGTATGCATGTATGTATGCATGCATGCATGTATGTATGTATGTATGTATGTATGTACGTATTAAGACACTTAATATAGCACCTGTTAATTACCTCACAAAAAGATGCACACTTGGCTATCTGACTGCATCTAAACAAGTGCATCTTAAGACAGCTTGACAACGTTTGCTGCACAGGGCCAAGTGCAACAGAGTGTAATTGCAATGGAAGACTGTTCCATGAAGATGGTCCAACACATGAGGAGGTACGATGAGCTCAAGTTGAAGTGCATCACCTGCATATCTCCACAGCTAGCAGAGCGCAACAATCGTCAACCAGGTTGACTTGAAACTGGAACACAGAGCTCCCCTATGTATACCGGGGCACAGCCAACGATTGAGGCACATGCCAGCAAGATTATCTTAAAGGAAATCCGCTTAGCAACAGGAAGACAGTGTAGCATCTCTTGCATATACTGCTATATAAGTGAATATTTCAGCTTATTCACTAAGACTCGGGCTGCACAATTTAGGATGGACTGGAGCTGGCACAAATGGAATCCTGGGAGGCCTGCAAGGACTAAATTGCAATAGTCCATCTGATAGAAGCAGGACCTGCAAAGCAGGTTCATGTAATCCACCACTGTCAAGTCTCCATCCAGAAACACACCTAGGTTGCAAACGAGCTGGGGATTCCAATAAGAGAATTGGAACTTTGTAATTGTAATTGTAACTGAAAACTTATATAGCGCCACTCAGATCAGCGGCACTTTCAACCCACATCAATGCCAGCAACAACGAAAGTTTTTAGGCGTTTACGGAACTGGAGAGGAGAGAGGGCAAGAAGCTCTTGGTGGAGAAACAAGGGGAGACAGTTTCAAGCAGAGGGGCCAACTTTATTGAGCTTTTGTCAATATTTCATTGTGCCTAAGATGTGCCCACTGCCAAGTCAAAAATACTGTGTCTTTGATGTATGGTCAAAGACAGAATGTGGCAATTGGTAACTGGACGGCAGTGTCTAGTTTCAGGCAACAACCAAAATGCTTCAAGGAGACAAAAGTCAGTCAGTTATGCATGGGTTACATGTTTACATGCCATAAACACTTAGCTTTTACTGATAGATTATGTTACACTGAATGGCAGACTATGAGAATTATTACTCACAATGACATCACCATCTCGACATCTGACTCCAGCCAAAGATGCTGTACAAAGAGCAAAGACAAACATCAACAAACGGCAACATGAAAGTGACACAAAATTAAACTTTCAAGAAGTTTTAAATTTAACTTAGACTGTTCTCTGACATTTACTATTTGTAGTGGAACATGGTAGCCAACTGGTTAGAGCAATCACCTTGTAAGGTGGAAGGTTCAAACCTCCCCTGAGATGGTTACTGTGTAGGGACCTTGAGCAAGTCCTTCACTCAAAACTGCTCAGCGCCATTGATTGATGCTTGACCGTTAGATACTGGCACTCGATAAATGCATCATAATAATAATAATTTAGTATTTGCTATGCTGCTCTTGATGCTCTTAAACTGGAGCATTATTATTTCTCTTCAGTTACTGGATTGCTGTGGCCATCAATGCAATCCAGATGAAAATATTCTTATTAAACTCTATAGACAAGTACAATGAGAACAATAGGCAACAATAGAATCATAGTACTACCTTACCCTCCTCTTTTACCACATCTGAGCAAGTGTGTATGACAGCATCTCAGATATGTGAAGCCCGCACAGACTCACAGCCAACAACACTTACCTGGGTTATCACCAGTGAAGGAAATCACTTTACAATCAGGTGAAAAGCCATATCTATCAACAAGGTAACTGGATATACTGCCCTGGAAAACAAATCAAAAATAAATTTCATCATCCAAATAAACATACTGACAGGTTTTCATAGCTCAACTGTAATACTGTGTTGGAGAGATGATTATCAAGTACCCAGTACACCTACTGAAGACACAGATGAAGCCAACCAAGACCAAATTAATCCAGCATGACACAAAACAAGACTTGGCAAGCTTACAACCATGGATTCAAGTCTTCACATAGGATTAATTATCATATCAGCAGAACCGGTCTTCAGGTATCGAGGTGTGTTACATTAATCAAGCAAAAAATCAACAAGGCAACCTGTACATTTCTCCATTTGTTGCCTTGCACGAAACAGATGACGGGACATATGACATTCAAGTTCATTGGATTTGAAGGCCATTAATGTTTATGGGTGTGAAGGGCCATATGCCATTCCAGTTCATAGGTGTGAAGGGCCACAAGTCATTCAAGTTTGTGGGATGTGAAGGGCCAACAAGTAGAAGGACACACGTATGCACAGATACAAATAATTTCATTGCTGCATGTAATTCTTGCTGCTTAGTGTCTCTATCACATGCCCAAGGTTGCTGGACAGCTAGGAACTACAGATATGGACTGATTCTTTTCTGCATCTGTCCCATATAGATCCATTATGCCATCAAACCAAAGGTTGTTTAACAGCGTATTGGAACTGTACCGAGATGAGGGTGAAATAGAACAGCCACCAGCATTTTGTTTGACATTGTCTTTAAAGTAGACTAAAGGTTCTTTTACAGGCCATAGGTTAATTTTATGATACCAGTTGTTCAAGAGTGACCTTTATCAGAGTACAAGACATGAATCAATGACCCTAAACTCTCACAGACAGACTGAATGTCTGGCTTTAGCAGACACTGAACTTGAAATAACCAAAACATCAGGTTGCAGAGTAACCAGACAACTATTCCGACCACATTTTATTTGCTAAGGTAAGTGACACAACTAAGTTCTGGTCTGACTAAAGTGTCCTCCTTGTACTTAACAACATATGCCAGATCTGCATCTGAAAGGAAAGTCTTTCTAAACATTACATCAATGATCAGACTTTGCCGAAGTAGCCAGGAGGTTGCACAAGCATTTTCATGAATAAAAGCAGTACACAGGCGAGATTTTTCAAGTGCAACAGTCACATATGTTGACATAAAAGGTAAGACATAAGAGGACTATAAATCTTTTATTTATGAGAAACTTCTAGAAAGTACTGCAGGTTCCTTGTAGGTTTTTCATCACTTGAAAGAGTATTGTCAGACAATGGTAAACACCAGTGTCATTAGCTCCTCCTAGAAAGAAATTAAGTGTATGCAACTGTTATTTCCATTATCTCCATTCCATAATTCCTTCTTACAACTTTGCTCTGAAGTTTAGACCATCTCTGAGCAGGTACCAAAAGAACACTTCACACGTTACCAATTAGTCATTTTCTATATCCAAAAACATTGCCATCTCCAATATTGCTGAAAATTGCCACAAGTTGTCCATAGTGATGAAAAACTTGCGTAACCAAATGTTAGGTCAACCCATGGATCTTTGAACTTTGACTGAAATGCATCTACTGTGCAGATCAAACTGCTCTATCTTGATTTCTATAGCACCTACATAACAACATTTATACCATACTGAAGATAGTTGAAAGATTTATAAAATATAAAAAATTTTATTTACACAATCTTAGCCTGTTAACCTCAACCCTGGGTCAGTTTGTACAAACGAAAGTCTATACATCTTTCAATACAATCAGATGGTGTTGTGTATGTAAGCATGTATGTATGTATGTATGTATGTATGTATGTATGTATGTATGTATGTATGTATGTATGTATGTATGTATGTATGTATGTATGTATGTATGTATGCAAACATTTATAGAGCACATTTTAAGAACGTCATAAAGACTCTGTAATATGGCTATTTAGCAGATCTAAGAAGGCATTGATCTTAAGATGAGCTGAAAATGTCTTCTGAGCTATTTGGGGCTGTTCTAATTTCAAGTGGGAGAATGTTCTATGAAAACATTCCATTACACAAGAAATATTTAAGTGAGCAAATCGCTGTACAAAAGTGCAGTACCAACAGTTCCCTACATGTTCCAGAGAGCAATGCTTTATGAGCAATTCTTGAATATTTCAGAAATGGTATGGAAAACAGTTTTTTTGTGATTCACAATTTATGAAACATGCCAAAATATGTTAGTACACAGTAGCATTGTCATTGCCAGATTTGGTCTTGAAAAATACACTTTTACTGCCGTGACTTGTAATTCATTCAAATTTAATTAGAAAATTATTCTCAATGACAGATGAGATAACTTTAGGTAAATTATTATTATTACAGTGGTTTTATATCTATAGCACCCTTCAAGATTATCTACTCAGAAGTGCACCCAGCCCAACCCTGGTCAAACAGAACAGTGTTGAGGTCAGGAAAGGAACAAGGAATGGTAATCTGTAGGCTTAATCACAGTGCTACCCATTCCAGATCGCAAGGCCATCCACAGAGAATGCACGGCACTGCCAGATAGCACGAGTCATAAGGAGCTCCGCTTGCACAACCGAGCGAAGGGATCCACAGCACAGGATGCCTACAGTGGAACAGCAAAGCTCCCACAGATATGGAGGTGCCAGGCCCTCCATACATCTTCGGATCAGAGCCAAGACCCGGTAGGCAATGCGCTGTGGGTAGGGAGCCAGAGCAGAACATCCCGAGCGTATCCAGAGACTTGGCCAAACTTAGGGACGTGACCCACCAGTCAGGCAGCCGTGCGCAGGACCCTGTCAACGCACCTCAGCTGGCAACCCATCATATAGTAGTCAATATAGTTTCATAGCAGTTGTTTCATTCACAGGTTACACTTCATGAAACAGCGCAAACAAAATGAAGACAACAGCAACTGGCTTCGTGATGTTTATTTTCTGGATGATCAGTTCAACTGAAGCAGCCAGGATCCTTCTTCTACCGCTCAATATGAACTCTCACGTTCTCCTCTTTGCCCGCCTTGGAGAGGAACTGGGCCACTTGGGGCACAACACAGTCCTAGTTACCCCATCAAATGCCAAAATTCCACATGAAATGGCCCACAAAAACTTCACAATAATCACCTATCCTGTTCCGGAAACAACACCATACTTCAGTTCCCGTGAACTATCAGAAATGGTGGTAGAATATGCTCTTGCTAAGTCAAACCTATGGATGCTGCCAAGATATCTAGCCTATTTCAAAACGCTTTTGTCTAAACTTCAGTCTGACTACCATAATTTGTGGAAAAACAAAGACATCATGAGAAAGTTGGAAGACTTCCAGTTCCAGTTTGCAATTACAGATATGGGTGCAACTGAATTCAGTTATCTCATTCCGCTACATCTTGGCATTCCATATGCCACAGTTTCCATATCAAATGTTGCACTGGCTTACCGAGTTCCACGACTGCCTTCTTTCGCATCACAGAGTTTCTCAGATGAAATGACATTCAAAGAACGCCTGACAACCTTTGTCTTCGACATCGCACAACTATCGACTTATAACTCAAGCGTACCGTACATCAACGAGTACATTCCACGTTTGAATATAACAGATGGCTTTGAGCTGATGATGAACTCCAGTTTGTGGCTTTTCACAGAAGACTCTGCATTGTCATTTCCTAAACCACATATGCCAAACACATTAAGCTTTGGGGATATCATGGCAAGGCCAGGAAGACCACTTCCACCAGAGCTCCAGGCATATCTTGATGAGTCAACCCAGGAAGTAATAGTTGTATCTCTTGGAAGCTACTTTGACTACATACCAGAGTTCCTTGCTCGTGGTTTCTGCGAGGCATTTCGCAATACAAGCTATCGTATCATCTGGAAACTGCCCAATAATGAATTTTGCCACGATGCAAATAATGTGAAAATACTGTCATGGTTTCCACAGAATGACATCCTTGCTCACAAAAACGTCAAACTCTTCATAACCCATTGTGGATTTAGCAGTTTTGTTGAAGCAACATATCATGGCAAGCCTTTGATCGTGTTCCCATTGGCAATAGAACAACCCAGCAATGCAGCAATGGCCGTTTCCAGAGGCTTTGCAATCAAGATGGACATTTCTGACTTTTCTAGCAATGAACTTAGACGAAACATTGAAAAGATTATGAAGGAGGAAAGCTACATACAGAATGCAAGGAAAAGCTCATCAAGACTTCGGGATAAGAAGGACACCGCAGCTGAGCGTGTTTCGTTTATGATAGAGCACGTCCTGAAGTATGGTGATGCACATCTTCGAACAGCAGCATACAAACTCTCTCTCATGGAATTCCTCATGTTTGACATATTTGCTTTTTTATCAGCAATTCTGCTTTTTGCAGGGATTTTGATTTTGGTGCTCATTTGGTGCATCTGCCAAATGCTGAGCAAGTGTTTTGCAAATACAAAGAAAGTGAAAGTGGCATAAACATTACCAGGCCCTGCTCAAGACATTTGGCGGCCCTAGGCAAACCGGAGGCCCTAGGTAATTCGCCTCACAAATGAATGTCATGACCCTTTTTTAGGAATTCATGGATACACCTGCGCGATTTATTACACCAACACTATAAACCAACACTATAATACTTCCCCATCTAGCGAATAATAATTAAATAATTTTAGAAAAATGGAAAAATTGGCGGCCCTTAAAAATTGGCGGCCCCTAAAAATCGGCGGCCCTAGGCGGCTGCCTAACGGACAAACCGGGCCTGAACATTACATCAAAAGCCCATATTATTCTAGTTTGGAACCCAACAGGGAAATTTTGTCCACAGCTAAATGCTCTCAGTGTAACCGATTTTATGTTAAGTATGATTGCCTTCAACAATGCAGTGGTAACGAGGTTAAGTATTCCATGATGGTAATGACCTGATTAGTCACTAACCATCCATCCTTTAACTAATAAACCAATATAACTCAAAAAGGGCTCAATACTTCTCCCATATCCAGCAGAAGGAAAAGGGAATTCTCACAAGTGTTGCATTTGTCACATTTTAAAGGCAGAAATTTGGTTCAAGACTTCTGCTTTGCGTTCACAGTACACACCCTAGCAAACTCAGCTACAATGAGCACACTGACCGTACTCTGATGGTGGGAAGACAAGACGAAGAGGGGAGGACTGGCCAACCACCCCCATATGCTGAAGTTAAGAAAACGAAGTCACTAACACTTCATACCCATGGATGACCCAGGGCTAGCTTAAGGGACTGCTCTTCTTCTTCTATACATTTGCACTGATAATAAGTGATGCCGCATATGAAAAGGGACCACATGGCGGGTTTGGAGTTATTCAACCAACATGGTTAGCAGAAAATTCTGAAAATAATGGTGTTTAATGTTGTATAGTGGGAGTATTATGGCTTTAACTGTAGAAGTTAGAACGTGATGTACCTGAAATATGTGATTTTCGGTAAAGCTCATTTAAAGTTTAGAAAGCCCACAGTAAAATCCATTTATTCGAAGTTATATAGCTGAGCATTTAGTTGCAATGATCTGTTTTCATGAAACTGTTGTGCTAGATTGATAGACAGAGGTATCCTCTATCAAATACCAGTGAACACCCAATTTCAATACTTTGATGGGTGACCACGTTTAAAGATATGTATCTCAGTAAATAAATCCCGCCTTGTGGTCCCTTTTCATATGTGGCATCACATATATAGTTTAGTACAAGAAGCCATGGGCGTCCAGAGGAATTTTGGTAGGAGGGCAAATTTTTGTAGGGGAGCAACATTTTTGCAAGAGGGAGCAAAATGACATTTTTGCATAGAATAGCTATTCATGAACACAGAACATGTCACAACTTTAAAAATAAATAATGGTCAAGGACTTTACCTAACTAATTAAATGTTTTTTGCCTCCCAAATGACCCCTCCGGATGCCCATGCAAGAAGCCTCTTTATCAACATTTTACGGTAATTAGCCCCTGTCATACACAGGGCATCAGCATGTTATATTAATTGATCTGTCAATTTTTACTTTGACCTTATCCTATCTTGCAATGTTTTGAATCGAATCCTACTTATGGATATACTGTCTGCAAATTGCATCACGTGTCAAAATAACTTAGATGATTAGCACAGCCCTCTTCTAAAATTTAGTCCAGTTCAAACACTAGTGTCTGTTGTTCAATCCTTTAATAAGAGAGTCTACTAAAAGCTACTGGGAAAACAATGCAGTTCGTCGTTAAGTGTCAAATAAAAATCAACATTCGTAGACAGTGATGTCTTTCATGTGCGAAAATAATTAATCTGTTTTTATTATCGATATTCATAACATTTGTTCAGCCATATTCACAATGACTTTTTTAAACAATGTTTACCAAAAAACTTGAATTTCTTTACGTTTTAGTATGTCAAATTCAAGTCTAAGATTTGTTGGTCAATGAACAATTTAATTTAATTTCAATCACTGACTGCCCACGTCCGTAAGGCTTTTGTTCTACATTTTATCATTAGGAACTGCACATCCTTGCATTTGACTGTCGAATAAAGACACAAATGATTGAAATGTGGAGTTCTGAATTTTGTTTTTGTTTCCAAAGCATTCAGGATTTTAGTACACTTCATGAAACTGACAGTTTTTACATCTCACATTATTCATAAACCATTATTTGTTAATGCTTAGTGGCTAAGTTTTCTTGGGATCTACCATTGTCAGTTTTTCAAAAGAGCAATAAAGACAGGAGATTCTTCTTGCCATTTTTAGTGGGCTCCTCCTCTTCCATAAGAGGGCATTTATAACTCTTCTGAAATAACGTCAAAAGAGAGCTGCAGAAAACAGCATGGCTTATCTTTGCCAAAAACAGTCTATCCATTTTACTGACAAGAGTAAGAGTGAACGGGAAAATCATTCAAGGATTAAACCTTATCAGAAAAATTTGAAACTGGCAACAGTTATACTACAGTGACCTAGAGCTGAATTATATGCTGATGATAAAGCAAAGTGATGTGATTGTCAAATGTTGAACTCTTTGTCACACCCAAACTCCTACATTCAAACCAGAGTCATTACTTGTTTTAACTCTTCTCACCATTTTATTTGAAAGCTAGTTTTGAATTTAAAGACTTAATTCAAAGGCTAAACAAGAAAACTAAATGTTACTTACAACACAGGTTGCTGAAGGAACAGCAGGTCCAAGCTTACTCTCCAGATCAACGATATCATACGCCTGAAAGAGGTCAACAAACTGTGCACAAAAGGAAGCATACATCCAGCACTTACTATATCTGTAATTGCAAATCTGTCTGTTATATTACTTACCATGTCCAATGTCCATTCCTCATCTCACCAGACTGTATTATTTTATCTCAACAGCTATCTTGATCACTAAAAAACTAACAAAAAAGTTCAAATTGTCATTATTTGCCAAAACTCAAGGGAATTTTGACAGCACATATGTACAGGGTAACAGAAAAGTGTTGCACAAGAAACTATGCCACTGCCTTAAATCTGATATAGCACAAATACAGTTACTGCTAAGAAAATTTTCTAGGAGAAACATTAATTTCTGCTACAGCATCTGCTAACTTTCAATTGTTCTCGCTATAATAACACAAAAATGGAGTGACTTAGCAACATCGTCAGATGTTTTCACCAAGTATTTTCATGTTTTCTCTATGTCTTATGACTGACATGACAACACATGTGCTAACACATGTATATTTGTGCATAAGATAACAGAGCGCTACGATACAACGGTATTTCGCAAGTAAGATCATAAGGATGTAAACCACAGCACCTAGGTAGATGTGAATTAAAAAACTGCAGAATAAACTTTCAAGATGATTGACAGTTGTGGGGTAACTCATTCGACAGATGCCCATCAAATTTAATTTAGGAGATGCTGCAATCGCTTCTAGAGGACCAGATGATAAAAGCAATAAAATCTTAAAACCGTTTTACGCTTTGCTAAACAACAGTAAAATAGTGTAAAGAAGTAGATATCCTGAAATGATAATAAATGGCATAACAAAGCTGTTTAGATATGACGATCCATTCTAATTCACTATGTGCCATATAAATACAAGATGGAACACAGCAAAAGCCAGACTGCAACTGATACATTTCCGAAGTAATGGCAGTTGATTAAGTGATAAAAACCACCCAAATTCAAAGTTTTTATCTCAGATATATTTCAGTTGAAGATCTGTAGTCAAATAAAAAATGCTCATGTATGATAAAATTTTGATATAATTTTTCCACACATGAAACACATTTGGCCATCGTGGGAGGATTTCAATGCACAGAAAGATGACAACATTAAACCCAGACTCCATCACTTTGAGTCACTTTCCAGCTTACAGACTTTAATAAATAAAATTTTTCACTGGTTCTGTTACATTACAGTGATCAATAACTATTACTTTATCGATAGCTTGTGGAACTATCCCTTGTAATGTAGAAGAACCACATTGCTTCTCCTTGGCAAGCCAACAGTCCCAAAGTAATAAGTAATAGAACCCTGGGCATTGGTGATTGGCTATATGATAATATTTACGTAAAGGGCTAAATTAACTTGGTGCTTTTGGAGGACTATAGTTAATTAAGCTGGTAAAAACAAACAACAGTGCATTAAACATACAGACCACAGTCAGACAACGTCATTATCGTTATTTGCCTGTGGTGGTCATCACTTAGCCTTGAGATAAAGTTATTTGCTGGCAGTAGCATTAATGGCCATCAACCAGGTTCATTAGCACTTTCCAAGTCATGGCTACTCATTTTCTTCTACCTTCCAGAACCCAAGACTTCAAAGTAAAACTAATTAGAAAATGCAGAAATGAATATATACACTGCATCAAACTAAGTTACACGAGAAGAGACCTTGATGCAATCCTGTGACCACCTTCGGCTCCGAAGATCGAGAAGATTCATTCCTGATCCATCACTCTCATCAATTGGAGCGTAGTTTCCAATGAACAGACTGGCACCAAAACTGCTTACGAGGGAGATTCTCTGAAAGCAGTAAAGATAACAAACAAAGCAGTCAGTGTCGAAATGAAACACAAGCCATCATTACACATTAGTAATAATTCAGCAGAGTTCACTGTACCAAATTATTTAGCTGTTAATATTTCCCTTTCTATTTGCTTGAACTCACTTAATTGATCTGCATCTTGAGATGACCCAGTGTCAAGAGGTCACGAGAAATACTGTTAGTGTTCAGTTACATCATCTTGTAAAAAGAACAGATTTGAAATGTCTCAGTTAATTTTCCTTTACTACAATATCAGGTATACATACTATGGCTGTACGACGTACGTATGCACACATGCCCGTATGTACATGTACCTATGTGGGTAGTTGTGATTAATAACTTCAATTACGCCAGTGTCTAATGTACAAGGCATCAACCAATGGCACAACAACACCAAGCCGTAATCAGGTCAGTATCCAGAAGATCGTTTCATAAGATAGAGAGGCACGGTGGATAAGCAATTTGAAAGAGTTAAGCTTAAGTTGAAAATGAAATGACACAAGCAACTGAGCAGAGAGCAGGGAGAGAGTTTTAAAAAGTAGGTCCAGCAAAAAATGCTCGTTCACCAAGAACAATTCTTGATTTAGGTTTGACCAGACAAAGATCATCAAATTACTGAAGAACAATGAGAAGTCTGGGGAATAAGAACTGATTAAATACTGTGTCTGCATGTAACAACCGAATGCCTGACTCTGCTACGAATTCTGTGACTGAACTGACCTCTGTATTGTCATATGCAGCTCTCTTCTGCTTAAAGATCTTTGTTATCTGGTTCCCTGTTATACGATGGTAAGCACGACATCCAGTAATTTCACTCAGCCGCTGTTTAAAGAAAATCGATCAAATTTTACTCAACGCTGTTTTCAGAAACAATTCTAATTCCAGAATAGTAAATATAGTAAATAGTGGAACACTCAAGTTTATGCAGTATCAAACTCTCAATCAATAGTATTAATTTTGAGCATCTGACTTGGCATGCTGTTACTGCGAGTTCATGGACATTTGCTTTATTTTCTTTGGATGTTGCTAGCACGGAACATTAAAGTAGGTTTTGGGTGACATTATTAGTTGTATTAACCAGCCCCATGGTGGGGATCAGTTGAAAATTGGGGTGTGGTAGTACCACATGTTGTGGATAGGATGGGTTACATGCCCTGTGATTTTGGTATGAGTACTGCACAAGTATAAATATGCAAACACTGTTAGTGTCAGACTGGAGTTAGGTTGGTTCTCTATTACTTTCCATAAAAACTATATACCAAGTGCTTTATATATTAAACATTTAAACCATCTAAGCCAACAACAAATGTAAAACTTAACATTCTAATCACTTTAGTTAAATCTCTTTCTTATCTTATCTTATTGACTCATTTTTCTGTAAGCCACGGTGCATTTGTCATCTGGTGAATCAATAAAACGAATATCATCAGTCTCATTAAGCTGTTGCTTTGTGTTTGCTATTATGACATTTGTAATTGTTTTTGAACCAGGAGTGTTGTCTTTTTAAGGCTTCTTGTTTTTTGCTCTTCGCTAGTTGACAGCCCTTGTAGCGGCATGGTTGCATTATGGCGCTATAGAAATTGTCCGTGTTATTATTGACGTTTGTACACTGCATCATCTTGGAAAGGTATAATTTGCATGTCCTTTGCTGTTTGTTATGATTTTACAAAGATAAGTACTCAGTTCTATACCCGACGTTGGGAACCCCGAGTTAGATATTCAACACATTAATCAGTTCAGCACTTTTATATAAGACGCTACATAGAATGCTACTCAAGACTCTCATGTTAAAAATCGCGACATATAGTCCTAAACATTTGGTATATATATGTACACAAATATACATACATTATATAAATGTCAACTTCAGAAGTATTTATTCATGCTAGATTTCTTCAGCTCACATTTTAATGTGTTTAAGTCAATAGAGTACTAATTGGCATACAAGAAATGCTGCACTGCACTGTATTGCATAGACTCACCAAAGGTCCTCCAATGTTCTTCTCAACCTGTTCACACTCCTCGTCTGTACTTGAATCCATCCAGATAGGTGAATCATTAATGCTGAAACAACCCTAGCAACAAACAAACTAACATTTCACAGAATTCAAATCTTATTAAAACTATACAGAAGTTTTCTTAGTTTTACTTATTGGGCTGCATATTTAAACTAAACAATAATACAGTAAAATAAAATATAAAAAAATACTACACTATTCAACACAGCTCAGTAAGATAAATATCATGGTGGAATCAGAATTCATTTTAGACTGTCTAACCTACAGAGACTTTAACTTCTTGAACAGGGCTTAATTAAGTAAGCATCCATCCTTGCTGCCAAGATCTTCCAGCATTGAAAATATTAGCTTAATGCGAACACCCCAAAGAATTACAGCCACAAGCCACATCAGAGTGCCTTTCAAAGAGACTGCTAACAAATGAATTCAACTTCCCTTTCAGAACTGACTGACATATCTAACAGAACTTTTACTGGCTCCCCATCCAGCAGCATGTTCAGTTTAAGATCCTGACCCTTATGTGCAATTGTCTTGTTGGCTCTGCTCTATCATACCTCAGGGACTTCTGCATTTCAGTCTCCTCAGTTCCAGGTCGTGGCACCCTTACATCGGCTGCCTATAATTGACTGTCCCTCGTATGCATACTGCTACAACTCAGTCCAGAAACTTTGCCTATGTTGGGTCCACCAGCTGGAATCACCTTTCTCGAGAACTGCAGACCGAGTTCCTCAGTTTGTCCCTTCCACGGTTTCGCAAGAGCCTGAAGTCTGTATTATTTGACAGCAATCTCACTGGTTTGGGTTGGGAGTGCCACTGACGAGTTCTTTTCTTGAAGTGATGCTTTATAAATATCAGATTACAATTACTACAAATTTAATCTAATATGACTTCACCATCATCACAATGCACAAGGCCTCAACTGATGGTTGCTTAATTGAAATCATAGTAGAGAATTGTAATTCACTGGCGAAACATGGTCGAAAAACTGACAAATTGTTGACTTAAGACAGTGCCTGCTACTGTCAAAATCTATTTCAGACTCACAGCTAACTGGTCAGAAAAACATTTTGACGGATCAAGCGATGACAAGATTTCTCTGCTTTTGCATTTCCAGTAAACACTTCCATGTTGCTGCCATAAAAAACAACAGAAATCAAATTCTGTAAACTCCAATCGATAAAAATCTATTCATAGTATGCAGCAGTTAATTCTACCATGAGAATTGCAACAGAGTGTCAGGTTGATAAAACAAATGCAAAACAAAACAATGCCACTATGACCTGCTCACTTTGCACTCTAACACTAAGCAGATTTGACTTGATCCAAAGTCCAACAGTCTCTCGTGACTGGTGAATAAAGTATATAACTGGCTTTCAAAAAGAGGAGCCTTAATGTAACTGGCTCTTAAGACATGAGTCTTAAGTTTTAACTTCTGAGATATTAATACAAGTGTATTAAATACATTTAATTCCCTTTAACTGAGCCATTACTTACTGTGGTTATATAGGTAATCAAATCCAAAAAGTATATTTCATGACAGAAATTGTTAGAAACATATGATTAATCAAACTGTCATGCAGAACATCAGCCTGGCTCATAATGCTATATTGAAACTTACACCAATAAAAATTACCAGGAAAGTCACATTTGCTCAAGATACATTAAGTGTTATAGAGGGTTAGAGTTGCACATCATTTTAAAACGTTAAAGATAACAGTATATTAAAAACAACTGGGAAGTGGAGTGCAAAGCTGTGAGAAAACTATACAGCATTCACATGCAAACTATCTCAGAAATCAGGCAAAGAAACGTTTTCATACTTGTCCCGCTCCTGAAATTGCAGCAACTTTGGAGAAATCAAATCCGGAGTCTTTCAGTCTCTCCAGCAACAAATCAACTGCCTAAACAAACAGAGTCAATTTCATGTTTAATACGACATTTCTAACACAGTGCAGTGACAAAAACAAAATCAATAACATACAGTCATCATTAGTGTTACAGTGAGTGTAATCACGTTAACATGCAGCCAATGGGAGGCACGCCGTTGGAGATGCGTGTTATGCGTGCGCGACTTAACGTGTCTACCAGCTAGATATAGCAGTTCATGTATTGCCTACCTTTGCATAAATGTGTAGTCGGCAAATCTCAGAACACCATTATTAGCTAAAAAAAATTATCTTAGCTCTACTAAGTACAAATACACATGCATGTTTGCAAATGCAGAAGAAATTGAGTACAAATCATAGATCTGCTCAGGTTAACAGTAACTACAATCATGGTCTTCATACTATGTTCAAGAGAATCTGTTTAAATCATGACAAATCTAAAAACATGTGATAAATTTTGTGTTACAGCAAACAACATAAACCACAAAAATCAATGAATAAATCCTTCGTTGCTAGTTTTAGACCAAAAATTAATCCCTAATTTCAAATGATACCCTGGAAAGTGAATGTTATCAAAATTAATTTCCAGTAAGTTACCCATTCAAAATCATGCAGACATGAAAGTGCAAAGGTAAACATTTAGAAGATAAAATGCAAATTTCACCTTGATCCACATCAGTGGAGGTGCAGTTACAGTCACACCATCTTCATGGTGATGAACTCCACCCGTTGTTCTGAATAGAGAATACAGGTAAACACAAATAATCCTAAGCTGTTCATAATCATACTTAAGTAAATAGTTTAGTGCTCATACTAATTTACCAGCCTTTGCCATGGAGAGACATGACATACTAGTTAACTGAGACGAGTCATGAAGCAACTTGAGTGTCAACCTAATCTAGTTGTCTTGGAAGAATTAAACTATAAACTATTTGCCACAAAACTTGTCAAATTTTATCACTGATACCTTCAATGCACAATTAATTAATTCATAATTTATTTAGTAAAGCAAATATATATAGCACCACTCCAAATTGTAATCATCACCACCACAGTTGTCGCTAGATAATGACTGGCTATGATAATCACTTCCCGTAAGTCAAGCCACCATGTAAAACAAAATAGGCCACTCCAAAGTGCAACTGCATTTATAATCATTGACATAATATAAATTTATTGAATTACATAATTAGCATTTTATTCTTACAGCCCTTACAATCTGGACAGTCAAAGGCTTATGCAGGCAAATGGATAAACAACACAGTAGATTTAAATCACTTCCTAAACTGATTGATGGATGCTGGATGGAAGGCTCCTCAGACAAATTGTACTGCAATGCAAAACTCCATGACCTTTAACCTGGTCCTCATTACCGTAATAGTTGCCTGAAATTATATTACAGTTCTCTACACAGGGACCTACGATTAGGTGCAATTCGCATAAACAGCAGTAGTGCTGAGCTGCACACAAAGAGAAATCTGTGAGAAAAGCAGGGTTGGGAAGGTTAATGGTTGCAACGGAAAACACATGTATGCTGGTACATCCACAACATACAACTATTAGAAGGAGAAAACAGCAATGACAATGACTAATGACTGCAGTGCGTGCAGGTCATGCACACATTAATTTTTCTTGGTCCTTTAAATTTTGGGCCCCCTAGAATCGTGGGGCCCTGGCGACCGCCCAGCATGCCCATGCCTTAAGACGGCACTGAAATGCATCAGCACTCACTTGAACTCTGATAGGTCTGAGTCAAACTTGACGTTTTCTTCACAAACAATGTCAAGGACATCATTTACAGCTATCAGCTTGACCTAAACACAACAAATACCAATGTTAATATCATCATAAATACCATTACACAAAAGACATAATGACAAAACATATAGTGACAAAACGAACATACACATAATCAGTGTGTGGTAGACAGAATCAGGCAGGTACAAATCTCATTTCAGAATTTCAGATGGTTCTCATGGAAGCAACAAAAACCCTGAAATGTTGAACTTGGGCTATGAAATGAATTCATACAGTTCCTTAACCTGAACAGAGCACATCAAATACTATCAACTAAGATTGCCAAAACTGTAGGTGCACTGTCCCTTCTGGGTTTGCCTTTTGTATCACTGAAACATATTTGTACACTGCATTCATGGTGGGAATTGTTGGGAGGTTTGGGCCCCTAGTTTTTCTTAGGACCCCCACAGCTATGTGACTTCATTGCACACCCTAGGGGGTCGTTTCCAAACCCCTCAACTGTCCTAGTGAGATTTAGCATTATATGAATCTGAGTCTCTGACAAAGAGAAGACATTTCCATGGTGTATCATGTATGCATTTTAGAACTTTCTCAACAAAGGAATTGTACAAAGGAATTGATTTTAATTCGAGTCTGACTTGCAAAACAGCTAGCATTGAAATTTGCAAAATACATATAAAACGTTCACTCCCAGTGTTTTTATACAATTCCCATACTGACTGCATTATGTAGTGTTCTGTTTTTTTTAACAATAAAATAAAATGAAATGAAAATGAAAACCCGATTCAAGTTTCAGCAAAGCAAGCAATTTAAGTGAATTTATTTTATCGTAAATGGAAAAACGATTATCTGAAATTTCTTAAACGATGATATTGTAAGGTGGTAATTGTGAGGATATTATTTGTAAAGCTGACAATTCAATAATAATGTGCAGCATGTAAGACTATTCGCAAACACTTTGCCCAGGTAACCTTTGGCATAGGCTGGTTTAATGTTCGCGAGGATCACGTGTCAACGGGTAGGTAGGTGCGTCGGAGAGTTGCGATTTAAGTGTTAATTCTCAAAGCACACATGATCTTTACAGAAGCTCGACAAATGAAACACCTTAAGACACAAGTACAGACAAGAATCTTAGGCTGCCTTCAGCTTTAACTGTTAAATTTTACCTGCTGAGTACTGATTTCCAAACCAACATAAACACGACCGCTGGAAGCCGCCATTTTCAACTTTAAGTCATTAGCCAACCACAGGCTATCGCATGACATATATATATATATATATATATATATATATATATATATATATATATATATATATATATATATACATATATGTGTGTGTGTGCGTGTGCGTGCGTGCGTGTGCGTGCGTGCGTATATGTCCGTGTGCGTGTGTGCGTGCGTGTGTTGTGTGTATATATCGATATACAATGGCCCATATACACGCGCATATGTATGTGGGTCATTGTACAATCAAGTTCAAATTACCCAGTGCATCGATCGTAGCTAGGCTGGGGTGTTAAAATTAAAATAAGTGAACCGAAGAGCGGAGGAGAAACCGGTAGGCCTATATGTTCCATTTTTCGTACGTACGAAGGCCTATCCAGAGCCATGGGCGGCGATCCCGGGGGATCGATGGGGACAAGACCCCGCCACCTTTAACAGTGGAGGGGACACGCCATACATTCCCCCTCCCCTCATATTGAAGAAACACCTAAAAAAGTCAAAATTTGTTTTACCTCTGTTTTGACCAGATTGATCAGTTCAAAACTCTTTTCTGACCAGATCAGTTCAAAGTGTTCCCCCTCACCCACCTCAAAATCGCCGCCAGTGTCCAGAGCTATCTACTACCGATACCTCTGGGCCAAGGACCTATTACAGAATCCTTGCTCTGGGCCTACGTACGTTACGTAGCCAACGTACATAGAACACAGTGACGTATTGTGTGTTTATGTATGTGTTCTAGTTGTCGATAAAGGGTCGACAGTTTTACAGTGTTGTTGGAATGTTGCACAAGACACAACACATGAGATATTTTAGCTTCTTCTTTAAATTTATTTACATGACATATAAGAATTAATATGAAAATAATCACAAATTGCACAGGTGCATGAAAATTTGGCTATAATAAATTATTTCTACATCTCATGCTATAAGAGGTGGATCATTGATGCCCTGAAGGAGCTGGGGAGTCAAGACCAGACCCAACATCTTTTCAGTTACTGAGCTCGGGGTTAGAAGAAGAGCTAGAGGGTTGAACCCCAACACCTAAAGCACTGTGTATGCAGGTGTGTGTGTGTGTGTGTGTGTGTGTGTGTGTGTGTGTGTGTGTGTGTGTGTGTGTGTGTGTGTGTGTGTGTGTGTGTGTGTGTTTGTGAGTTTATATGACTGTCTCAGTATTGCATTGTATTGCACTATATTATAAGTGGAAATAGAGCAATATAAATTGGCTGAAAAAGCAAATGACAACATTAAACAACATTAACGACCTTCAGAAATTTTTGCGACTTGAAACTGACTTACAGTTTTGAGGACTAGAAGCGGTTGTTGACAATTTTCATCATACCATGCAACTGCTTTACTGGCTAATCAACAGGTTTATTCTATCTACGCTGATAATCCATTATTGTATTGCAAATGAAATTTCGTTTAAAGTTTCGTTTTTAAAAGCGCTATATAACATTCAATTTGAATCTCCGACACACGAGGTCGGTTTACAACTTAGCATGCAATGATAAACTAAGATGGCGTCATCCACGGTTATGATCGGAAAAGTTATTAGAAGCAATTCTCTTTGGAAAGCTGTTAGAGTCAGTGTACAGCAGATGAAATTAAATGAAATTGTTAATGTAGTAAGTAGATTTAATTCAGTTAATAGAAACGTTAACTACCAGTAAACTGCGGGAGTCCTGAATGTCCTGGCTTCGGACGTCCCCTCTGGAACAAACGGGGTCAACCCGAAAACGCTGAAAATACACAAAAACCCGATTTCCCGAAAACAGTTTATAGAAAGCGGCCGAACTGTCGAAAACTATTCAAAGTTAAATTGTAAATTCTTATACATGACATAGACCTAGCGTGGCCGGCAAACGCGCTATCGGGGCCCCTATCGATGACCCAATTTCAAGTGGACTATGTATTACAAGTGGTCACACCTTGACACTAATAAGCCTAGTTTAGGGTGACCATTTATTTTCCTTCAAAAACCGGGACACTTTTTGTAACGCTCTTTTCGGCATCTCTTATAGGCTGGGCAAAAGAAAACAATTATTGATCAATACAAATGAGAACTTGCATAGGGCCTACTAGCTTGTTGCCATACTATATACGATATCTTAATATTATATTCTTTGAATTATTGCCACGTTTCACATGTATGCATGTGAAACGTGGAGCGTGAGGAAGGAAGAAATTTATAGAATCAGATAGATAGAAGAGAGACTGAAAGAGTATACTGAGATGGAGTAGGCTATTATAAAGTACAGTAGTCCGTAGAGTCGAGTAGACTGAATGCCTTTGAGATGTGAGTTAAATTAAGGGTTATGTGTAGGGTTCCAGTTAGGGTTAGGTACCGCTAGGTCCGTTAGACCGTTACAGTAGACTCAGTAGAGTAGACTGCTAAAGTAATAGAGTCAGTAGACCCAGGGCGGGAATTGTAGGGGTAGGGGTTCAACCCGTCTTTCTTAGGACCCCACAGTTTGGCCTAAGTCTTCATTGCATGTCCCAGAGGGTCGTTTCCAACCCCCTCAGTTGTGCTGGTGTGATTTAGCATTATTTGAGTCTGAGTATCTGACAAAGAGAAGACATTTCCATGGTGTATCATGTACAGTATGCCTTTTTAAATTTTCCAATTGCTTTTTCTGTACTTTACGCATTTTCAAAAATCATTCTGGTCGTACTGAAATGAAATTGTAATATGAAAACTTTCACGTTATGCTTTAATATTTCGTATAACCTTTTAACTAAACCTACTAAAGGTATAATGTATAAATAACAAACTGCAGTTTTTCGTTACGATTTCGTTTAGGGTTACAAATAGGGAATGTAATCCCGGAGCATTCTGTCAATTACGGGATTAGGAATTTATCAATCCCGGGATTATACTTTATGCAATAAAAGATTTTCCCGCCTGTTGCATAAATGTATATTTAATACTATAACGTTGTTGTGTATTAAAGATATAATGGTATTAAGAACGTTGTGGGGATGTGTTATAAACTTGTAACTTAAAATGAAAAGTTTAAACGTTCGTTAGGAGTTATTTACGATAAAATTATCGCAAGAAGCGTGAAGTGTCAAAAGTAGATTCACCCACTAATGATGACTCAGAGCATAGGCAGAGGCACTTGACAGCAGTTGGGCTCGGTTTATCTGTGATCAAGGTTTCTCCACTAACAGCTTGTATTCGGAGGCTCATTAACTCGGGGTGGGGTGTTTCTGAGTGGAAAGATCTTGATACTTGATAGCAATCCCACGGCCGGGAATGAGGTCTCAGAACGACAGGTGACCAGCGCAGCACCGCTGCGGGAAGACCCAAGCAGTAGCAGCCTAGCAGTCTCGCCTACCAGTAGGCCTAGCAGCCGTACTGCAGCGGAGTGCACAGCAGCCTGCAGCACCCTGATATTAAAGTAGCCAGCAGGGGCGTCTACACCATAGAAACCTTGGAGCAAATGCTCCATCCAAGACATAGGGGAGATCTGTCAGTGTGTGTGTGACACCATCTTAGGGGGAAAGGAACGGGGAGGGGGAAGAACAGGGGGAAAAGGGACGTTGCTTCAATGACTGGGGGGGGGGTAGACGCCTCTGGCAGGCAGAGTCAGTCTGTAGTCTGCACTAGGGCTGGTACCCGTCGTTGCTGTTTATCTGCCATAATTAGCGTCCATTGCCCAAGCCTCAAGGAAGAATTATACAGTGGATCAAGCAAATTTAATCCAAAAATCCCAATTTTTTGTAATCCCGGAAATACGGGATTCCACGTTTGTCAATCCCGGGATTACGGGATTGAAAAATGTTCCGGGATCCCGGGATTCGGGATCCCGGGATTACATTCCCTAGTTACAAACTATTTACTGCTAGCTATTAGTTCTGTCATTTACAAAGAACTGAGTTTCCAAGAAAGTTTACAATTTCTTTTACTTCTCAGAAACCGGGACAATTTTGCTCTTTCACACAAGTCACCGGGACACACCACATGAAACCGGGACATGTCCCGGAAAACCGGGACGTATGGTCACCCTAGCCTAGTTAAATGAAAGAAGGGTTTACTTGTGCATCAATGACGCTAGTAACACTAATATAAAGAAACTAGTTAACGTCAATGACACCACTAATATAAAGAAACTAGTTAGCACCACTGACACTAATAAGGCTAGTTTTTACAACAACGGTTCCAACTATTTAAACAGCCGTGTAGACTCTAAACTTGCACAGTTTTAAAACAGTTAAGCTTTGTTTTAAAACAGTTAAGCTTTGTTTTGCACCTTGCTATAACATGAACCTGTTCGAGTTGAACGAGATTTGCAAGGATGAGTTGTGTTTTGCAATATTTGCAAGACAATAAATTCAGCATAGCAAGGTTTGAACATTTAACTTGAACATTTCAGCTTAAAATTTACCTTAAATTTACCTTAAGTGTTATTAGTGTCATTGATGCACAAGTAAACATTCGTGTATGGATATTAGTCGATAACTTGTTTTATTAAACCAGAAGTCTTAGTGTTACGGTAAGACCTCATGTTATAGGCTACATAGTCACCTTGCCAGGTTGCACAACTAGGGACCCCTATAACGCAAGTTTGCCGCGTGGCCTTGATGTATTTCGATATACTGCCTATTCATCTGTGTATTTGTAATTTTAGTCTAAAATCGATTTCCTTTATCCGGCCGGAATTCGTTTCGAGGTTTCGGGGATTCGGGCCGCACCCGGAACAAACTCCCACCGGAGGCGTAGCGAATCCCGAATCGCCGAACGGGTATTACCGCCATATTCCAGAAACTGTTTTGTGAAGAAAAACAGTATCACCGAAAAACTGTTCGTAGCGAATCCTGAACCGCCGAAAGGGTATTACCTCCGGAAAACTGTATTTCCGAGCGCGCAGGAAATAATGCGAGCTTTCCTGAAAGTCATAAGATGGTCATGCCCAAAATTAAACAAATATTTGGATTTTGCATTCCATTCATTTTTGGCGAATTGGGACTTGGCGATTCGGATCAGAGCCAGTTTTCGGCATATCGAACGCTTGATAGAAAACTGCTTTCGGCGATTCAGCTTATTTTGCAGTTTAGTCGCTTTCGGGGATTCGGTGATTCGAGTAGACCCCTCCCACCAGTAGTATGAAAATATCAAAACTAAAAAACTGCTCTTTCACAAATCTTATCCTGATTTCCTCCTTTTCTTACCTCCCTCGCTGTTTCAACCCTAAACACCACCCACCTTGGCTGTCTGACCGTCTGTATGATTGATCCCTTTGGATCTTGACCTGGAACCAATTTCACCCCCGCCTATCAATTATGATTTGACTGAGCGCCTGTGAATAAGCTGGTTCCCACTACTTCGTTTTTTGAGCGCTGTAGATATCTTGAGATTACGAAATATTTTCTTACGGCCTAGTAGCAAATCCTCAAAACTCTAATCTCTGAAAATGAATGTCCTCAAGATCCCCAAATCTATTTTTGTAAGTAAAACCAAATTATTCTGTTGCTATATTCATATTTCACTCTCTGTTTGAGTCAAACCTATTGTAAGTCTATGCTGACTCCAAAGACGTCTCTTGAGAGATCAGGTCTTCTGACTTTTGCATTCTGGCTACTCCATGGATGAGGACAGCTCTCGGTAGGCCTACCTTTCTGTTGCTGACCCTTGACTCTGGAACTCTCTTCCAGCAAACATTCGCTATGCAGAGTGTACTCGTAAATGTGTGAAATCCTTCAAAAATAATTCTTCATTGGACTTTGAATTCTCCAAAAATCGTACTTCAAACTTTCTCATTGTTTGCTATCAGAGTGATAAATCATGAATGCAAAATGCAACATATTGCCAACTTTTCAGGTGTAAAATCTCTGCAATAAAATAACCAATTGGAAAATTTAGCTAATTTATTGTAGTAGAGTGTGAACTGCTTTACGTATGATACTTACTGGGTTTTTAAACTTCAAACTGTTTTTTTGGGTGCACCTACATTGTCATGATTTGTGCCTGTAGCAAGCACAGAAAATTTTCTGATGTCACAATTACGGAGACACGTTTATGGAAAACGTGGCCCTATTTGCAAACATTTTTGGAGCCGTACTGAACTTTATGTTATTTTGCAGAATTGTACAAAAATGAATTTATTAGCCCAAGTGAATAAAACAATTTTAAATTGTAATAATATACTTTTACGTGAATGCTAAACTGTAAAAAATAGAAAATAGGTTATATTTAAAATAATTCAAAATTTATATATAATTGAAAAAAATATTTTCATTTGTTTGGGGCCCTCATAGATTTGAGGCCCTAGGCGCATGCCTAGTGCACCTATATGTAAACGTGCGTCTGCACAATTACCATGAACATCTGGGACAGGCAATGGGTTAAAATGGACATGGCTAAATTTTGATCCAAATTGCTTTAAAGAAACAGAATGCATAGGATCTGTAGTTGTTATGTTACAGTTCATAGTAAAGCCATGTAAATTGTGATCACAGGTTGTTTGGTTGTTAAATGGTGGTTGTCATTGGTTGTGTTTCAGCCAAAATATAAGAACCCTAGACCAAACCTCTAAAAACTAATGTTGATAAAAGCATCATAGACTTAGCAACAACTTCAACTGCCTCTTTGTGATGTTTTGTATTTTGACTTGACCCATCAGAGTGATGATTACTTTCATCTTTCATACCTGTCTATGTTTCAGTTGAAAGCTCAACAGCTTCTGAACTATGAACTGTCATAAACTAATCAATAAAAACTTGTACTACAGTGTAATTATGTAAAAGGCATCAGCTGATGCTTGCTTCTAAGTAAAGCTGATAGGGAACCAAAGTCAAACCCAGCAGGGTAGATTGGTGAGGATATCAGTTGTGAAACTGCATGTCAAATGAAGAAGTACTTTACCCTGTAGCAGAGACTTTAAACAGTTTGTTGCATTTGGCTGTTTCAGTATTACAACGAGAATAGTAATTACTGGGCAGCTGATCCAGAGCTGAAGTGCAGTGTTGGAGATCTTGTTCTTCTCCGAAATCTTTCACAACCGCAGTCAGATCGGATCAAACACCGGGTCCATGAAATCGTGTTTCCTGTAGGCAACATAGTGGATCCTGTTACAGGGAGGCGCTGTCGAGGACCTGATTATCTCGATGAAGTCAACAGGAAATTCGAAAAGCTGTCAATCTTATCTTAACCACCATTTTACAAAATATTTCAAGGATATTGCAGTTACATCTTTGTATCTGATTATGAAAATAAGAACTGGTTTCTTCACCAGATTCTTATTTAACATACGGTTAAGGCTGTCAGTCTTCTGAATGAAACATCTAAGTACATGTACTTGACAGAGACACGTCATCTCAAAAGCACCAAAGACTGATCAGAAAATTTTAATTACAATATCTTAGTTATAATTATTATCTTAATTTTGAATTAAATTATAGAGGCAAGACCAAAGTAAATCTGTTCTAGTTTTTGGTACAAATGACTTGAAGCATGTCATACTGAAAGTTGAATTTACAAAATATATTGAAAATATTCAACTTTGGATGGAGCATAGTTGCTACTGCACAATGTCATAGCTAACCATCCGAGGGCTCTTGTGCAACTCCAGTATGGTAGGCCTACCCAACCTCACCCAACCTCCACCAGTTTCCATGTCTGACTTTAAATTTTCAATGGTAGCCTGTCACCATAAGTTAAGGTAGTGCAGTAAATGGAAACTACTGAAAATTGAGCTTATTCAAGCATGTATTGGCAATCGAAAGCCTAATGTTATGACAGTTATTACCAGAGATGTACTGGGTACAATTTTAAGTACTCATACTTGAGACCAAAGTACTTGTACTTGAGACCAAAGTACTTGTACTTGAGCCCTAAGTACTCGTACTCGAGACTTGACATGTGTGACAAAAGTTCTTTAAAATAAGAACATTATATGAATTGAGAGGCTTTTATAGGTTACCAATTAGCTTATGGTCATTAACTCTTACAGTTTGAACATTTTGACAGTTCTCTTCTGGAGACTTGTGCTTATACGGACCAAATCTTGATAGATTGTCTTGTTAAAATGGAGCACGTGGACGCTAAAAATGTTTGTAATAAATATACTAATATGCCTAGAGTTTTAAAGTTTGGTTTTGCTAATTTTATTGTGAAGGAAATGTTATTTCTTGTAAGTTTTGTCATGAAAAAACTCGAAATGGTGACTTTGATGGACTTGTTTGGACTTCTGGAAATGCAGCAAAGCTGTTCTCATCAAACTGTGTGAGCCAGCGCTTAGAGCAATCAGTGTTCCATCTTGTCAAGCATCTGTTGAACATGGGTTTAATTATGGCAGTTTAATATTAAAACCACATAGATTGAATTTGAGTGACAAGATGCTCGAATCGCTAATATTTCTCAAGAGCACTACTAAACGAGTGTGCATGCATCTTAATATCTCATGATCAGTGAAATGCTTCAATGATTCAGCCTTAATTGTTTACAAAAATATCTTCTTTGGGTAAAATATCTTTTCTTAGTAACCAGGTGCATTTGTATTATAACCTTATAAACAGGCCTACTTAAGGCTATTGGTATGGATCCTAACCATGACCCCCGTAGTTGTAGCAGTGGTGGTAATAACCTTCATTCTAGATCACTGAACTTCTCCGTCCTGTTTCAAGCTGATCATGACTATATATCTTGCATACTGTACAAGAATGCATACTGACAACCCTTTGTACAAATCCCTGTATCTGGGCCCCAGAATTGACCTCTATAGTTTAGTTTGTCTAAATTACATCTGTGTCACGTTAGTGTATATGAATAAACGAATTTGATTGATTGCTTGATTGCTTTTATTTTTACTTGTACTTATGACCAAAGTACTTGTACCTATGTACTTGAAACATCTATGGTTATTAAACTGTAATGTAATCACTGTCATAATATTCATAGATGTTTGACTGTGTCACATATGCTGCATTGTAAGTTGTGTGCTGAGACTGGTCTTCAAAAAAGACACTGGGGTGGTTGTGTGGTAGATCCCGACTCACCACCTAAGTGACTTTCATCTGACCTTACTGAAGTTATATATAGTTTGTTTCGGAAAGGCTAATCCGTAGCGAATCTCAGGTTGGAACCACGGTCGAATTGCCTCCCCTCCCATGGATACACTAAGTGCCATAGACCAAGACCCCTGTAGAATAACCCGGGACAGAAAGTCAGCCCGTCTTCTCAAGGTCCTTATGCGAACAGGCCCTTGCATTCATCCAGCACTGTAGCAGTCATGTTGAGCTCAGGCATTCTCAATCTGTATCTGAACGTATCGGTGTACATTTGTATCCAGTTAAAAACATGTTAAAGTTTTGGGTAATGCCATTCTCTTGGGTTATTTGCAGAAGAAGATTCTTATGTCAAGATCATGCATCATATTTTCACTAGTGTTTTGTAGAACTATAACTCGGTTAGACTTTACTGCGTGAGTTAACCTTGATTCTGTTGAATCATCTATTGAAGAAATGTAGACAACTGTTGGATTATTTTGTTATTAGAAACGGTATATAAATGTGTGGGGTTTGGGCCGTTTGGCTGTAGATGTGGATATCGTGATTGCCCAGGTATGTAGAGATTTTGCCAGCTTCCGCAAAACTGAGAGGATTAAAAAATACAGTATAGACACGCGAGACTTCTTATCATTGTGTCACACGCATGGGGAATTTTTGTATGGGGGTAAAAGTTTTGTAGGTGGGAATATTCATGAACACAGAGCACATGACAACTTAAGAATAAATACTGGTCGAGGACGTTACCTAAGTATTGAAGTGTTTTTTTCACTTTGAAAATTGTGTTTGGACTGTTGTAATAACCATAATAATTAAAAGATTTAATTTTTGTAAAATATTTGCAAAATCCAGGGGACAAATGCCCCCTTGTCCCCCTCCGGACGCCCATGCCAGATTTTGGTGAACTGCTTATCTGCTTGACCACCTTGACTTAACTTTGTCTGCCTTCCTTGGTCACCTACAGCAGTGCTGCCCAACCTTTCTGACACTGCGGGCCACTGGAAAAAATTTATTTTGAAGACGAGGGCCGCACCAGTAAACTCAGAAGCAAGTCATGCAACGGCTTAAAATTTAGTGCAAATTATTAACTGTACTAAAATCTATTATGGCAATAATCAGGGCTTTTTTTCAGCCGGAACGAGCCGGAACGGCGTTCCGGCACCTTTTTTCAGCTACTAAAAATATTTTTTTTTATTTTAATAATAAAAACAATAATTTTGTTATTTTAATGTAATTTCAGTGTTTTTGAACAGTTTTCAGTGTTTATTCAGACCCCTACCAACACCCAATCCCGTTTTTCTCGTGATTTTAGCCCACCCATAAATGTTGCGTTCCGGAACCTATTGTTCCGTTCCGGAACCTTTTTTTCTAGAAAAAAAGCACTGGCAATAATTATGCAGTGAATAATAGCATGTATGTATGGCATACTTTATAAACGTTCAATGCCAAAAAGTATATCAATAACAGTTCAAGCAAAGATCTTAGAGTCGTAGACTTCAAGCACGTTTCTAGTGAGATATTTGGCTTGGAATTATGCTTGCAATTTTTTATTGGTGCTTGGTGTTCAGCCCGGACGGGCCTTTGAAATTCAGCCTGTGGACTGCATGTTGGACAACACGGACCTACAGTGACAGTCTGACGCTATAGAATCACCATTTGGTTGGTTTCATCAGATATCTGAGGCCAACAGTGAGACAAGTGTTCCAGACAGTTAAAGTGCTTGAACTATATATGAGACAAGTGCTAAAAGGAGACAGAAAAATCTATGCCTTATCTTTGCTGAATTTTTCTGGTTTTCTCTTAGCGAAATTGATGATGCCATTAAATCGAATGTATCAAGATAACAAATTCAAATAATTGGGTAGAAGACTTGGACACTACAGCTGATGCATTGGCTGAATCACTGCAATGTCTGAGATGACCATCGTCCAGTGATGCAAATCTCATATTTTATGTAAGTGGTGCAAGGTCGGTGCTAAACATCCCAATATGCGGTTACTGTAAACAGACAATGATCGATCGAGACGCTTCACAAGCTGTTCAAATTCAGATTTATACACACAGAACTGTATTTGATATTGCCCTCCTCCCAAAGTTCAGAAGTGCAAACGACTATAAATGGTAACTGAGCATCGATGACGCAGATCAACTGCGATTGAAGAACTTCTTCAAGGTCCCTACACATTATAACTGCGTAGGGCGAGGCTCGAACCCGTAGGCCTACTCTCCGTGTTAGGCCTACAGGCCGAGCGCTCTAACCAATTGGCCACCGTACCCGCACCTTGATGCCTTGAACAGGGACGTAATTTCAGCTTTTTCCAGGGGGGGAGGTGGAAAAATGTTTTCACCCTCATGCGTGACATTTTTTCACCGTGTGGGGACAAAAGTACACTGTGTCCCCCACTGTTAACGGTGGGGGTTCTTCTCCCCCTCGACCTCTCGGGATCTCTGCCCATGTTTGTGTTTAGTGTACATGCATGTGCAAAACTGTAGCTAGTGCTGCAAAATGAGTCATTTTTCCTTTTTTTTACCCCTTTCTTCTTTCTTGTTTGTTTTTTACATCTTTCCAAAAATCAGGGAGGGAAATGCCACCATTGCCCCT
This sequence comes from Allolobophora icterica, assembly GCA_963556255.1. NCBI lineage: Eukaryota > Metazoa > Annelida > Clitellata > Crassiclitellata > Lumbricidae > Allolobophora > Allolobophora icterica. The sequence continues at coordinate 48,154,547 of OY744603.1, read as the reverse complement.
CCAAATGACGTAATCGTAATCTCCAAACTTCTAAAGCGCCACTTGAAGGCCAAGCGCAGGGCACCAGCCTATTCGTCTCTGGCCTGGAGCATATTACTTTGGGGCTATATAATTATAGAAGTTCTTAGACGGCTGTTAGATAGGCCTATCTATATATTCATTCTTATTCTTATCTATGATTGTTACCAGCTGCATTGTGTTAACTGGTTTAACGAATAACTATGAATAATGATTGAATATTTGATTAGATTAGATTAGGCCTAGATTAGATATTATAGTGTCATGATGTATGGTTAGACTTTGCCAACAAGCAGGAACTTGATCGCTTGGGCGCAATTATCCGTATAGTAGGCCTAAGTTGGTTCGTCTTGGCTACCTCCCTCCTTTTCCTACTGTTGAGGAACTCTGCAAAAACCTGATCGTGATCTCTTTAATAACATTCTCAAAAACCCTAGTCACCTCCTCCACGACCTTCTGCCTCCTGTTCTAAAGACCGGGTATGATTTGCGCCCTCGTTCTCATAATCTGGTTCTCCCTAGATTTGACTCCCTTACCCGACGAGGTTTCCTGGGTAGGATGCTGTACAGTTAGGCTCTATTGCTGTTATTTCATTTATGATCTAATATCATTACTGTAATATTTTTCTTTCCTCTTTGTGTAAAATTGTATGTAAAGCGCTGTGCGTTTGCTAGCGTTTATTAAAAATATGCTTACTTATTTACTTACTTACTTAACTACACGAATGTGTACCCGAGGTAGAAATTTTTCATATTCCTCATAGGACTGAAATGACTGACGTCATTCTGATTGTTTTCTTAGTTAAGGGTTGGTTAAGGGAGTTGCTGCGATACGCCGCTGATTATTCGTGTTAAAAGCGTGCCTCGCAAGACCAAAAAATTAATATTTTAAGAAAGAATTACAACACTTATTAAAATCTTCGCGCAAGACGACTGTGATTACTAACTGGAGTTTTTTGCGCATGCTGTTGCTAAGCTGTAAGAACCGTCATCAAGAAATAGCTTGCCTTACAAAACGACGTCGATTGCCAAGTTTCCGGAAAGCTGGACGCCTGTGTTGCGAAATCGTTAGTTGACAAACATTTCTTAATTTCTTAACCCTAGTTGAAACCGATACATGGTAGATGTAAATTTCATTAAAAGGGCTATTTATTTTAGACCGAAAAGTAATATTATCCAGCGGATTATAGTAGGGCCGTGGGAAAGATGCTGAGATTGGCTAGAAATGTGATATTTAGCGAAAACGTAAATTGACGTAAATCGGCTACGGCAACTTGCATATTAACCATTGTTGTCACATTTGAATAATAATGAATGAAGGAATAACAGAATCTCTTGAGTTTGGTAATTGTCATTTTAATCACTTTATAACTAAATTGCATTTGTTATTGTGATTATGACAACTTATATAGCATCGTCAATAGCAAGCAACTTCTAAGGTACTTTACCCTCTGCGCATTGTGAGGTACAAGGTAAAGCACCCTAGAAGTAGCTTGCTACTGACAATGCTATATAAATTGACATTCAACAGATTAAAAAGCTTTATATTTTATCTTACAGAATGCTCTGTTATCCCATTCGTGGAAGCCTGTGAAGTAGTCCCAGAGTCAGTCGCTAAGAAATTACCAACTGACATGATGAGTTAGTGACTGACTTAGTGACTTGATCAACTAGCCAACATATTTTCAACGCTACATTTGCCTAAAGAACAGACCATTTTCGATGAAAACGATTGCATGACGTCATACAAAGTTACAGACACCACTCGGGCAGGTCGTCGTAAAAAGAACTGGTGGCCTGACATCGACCCATTGTTAGACCGTTAGTCTGTTGCGCTTGTGACTCGTACCTCATAAGCAAGTGTTGTTTCCTGCTGCTGATGTCTTCATCAAAAATTGAAATGTGGAGACCACGATTAAAACAATAAGCCAAATATTAACGTGAACAAAGTCACTAGCAGTCAATAGCTTAGTGACTGGATGGCTGCGGTTCCAGGAACTACTGTGAAGAATTGCCCTAAGCGGATCTTTCGTCAGGTAATTTTATTTTAATTACTTTATAACTAAAGTAGAAACTTTGTAATTTTAATTATAGTCTGAAATCTAAAAAACGCCACTTCAAAAAATACTCATTGGTGTCATTCTTGATCCAAACCAGAAATCACTCAAATAAATAAAAATGCAGACTTCGGGCGCTTGTGAAACTGTGGAAAGGACAAACTGAGGACCTCAAGCCACAGCTCTCGAGAAAGGTGATTCCAGCTGGTGGGTCAACATAAGCAATGCTTCTGAACTGAGCTGTTGCAGTATGCATATGAAGGACCATTAGGAGTCCATGAGCAGCAGACTAAAGGATGCCATGACCCGGGACCGAGGAGACCGAAATGCAGAAGTCCCTAAGTCAACTATAGCACCAAAAGTAATTAATTTTTACTTTATTGAGTTTGAATCAAATACCTGACTAATCATTAGTTTAAAATTTCACTGACTGGAACGAAACAAACACCAGCAAATAAAAATGACTTAATTGAAGAAAACCATACATGAACTTACAAAACTTATAACTGATGCTGAGGAGAAGAAGCTGACACAGCTTATCTAGTCATCTCTGCAAACATCTGGACATTTGACCAAGCACTCTTCTCCTGGAAACTGACTAATCATGCATCAGATTGTATTTCTGAGCGACATTGTACATTTAAAAATTTGTTTTAATGATAATAGTAATAATAGTAATATAATAATAATAATGGGAGTAATGATTGTAATTAGATAAAAGCTAGTATTAATAATGTTAAATTGTTTACCAGGTATGAATTGTCAAACAACTGATTGGAAGTTAATGCTGTTAGTTTAGTAAATGCTTGGAACTTTTTTGTCTCTTTCAGTCGCCCAAGGAGCCATTATGAAAGGTAAATAGATTATGATTCGTACTAGATTTTAAAAACAGCTTAATTCAGAACTATTGCATGATAGACACATTTGTCAGTTTTATTTACTGGTCTGTATATAATGATTTTTAATTCAGATATTGTCTTAAGTCCATTTCAAATGAGGTGAAATTTCTTAGAGCAGAAATTGTTAGTTTAGCATGCTGTTTTTAAGAGAGGTTTCTTCTACTGTTGTTCAACACTTGTTCTTGGCACGCTATGTATATAAAAATGTAAATTATTAATATTTTTAATAGCAGATGGGAGTTAGGTGATTGTGTAGTTTTTTTTATACACCTAAACTCAGGTTAAAGATTTATCGAATACAGCAGATTCTTTGATCTGGACACGACCATAGCATTCCAATAAGAGGCGACATTGATTACCGGTAATGTACCTTCCAAATTGTGTTCCTATTAACTCCTGATAGGATGGAGTCATGATTGGGTGCCATTCATTCATTCATTCATTCATAAATTTAATATAGCGCACCTTCAAGAAACCTACTCAGAAGCGCTCCCAGCCCAGCCACGGCAATAGAGATTAGACGTGAGCAGCTTGTAAAAAGCAGATGTGTTACCCCTAGGGAGAAGGCGAATCTCTAATGGAAGACCATTCCAAATGCCATATTGCATGGTATTCTGTGAATGCTTGTCCTTTCAAGTACTTTATATTATTGTGGTGTTGTGATGACCGGACAATTCGTCGCCGGACAATTCGGCGCGGACAATTCGGCGCGGACAATTTGTCGCATGAAATTGGAAATTCTCTCTAGCAGGACAATTCGGCGCGGACAATTTGGCGTGGGACAATTCGGCGCGGGACAATTCGGCGCGGGACAATTCGGCGCGGGAAATTTCTATAATATAAATATTATCATGGAAAATGTATATAATATAAAATCATCGATTTATTGGGGTATATCGCACATCTGAAGTTGGAGTAATTGAAAAACGTGATCTAATTAATGAAATTAAATTTAATTAATCAAATTAATCAATGCGGGTTGATTAGCTGTCGTCGATTTATCGGGATATATCGCACAACTGAAGTTGGAGTATTTGAAACATCAATTGAATACTTACGGGGATGCAGTCGCAACATAAATTTAATGGATTAACAAATTAATTGATTTAGTTACATTCAAACAATTTCGGACAGGTTTATTCAACTGTTTTTTGTATTAGGCTAACACTTAGTTGTTTAGATTAATAACTTTATATTTCTTATTAGAGTGTCTATATTCATACAATTTCGGACAGGATTACCCAAACATTTAGTTGTATTAGATTAGTAACTTTAGGATTTCACATTAGAGTATCTATATTCCATTACAACTCGATATTAAATATTATGATAAACTTGACAATCTACTATTATATTTCACTTTTAATATTGCTGTTTATTTTTGGGGTGGCTTAATGAAGCAGTTACCATTTCATATTTTGATTAACCGCGCCGAATTTTCGTGCGCCGAATTGTCCGCGCCGAAATGTCCGCACCAAATTGTCCGTGCCGAATTGTCCTGCGACGAATTGTCCGCGCCGAATTGTCCGCGCCGAATTGTCCTGCGACGAATTGTCCTAGAACCGGTGTTGTACCTGATACATAGTAATTTAGCTACTCAATGTATCAGGAGTCCCCAGTTAGCGGGATCTATGATCCCTATTATGGCCCCATGTACCTTACTTGTTGTAACATCACTGTTGTTAACATCATCAATAAAGATTGATTGATTGGTTGATTGATTGATAGATAGATAATTTTTTGTTACAATTGTAAACGTAAACCTGTATTTCTTAATGCCTGTTTTGGTGTATTATGTAGGAGAGAAGATTATGAAGCTCCAACTGGCCTGTTTGCTGGAGACAGACAGTGATGAGGTTTACAAAGGATTAGAAAACTTCAGAGCGATGTGGAGAGAAGAATGCTTTACTAGAGCCACAACAGAATGTAATTATGTAACGATTTTGCTCAAAATATTGCATTAAATTATTATTTTTTAAATGTTGTTGCAAGAGAAATTGCCTGGCAGTTAGAAGTTTTCCTAGACTTTTATGTTAAATTATTTATGTATAAATGGTCCTTTCTTTACAAGAGCTGTTGCGGTTATAAATAAATCTTCAATGTATTCCCTTTGCAGAAAAAGGTAATTACGTGATTTTTTTATAAAACCACATATCAATTTCAGATCAAAATGGCCATTTATTTGCATGGAACTGCCACTTGTTCGATTGTTATGGTTGTACTTGTTGGTCGACCGATCCCTTATGATTGTTTGGATGTAAAAAATTTTGTTACAAAGTGTATACGTATTGTAAATTCTGTTGACATGGCAAGAATCTATGCATGGCATTTATTCTTTCGTTCACTTGATGGGGTGTGCGACAGTCTAGTGGTTAGCGTGCTGGACTGTCAGCTGAGAGGTCGAAGGTTCAAAACCATGCTCAGGCAGAAATTGTTTCGAGATTTCTGTTCCACTTGTGTGCCCACAGCCAACTCAGCTATGATGAGTACATAGACACTGTCGGTGGGAAGATCAAACAGCAAAGGAAAGTTACTTTTACACGTTCTAGAATATAATACTGCTCAACAGGTGAATTATTTTAAATCATGGCTATTTTTGTCATAAATAAACACACAGTTTTGGTTAAAAAATTTGTTTTCAGCCAAGAGATATGTGACCGTGCATGGGAAAACCCTCCCAAACTCAAAATTTTTGAAAAGTTAGTTTATATTTTTTTTAAATACTACCGTCACTGTTGATTAATGTGGTAAAAACTGTATATTTGTATCTTTAGAAATGAAAAAGTTATGAATTTTTAAAGAATTGAAGTATTAGCGTTTTGAGAACTCGTTATTAAGAGAAATCGCAAGTTAAAAATTGGCTTCATTGTGTGAACTATGCAAATGTGAATCGATTTTTCAGCATAATTTAGTAGTATGTTCTAGATGTAGAATTTTCTGCCCTTTCCAATGGTGTCAACGGTGTTTCTTGGAAAATTAAACTGACACAATGACACAGATTTAAAGGTGATGCCATGTTGCAATTAAATATAATAATCTTTAATTTTTCTCGGGTGTGGCTTTTCGATGGCGAGACATCACTATTCTCAGCATCAGATTCGTCGCTAAAGTCACTCGAATCGTCATTTTCCACATCAGTATTGCAGAAGTAGTCATTAATAATGTTTTGCAAATGGTCCTCTCGACCAATTCTACTCAAATTAAATGCTGAAAGTTCATTTAAACATCGCGCGATTTCGGATTGTTTACTTCTGTCCGTCATCGTTATAATAATAATCTCGTATTCGTCAGATGGCGATACCGTAGTTGTGATCCGTCCGCGATAGTGCCTCCCAAAATTTATTTATTGTGAATTATTACTGCATTTAAACAGTTTATTTTTTGTACAGATGGGTTTAGAAAAAAATGTAGTATGCTTTAAAATTAAATCTGCTGCCGTTAAGGCAGCGTTCATTGATCAGAATTAGCCATAACAGAGACCCTGCTAGTCGCCGCTTATAATGACCATCTCATAATTAAAAATTCATAGCAAATTAGGCTGTATTCATACATACTTACTGTTGGCACAGATAGATTCAGCAGAAAAAACTAGTTCAGAACATGACTAATTAATAAGTCTGTCATAACAGCAAGATTTTCGGCGATATTAAAATAAACGCACGCTTGACTGGGCCGAATCATTTATATAAATTTAGACAACGGGTGTACAAAAAAATCAAATTAAAATATTTGTATTAGTTTGTTTGACCTGTAATTCTGGGATTTAGTAGTTGAAATATCAATTATTAATATTATGCAAAAAAATTTTTTCACTGGTTTACGCATTCATGATTTCCGCTCGATTTGCTAGGTTTCAGTACACGCGACTTTGGCCGGGTAATCCCATGCACGGACACATATGTGTGGAACAGAAATACTGCAGTTGATATACATCTTGAGCTAACAGTTGTGAGTTGTCTTATGTACCTGTGCACGAAAATTAACTGCAGTTAGGACCTCTTTGAACCTCCGAACTTTGCATTCATTTTCTTCATTCATTTTATATTAATAGAAATGACTGGGCCTCAAATTATCGCGAGAAACAATAACATAATTATTGCTTCTTTTGTATTCCAGCATGCCTGCTATTCCTATCAGCATCTGAGGCTGCATAAGGTATTTATGTGATTTAATCAGAAACTCTTATAGTGGATTATTTAAGATGAAAGAATGATTTCTTTTCCAGAAATTATAGTTGAGCAATAATGGAAAAATTGATATTTATAAGCAATAGTTAAAATCTTCTATCGTTTTGTATTCCAGATTTGTGTTCCAGTCAGCAGCTGAATGAACTGCACCAGGTATCTATATAATTTCTTCATAAACTTTTATAAGTTATTTAGGATGAAAGGTAATTTTGTTGCCAGAAATTATATGTTGAACAATAAGAAATAATTATAATTTTTTAATGAGCAATAGTACAAGATCCTTTTGTGTATTCTGGATTATAGATTCCATGATGGCAAACCTTTAAGCACACGATATAAAACCTGAAATGTTACATTAAATTATTCAAGATTGAGTCGTTCCTCTGCAGGATGTTGCTTGTTGATTTTGTGTTGCAGAGCGTTCCAGAGGAGTTGATGGGTTGCCTGTCATCTTCTGCAGTTTCTTCAACCTCTGAACCAGCTACCGTAAATATACAATCTTTCTTGAATTGAAATGATCAGTCAGTTGTATCATCTATCATTCAGTAGCCAGTATAATGATCTACTTTGAGATTTTAATTAAATTTGTTGCTTTGAATTAAAAATTTGCTGTCAAAATTGTCTTCGTTTACAGCCAGTTGTAATTACAAATTTATATTGAGCAAATTCAGGAAAACTCAAACTCACATCTGAAGCGTGAATATGTAACCACAATCAGATTGTTTTTTAGCTCTTGCGGAAAGAGGGAAGGGAAGACAGATAGTGCATATCTCGCTTAATCACTGAGTTGGAAAATGTTTTGTAAATTTCCACAGGAAAACCTGCTGTAATTGGCTAGCGAGGGAGTGTATTTATTCCATAATTCTACATCTGAAAAGAATGAGGTAAAGTCGAATGGAAGTAATAATGCAGAAGTGTTTAAGTTATTGTGAACAACTGGGAGCAAATTGTTTGTTGCTGTTTTCTAACTGATACAGTTTATTTTTACAGATCCGTGTCATCCCCGATATCTGAAAACCTCTCGGATGTCTCCAATTCTACCTACAGTCGGATGTTTCCAATTCTACCTACAGTCGACCCTTTCCTGATTACAAAAGCATCTTCAGCATGTGTTCATCTTCATGTGAGCAATCTGTGAGAACAGGCTTTCCATAGCCTACTTGTACCTTCTTGGCCATTGTCTTGGGTCTTGTATGCCTATGAGTGGTTATTTCTGTAGCACATTTTCAGGACCCCTTGCAAGGGTGTTCGTTTGGTCCGTGGTCATCTGTCTGCATGATGCAAACTGTACAATAGCAAAGGTCTCTGTTGTAGCAGCATCATATTGCATTGTTGCCCATATCTTAGTTGTTTTTGCTTATCCATACTGAAGCACCATAAATTGATATATAGTAACCTTTTATATTATATATCAGGTTGTATAATTAATATTTATTAATTAATATAGTTGATTGGTAGTTTGAAAAGTGCAGCGGAGGCAAACGCGTTGCCTGCAGTTTTCCATTTATTTCCTTATCTAGTGTTCTCATTTTGTGGCATTTTAGCTTCCATTTTGTTTACTTTATGCCCTTCCCTTCTCCAGAACTCTTAGCACTGCTGGGTAGCTTTGTTGTCTGGAAGCAGTGCTATATATGTTAGTGGAATTTTAAGAATTAGGAATTCAACTATGAGAAATGGAATCCTTCTCATCTTGAATTTCAGCAGACATGCCATGGTCATCTTTGTTTTAATTGGTGTTATCATAACCATTCACTCTAGTCATCATCAGTAATAGTAACAGAGCTCAGAGTTGAATACACATATTGAGTAATGAGTAGTGTGTAGATTGGAGCCTTCTAAGAGGGTGTAGGTTTAGCGACCTTAAAGTTCAGTGTGCACAAATGTTTGGCATTGTCAATTGATGCATTATTTTATCTATATAGTGTTTTTTGTTTTCAGGACGTATTCAAAGTTTTTTTTTATCTTTTCTCTTGTTTTTGGTCATGTAGTCAGTTCAGTCAGATAAGTCACTGCTGTTTTTAAGGTCATGCCAACAGATGACATCTTTTGTAATGGGACATTTTGCTAAACAAGACAACACCTTGTAAGTGAAGGAGAAACGCGGAACACAGGCACTGAGTGGTATGGCTCCATTGTATCTCCAGTATTGGTCTCCCAAAAGCCGAGCCACTTTGACCCGTTTCCATTCTGCCTTGTGCACCCTATCCACAAAGTTGCAAAAATTTGCCATTTTAAATAAGTTGAAATAGTCTCCTGCAAGGAAAGAACAATACTTTATACCTAAATAATTTAAAATAAAATGTTACAAAAAATAATAGTACATGAGACAGGCATAAGGCACTACAGAAGATAAAAATATTGGCTGAATGATAATGAAGTTCAGATATATAAGTAGGCCTTTGATATTAATAAAGGTAACTGGATGGTCCAGATTTTTTGCAGTGTCCTACTGAAATGACCTACTGACGGATAAGAGTGGTATCAGCGGAGACAAATAAACATAAACTTAGCACTGAGCTTATAGGAAGGATGCATCAAACGTTTATACTATATATGCAAGAAATTACAGACAGTTCTAGACACAAAAACTCAAAGACAGGACCTTAACAACACACAGACACATAAACGCACTTGGAGACATTAGGAGAATTACATACGCTAGCAATGGACTGTAAGAACCGACAAACAGACAGACAATTACCGGGAAACATATTTGGAGACATAAGAAGTGATTTGGAGACATAAGGAGTAATACAGACATATACGCTAGGCAATGGACCATAAGAACAGACAGACAATTAAACATATTTGGAGACATAAGGAGTGATTCGGAGACATAAGGAGTGATACAAACACATATGCTAGGCAATGGACCTTAAGAACAGAAGGACAGACATTTAAACATATTTGGAGACATAAGGAGAGATACCGACACCTACGCTAGGCAATAGACTGTAAAGAACAGACAGACAGAAGATTAAACATACATGGAGACATAAGGAGAGATACAGACACATACATGTACACTAGGTAATGGACCTTAACAACAGACAGACAACTAAACATATTTGGAGATATACGGAGAGATACATACACATAGGCTAGGCAGTGAACGATAAGAACAGACAGACAGACAATTCAACATATCTGGAGACATAAGGAGAGATACAAACACATACGCTAGGATATGGACCGTAAGAACTAACGTACAATTAAACATATTTAGAAACATATGGAGTGAAACAGACACATACGCTAGACAATGGTTTGGTTTGAAAAGAAATTGAGAAATTAAAAATATTGAAATCTTTTCAAATTGAAATTGTAAACATAAGTTCACGTAAGTCCATGCTGACATAAACTAACACAATTAAAACTAAACTTTATAGGAATAAAGTGTACTTAATTAAAAACTGTACTTAAAATGTTTACTTATATAAAGACTTGATATCCCTGAATCGTCTGACATGGGACTTAAGTTCTTAGACTACGTACCATCCGAATAAACTTTGTAACAGTAAATGCATTTCAATTTAGCCAATGCTGAGTTTTTGTCTTTCTCGTTTATCAAAGTAACTTCCATTTTTCATTTGCATTTTGGATATCATAGAAATAACTTTTAAAATTTTATTTTTCGTACTGTGCTATTTATTTCTCAAGTGATGACGTAAATAGTGACGTAAATTAGATGAATCCTTGAAACTGCGGAGAAAACTTAAGGGACATCAGATAAAAATAACATTAAACAAAAAATGGAAAAAACAGACAGTAAATAAATAAATAAAGTTACATACAAAAAAGAAGGAAAAATGTGAAGAAAAATAAAAAACGAAGAAACGAGATTTCTTGGGGGAAAAATAAAAATGAAAACACAGACAAAGACGATAGACAATCGACCGTAAAAACAAACACACACAAACGCAATTGGAGACATAAGGAAAGATGGACACAGACACAAAAGCTAGACAGTCGACGGTAAGATAAGACGTACTTGGACATATGACGACAGATACAGAGAGAGACCAACACGTTAGTCAATGGACCGTACGAACAGACATAAAGAGATATAAGGAGATTAACAATTATTATAATAATATACAGGCACAGACGCTAGGCAATGGACCTTAAGAAAAGACACAATTGGAGAGACGAGGAGAGACGGAAACAGACGAAGACGCTACACAATGGACCATAAGAGCAGACTCACTTGGAGACATAAGGAGAGGAACAGACACATACACTGGGCAATGGACAGTAAGAACATACAGAGTTGGAGACATAAGGATAGGTACAGACGCAGAGGCTAGACAATGGACCGTTAGACAAGACACACTATGCTGTGTCTGTATATAAGGAGAAATACAAACGCAGATGCTAGGCAGTGGACCGTAAAGTATGATCTACATGGAGACAAAGGAAAGATGCACACAGGAACAATGCTAGAGGTCGGCCGTAAGAACAACAACTCTTGGAGACATGAGGAGAGATACAGACGCAGACGCATACGTTAGTCAATGGACCGTAAAAAAGACACACTTGCAGACAATGAATGAATCAATCAATGAGTATCTTTAGTGTAACCAAAACAGTAATAACAAGCTAGCATTCACAATAATTTCATATATTTAAGTGTTTTTGGCTACAAAGATTGACCCAAAAGGGATTGAGATCCCTCTAGGGTGGAACACTCGGGTAGCGAAATTGACATTTTAAAGTAGTGCTTGACATTGCATGTAATCATTGTAATCATGTAATAGACAGAGAAGAGGCTTGACGTGAACTGTGAATAATATTCTTAACAAAAGAAGCTCCTAGAAGCTCTTAGGCATGCTGTGTCTGTATATAAGGAGATATACAGACGCAGACGCTAGGCAGTGGATCCTAAAAATGACATACTTGGAGACAAAGGAAAGACGCACACAGACACAATGCTAGAGGTCGGCTGTAAGAACAACAACTCTTGGAGACATGAGGAGAGATACAGACGCAGACGCATACGTTAGTCAATGGGACGTAAAAAAGACACACTTGCAGACAGAATGAGTGAATCAATCTTTAGTGCGACCAATAACAGTAATAACAAGCTAGCATTCACAATAATTTCATCTATATTTAAGTGTTATTGGCTACAAAGGGTGGCCCAGTTGGGATGAAGATCTCTCTAGTGTGGAACACTCGGGTAGCAAAGTTTACATTTGGAGTAGTGCCTGACATTGCATATAATCATTTACGGTAGCTTGTTCAGGTTATATTTGAAAAGATTATGACATTGTGTTAGACAGGGACGAGGCTTGTATTTAACTGTAAATAACTTTCTTAACGAAAGAAGCTCCTACAAGTTCCTGGGCATGCTGTGTCTGTATATAAGGAGATATACAGACGCAGACGCTAGGTAGTGGACCGTGAGACAGGCACACTTGTTGACGTATCGAGAGATACGGACACAGACACACGTGCTAGACAAATGGACCGTAAGAAAAAGCTATACTTGGAGACATAATGAATTGGCTACAATCGATCAATCAATATCTTTATTGCGACCAACAATAATAACAGTCTTAACTAAAGAACCTCCTAGAAGCTCTTAGGCATGCCAGGTCTGTATGTAAGGAGATATGCAGACGGAGACGCTAGGTAGTGGACCTTAAAAATAACATCCTTGGAGACAAAGGAAAGACGCACACAGACTCAAGGCAATAGATCGACCGTAAGAACAACAACAACTCTTGGAGACAAGAGGACATATACAGACGCAGACGCATACGTTAGTCAATGGACCGTAAAAAAGACACACTTGCAGACATAATGAGTGAATCAATCTTTAGTGCGGCCAATAACAGTAATAACAAGCCAGCATTCACAATAACTTCATCTATATTTAAGTGTTATTGGCTAAAAAGGGTGGCCCAATTGGGATGAAGATCTCTCTAGGGTAAAACACTCGAGTAGCAAAGTTTACATTTAGAGTAGTGCCTGACATTGCATATAATCATTCACGGTAGCTTGTTCAGGTTATATTTGAAAAGATTATGACATTGTGTTAGACAGGGACGAGGCTTGTCTTTAACTGTAAATAACTTTCTTAACGAAAGAAGCTCCTACAAGTTCCTAGGCATGCTGTATTTGTATATAAGGAGATATACAGACGCAGACGCTAGGTAGTGGACCGTGAGACAGCCACACTTGTTGACGTATCGAGAGATACGGACACAGACACACGTGCTAGACAAATGGACCGTAAGAAAAAGCTATACTTGGAGACATAATGAATTGGCTACAATCAATCAATATCTTTATTGCGACCAACAATAATAAGCTAGCAGTCACAATAATTTCATATATATTTAAGTGCTATTGGCTACAAAGGGTGGCCCAAAAGGGATGAAGATCTCTCTAGGGTGGGACACTCGGGTAGCTAAGTTAACGTTTTAAAGTAGTGCCTGACATTGCATATAATCATTCACGGTAGCTTGTTCAGATAATATTTGAAAAGTTTTATTACATTGTGTTAGACAGGCAAGAGGCTTGTCTGTAACTGTAAATAACTTTCTTAACGAAAGAAGCTTCTACAAGTTCCTAGGCATGCTGTGTCTGTATATAAGGAGATATACAGACGCAGACGCTAGGCAGTGGACCGTGAGACAGGCACACTTGTTGACGTATCCAGAGATACAGACACAGCCACACGTGCTAGACAAATGGACCGAAAGAAAAGGCTATACTTGGAGACATAATGAATTGGCTACAATCAATCAATATCTTTATTGCGACCAACAATAATAAGCTAGCAGTCACAATAATTTCATATATTTTAGTGTTTTTTTGGCTACACAGAGTGACCCAAGAGGGATAGAGATCCCTCTAGGGTGGAACACTCGGGTAGTTAAGTTAACATTTTAAAGTAGTGCCTGGCATTGCATATTATCATTCACGGTAGCTTGTTCAGATAATATTTGAAAAGTTTTATTACACTGTGTTAGACAGGGAAGAGGCTTGTCTTTAACTGTAAATAACTTTCTTAGCGAAAGGAGCTCCTACAAGATCCTAGTCATGTTGTGTCTGAATATAAGGAGATATGCAGACGCAGATGCTAGGCAGTGGACCGTAAAACATGACACACTTGGAGACAGAAGGAAAGACGGATACAGACGCTAGACATTCGACCGTGAGAACAGCCACACTTGGAGAGATGAGAAGAGACGATCACAGACAAAGACGATAGGCAATCGACCGTAAGAACAAACACACACAAACGCTATGGAAACATAAGGAAAGACGGACACAGACACAAAAGCTAGACAATCGACGGTAAGATAAGACGTACTTGGACACATGACGACAGAACCCGACACAGACCAAGACGTTAGTCAATTGACCGTACGAACAGACATAAAGAAATATAAGGAGATTAACAATTATTATAATAATATACAGGCACAGACGCTATGGGCAATGGACCTTAAGAGAAGACACAATTGGAGACACGAGGAGAGACGCAAACAGACGAAGACGCTACACAATGGACCGTAAGAGCAGACTCACTTGGAGACATAAGGAACAGACACATACACTGGGCAATGGACAGTAAGAACATACAGAGTTGGAGACATAAGGATAGGTACAATGGAGAGGCTAGACAATGGACCGTTAGACAAGACAAACTACCACACATAAGGACATATCGAGACACAGACACATCCGCTAGACAATGGACCGTAATAGCAGACACACTACGATACATAAGAAGAGATACGGACACAGACGCCAGACAGTAGACCCTAAGAACAGTCACTTTTGAAGACAAAAGGAAAAATACATACACTTAAAAAAAGACGTAGACAATGGACAATTGGAGACATAAGGAGAGATACATAGACAGTAACAGACGCTAGACAATTGATCGTAAGAAAATTACATTTGGAGACATAGGTGTAAAATACAGACGCAGACGCTAGGAATGGGCCGTGATTACAGGCACACTTGGAGACGTATCGAGAGATACAAACACAGACAGACGCGCTAGCCAATGGACCGTTAGAAAAAGCACATATGGAAACATTATGAATCAATCAATCACTCAGTATCTATTGCCACCAGTAAAAATAATAAGCTAGCATTCGCAATAATTTAATATATTTAAGTGTTATTGGCTAGAAAGAGTGACCCAAAAGGCATGAAGTTCCCTCTAGGGAGGGACATTCGGTTAGCTAAGTTAACATTTCAAGTTGTGAGTGACATTGCATGTAATCATTCACTGTAGCTTGTTCAGGTTATATTTCAAAAGCTAAGAACATTGTGTTAGACAGAGAAGAGGCTTGACGTTAACTGTGAATAGCAGTCTGAACTAAAGAAGCTACTGGAAGCTCTTAGGTATGCTGTGTCTGTATATAAGGAGATATACAGACGCAGACGCTAGGCAGTGGACCGTAAAATATGACCTACTTGGAGACAAGGGAAAGACGCACACAGAAACAATGCTAGAGGTCGGCCATAAAAACAGCAACTGTTGGAGACATGAGGAGAGATACAGACGCAGACGCATACGTTAGTCAATGGACCGTAAAAAAGACACACTTGCAGACATAATGAGTGAATCAATCTTTAGTGCGGCCAATAACAGTAATAACAAGCCAGCATTCACAATAACTTCATCTATGTTTAAGTGTTATTGGCTAAAAAGGGTGGCCCAATTGGGATGAAGATCTCTCTAGGGTAAAACACTCGAGTAGCAAAGTTTACATTTGGAGTAGTGCCTGACATTGCATATAATCATTCACGGTAGCTTGTTCAGGTTATATTTGAAAAGATTATGACATTGTGTTAGACAGGGACGAGGCTTGTCTTTAACTGTAAATAACTTTCTTAACGAAAGAAGCTCCTACAAGTTCCTAGGCATGCTGTGTTTGTATATAAGGAGATATACAGACGCAGATGCTAGGTAGTGGACCGTGAGACAGCCACACTTGTTGACGTATCGAGAGATACGGACACAGACACACGTGCTAGACAAATGGACCGTAAGAAAA
Organism: Allolobophora icterica; assembly: GCA_963556255.1. Taxonomy (NCBI): domain Eukaryota; kingdom Metazoa; phylum Annelida; class Clitellata; order Crassiclitellata; family Lumbricidae; genus Allolobophora; species Allolobophora icterica. The sequence continues at coordinate 48,138,361 of OY744603.1, read as the reverse complement.
AGCTATACTTGGAGACATAATGAATTGGCTACAATCAATCAATATCTTTATTGCGACCAACAATAATAAGCTAGCAGTCACAATAATTTCATATATATTTAAGTGCTATTGGCTACAAAGGGTGGCCCAAAAGGGATGAAGATCTCTCTAGGGTGGGACACTCGGGTAGCTAAGTTAACGTTTTAAAGTAGTGCCTGACATTGCATATAATCATTCACGGTAGCTTGTTCAGATAATATTTGAAAAGTTTTATTACATTGTGTTAGACAGGCAAGAGGCTTGTCTGTAACTGTAAATAACTTTCTTAACGAAAGAAGCTTCTACAAGTTCCTAGGCATGCTGTGTCTGTATATAAGGAGATATACAGACGCAGACGCTAGGCAGTGGACCGTGAGACAGGCACACTTGTTGACGTATCCAGAGATACAGACACAGCCACACGTGCTAGACAAATGGACCAAAAGAAAAGGCTATACTTGGAGACATAATGAATTGGCTACAATCAATCAATATCTTTATTGCGACCAACAATAATAAGCTAGCAGTCACAATAATTTCATATATTTTAGTGTTTTTTTGGCTACACAGAGTGACCCAAGAGGGATAGAGATCCCTCTAGGGTGGAACACTCGGGTAGTTAAGTTAACATTTTAAAGTAGTGCCTGGCATTGCATATTATCATTCACGGTAGCTTGTTCAGATAATATTTGAAAAGTTTTATTACACTGTGTTAGACAGGGAAGAGGCTTGTCTTTAACTGTAAATAACTTTCTTAGCGAAAGGAGCTCCTACAAGATCCTAGTCATGTTGTGTCTGAATATAAGGAGATATGCAGACGCAGATGCTAGGCAGTGGACCGTAAAACATGACACACTTGGAGACAGAAGGAAAGACGGATACAGACGCTAGACATTCGACCGTGAGAACAGCCACACTTGGAGAGATGAGAAGAGACGAACACAGACAAAGACGATAGGCAATCGACCGTAAGAACAAACACACACAAACGCTATGGAAACATAAGGAAAGACGGACACAGACACAAAAGCTAGACAATCGACGGTAAGATAAGACGTACTTGGACACATGACGACAGAACCCGACACAGACCAAGACGTTAGTCAATTGACCGTACGAACAGACATAAAGAAATATAAGGAGATTAACAATTATTATAATAATATACAGGCACAGACGCTATGGGCAATGGACCTTAAGAGAAGACACAATTGGAGACACGAGGAGAGACGCAAACAGACGAAGACGCTACACAATGGACCGTAAGAGCAGACTCACTTGGAGACATAAGGAACAGACACATACACTGGGCAATGGACAGTAAGAACATACAGAGTTGGAGACATAAGGATAGGTACAATGGAGAGGCTAGACAATGGACCGTTAGACAAGACAAACTACCACACATAAGGACATATCGAGACACAGACACATCCGCTAGACAATGGACCGTAATAGCAGACACACTACGATACATAAGAAGAGATACGGACACAGACGCCAGACAGTAGACCCTAAGAACAGTCACTTTTGAAGACAAAAGGAAAAATACATACACTTAAAAAAAGACGTAGACAATGGACAATTGGAGACATAAGGAGAGATACATAGACAGTAACAGACGCTAGACAATTGATCGTAAGAAAATTACATTTGAGACATAGGTGTAAAATACAGACGCAGACGCTAGGAATGGGCCGTGATTACAGGCACACTTGGAGACGTATCGAGAGATACAAACACAGACAGACGCGCTAGCCAATGGACCGTTAGAAAAAGCACATATGGAAACATTATGAATCAATCAATCACTCAGTATCTATTGCCACCAGTAAAAATAATAAGCTAGCATTCGCAATAATTTAATATATTTAAGTGTTATTGGCTAGAAAGAGTGACCCAAAAGGCATGAAGTTCCCTCTAGGGAGGGACATTCGGTTAGCTAAGTTAACATTTCAAGTTGTGAGTGACATTGCATGTAATCATTCACTGTAGCTTGTTCAGGTTATATTTCAAAAGCTAAGAACATTGTGTTAGACAGAGAAGAGGCTTGACGTTAACTGTGAATAGCAGTCTGAACTAAAGAAGCTACTGGAAGCTCTTAGGTATGCTGTGTCTGTATATAAGGAGATATACAGACGCAGACGCTAGGCAGTGGACCGTAAAATATGACCTACTTGGAGACAAGGGAAAGACGCACACAGAAACAATGCTAGAGGTCGGCCATAAAAACAGCAACTGTTGGAGACATGAGGAGAGATACAGACGCAGACGCATACGTTAGTCAATGGACCGTAAAAAAGACACACTTGCAGACATAATGAGTGAATCAATCTTTAGTGCGGCCAATAACAGTAATAACAAGCCAGCATTCACAATAACTTCATCTATGTTTAAGTGTTATTGGCTAAAAAGGGTGGCCCAATTGGGATGAAGATCTCTCTAGGGTAAAACACTCGAGTAGCAAAGTTTACATTTGGAGTAGTGCCTGACATTGCATATAATCATTCACGGTAGCTTGTTCAGGTTATATTTGAAAAGATTATGACATTGTGTTAGACAGGGACGAGGCTTGTCTTTAACTGTAAATAACTTTCTTAACGAAAGAAGCTCCTACAAGTTCCTAGGCATGCTGTGTTTGTATATAAGGAGATATACAGACGCAGATGCTAGGTAGTGGACCGTGAGACAGCCACACTTGTTGACGTATCGAGAGATACGGACACAGACACACGTGCTAGACAAATGGACCGTAAGAAAAAGCTATACTTGGAGACATAATGAATTGGCTACAATCAATCAATCAATATCTTTATTGCGACCAACAATAATAAGCTAGCATTCACAATAACTTCATATATATTTAAGTGTTGTTGGCTAAAAAGGGTGGCCCAATTGGGATGAAGATCTCTCTAGGGTAAAACACTCGGGTAGCAAAGTTTACATTTGAAGTAGTGCCTGACATTGCATATAATCATTCACGGTAGCTTGTTCAGGTTATATTTGAAAAGATTATGACATTGTGTTAGACAGGGACGAGGCTTGTCTTTAACTGTAAATAACTTTCTTAACGAAAGAAGCTCCTACAAGTTCCTAGGCATGCTGTGTTTGTATATAAGGAGATATACAGACGCAGACGCTGGGCAGTGGACCGTAAAGAAAGACAGACTTGGAGACAGAAGGAAAGACGGATACAGACGCTAGACAATCGACCATAAGAACAGCCACACTTGGAGACATGAGAAGAGACGAACACAGACAAAGACGATAGACAATCGACCGTAAGAAGAAACGCACACAAACGCAATTGGAGACATAAGGAAAGACAGACACAGACACGAAAGGTAGACAATCGACCGCAAGAACATCCATACTTGAAGACATGAGGAGATATACAGACTCAGACGCTAGGCAATGGACCGTGAGAACAGGTACACTTGGAGACGTATCGAGAGATACAAACACAGACAATGGACCGTTAGAGAAAGCACATTTGGAAACATAATGAATCAATCAATCAGTATCTTTATTGCCACCAGTGACAATAATAACAAGCTAGCATTCACAATAATTTCATATATTTAAGTGTTTTTGGCTACAAAGGGGATGAAGATCCCTCTAGGGAGGGAGACTTGGGTGGCTAAAGAAAGATTTTCAAGAAGTGACTGACATGGCTTGTGCAGGTTATATTTGAAATGATTAGAACATTGTTTTAGACAGAGAAGACACAGACACACGTGCTAGACAAATGGACCGTAAGAAAAGCTATACTTGGAGACATAATGAATTGGCTACAATCAATCAATCAATATCTTTATTGCAACCAACAATAATAAGCTAGCAGTCACAATAATTTCGTATATTTAAGTGTTATTGGCTAGAAAGAGTGACCCACAAGTGATGAAGTTCCCTCTAGGGTGGGACACTCGGGTAGCTAAGTTAACATTTCAACTTGTGACTGACATTGCATGTATTCATTCACTGTAGCTTGTTCAGGTTATTTTGAAGAGATTAGAACATTGTGTTAGACAGAGAAGACGCTTGACGTTAACTGTGAATAACAGTCTTAACTAAAGAACCTCCTAAAAGCTCTTAGGCATGCTGTGTCTGTATGTAAGGAGATATGCAGACGCAGACGCTAGGCAGTGGACCTTAAAAATGATATCCTTGGAGACAAAAGAAAGACGCACACAGACACAACGCAATAGATCGACCGTAAGAACAACAGCTCTTGGAGATATCAGGAGATATACAGACGCAGACGCATACGTTAGTCAATGGACCGTAAAAAAGACACACTTGCAGACAGAATGAGTGAATCAATCTTTAGTGCGGCCAATAACAGTAATAACAAGCCAGCATTCACAATAACTTCATCTATATTTAGGTGTTATTGGCTAAAAGGGGTGGCCCAATTGGGATGAAGATCTCTCTAGGGTAAAACACTCGGGTAGCAAAGTTTACATTTGAAGATCAAAATATTCATATATTGACATTGCATAGAATCATTCACGGTAGCTTGTTCAGGTTATATTTGAAAAGATTATGACATTGTGTTAGACAGGGACGAGGCTTGTCTTTAACTGTAAATAACTTTCTTAACGAAAGAAGCTCCTACAAGTTCCTAGGCATGCTGTGTTTGTATATAAGGAGATATACAGACGCAGACGCTAGGCAGTGGACCGTAAAGAAAGACAGACTTGGAGACAGAAGGAAAGACGGATACAGACGCTAGACAATCGACCATAAGAACAGCCACACTTGGAGACATGAGAAGAGACGAACACAGACAAAGACGATAGACAATCGACCGTAAGAAGAAACGCACACAAACGCAATTGGAGACATAAGGAAAGACAGACACAGACACGAAAGGTAGACAATCGACCGCAAGAACATCCATACTTGAAGACATTAGGAGATATACAGACACAGACGCTACACAATGGACCGTAAGAGCAGACTCACTTGGAGACATAAGGAGAGGAACAGACACATACACTGGGCAATGGACAGTAAGAACATACAGAGTTGGAGACATAAGGATAGGTACAGACGCAGAGGCTAGACAATGGACCGTTAGACAAGACACACTGCCACACATAAGGACATATCGAGACACAGACATCCGCTAGACAATGGACCGTAATAGCAGACACACTGCATTACAAGGAGAGATACGGACACAGACACCAGGCATTAGACCCTAAGAACAGTCACTTTTGAAGACACAAGGAAAATACATACTGTACACTTAAAAAAAGACGTCGACAATGGACAATTGGAGACATAAGGAGAGATACATAGACAGTAACAGACGATAGACAATTGATCGTAAAAAATTTACATTTGGAGACATAGGTGTAAAATACAGACGCAGACGCTAGGAATGGGCCGTGATTACAGGCACACTTGGAGACGTATCGAGAGATACAAACACAGACAGACGCGCTAGCAAATGGACCGTTAGAAAAAGCACATATGGAAACATTATGAATCAATCAATCACTCAGTTTCTTTATTGCCACCAGTAAAAATAATAAGCTAGCATTCGCAATAATTTCATATATTTAAGTGTTATTGGCTAGAAAGAGTGACCCAAAGGCATGAAGTTTCCTCTAGGGAGGGACATTCGGTTAGCTAAGTTAACATTTCAAGTTGTGAGTGACATTGCATGTAATCATTCACTGTAGCTTGTTCAGGTTATATTTCAAAAGCTAAGAACATTGTGTTAGACAGAGAAGAGGCTTGACGTGAACTGTGAATAATAGTCTTAACTAAAGAAGCTCCTGCATGGAAGCTCTTATAGGTATGCTGTGTCTGTATATAAGGAGATATACAGACGCAGACGCTAGGCAGTGTACCGTAAAATATGACCTACTTGGAGACAAAGGAAAGACGCACATAGACACAATGCTAGAGGTCGGCCGTAAGAACAACAACTCTTGGAGACATGAGGAGAGATACAGACGCAGACGCATACGTTAGTCAATGGACCGTAAAAAAGACACACTTGCAGACAGAATGAGTGAATCAATCTTTAGTGCGACCAAAACAGTAATAACAAGCTAGCATTCACAATAATTTCATATATTTAAGTGTTTTTGGCTACAAAGATTGACCCAAAAGGGATTGAGATTCCTCTAGGGTGGAACACTCGGGTAGCGAAATTGACAGTTTAAAGTAGTGCTTGACATTGCATGTAATCATTCACTGTAGCTTGTTCAAGTTATATTTGAAAAGATTAGAGCATTGTGTTAGACAGAGAAGAGGCTTGACGTGAACTGTGAATAATAGTCTTAACAAAAGAAGCTCCTAGAAGCCCTTAGGCATGCTGTGTCTGTATATAATGAGATATACAGACGCAGACTCTTGGCAGTGGATCGTAAAAATGACCTACTTGGAGACATGAGGAGATATACAGACGCATACGCATACGTTAGTCAATGGACCGTAAAATAGACACACTTGCAGACATAATGAGTGAATCAATCTTTAGTGCGGCCAATAACAGTAATAACAAGCCAGCATTCACAATAACTTCATCTATATTTAAGTGTTATTGTCTAAAAAGGGTGGCCCAATTGGGATGAAGATCTCTCTAGGGTAAAACACTCGAGTAGCAAAGTTTACATTTGGAGTAGTGCCTGACATTGCATATAATCATTCACGGTAGCTTGTTCAGGTTATATTTGAAAAGATTATGACATTGTGTTAGACAGGGACGAGGCTTGTCTTTAACTGTAAATAACTTTCTTAACGAAAGAAGCTCCTACAAGTTCCTAGGCATGCTGTATTTGTATATAAGGAGATATACAGACGCAGACGCTAGGTAGTGGACCGTGAGACAGCCACACTTGTTGACGTATCGAGAGATACGGACACAGACACACGTGCTAGACAAATGGACCGTAAGAAAAAGCTATACTTGGAGACATAATGAATTGGCTACAATCAATCAATCAATATCTTTATTGCGACCAACAATAATAAGCTAGCATTCACAATAACTTCATATATATTTAAGTGTTATTGGCTAAAAAGGGTGGCCCAATTGGGATGAAGATCTCTCTAGGGTAAAACACTCGGGTAGCAAAGTTTACATTTGAAGTAGTGCCTGACATTGCATTATAATCATTCACGGTAGCTTGTTCAGGTTATATTTGAAAAGATTATGACATTGTGTTAGACAGGGACGAGGCTTGTCTTTAAGTGTAAATAACTTTCTTAACGAAAGAAGCTCCTACAAGTTCCTAGGCATGCTGTGTTTGTATATAAGGAGATATACAGACGCAGACGCTGGGCAGTGGACCGTAAAGAAAGACAGACTTGGAGACAGAAGGAAAGACGGATACAGACGCTAGACAATCGACCATAAGAACAGCCACACTTGGAGACATGAGAAGAGACGAACACAGACAAAGACGATAGACAATCGACCGTAAGAAGAAACGCACACAAACGCAATTGGAGACATAAGGAAAGACAGACACAGACACGAAAGGTAGACAATCGACCGCAAGAACATCCATACTTGAAGACATGAGGAGATATACAGACACAGACGCTAGGCAATGGACCGTTATAGCAGACACACTTCGAGACACAAGGAGAGAAACAAACACATACACTGGGCAATGGACAGTAAGAACATACAGTGTTGGAGACATAAGGATAGATACAAACGCAGAGTCTAGACAGTGGACCGTAAGACAAGACACACTACCACATATAAGGACATATCGAGACACAGACACATACGCTAGACAATGGACCGTAGTAGCAGACACACTTCGAGACACAAGGAGAGATACGGACACAGACGCCAGGCAGTAGACCCTAAGAACAGACACTTTTGAAGACACCAGGAAAGATACATACACTGAAACAGACGCAGACAATGGACAATTTGAGACATAAGGAGAGATACATACACAGTAACAGACGCTAGACAATTGATCGTAAAAGATGTACATTTGGAGACCTAGGTAAAGATACAGACGCAGACGTTAGGAATGGACCGTGAGAACAGGTACACTTGGAGACGTATCGAGAGATACAAACACAGACAATGGACCGTTAGAGAAAGCACATTTGGAGACATAATGAATCAATCAATCAGTATCTTTATTGCCACCAGTGACAATAATAACAAGCTAGCATTCACAATAATTTCATATATTTAAGTGTTTTTGGCTACAAAGGGGATGAAGATCCCTCTAGGGAGGGAGACTTGGGTGGCTAAAGAAAGATTTTCAAGAAGTGACTGACATGGCTTGTGCAGGTTATATTTGAAATGATTAGAACATTGTTTTAGACAGAGAAGACCTTTGTCTGTAGCTGTAAATAACTTTCTTAACGAAAGAAGCTCCTACAAGTTCCTAGGCATGCTGTGTCTGTATATAAGGAGATATACAGACGCAGACGCTAGGCAGTGAACCGTGAGACAGGCACAGTTGGAGACGTATCGGGAGATACAGACACAGACACACGTGCTAGACAAATGGACCGTAAGAAACGCTATACTTGGAGACATAATGAATTGGCTACAATCAATCAATCAATATCTTTATTGCAACCAACAATAATAAGCTAGCAGTCACAATATAGTTTCATATATTTAAGTGTTATTGGCTAGAAAGAGTGACCCACAAGTGATGAAGTTCCCTCTAGGGTGGGACACTCGGGTAGCTAAGTTAACATTTCAACTTGTGACTGACATTGCATGTATTCATTCACTGTAGCTTGTTCAGGTTATTTTGAAGAGATTAGAACATTGTGTTAGACAGAGAAGACGCTTGACGTTAACTGTGAATAACAGTCTTAACTAAAGAACCTCCTAAAAGCTCTTAGGCATGCTGTGTCTGTATGTAAGGAGATATGCAGACGCAGACGCTAGGCAGTGGACCTTAAAAATGATATCCTTGGAGACAAAAGAAAGACGCACACAGACACAACGCAATAGATCGACCGTAAGAACAACAGCTCTTGGAGACATCAGGAGATATACAGACGCATACGTTAGTCAATGGACCGTAAAAAAGACACACTTGCAGACAGAATGAGTGAATCAATCTTTAGTGCGGCCAATAACAGTAATAACAAGCCAGCATTCACAATAACTTCATCTATATTCAAGTGTTATTGGCTAAAAGGGGTGGCCCAATTGGGATGAAGATCTCTCTAGGGTAAAACACTCGGGTAGCAAAGTTTACATTTGAAGTAGTGCCTGACATTGCATAGAATCATTCACGGTAGCTTGTTCAGGTTATATTTGAAAAGATTATGACATTGTGTTAGACAGGGACGAGGCTTGTCTTTAACTGTAAATAACTTTCTTAACGAAAGAAGCTCCTACAAGTTCCTAGGCATGCTGTGTTTGTATATAAGGAGATATACAGACGCAGACGCTAGGCAGTGGACCGTAAAGAAAGACAGACTTGGAGACAGAAGGAAAGACGGATACAGACGCTAGACAATCGACCATAAGAACAGCCACACTTGGAGACATGAGAAGAGACGAACACAGACAAAGACGATAGACAATCGACCGTAAGAAGAAACGCACACAAACGCAATTGGAGACATAAGGAAAGACAGACACAGACACGAAAGGTAGACAATCGACCGCAAGAACATCCATACTTGAAGACATTAGGAGATATACAGACACAGACGCTACACAATGGACCGTAAGAGCAGACTCACTTGGAGACATAAGGAGAGGAACAGACACATACACTGGGCGATGGACAGTAAGAACATACAGAGTTGGAGACATAAGGATAGGTACAGACGCAGAGGCTAGACAATGGACCGTTAGACAAGACACACTACCACACATAAGGACATATCGAGACACAGACACATCCGCTAGACAATGGACCGTAATAGCAGACACACTGCATTACAAGGAGAGATACGGACACAGACACCAGGCATTAGACCCTAAGAACAGTCACTTTTGAAGACACAAGGAAAATACATACTGTACACTTAAAAAAAGACGTAGACAATGGACAATTGGAGACATAAGGAGAGATACATAGACAGTAACAGACGCTAGACAATTGATCGTAAAAAAATTTACATTTGGAGACATAGGTGTAAAATACAGACGCAGACGCTAGGAATGGGCCGTGATTACAGGCACACTTGGAGACGTATCGAGAGATACAAACACAGACAGACGCGCTAGCAAATGGACCGTTAGAAAAATCACATATGGAAACATTATGAATCAATCAATCACTCAGTTTCTTTATTGCCACCAGTAAAAATAATAAGCTAGCATTCGCAATAATTTCATATATTTAAGTGTTATTGGCTAGAAAGAGTGACCCAAAAGGCATGAAGTTCCCTCTAGGGAGGGACATTCGGGTAGCTAAGTTAACATTTCAAGTTGTGAGTGACATTGCATGTAATCATTCACTGTAGCTTGTTCAGGTTATATTTCAAAAGCTAAGAACATTGTGTTAGACAGAGAAGAGGCTTGACGTGAACTGTGAATAATAGTCTTAACTAAAGAAGCTCCTGCATGGAAGCTCTTATAGGTATGCTGTGTCTGTATATAAGGAGATATACAGACGCAGACGCTAGGCAGTGTACCGTAAAATATGACCTACTTGGTGACAAAGGAAAGACGCACATAGACACAATGCTAGAGGTCGGCCGTAAGAACAACAACTCTTGGAGACATGAGGAGAGATACAGACGCAGACGCATACGTTAGTCAATGGACCGTAAAAAAGACACACTTGCAGACAGAATGAGTGAATCAATCTTTAGTGCGACCAAAACAGTAATAACAAGCTAGCATTCACAATAATTTCATCTATATTTAAGTGTTATTGGCTACAAAGGGTGGCCCAGTTGGGATGAAGATCTCTCTAGGGTGGAACACTCGGGTAGCAAAGTTTACATTTGAAGTAGTGCCTGACATTGCATATAATCATTTACGGTAGCTTGTTCAGGTTATATTTGAAAAGATTATGACATTGTGTTAGACAGGGACGAGGCTTGTCTTTAACTGTAAATAACTTTCTTAACGAAAGAAGCTCCTACAAGTTCCTAGGCATGCTGTGTCTGTATATAAGGAGATATACAGACGCAGACGCTAGGTAGTGGACCGTGAGACAGGCACACTTGTTGACGTATCGAGAGATACGGACACCGACACACGTGCTAGACAAATGGACCGTTAGAAAAAGCTATACTTGGAGACATAATGAATTGGCTACAATCAATCAATCAATCAATATCTTTATTGCGACCAACAATAATAAGCTAGCAGTCACAATAATTTCATATATATTTAAGTGTTATTGGCTACAAAGGGTGGCCCAAAAGGGATGAAGATCTCTCTAGGGTGGGACACTCGGGTAGCTAAGTCATCGTTTTAAAGTAGTGCTTTGCATAGTATCATTCACGGTACCTTGTTCAGGTTGTATTTGAAAAGTTTTATTACATTGTGTTAGACAGGGACGAGGCTTGTCTTTAACTGTAAATAACTTTCTTTACGAAAGGAGTTCGTATACAAGTTCCCAGGCATGTTGTGTCTGTATATAAGGAGATATGCGGACGCAGATGCTAGGCAGTGGACCGTAAAACATGACACACTTGGAGACAGAAGGAAAGACGGATACAGACGCTAGACATCCGACCGTGAGAACAGCCACACTTGGAGAGATGAGAAGAGACGAACACAAACAAAGACGATAGGCAATCGACCGTACGAACAAACACACACAAACGCAATTGGAGACATAAGGAAAGATGGACACAGGCACAAAAGCTAGACAGTCGACGGTAAGATAAGACGTACTTGGACACATGACGACAGATACAGACACAGACCAAGACGTTAGTCAATGGACCGTACGAAAAGACAAAGAAATATAAGGAGATTAACAATTATTATAATAATATACAGGCACAGACGCTATGGGCAATGGACCTTAAGAGAAGACACAATTGGAGACATGAGGAGAGACGGATACAGACGAAGACGCTACACAATGGACCGTAAGAGCAGACACAATTGGAGGCATAAGAAGAGATGAGCACAGACAAAGACGATAGACAATGGATCGTAAGAACAAACGCACACAAACAAAATTGGAGATACAAGGATATTCGGACCCAAACACAGAATCTAGACAATCGACCGCAAGAACATCCATACTTGAAGACATTAGGAGATATACAGACAGAGACGCTAGAGTCTAGACAATGAACCCTAAGAAAAGACACACTTGGAGACATAATTAAAGATGCAGAAACAGACGATAGGCAATGGACCGTTAGAAAAGACACAGGCACAATTGGAGACATCAGGAGAGATACAGATACAGACAATTTGCAATGGAGACATATCAATTGATACTGACACAGACATATGCGCTATATAGACAATGGACCGTTAAAACACACTTGGAGACATAATTAATCAATCAAATAATCAATCAGTATTTTCATTGCTACCAATAACAACAATGACCAGCTAACGTTCACAGTAGACAGAGAGAGACCTGTCTTTAACTGTAAATAACATTCTTAACTAAAGAAGCTCCTAGGCATGCTGTGTCTGTATATAAGGAGATATACACACATAGACTCTACGCAATGTATCGTAAGAACAGCCACATTTAGAGACATGAGGAGGGACACAGACGCAGACCCATACGCTAGACAATGGACCGTAAAAAAACAGTCGGAGACAGTAGGAGAGATATAGACACAGACACAGACGCTGGACAATGGATCCTAAGTCAGACACACCGAGTTATAAGGACAGGTACCTACACAGACGCCAGGCAATGGACCGTAAGAAAAGACGCACTTCATGAGACACGAAAAGACACAGACATAGACTCCAAGTAATGAACCACAAGAACAGACAGAATTGGAGACATAAAGACATATACAGATAGAGACGCTAGACAATGGACCACTAGAACAGATAAACTTCGAGACATAAAGAGACATACGGACACACACGCTAGACAATGGACCGTAAGAGCAGAAACACTTCGAGACATAAATTAAGATACAGAACAGACGCTACGCAATGGACCCTAAGACCAGACCGATTTCGAGACTTAGGAGAGATACAGACACATAGGCTAGGTAATGAACCGTAAGAACAGACACACAGACAGACAGACAGACAGACATACAATTAAACATATTTTTAGACATTATTAGAGATACATACAATATTCGCTAGGCAATTGACCGTAAGAACTGACAGACAGACATTTAAACATATTTTATTTATTTATTTATTACAGTGGTTTTATATAGCGCCGCTTCAAGATTATCTGCTCTATTAATTTTTTAGACATAAGGTGAGATACAGACATATACGCTATTCGATGCCCATAAGAACATTCAGACAGGCAATTGAACATATGTAGAGATATAAGGAGTGATACGTATAGGCACATACCCCAGGCAACTGGAAAAACAGATGGACATACAAACAGACATACAGATAGACAAACATATGTGTCGACAAATTGATTGACAGACAAACATATAGACAAGCAGGCAGACAAACAGATATGTAGACAAACAGATTGACAGAGAAATAGACAAAAATATAGATAAACAGATGGACAAACAGATATATTGACAAACAGACTGACAGACAAACATATAAACAAACAGATAGACAGACACATTAATGCACTTTGGGACATTAAAAGAAAAGTTTATAAAGTTGAAATGATGTTAAAAGAAAAAGTTTATGAAGAATAAAGTTTTTTTAAAGATATTTTTTAGTAAGATTACATTAAAATAATAAGTTTGTGGAAATTATAGGATTACTGTAGAAAAAGAAATTACAAAGATTAAAGGATTACTTTAAAAGAAAAGTGTTATAAAGATTGAAGTTTTACTTTTAAAGAAAATGTTTACGAAGATTAACGGACTATATAATGAGAAAATGACTTTTCCTTTTATAATAATGTTTGCCCTACTGTCACACTGTAGGGCGCCTAGAAATCATTTAAAATGTAAAACTGTTTGAAACACGGTAATACACACGGCGTGAGCTGTAACGGGCAGATTTCACAAAAATAACACCTTTCTTTGCGCTTTCCATGCACGCTACAGACATCAAACTTCCTGAAAGGTTCTGTTTAGGTTACAGTTGCTGGGATAACATCCAGATAATGCTGTCAACTGAATCTCGTGATGCCCGAAGCCTTGTGGTGCTTGAAGGCCATTGATGGGGCGGCTGCCTGCCGGTAATCTTGGCTTCCCAGTAGAGACCGAATAACACTTGTTTTGAACCAAATCTGGCGCCTACTTCCTCCAAGCTTCTTGTAGAGAATGTATGCATTTTCTACATCCACGTCAATCTGTATTACCAGCTTTCTGTACCACTTCAATTAATTTCTCGGTTGTGTGTAGTCAAAAATGCCGTCCAGCTTATCACAAACTAGCCCCATCGGTGCATTTTATAACCGTCAGCAATACGCCTCTCACCATAATGCCCCTCTTGTGTTTCCACTTCAATACTCTGATATTGCCATGTCGATGAACAATAGACTGACCATTTCGTAGTTTTGCAGCTATAACTGCAGCAGGTAGATTCAATAGGCAGTGCACAAACTATTCTTACATGCATTAGGTAGGAGGCAGTACATGTCCATTATTAGTAATAAGCGGCAGGAGATGTTACTGGGACGCTGAACTGACTCTGAACATCCGATACTATGGGACGTACATACAGGTCCGTAGCATACGAACTTATCAAATTTAGGAATTGTTAATACGTCTATAGCAGTTAAAGTGTTATAAGAAAGCGTTTGTGATGATTGAAGGATGACTTTGTAAGGCCGGTCCAAAGACGTCAGCAGAAACAACTAAGTTATTCAAGGCAACTTCCATTAGCTACTCGAAATGTTCACTAGTTATCCATAAAAATAGTATTGTTTCTAGCGACCCATCGTTACCATCACTCGCGTTGTCTTGTTGCTTATATTCATTTGGGTTTTGTTTTGGTGGTGTTGGTTATTGTCTGTGTCGTTGCTGTGACTGTAGCTGTCTGCTGGCTTTTTAGACAGGGAATTAAGTTTGGGGGTGTATTATTGGGTTTGGGATGATCTTTAGGTTTAAGAGTAGGGCTATATTTTAGGCATTATTTCCGTTATCTTCCACCTCCCAATTTCCTTGGGGTGATTTTTAGGTTTTGGAGTAGGGCTGCATTTTAGGCATTATATTCCATTATCTGCCACCTTCTCCCAATTTCCTTGGGGTGATTTTTAGGTTTTGGAGTTGGGCTGTATTTTAGGCATTATATTCCGTTATCTGCCACCTTCTCCCAATTTCCTTGGGGTGATTTTTAGGTTTAAGAGTAGGGCTGTATTTTAGGCATTATAATATTCTGTTCCAGTAATCTTCCACCTTCTCCCATTTTCTCAGACGCTTTTGCTTTTCGCTGCACGTTTCCCACCTCCATTGTCAGAGATGATCTCACAGATGAACTGCTCTATCTGTATTCAGTGCAAATTGTTTGTCGCACATTGTCTGATCTGAGATTAGTTGTTAGGCAAACCAGGAGGAACTAAATTACTACTGGAAAAAACCGTTAAACAGATTTGAACTGTGACAAAGAGCTGTTTGTTCACACTGCTCATTTGTAATCTGTTGATATTATTTGTAGATTGTAAAAAAGTTTTTGAATTGTACAGTATGTTGCTCTTTAGAATGTCTGCTTTACGCGCTCAATGACTGTTGTAAACAATTTTTGACCTGAAAGACAGTTGCAAAAACTTGCTCACATTATGTATTTGAATTGGTTAGTTTAAAGTGTTAAAAAATTTATTGATGAAAAAAATTGTTTTGGAATTTTGTTTTTGTGCATGCAATTGATGAGTGATGCTTTGTGATGTCTGTCCTCTGGTAAGACTCTGTCATACTATCTGTATTTCTTCCTTTCTTACTTTGTTCTGCCATCTTTGCTATTGTTGGGCACAGTAGCCAAATGGATGGAGCGCTTGGCCTGTAGTGCCGAAAGTACGGGGTTTGAGCCCAGGGGCGCCCGCAGCGTAACGCACTGGACGCACGTGCGTCCACTCACCAAATCAAATCCGTACAAGGAATAGGCATCACATCGATATTTTTGTTAAACGGCAATACGGCATTAGATTAAACGGCATTAAAGCATTAGATGTTATCTAGTCAGTACTCCATCTATGGCAGCTATTTCAATTTTTTTACTTATATATATATCTACGGCAGCAGAGCGGTGAAGCGGCCATATTATTTGTTTACGAGAAGGCTGTGCGTCCAATTTTTAAGCCTGCGAGCGCCTCTGTTTGAGCCTTTATTTAGGCAGTCATTGTGTAGAGACCTTGAGCAAGTCCTTCACTCACAGTTGCTCAGCGTCATCGATGTTCTGTCGTATGGTTGTGTCTGAACTTTGGAAGGAGGGCAGTATCAAATACAGTTGTATTGCATTGTCTCAGGTGCAAACCCGTTATCACTGATCTACAGACTTGGCATGATACCAAACAGAACACGATTGGGAGAGGATAGTTCTGCTCATCATCATCAATTTCAAATATTAGAATTAAATACAGGCAATTGTCAAATTCTACTATTTAGGATCAATGAGCATCGTTATTAGTGCAAAAAATAAGATTAATATTCATAATGAATTTTTGGTTTCATAGCTTACCCTTTGTATGATTTGCTGCTATACAGCTATCGTTATCTAAGGAATGCTTGTCTCTAGACTACATGGGGAAGGAGTTTCGATTAATTGGAAGAGTAAGAACGCTAAACCGTCCCATCATTCCTCCCCTTGATTTCAGTCAGACTGATGCCATACTCCAGTTTCTCCATTAGTTCGGTTTACAGCAACTCAGTTAATGTCATCTGCATTGTTACAGCGACACAATGGAAGTTGTTAGGTAACTGGCCCAGGATCGTTACATGGAGTCCCTCAGCAAGTTCGAACCTGCAACCGTTAGGTCGCAGATCAAGTGTGATAGTAATAGACCGCTATGTCACCTTAGATGTACTAAAGTACTGTTTTGTTAATTGGTCTATTACATTCTGCCACCCGAAGTTATACTAGTGAAATATTTTGATACAAGACAATGCCACACAGTACAAAATTATTATGCAAGACAATGCAGAAGAATTTGCAATTGATTCAGTGCTCATCGCATACTGTACATGCCTACCTAGGCCTATACCCCATCTGCCTCTACAGTGTTGGGAAGGAGTAGGAAGAATGCCCTGCCATCATGCCAATAAACATTCAAAGGGTCGTGTGTTGGCCCAATATGGGAACACACTGGCTTTGTATAGGAAGGTTAGTTGGGCCTCCCCAGTACTTTAAGTACGTTTGCGCCATTGTTTTGTCATTGTTCTGTTTGCCTACGTCTTACCTTTTGTCTCATGCTTGATTTTCTAAATAGCGCCCTACCTGGATGCTTTAAGCACCTGGAGTCGGTTAGCTGGAATGTTAAAATAAAGCGGCATAGAAATGTATAGGAGCCCATGCATAAACCTACGAATCTGAGGCGTGTCCTGGATGGATAGACACTGGCTTACTTAGCAACATTGGTAGAGCCATAGACCACTTAAATTACCAACAGGACGGTAGGCGCTCAGCCTCGGGACTTGGATTTTGGGTCCATTGTCGAGTTACTCTTTTTATCACAAAAATGAACGAAGAGTCCGGTTTTTTGTCTTGACGAGAGCTACATCTGGGAAGAATATATGAGCGAGAGTGCGTGTGGTGTCCTGTTCACCTCTCGACGGTGGCTCATTTCAAAGATTTAAATCTCTGGCTATAGGCCTACGCTTAAACAGCGTGGCGCCTATACAATCGGGCAGTGGTGAAGAATCTCAGATGATCAATAAGCTATAGAGAAACGTGTACATTTACAGTTAGAAGTTACAATGAAGAAAAGCCGAGACGAATATGCTTGAACAAAATAATAATGAGACAGAATAGGATCTAATAGTTTGCATTATGGGCATCTTTTGCGAATGCGGTGTTGCTTAGAAGCTACGAACTGTCTCAACTTTTCAAGAATTCCTACCCTCACAATCACATCTAAAGATCCTCCACACATTACTCCAGAAATAAAGCGATTGCTTCGACTTAAAAACCGACTCATGCGGAAAGGAAAAAATGAGAAAGCCGAAGCTTTAACTCTTAGGATTGCTAAAGCCATCTCAAAAAAGAATGCATCATTCCTTAAATATTCCAACCCTCGAGAAAGTCCTCAATCCCTTTGGAAGAAAGTAAATCTACTCACTAAGAAACCAAACCATCCCTCAACATCCTCATCAATAAGTGCAGACGATCTAAATAAATTTTTTGCTGACGCCTCCACTGATCCTAATTATATAGCTCCCCTCTTTAAAGCTACTACCACCTCTCAGCAGACTCTTGTAACAGAAACTAGAATATTCAATTTACTAGATCATCTTAAACATACTGCAGATGGCCATGATGGCCTTCCTGCTTGGTTTCTTAGAATAACTGCACCTGGTTATTCCTATGTCCTTTCCCAACTAATCAACCATCATTAATTCAATCTTTTGTTCCTAGCCAATGGAAAACTGCCATCATACGTCCCAAGGCCAAGATCTCTCATCCAACAAAACCTTCTGATTTCCGACCTATTTCCGTTCTTTCTGTTTTATCTAGACTTGTTGAACGTATAGTAGTCCAGTCCTTTATCTATCCTAGTTTTCAAAGCTTGCCAAAACATATTTCCCTTCATGATCAATTTGCATTTAAACCTACTGGTTCTACCACTGCAGCAATAACCTCTATCATACATCATGCAACAGACCTTCTCAAAAATAATAAATATGTTATCATGATCTCTATGGATTTTTCTAAAGCTTTTGATTCTGTCAGTCACTCTGCCATTGCACACTTACTAGCTTCACTTTCCCTTCCAGACAATATATATAACTGGTTAATTAACTATCTCCAAGACAGGAACCACTATACCATTTTTAATGGAACCAAATCCATCATCATCTCAATTAATGCCAGTGTTGTACAGGGATCAGTTTTCGGCCCCACTGGATTTATTGTCTGTATCTCTGATCTCCATCCTATTCACCATCAAAATCGTCTATCCAAATATGCTGATGATACATACTTATTAATTGGATCCAATTCATTAAATACAGCCAATGATGAAATCCAACATATTTACAATTGGTCTGAAACAAAGAACCTGAAAATCAATCCTGATAAAACTCGGGAAATGGCTATCATCAAACGCAACCAACCCTCACTTTCTGACAACCCTTCAATCACAGGAGTTAAACGGTCAACATCAATCAAGATTCTCGGAGTCACCATCGGAGAAAAATTAACAGTCACTGAGCACATCAATCAACTGATAAAAAGTGGAACCTCCTCCTTTTTTGCACTAAGAACTATCAAAAATCATGGAGCATCTCAAGACTCACTACATCTCATCACTAATGCAACAATCGTATCTAGAACCTTATATGCTTCTCCAGCCTGGTGGGGCCTTATAAGTGGCAAGGATAAATTGCGCCTTGAACAATTCCTGAACAAACTCAAACGATTTGGATATGTTCAAACTATCTCTCCCTCCATAGCTGAGCTTGTGCTCAAAGCCGAAATGGCCTTATTTAAAGCAGCTTTACTCAATGAAAATCACTCAATTAGATGTTTATTCCCAACCAACCATATTACTCCTTACTCCCTAAGAAATCGTCCTCACAATTTTAATCTACCAGATAAAGACTCTCGAAACTTCATATCTAGAATGTTATTTTCTAACTCTTACTAAGCTATTATTAACAATTAACAATTTTAATTCACTTCCTTGTACACCTACAGCGTTATGTCTGTTGTTTCATTAAACGAATATAAACATAAACATATCTGATCATCCGCCTTCCAATTCTTCTCGACCTAAGCGACACCCGCCTTAGCAGCTGCTCTGACTCTTCTCTTGATCTGGAACCACTGGAAAACCGGATTCAGACCTCCTCTTGGCTATCCTTTGGAAAACCCCTTCTGGCTTGACAATGCGCTCGTGAATAAGCTGGTGCCCTGCGCTTAGCTTTCGAGTGGAGTTTACGATTACGACACCAACGACTTGTGAGGTTTCCAGATTGGATTAGAAGCGTGTATATATACATACATACATACATTATACATGCATGAAGACAAAGATGCATGCATACATGCATACATACATACATACATACATACATACATACATACATACATACATACATACATACATAAATACATGAATATATACATGCATACATACATAGGTACATACATGCATACATGAATACGTGCATATATACATAAATTATACAAAATTTATACATGCATGAAGACATAAATGCATACATACATATATGCATACATATATTTTACACACATGAATACATACATGCATATATGCAATGCATACATACATGCATATATACATTACACAGCGGTCTATATACATACATATCTGCGAGTCATTTCAGACAGATGAGATGAGAAGGATGACTGTCTAATAAAAAGCATCTCTTATAACAACCACGATTTGACGACAATCGCTGTAAGTTTACACACTGCAGTCGAAATAGCGCTGAGATTGTCTGCTGAGAGTCACTTGGATCATTTCAACATTTCAGTCACTTGTTCTTATTTCAGTTCTTCTGACTGGTGTTTGTTCTGCTGGCGAAGCTTATTGAATTGGTTTCGTTGATTTCATCGTTAGACCGAGGTATCTGAGAAACTGTTCTGTTGGTCAACGCTGGACGATGACGAGTGACGGGTCTTAGGCTCGGCTGAGGTTTTCATCGGAATCTGAGGTCGAACCAATTCACTCTTCACTTCGACTCTGCTCAACAGCTTCCGGTATTCGGCGGACAGATCCTATCACAACCAGGAATCGACAATTGGCATCATCGCTGTCCTATACAACAACCGCCGCAGCTGTCATCATCATCATCATCATCATCATCATCATCATCATCATCATCATCATCATCATCATCATCATCATCATCATCATCACCACCACCACTATCAACAACGTCATCGTCATCAACATCATCATCATCATCTTCGTCTCCAGCGTCATCATTTTAGCCCAAACCACCAATTTCTTCGACAGCCGGCCGCTCGTAAGTGCCATATCTGGCGCTGTAACTTACTCCTGAGAACGACAGTATTACATGTATAGAGGTCAAAACAGATCTGCCTAGGCCTGTTCCGAACAAAAGTCCGTGGTGCTCTTAAATAGTGACAGTCGACCAAGTGCGCGGATCTACAACATAATGAGGCCATTTAAGGACAGAGGAGAACAATTGTTTCGACTTTTTTTTAATCGCCTCACCTTAGACGCAAGATTCAGTCGAAAGCTAGAATCCTCCAGTCTCACAATTTCTGAGGTCAGGATCTTAAATCTAAAACCAAAATTTAGGCATACTCACATTAGGCTAGGTCTAGATTCCAATAGAGAGAGACAGAAAGAGAGACAGAGAGAGAGCCTGTTTTATTCTGTTGTTTTTGTTTCACTAAGATATTATTTTAATTGCCATATCATATCAATATGATAGCAATTAAACATATTCTTCCTACTTCATCCTTCATACTATATCTGTCTATCATATCATATACATATGCCGACGTAATCAAGTTTAAAGGAAAATAAGTAAGAGGAGGGTGCAGACCGCTCTTTGAAGTGATCGAGTGTTCGCTGATGTTCTTTGGTCTTTTGTTCTAGCATTTCCATTGTCTCTTTCTTGCTCTGCTCCTCGACGTAACGAACGGACTGCAGCGTCTTTTCACGAAATCTCTCCTGACACAATTTAGCACAGGTGATTTAGGTAACGTAAGATGAAACATAAATCAAGGAAGTGACCTATCGAAACGAGGTGCAAACATATACATAATATATGTATTATATATAATATTATATATATGCAGTACGACATTCACGTACAAGTTCAGATAAGTTGTGTTAAAGTAAGTCGAAAGATAAGGTCAGATAAATTATGATAAAGTAGCCTAAGTTGCAAGATAAGATAAGTAGTCTAATGATAAAGTAAGTCGCAAGATAAGATGAGGTAAATTGAGTAACTGCTCGTTTTCGCTGGAGTTGTTTCCAGAGAAGTTGTTTAAGCTTCGGGCGCAAATTCTATGAAAGCAGTTGGACGATTGAACGACCGAATTGCTCAGGATCAACTAGTTGCTCAATAAAGAATCTGTCACACGCTACAACGGGATCAGAATCTTGAACGGCGCAGTGAAAGGCTACAACGTCTGAATAGGTTGACTTTATAGGCCCTACTTCGTGCGATAATATTAAGTATGCGTCTAAGCAATATTTTCTTGGTCTTTAATCAGTTTTGATTGTCTTAGGGGTCAGAATTAAGCCAGTGCTAATAAAATAATAATTATTATTATTATTTGGTCTGCTATTGTTATTCTCATCATCAGTAGGCCCTATCGTTGTTCCCAGTGTTTCCTGCTATTGTTGCTGTTAAATATGTTAAATTTCTTCCGGAGGCGTTTGTTTCGAAGACTCGGGGTAACTGCAACGTAGGAAAGATAATGGCTTATTCTGAGGAGCAGCCTCTATCAACAATGTTCGTCACGGTCTAACGCTACTCGTAACAACAGATATATTCGGAGCCAGACAACGATAGGGCTACTTAGGCCTACTCGCGCAATGCGTAAGTTGTCCGCAATTTTTCTTTCCTTTTCGAGGGCAAATTCGTTTCTTAGTCGTGTTTTGAGTTGTGCCGTTTCTTGACGAACACCCAGGCGTCGTCCTATGTCGAACTGTTGAACCGCAAGATCCAAGTCATCTGATATTTCCCTCTCCAGTTCCCTGTAATGAAACCCAAGTCATCTGACATCTCCCTCCCTCTCTAGCTGAAAAGCCTAATTGTTAAATTCTATAGCGGCGCCACAGGTCTAACCTGCTGAGCAGAGCAGTACATCATCGCTTCGCATCGCTCTGGCGACTCAACAGGTTGAGATGGTAATGGAGTCATTACATCCGGACTAGCCTATGTTTTTGTGAAACGGATCGATTCAGTTCGATAACGCGTCGCGCCTTTTTTGTAGGAGGGTAGCTGATTGAATCCCATCCGCTAAGGATTTTGTATCTCAGGCTGGCATTTGTCTGCGGTCGGGGACCTCAAACGGCGGAAGCTTTAATACAAACTGGTAGTGTGTTCGAAGGATTTCAACAGGTTAAATATTGAAATGAACAAATTCTAGAGTTTCTGCGGCCCCTGCAGAAGGAGCATATATTAATGCATTCAAGTTACATATAGTGATTTTAAAAAAAAGCAGTTATAGGCTGAATAAACAATGGAAGGGTCACTTCATTGGGGCAGAGCGCTGGGGGCTGGCAAGTAGCGTTTGTGGAGCACTGGCGTCTGTTGAAAACCAGAAAAGTTATTGAAGACGAAAGACGACGACTCCAACTCAAAATCTAACTTCCTATTCTACAACATCTTCTCATCTCAACTCGACTACTCATAAAAATCTTAAAACATCCACAATACTCTGGCTCGTGCAGTCACCAAAACTCCCAAACACAACAACGTAACACCGGTTCTCATATCACTTCATTGGCTAAAGCCCCTCAATGCATCTACTACCAAAATGTGTTTCTAACCTACAATGCCTTGCACATTCCTAAATATCCTTACATCGAACAACCTGGATCTGGGCAGACTTGATCCGATATAGCGCTAGGATATAACCTGGTATCTCTGTTAGCGCCCTTTTGTGTGGCGCTGAGAAATTTCGGAGCAGTACATCTGCATTAGGTCTGCATGCTAGTAATATGATAATATAGAAGTATGATAAAGAAAGTCTTCAACGCAATACGTCAAAAAGCATGGCTTTAGTGAGGAATAGCCATTCGGAAATGATGTACCTTGATCACTCATATTTTTACATTAGAGTAACCTTCCTTACAAAGTAATGAAATAAGAAGAGACGATTGTTCTTACTTATCAAGACTCTTGAGCCTGACTTCCATGTTCTCGAAAAATTCTTTCACCTGACGCTCGGCCATTGTCTGATAATTCTGACAAAGAAGTTCCGATTATTGATCGTTTACAGAAAACACCGTGAATAAGCAGATGATGCCGTCATTCTTAATTATAAACGATTACCTGTGAGCTGTGACCGTATTTCTTCTCAGGTATGGCGCTAATAGTTTCTACGAAGAGATTTTATGCCACATGGACATAATTTTCAAAGCAAAATCAAAAGCTTATTTTGATGATGCATAACAATCAGCCACTAGGCTAGTCATGGTGATAACCCACATTGAAATAATGAACAGATGCAAATGAACGATGAAGATAACGTCACGAGGATGTGGAAAAGGACGAGGGAGAAGAAGAAGATAGAAAGATGGAAGAAAGAAACTCGGTCGAAGAAGAAGGAAGAAAATAGGAATGGGAAAGGCTAAGGAACACGAGAAGGAAGCGAAAAGGAAGAAGAATTAGAACGAAAAGGGGAAGAGTAGAAGGACTGTATTATGTGATGCGGAATGTTGTCTCCTACACATCGATAAGTTTCTTCTGCCAATTGCAACACGTAGTATACGAAACAGTAAATATGCATTTATTTTGTTCTGCCCTCACTGACTGCCGTGTACAGAGAGCTTTGATTGCTCTTATACATATGCACATTCTACTGACTTACATATGCTGTGATATATATATATATATATATAATATATATATATAATATTCGTAAACATGTGATTATTAGAAAGTTCATGGATGGACTCCAGAGCAGATCACTGTTTGCAGCGATCTCAATTTCGATGTCAGTCGATACGTCAATCATAAGACTGATTAAGTAAGCTACTCTGCCTGTAAGTAAATCAGTCGCCACTTCTAACCTGTTGTTGGTGGAACAATTCTAGTGCCTGGTCCTTTTCCATCTCTTGTCGAAGTTTCTTCAGAGCCAGTTTCATCTGGCACTGATGCACTTGGTCCGCCTGTGTCATCGCCTCTTCCACAGCCAACCACCTACTCATGTTGTCAGGCTGTTGTGCCTCCAATGCGCTCATCGCCTCGCTGCCGATATCTGTTGACCAAAGTATCAGAACGAATTGAGACAATCATTTAGCTCCCTACACAGAGCCTCTATCAATAGCATGCGAAGTGTTTAGGCTGAAGGTGTAACCAAGCGAAGTTTAGCGGGAAGCTGTCTTAATTCGGTGTGGCGCATGTTCAAGATGAGAAATTTAATATTACTCAGTCACATGACGATCCTGATGCGAGCAAATATTCACCCTGACAGATAATAGAAAAGTTTTTAATATGGGAAACACCTGTATTGACCAACTTCATCATTTTCAAATAGGCTTTCGTCAGTGTGCATATAGAGATTCAATATGGAAGATAATGAAGAGTTATGGAATTCCACCAAAGATCTTGCCATTATCAGGAGCTTCTATGATGGCAGTCGATTTGCATTGAGATTTGAGGGCAAGGTGGGAGAATGGTTTCAGATCATGGCAGGAGTACGACAGGGTTGTGTGTTGTCACCAATGATTTTTACCCTGGTTGTGGATTGGGTGATGACGAGAATGGCAGTGGATGATGGATGATCATTCGGGACTGAAGCGGATGAATGGAGACAGGTTGAAACACCTGGATTTTGCAGACGATGTCGTTCTACTGGACAGTACTTGGAAGGGCATGACACACAGAACACAAGAAGAGACGGCAAAGGTGGGATCCAGATAAAACAAGATCACGATGGTTGGAAAATGGAATGAAGCTGACAGGATAATGATTGACGACAGAGAGGTTGGGTCCGTAGACGAATGCTTTTACCTCGGTATGTTAATAACAGTAGACATTAATTGTGAAAAGGAAGTTAACGATACGCATCAGGAAGGCAGATGCTGCATTTGGGAGGCCCGAAAGGATATGGAAAAGCATCGGATGCAGTATGAAGACTAAAGATTTCTTTTTATTATGCCATAGTGTTTACCACGCTGCTGTACGGATCTGAGACCTGGATAATGACAGTGGCAAACAAGGAAAGACTGGAGGCGGCACATCATAGGGGGCTGAGGAGAATTCTGCATGTTTCATGGTGTGATTAACTACCGAATAAAACACAAAAGAGTGGACGGAAGAAGATGTATCGAAAATACCAAGAAAGAGGAGATCAAAATGGATGGGACATGTTGCTATGGACAAGGATAGAAGAGTCAACCAAGTGATGAGCTGGATCCCTGAGTGAAGAAGGAAAAGAGGAAGACCACGGAAAATTGCCGGACTCCATCAAGGATGACTTGAGGTGCTTGGAGGTGTTGTGGAACGAAGCTGAAAGAAGACAGTGGACAGAGACGAATGGGCTTCTCGATGTGCAGACCTGCATGGATGGGAAGGACTAAGCACTAAGTAAGTAAGTAGGTAATCACAGGAGTATGAAACGTCGAAATGAATATGAGTCTAATTTTGTGTCTAATCCAGTAATCACTGGTCCAGTGGGCTCATGAGGGGAAATATCGTATATTTTACTCCGTTAGGTGGCGTATGTATAGCAGAGGACATTGAAAGGCCTTGCGATATGAGTTGTGACAAGTAAACAGTGCCGCAATATTGTTGGTGTTCGAGACTAACAGTAAGCAGACTATGATATGTAGAATTTTATGTCCGCTTTTACTTCAACGTCACACATCAGGGCGACAATCCCCGTTGTCCATCAGTGTGCTGGAGATCAGACTAAAACGGCTTCTCAGGCAGATTTATATTTTAGCAAAGGCAGTAACATTGTATTGTATTGTATTGTATCTAAACATTTATAAAGCGCCTCTCACAGTATTCGCTAATCAGAGGCGCTCCCAGTGCGAAAGACCCAGTGAATAGTAAGTGGTTTTAAGACAGCGGAACGAGGCACTTGGGCCACCAGCTAATAAAGAGGCACGTGTCAATGGAGGAAGTTGATTCCATAGAGCAGGACCAATGCAAGAAAAGGCTCGAGTTTTGGCCATAGTGGTCCTGGCTCGTGGTACAAGAAGGTCATGGCGATTAAGCGATCGCAATGGACGGAAGGAAGTAGCTGAAATTGGCAGACGAACAATGTCACAGAGGTACTTGGGTGCTAAGCCTGTACAGGACCGAAGGACTAAAGTGAGAACCTTCAGCTGAATCCGAGCAGTAAGGGGAAGCCAATGAAGATGATCAAACATGAAAGAGGAAATATGAGACCAGCGAGGAAGTCGGGCTATTAATCTGGCTGCAGCATTTAAAACAGTCTGGAGGGGGAAAGACGGACTTTTGGCAGCCCAATCAAAACAGAATTACAGTAGTTAATTCTGGAGCAGATGAAGGCGTGGATGATAGTGGTAAAAACGGAGGAGGAGACAGATCGTCGGATTGCTCTAAGCCGTCTCAGGTGAAAGTAAGAAGAACGGGTAAGATTAGCAATGTGTTCAGAAAAGGTGAGCATACTGTCAAGGACAACACCAAGGTCACGGACACTAGAGAGAACAGTGAATGACGGGAATTTCTCAGCAAGAAGTGGGAAGTCTAGTTTGAGGAGCTGCTGACGAGTACCAAACCATATAAGCTGCGTCTTAGTTGGGTTCAAAGAGAGACGATTACAAGACAGCCAAAGGTGTAAATCACGTGAGAGAGCATCAATGCGTCCAGTTAATGCAAGCTGTGCAGAGGGAGTGCCATGAACTAGCGCCTGGGCGTCATCTGCATAAAGATGACCAGTTGATAAGTGCTTCGCAAATATAGCGGAAATGTCAGCCGTGTATATGAGGTAAAGGAGAGGGCCTAAGACAGAGCCATGTGGCACCCCAAATTTAACTCTGACCCAATGGGTTCTGGAGTCTCCGCAGATAACCATTTGCGTACGATCAGCAAGGTAAGACCGGAACCAAAGAAGTGGAAGGTCATGGATGCCACATGAGGTTTCAAGTCGCTGCAATAAGATGTCATGATCTACCATGTCAAAGGCAGCAGAGACATCCAAGAGTGCTAACAGAGAGAGTTCCGATCGATCAATAGCAGAATAAATGTCAGAAAGTATGGAGAGCAAGACCGTTTCGGTGGAATGATGAGCCCTATAAGAATATAAGAATCAGACGCACATATCGTAAGTCAATGACCAGATTTACCTAGAATGCGAGAGTGTCCTTGTTGCTGAATGGTCTTCGTATTTTTCTGTAGAATTAATTCCAGGAAGTCTAATTGATCCTTTCTGTCACCTGAATTGTTTGGCAACGACATATTTGCAACGAATCTTCACTTGTAAAGGAACTGATTCTTTTGACACCGGATATCAAACTTTCGTTGCAGCCTTACATTTACATTTAACAGTATTAACTGATGTAATATATAATAGAGTCATAACCACGGAAAATATATAAAACAATCTGCGGAAAAACTGTCATTAGCAAGTCGTTAGAACAGCTGTTTCGTAATTGGTTTGTGACGAAAACGTTACATAAGATAACGTCATCATTTATGTCACGTTTCTTTGTTTCTCTAATGTAGCTTCAATGCGCGGATTGCAGTTCAGCTTCTATAATGGACTAAGACTAAGATCATAGGCGCTCTGCGTTCATCGTGTTTAAACTCCGGTGCGTCAACTCAAGGTCCATCTCGCTCCTCTCCAGCCCGTTCTCAATGCTGCTGCTAGACTAATTGCCCGTCTAGACAATTGCCCGTCTTCCTGGATTCTGTCATATCACCACATTTGTGGCAAAATAACTCTAGTGGGTCAAGCTTTCTGCCCGCATCCAATTCAAGGACCCTCATCCTTGTCTCTAACGCTCAACTTGGTTTCGCTCCAAAATATTTCAGTGACTTAATTCATCACCCTCATTCTGCTGCTTCTCTCCGTCCTCTTCGTTCCTCTGACCGTTTGGACCTTCTGGTTCCCCGTGTCAGGACTTCGCTGGCTCAATCTAGGTCTGTTGCTTCCATTGGCCGTGCTCTTTGGAATGAGCTTCCTCCGTTCGTTCGTTCTTCTGTTCTCTCAAGTAACGTCTCTTCCTTTTTTACCTTTCCTAAAACTTGCTTTTCTTTCGGGGTCTCTCGCACTGTGAGCACTTCTAATGGCTCTCTCGCCAGAGGCGCTTTATAAATGCCCGAATACCATACAATACAATACACTGTCTCATTTTCGTCGTCCGACACGGACACCTTCCTCATTCAGTTCCGCGGATGACTTGTCGCACAAATGCTTAATTAAACACGCATAGTAGGAACTACACTTATCATAGCGCTTTAGTAATACCACATGGAGGTGCTACCCAAGCCAGCACAAATAGGGGAAAAGTTCAATAAATTATAAGTAACGTTTCATCAGTGAGCAAACATTGTTAAGACAATTTGAAAAATAACCAGTGCCGAGCTCCCGCATGCACGTAGAGCCCAAACAACGAACACCCATCCAGAGTCGACAGATGCCACAATGTCCAGAGTACCTGGACCGTGTTGCACCGGAGATGATGTCCTCAACGCACGGTTGCCTCGCCATCCAGCACTACCTCGAAGTTGGTAAACAATGATATCCTTCGGACTATAAGGTCTGTTCAAGACATACACTAGCCAGCAGCCAACAATCGGCCGATTGGTCGTGTAACCTCTGAATAATTGACGGTCGACGCCATTCAAAAGACTATCCTTTTCTTACCCTTATCGAAATCAATAGAACCCGAATCTCAATATTATTTTCGTATGTCAAATCACATGTATGTATGTATGTATGTATGTATGTATGTATGTATGTATGTATGTATGTATGTATGTATGTATGTATGTATGTATGTATGTATGTATGTATGTATGTATGTATGTACAAAACAGTCATGATGAGCGTAAAGACACCAAGTGGCGCAACATATATCTTAGAGACTACTAATGAAGCACACTCTGAATAATCAAACTGTGTTTCAAATGCTGCTTAAATTGTGGCCTAGGCCTACTAGTAAAATTTTAGTGCACCTTTGATATATACTTAGCACCTTTCATCAACTACGTGTTTTAGTGCGGGATTTGTACAAGAATTGTGCGTTCCAAGTGCAACGCAATGTGTAGTTATATTCATGGAAACGTTACAGAGTCATTTTCCGGTATTTGGCTAAATTGGAAATACGGCTGTCCCCGGTCATTTCTCAGAAAACAATACCTAATCTCATCATGCTAAGTGATTAGATTAAAACGTTAGTGATCAGTCAACAATTTAAGACCTTTGAAAGTAATTCAGAGCAATAAAATAATTTATTAAAATTCAATTTGAATTAAAAATGTTCCACTCCGTTACCGTCCCTAGGCTATAGTACATATTGATTCGTCTACAATTCCAAAATGATTTGCATTAAACCAAAAAATGTGTATGTTTCTTTTATAATAAACATAATTGTATATTTCTAAAAACAACTTTGTAAACGGGATCTTCAGTATAATTTTTTTAAATATATTTTAACTTGTCCCCGGAAAATTATGTCCGCTCCGTTAACATGTAAAAATGATCTCGTATCTCACAACCCTTTCAGTTCTTTGGTCTCGCAACTTAAGACATCTCTTCTGTGAATATCTATGTAAGTAAGTATGTCTTAATACAGGATCTGAATGCTAAGACAAATTTCTTACAAATTTTCATTTATTACGTACCTGATGTGTTTTTCTAAAATACATCCACTCCGTTACTGCATTTTTGCAATGATCTCTAAAAAAAGGTTGCGTTGTTGACGGTTCCCTTTTCTTGTGGTGTTTTTACACTTCAACTAAAGAATCAACGATCCTAGGACTGCAGTGTACATCGGACGATTATGGGGTAGGCCTAGTGGTATGTTTTATGATTTAGTTACAACTTCTCATTTTGTTCAACCATTTTGATCTACCTAACTATTCGCTTACATGACTGACGATATATCAACAATAGATTCCCGAATTATATTAAATAAATTGAGACGATTGCTTACAAACGAAAGATGCAAGATGATGTTCTCAATCGGCAAGCGTCAAACTTAACGTCTGACAAAAGCGCACTGTTGCCGTGACATTGACATTCGTCCTCGTGAAAGACTGAAGCGCTGCTATTCTAGTGTGCTCGGATATTTCCATCAAAACGAACTAGGTTACACTGACATCTCGAGAACTATTGAATTCACCAGGTACAGGGTCCGATTTGTCAAAAAAGAAGCAGGGGGGTCGGAAATCTATACAAATAATAAAAATGTATTAAGCCATAATTAATTTTTTTACTCGTTATTTTGTAAATGAGGTCAACGAACTTCCATAATATGTCAAAATTCTGCAATGACCAACAGTCAACTACGATGCAATTAAAAGGAGTTTTCAGTCGCAGTTTTAGCTGAAATAATATACTTATTGGAACAACAAATTGTAGGCCTACACAGAAGCGTTAGACGTGACTAAATTGCACTGAAAGATGAAATACAAGTACACAACAAAAGCTATCAAACCAATGCACCAAGTAGTGTCATTGGAAATACTAGCAAACCCGATGAACCAGTGCACCAAGTACACTAGTACAGCCACTATAAAAAAAAGCTGTGCATATTTCTTTTGTTTGTGCACAATAGTCGCCTTGCCATTTGGCTTATCTAAGGCATCATGGCGCCCAGACTTCAGCCAGGAAATAACGTATAGGGCCTAATCCTGGCATTCCAAGATGTTAGAGATGGCCCGTTAATGATGATGCAAGTTCATTTGGCTAAAGCCACGCTCGCAAACTGCAGACGATATGAGCAGAATCTTCAAAGCCTGCTTAAGTGTTGCGAGATGAGACCCCATATGTTGGCCTTGTTTGTATGTATAGAGTAGGCCTACTCGATCACAATCTGGGAATTGTGACTTATTGTTAATTAATTTTTTTAAATATGAAAATAAATTGGGAAGATCATTTCATTTCACTTATAAATAAAGTGTCATCTATTATATTAAGAGGTTCAAATACAAACAAAAGGATAAGCTTTAAGATTCTTATCCAGTTTTTAATAGCAATTGTTGATACAGACAAAGAAAGAAATTAAAAATAGTGATAGATGGGAGTGGGACCTCCAAACTAAAAACAGATAGATTGAGTCAGTTAATTACCTCAGTTAAGCCTACAGTTGGCTCTAAATTTGAATAGGCCCAATAGGACTTTGCGCACTTTGACATTGGCAGTCATCAATAAACTGATTAAAATTCAGTTGACGTAGAATATCACTCTCTATGCTCAACGCTGCAGGGTGGCTATAGGTCTCTCATGTGTCATACATGCGCGAAGCGTGTTCTTAATTGTCTTCGTCTTAGAAAATGAGCATTCAGCACTACAGTTTGTGACCACGAGAACCAAGTACATTCTTAACATAATTTCCACATTTGGAAATGAACTTTCAACACCTTTGCCATGTCTTGGTACAAGAACTGCTCCTGACTTACGTTGAGGCCTGCCCTACCTGTCTCGTGTTTAAACATTTGACAAAATAAGAACACTGCATATATTATGAGCTCATTGCCAAGGCTTTCATCGAGGTCATCGCCATATATTGCTACAAGGTTTTTCTCTGAGTTGTGTATTTCTTCATCACTACAAGATTCAAGCCTAGATAGAAAACCAAACTTTGAGCAGAGTAGTTCGTATGATGCAAGCCTTCTTGTCAACTCGGTTGTGAATTGATCACCGATGGGCAGAAAATTGTCAATCCGAAACTTCTCTGAAGCAGAGTGCACAGCTTCTGGGGTTCCACCATAATCCTGTGGTAGGAGACGTACGTTTTGATGACGTGTTCTTGTTTGAACATATTCTGCCGTTCCACAACAGAGTCAGACTCGGCAGAGCGGAAAAGTTGTTAAACTGGCGGTTGTTCGACAACAACTGCATCATCACCAGTGACTTTATATAGGCACAGATGAGCCTGCATTTTGACCATCACCAGCAGATGTACTAATAGCTTTTGCTTGAAGGAAAACAGGAAAACTACTTTGCAAGTAGATGTGCACTCTAGTCTAGGTCAATCGAGGTCAAAAGCGCCAGCGAACGCTGGACAGAATGCCACTGTCTGCTTGACCTTTACCCCGCAACTGGATGCTCGTGGTGTCGGAGCCGATGTGCCCAAGGCGAGGACCCCGGGCATGAAGGCGCCTGAGGGGCTGGCTTGTGCAGGGACTGCGGTCCGTTTGTTGTCTGCTCACTCTGCTGTATGTTTGGTCATGCCCTGCGAAATATCTCTGACACTGCCTCTGCCTAAGCTACACAGTAGACGACCTCAGCTTGAGTTAAAAGTAACTTAATCCGTCAACAGCTGAAGATGCCAAGCTTAAAGCGCTACTCGTGAACAATATTTACGTGATATTTCAAAATTAGGGTAGGGGCCTACCGACTGGATAATAAATAATTACCCAAAGGTGACAAGGCAGTTACTACTGCTTGCGATTGGTCATAATGGAGTCGTTTGGTGTAGGACTCAGGGTAATGAATTTGAGGGGGTCAAGCCGACCCCCCGGGGGGCCGGCAAAAGGCTTGAAGC
This sequence comes from Allolobophora icterica, assembly GCA_963556255.1. Lineage (NCBI taxonomy): Eukaryota > Metazoa > Annelida > Clitellata > Crassiclitellata > Lumbricidae > Allolobophora > Allolobophora icterica. The sequence goes on along the minus strand of OY744603.1, from coordinate 48,104,807 downwards.
AGGGGGGTCAAAAAAAGAAGCATGGGGTCCAACCCCCCCGACCCCCCCCCCGGCAAATCGGACCCTGACCAGGTATATACAGAATCTGTGGAGTCATTAGCGACATCAAGATGAGACGATAAGGAACTGGCGAGATGAACAATAACTCCTGAAATAACTTACAGTGGGTGAAACAGTAACTGATAGCAAGGATAGACGAAGAGGATAATTTGACCAACAGTATTCTCTTCAGCAGTTTATAGACAAGAAATGACAAATAACACGCGGAATCTAACATCTGGCTTAACTATCGACCGTTAAAGATCTCTTTCCAACGAGATGTCTTAAGGCGAGATTCAGTACGTGATGTCAGAAATGTTCATCACTACATATTTACAAAGGCACAAATTGGAATGCTCCAGGAAGCGCTTCATCAACTAAGTACCTATTATATCATTCCTAAATGAACAGAGTCTTTGTAAACCGGCGGGACAGTCACTGTCAGCGGCAAATAAGGTTGGTCATTTCAGCTTTCCGAACTTTAATCTGCGGACATTAGAGTCCTCAAATGTTCAGCATTTATTCCTCAAATGTAAATAAATTTGTCGATACATAGCAAATCTTGATTTCGAATGGTTCGTCAACTGTAGTGCACTGGCGAAGGCAACAGACGATCGTTACACTTCCCTAAAAACAAAAATAAAACAGCCTTAGACTCGTTTTGGTTTCTGGCGCTGACATTGGAATGACTTAGATTGAAGTGTGATCATTAGATGAATTGATGTGTGATCATTAGATGAATTGATGTGTTATCATCAGATGAATTGATGTGTGATCATCAGATGAATTGGTGTGTGATCATTAGATTAATTAATGTGTGATCATCAGATGAATTGATGTGTGATCATCAGATGATGTGATGTGTGATCATCAGATGAATTGGTGTGTGATCATTAGATTAATTGATGTGTGATTAGTGGAAGAATTGATGTGTGATCAGTGGATGAATTGAGGTGTAATTATCAGATGAATATGTGTGATCATCAGATGAATTGACGTGTGATCATCAGATGAATTGAGGTGTAATCATCAGATGAATATGTGTGATCATCAGATGAATTGACGTGTGATCCTCAGATGAATTGGTGTGTGATCATTAGATTAATTGATGTGTGATTAGTGGAAGAATTGATGTGTGATCATCAGGTGACTTCAAATGAACTGCTTACGAAATTTTGACAGTCGTCGTCCACGGCTGAGTGCGTAGGACCTGCGCTGGTGACATCTGTCGTCTGCGTATTCTCAGAGTGGTGCCATTCGGCTTTCTTGAATCGTCGACACCATTGCAAAGTACTGCGATGTTTGGCATGGAACGGGAGAAGGGTGATCCCTTTGACACCCGACCACAGCGACCAGTGCACGAGGCAGTGTGAAACATCGATGGCAGGTCACCGACGGCGGCTGGCAAAGTCTGCGTTCCGATGGTGATTGACTTCGTGTGGCATCGAGTTGAAGGTGGAAGCAGAGTGTCATCTTCGACGCCGCGATCAGTTCCTTCCTCCTCTGTAATGTCCTGCTCGTCCTCCGAGATGGCTCCCTCGATCTTGAAAATGGAGTCTGCCTCCAGCAGTTCGCTCTCCGTCTCCTCGCAGATTTCGCTGTCTCTACTCATGCGTAACGACGATCCGGATGAACTGACGCCGCTCGAGCTGTGGATGCTCTGGACGGAGTCGCTGGACGTTGACGGCCAGGTGCGGACAGCCTGGGCTCTGTCATCGCCAGCGCAGTTCCAGCTGCGGTTCTTGTGCAGAGAAGACGAAGGCGGCTTCTTCGCCTTCATGTCCTGGATCGTATCAGCCGTGTAATATCTGCGCTCTCCGCGCATAAGTCGTCGCTGGTTAAGGCGCGTTCGATGCGGATCGCAGTCGAACTCGATGACCTCAAGGTCAGCCGATTCCTGGTCGTCGCTTGGAGACGGAAGCTCACGGAACATTCCGGAAAGGCTGGCCAGGGCCTTCGGAATACTCAGGTAGTTTGTCTTTGCCTCAACCACCTCGGTGCAATCGCAAGGGTCGTTTGAACACGCCGGAAGGAAGGTCTGAGACTTGGAACGCGTCTGGGTCGAGGTCAAAAGGGTCGACTTGGGCCGCGACCTGTTCAGTCCGTCTGCAGGGTTCAAGAGATTAACGAAGCTCAGTGATCGCTGAAGCGTGGCTTTCGGCTGATGCGGTTCATTGGAGACGTTAGGTTCAGCGGACGATGGTCTCTCCACGGATGACGGATAATCATCGTCTCCATCGTCGTACATGTCTAGGATGAGACTCTCGGACAGAGTCAGGTGCAGACTGCGCTTCTCTCGGTATTCGATCTACGACAGAATCACCGCGTGACATAGTTACAGGACACTTCGCTATATATGGCCCTCGGGAATAGCCTCCGCAGCGCATGTCCTCAGTTATTTCACTTCTTATAAGACTATGGAGTTAAAACACGTGTTTAAATAAGGTAACTTCACCTAAGATGAGATGACCTTGACTTCCTCTACACCAGGTGAAGTCAAGGTCTTCCATTACTTGTATAGTTCGTTTCCTATTCAAGCGGGAACAGGTAACTATACAGTATATATATACGTTATAAAGAGCTATCTGTTTTATCAACAGTGAATTTTACTTAGTGTCTCTCGGCGTGAAAACTCCGGCACAGTATCCAATGCTGTAGTCGGGAGCGCCTCTGAGTAGTAGTTGACTTCGAGAGGCGCTATAGAAATGTCCGGAATAAATAAATAAATATATAAAGTGATATGTGTTAACGTCTCTCTTGTGTCATTTGAGTTTTTGTAATGTCTCTCTTGTCTGTTAACTGTCTAACCTGTGTTTTGTAGTGTCCTGTATATATATATATATATATATATATATATATATATATATATATATATATATATATATATATATATATATATATATATATATATATATATATATATATATATATATGTGTTTATTGAAAAAAAAAACTGGATGGCATACCGCACCCAGGAACATTAACAGGGGAATCATAGGGAAATAATAATATGGATAGCTAAAGCAGTAATGTAATGTTAGTTGAATGATGTAATATTAGTTATATAATATTAATTAACATCCTAACACTTTCTAATTTGCGTTCTTCTATTGTCTCTTGTGTCTCATCTTTGCTTTTGTAACGTTTCTTTGGTTCACATGTTTCTTAAAACTGTAAGCCTTCATTGTCTCATTTCTGCTTTTTAATGTCTATTTTGCCTCATTTAAACTTTTGTAATTATACTGTTTTCTCATTCTGTTTGTGTAATTCCTGTTTTGTCTCACCTGTGCCTTTGTAATAGTCTCAATCCAGAGCTTGGAATCTCCGTGGAATGTGTAGGCTGACTGAGCCATGTGATATTCGTTCAGATAAAGAAGCAGAAAACTGGCTGCAACGCACCACAAATGAACAAACAATAAGACTCTGTCTGCTTAGAGTCTGGTCTAACCTTTATTATCTCTTAGCAATATCCATGTACATTTCTGAATGTGCAAAATGCACACTGTAACGCTGTTGGCTGGTTTTCTAACATAATTATCAATAGCTAAGCTAAACGTGGGTGTTTGCGGATGTTTTCAATACAACGTTTCGCTTATTCCCTAGATCGCGCGATTTCCTATAATCTTCGAAAAGATTTTTTCCAAATAATTGGTATCACAAGTAAATAAGAAAAATATTTGATTTTCCCCCCCAAAAAACCAGATAAAACAGGACCACGAATGGAGAAAAACGAAGAAAACTGTTGAGAGACGACGTCGATCGATGATCACTTACAAATGTCTTTAAGACCGTAGACGACGATTTTGTCGAGTCTCATCGGAGGTTTGATTACCCGTATCTTGTCTCCGCGTTTAGCAGCGGACTTCGTCACCAGAAGAAGATCAGTGAACAGAAAGCAATAGACATCCATCTGCAGAAGCAATAACCATTCATCAAAAGTGGACAATTATACCTAACTCTAACTTCTGTTGGTTGCGATAAAACGAACGTAGACTTGATTTTATCTTGTCTTGCCGTGGCCGTGCCTTACCTTCATTTGCCTTATCTTACTTTACATTACCTGCCTTTCCTTCATTTACCTTACCTTACTGTACATTACCTGCCTTGCCTTCATTTACTAACCTTACTTTACACTGCCTCTTCATTCTGCCTTCTTGTACCTTAACCTATGCACTTAAAGAACAGGTAGGCCTATGTACCTGGTTACCTTACTCTCTATTATCTTATGTTGTTCTGGTTTACCTTAACTTGTACATTTACACTAAATATTATGTATCTGATATTTGTATAGCGCCCTTTTGAAGGCCTTGAGTTACTCTGATTGGTTAGTGTCTCTCAGCCCTACCTTAATTGGCTCAATGAAGATATCTAACCTGTTAGTTTTATTTCCAGCTGTAGGTCTGCGTAAAGTTTTATGCTTTTCGTTTTAGAGCTATATTTATCTCTGTATATTTAGACTTGTTAAACTGTAATATTGCACCGTTTTTTCCTACTGACTTTGTGCTACTTGTTTTCACTGTTGCACGCATTGTTGTTGTAAAGTGAAGGCGTTTGTCTTGCGTTAATGAAGCCTACTTACTTACTTAGATCTCACTGAGACGAAGGGAGAAGGTTTTTCGTATAGGCTTATAGCTAATACACGCAAAACCTTTCAGTAAATTATAATTCTTTGATTGGGAAGTGTGTGATAGGCCTCCTGCTACCGGAATCAAATCCGCATATTTTTCGTCTGGGTTCGCGTCATTCAGTATAAAAGCCTTAAGCTTATTCTAAGATAAGCGTTGGCTCCATGTTATCACATAGAGACTCATAGAAAGAATTTTCAGCTATGCTTCGTTTGATCGATGGCTGGCTGTGCAGTGGAATGATTCCTAATCTCACACAGACTAATTAATTATCATTGTTTGCGTAAGTTGGACGATGGAAGGCATCACTGAGAGTTCGACGGCCGACAAAATACCTGAACTGAATAGACAACAAGCAACCAGTCTACGACAAACAGAACAGAACGAACTGGTTTCTGAATACGAGTGGCTGGCCGATTGACTGTCTCACTTATTTACTTACTTGTTCACTGAATTAAAGAACGAATTAAGTAATTATTTAATTTGAATGAAAGAACGAACGAACCTTTGTGTTCGCATCTTTTAATTTAAGGCTTCCCTCCAGCAATAATATTCTCAACTCCTGCTGACTGCATCCAGGCACTGGACAGGTCAGTACATTGTCCACTCGACAGTATTCGCTGACCAGCTGACAAGAAAAACAACAACAATTCACTTAAAAGTATGCGGTTCAGAGGTTAAAGCCTTTGTTTTGTTGCTTTAGCAGAGATTTAGGTTAATCGAAGCATTTCAGAAGAACATCTGCGCCACTGCCATGAAACTGAGAAGATCGCGTTTCACAAACATCATGAATAATAATTGATCGTAATATTATGACTGCATTCACAGACCTTTACCGATTACTTTTTAGCGTTATAGGCCTACGAAGAACTGTTTCATAAAATAGTTCTGTATGAGAGACCTTTGAGCTCCATATTGGTCAATAAGATCTGATCTGGCTTTTCACCAAAGGATGCTACAGCTTTAAAGCTGAGCTTTAAACCGTTACACTTTCTTCAAGGAAGAACTTAGAGAGTAGGGTAAGGTGGGGCAAAACGCCCCCTTTAAGGGTTTTTGCTAATTTACACCGTGAGTAATAGCATTTTAAGCATGAAATTATTGTAGGGTCTAGTACTGAATGTCCCTTATAAAGTATAATTGTGTTCGATAAAATTCCGAAACGAATGCCATAGAAAATAATTAAATACAAAATGCTTCAAAGGGGGCGTTTTGCCCCGCACTTGGGGCAAAACGCCCCCAGGGGGCGTTTTGCCCCATTAGCATTTTCGAAATATCTCTGTGGCCTTTAAAGCCTAAATGCACTAATTATTGTACTCTTTAAAGATGTACATTAGTCTGCTTGCCTCTGAGGGTTATTGTAATATAGTTTTCATTAAAATTTTGATTACTTTTCCATACCTTTTTACGCAATAAAGAACAATTTGCTTAAAAATAGGCCGGTTCTAAATAACATTGAACTATACCACAGGATTATCGTTTTACACACCTGAAAAGTCGAAGCACATCATCAGCTACAATCACTGTTTTTATACAACACAAACAATAAGAAGTTAAGATTTCTGGAAACAATTAAGCCTACACTCAGTGTGTTGTCTAGAGCAACAGTGAGTGTTAGAACTCATTAAGTTGGCTTAACTTTGAATAAATGTCAAATCAAATCAATCTACACTGGCGACCTGGGGTCCTTGCTGGCGGCTGGGTCAGTTCTTAGATAGTCCTATGCTGACGCCATGCAGGCCTATATACCCTGCCCGGCTGTCCGGGCGATTGTAGCCGTGGAAACCATGACCCATCCAATGAAGACCATACAGGTCTGGATGTCTGAAAACCGTCTGCGGCTTAACCCGGCTAAAACGCAGTTTAATTGGTTGAATCTCAATCAAAAATTTAATAAGCAACTGAAAAATAATGTGATATTGGAAGATATTGAGCATATATAAAGAGGTAAATACCTTAATGTTATTGCGGGGCAAAACGCCCCCTCTACGGGGCGTTTTGCCCCGCTTGGGGCTACCTTGTGAAATTGCCTATATCATACAAAAACGTAATATAAAACCCCCATTTACTATGCATTATAATTCGATATACCGTATACTTTTAAACTATATTTGTACTTTTGGTTATACCTAGCATTTTGCATCATTTAATGATACAGAATTGCCAGCAAACCCTTACAAGGAAACACGAAAAAATCAATTTTATTGAATAAAAGTTAAGCAAACCATCAAAAAGACAAACTGACTGACAATTATCGAAATAGGGTACAACTAATAGACCCCAGAACAGTCAGGTAGGGATTACCTAGCATAGGGGAGGCAGGGTGGGGTGGGGGCGTTTTGCCCCGAGGGGGCGTTTTGCCCCACCTTACCCTATTAGTATTACTTTGATTTTAACGTGTTTGATTTTAAACACGTTTAAATTAAACTTAAATTCATGTTTTGCTAGATATTAGCTTTAGTTTAGCTTTCTGTAAAGAAGTATTGTATATTTCATCTTAATCTCTTGGCAAACCACTTGTTCACCTCCATTATCGTTCATTTGTTAAAATTTCCTGGCTGACACTTGTGTCTGGTTGAATAAGTCAACACTATAATTGCTCGATGTTCCAACCTTCAAGGCCGACATTCTGGGTTCTCCGCTATGCATAGACAGCTACCGAAATTCCTGTCCAACTAATTTCAACTTTATACGAAATCTTGAACAGCTATATTCCCATCAAGTCTATGAAGGCCAATGAACGCCCTTCCCAGTTTTTGTGTAGCTCAGATACAGCTGCTGCACACAATCAGTAGTACTATACTAATTCAATAGCACATCTTTGTATGCCGTGTACATGTATGTTTTTTGTATGTATGGTTTGTATGTATGTTTTTGTTTGCATGTCTTTGTCTCTATGTCTTTGTATGCATGTTTGCATCTATGTCTTTGTATGTATGTCTTTGTATCTATGTCTCTGTATGTATGTTTGGGTGCACATCTTTGTATGTATGTCTATGTATGTATGTTTTTGTATGTATGTCTTTGTATGCATGTCTTTGTCTCTATTGTCTGTCTGTCATTCATTCTTCGTTGTCCTTCTTTGAACCCGTTACGTCTTCTTTTTGTTTCAGTATTATTCATCTGAAATTCTGTATGTATATTTACTTGCGCTGTTTCGTTTTCTTGGAATTCAGAACAAGTGAGCACTCACGGGGGGTACACTTCCGGCGTTTGGTGTTTACTGTGGCCTATGACCATTCTTTCATTATCTTTTCTCTAAGAGTTCTAACTCAGCCAAAAAATAATTAACGATTCCCGTCGTAAGAGGTCTTTGTAGATTTTGCGCTCGCTCAGAACTGAAGGAGTTAGCTCTCAATCATCGCCCTGGCAGTCTGCCCGAACAAGTGCCCCCCCCCCCCACATCCCAGCCTCTTGCTAACCTTGTCGCATTCTTCGCTCAGAGAGTCGAGAGCGTCGTAGGTTTCGATGCGTTCTATCATGTTCGATAGCTGACGACAGTCCTGTCTCTTACGCATCGTCATGTTGACATAGTTGACGAACTTCTCCACTTGTTCGATCTGCAAAGGAGAACAGAATCTAGTAAATCGCCCACGCAAACTCCGAGAGGAGACGGAGGAGAGTTGAGGCTCAGATATGACGAGTTACCAGGAATTTCAGCGTGGTTTGGACAAAACCTCGAGTCAAATCTGTTTATGATATGGTGTAAAGACATATACCATGAATGGCGATAACCGTCATGCTTTTAAATTGTTTCATTTAGTTTTTCCTTTAACGCGACAACGGAATTTTAGTATCTGCAGTTGAACATGTAGCCTACGTAATGCATTCTTCGAATTGCTTTGACGCTTTAACCGATGGCTTTTTGAACCAATGCTGACATCCGACTGACCAGGACTTAAAAATACGCCAGTATCTGACCATAACTTGTTGCTAACTCTTTATGCTTATCTGCGCTGTAACTATATATATTCTATTAAATATGAAGGCCTCGTCCTTTTATCCAGATCACAACTTTATGTGACAAGTGAGTGACAGTTTGTCAATTATAACCCGTTAAGGAAACAGACGCGGCGCCACACGTATAAGAAGACTCTTACTGACAAACACGTGTAATAAACGACCTTACCATGATACATGTACACGGAAAAAAGAAAGTCGTATAAGCGTATAAGAGATCCAGTAAAGGTTATAAGACAATAAGATTGTGTAAGTGAAATCCTTTCCTTTATCGCGCTTAGGTCTACTTATCGCGAATGACGACTATACTAGACTTTATGACTATGTCTACAATTTAGACATTTTAAAATGTTTAGTTAAACTATGAGGTGTTGGTATACTTTTATTAACTCATGCTTAAGTCTTTTGGTATCAGACGGAATCCACCTAATAGCAACTCATCTGTCTCCTCTCTCTGGTCTCCTGGCTACCGGACTAGGACCTCCACTTCGTATACTGTCTGAACATAGGTGCCGACTTCTTGGGAGCCTTGGGTGCGAATGCACCCAGAGAGAAATTTCAGTGGGTGCCTGGCACCCAGAAGAATTCGGACCTTAAATTCAAATTTTTTACAACTAAGTAATCTCACAACTTGAGAATTTCAACTAAAACGCAAATACTCAACGTAGCATGATCTTACAGTCAAAGCCCGTACATAAATAAATTATTTATTATTTAAAAAAATAAATAATAACACTTGAGCGTTGTCACCGATTTCCAATACTTTTCTAACCTCGTAACCTATGACAAGAAAACAAATGTCTTTCGCCGAAAATCTGCTAAAACTCACTTACCTCAGGAGAGTGGGAAGGTGGAAGGGAGGGGGAGGACCCAGGCACCCAGAGACAAAAGAAAAAGTCAGCGCCTATGTGTCTGGACAAATCCTCTGACATGACGCAGTGCTAGTGATTAAGTTGGTGCCCTCCACTTAGCTTTTAAGTTGTACTTTAGAAAGTTTGAGAATACGATTAAGTTTTAAAGACCCCAGATGTCTTGTACAATACTGTCGTCCACAAACCCTGGAGACGTGTTTCACAACATCACGAGTCATCACGACTCTTCGGCCAATGGCCTACAGCTCTGTGAACATTCTGATCCATCACCCAGTCTTGTATTGGTACCGTGGTCATACACTTGCTGGCCATTGGCTTCTCTACTGCATGCCTTATCCGTCTGCGAGCTATTCGTCGTTCGCAAACCATGGAGAGAGCAAACGTCCTAGTCAGAGACTTGGTCACAATTCGCCTTAATTACTGCAATGGCATCCTAACGGGTGTATAACAGTACCTGGACAATCTGTTCGTCGTACTGAAGCGCGGTTCGCACTATGTCTAGCAGACAGCGAGTTGAATCTGATGAGGCAGCATTTACAGTCGGCTGTCTTCTCCACAAAAAGTTTACTGTAGGCTAGCTATAATTACTTCTAAATGCCGGCACAGATTGGCACCGTCCTATCTCTACAGAGGTTCCGTGTTCCGGTTGCGACAGTTCCTGGTCGGTCGTGCTTAGGCTCTACCACTAACGGAAATCTTATCTGGGTTCCGATGATTTACATTAAGACATCTCTGATCCTCGTCGGTTTTATTGCTCTTGTCCTAACATGTGGAACGCTCTACCGACTAAGATTAAGTCTAACGCGCAATAACTAATTTCAACAGGAAGCTTAAAGCTCACCTTTTAATATACCCGCAAATGATTCTGGTATTTCTTTTTACCACAGTTGTTAAAACCGTTTTTTTCGTTTCTTATTTGTTCAAAAATCTCGTTTTCTTGTTTTTCATTTTTCGTCACGTTTCTTCGGTCTTTTATATTTTTGTATGTAAAACTTTATTTACTTATTTACTGTAGGCCTACTCTGTTATTATTTTTAATTTAATTTTTGTCTGATGTCTATTACGCTGTCTCCGTACTTTCAAGGATTCAGCTAAATTACGTCATCATTTTAGGAAAAAAATAAACAGCACAGTACAAGAAATAAAATTTATAAAAGTTATTTCTAAGTTATTCAAAAGGTAACATAGTCAAGTTATTTTTTCTCTCGTTTCTGTCCGTTTTATTTCTGTGAAAAAACGACGGTTTTTCGTTTTTCATTAGTTTCTTACGTTTTTAACAACTATTTTTTTACCAATAGTTCTTAAGTAACATTGAGCTTATAAGGCCGTTATACGCGCATTTTAGACTAGGGCCTACTCTTTCAATTGTGCGCGTTACAGATTTCTGCTAATAATAATAACATTATAATATACATATTATAGAGATGTTTTGGGAATACCATATTGTGTGAGCCAGTTAATCAGTTAATCGTGTTCAGGTTAAGTCTAGCGAGTATTTACATAGATTATGTGTAATGATTCTGTGCAACTGACCGTTTCGCTTATGTCACTCATTTGTTCTTGTTGTTCCTGTGGCGATGATGATGTTGCTGAAGATGAAGAAAAGGAGGATGGTAAGGAGGTTGGTGATATGGGGCCCATCTTCTCCAATGGACGTCTCATTGCGTACAGCAGTAATTTGTATTTGGTCAGCCTCTGCCACGGTCGGACGATTAGGTCAAGTAATTTCAACCGTTCGCACTGTTTCTGAGTTTCACCCCACTGAATGCACAGCACAACAACGTTCCACTTCACTAACTACAGGTCATAGTAGAAACCCAACTACATGTAACAGTAGCAACCTAACTGTATGTTATAGTAGAAACCTAACTACAGGTGACACCGTAACAGTAGCAACCTAATTAGAGGTCAAGTAGAAACCTAAATACAGGACATTTACAGGTCATAGTAGAGACCTAACTAAAGGTCGTAGTAGAAACCTAACTGCAGAGTCTAATTTGAACTGCTTTTAGATTGCTGAACTACAACACACCGACTAAAAACAGCTTAAGGAATCAGCAATCGGGAATTTTATGGACATTATCCAATTAAACACTCGATTTCAAAGCTGACCAAACAAATTCCTTGCAATAAAGCATGGCTTTGTGTTGAGTATCACAGAGGTTGAACAGCAGGCAATGTCCTATATTTAGTATAAATTCTTAGATCGGAACATATTCACACTCTTGCACAGTAGCTAGGAGCCATGATGTATTAGCGACCATCAAAACGATGTACGTTAAGTGGCTAAAAACCAGTGATTTGAAATTAGGATGAAGGTCATGAAATTATAAACGATCCAGTGCTCGAAATGGACCGGAACGCACCGGAACGCCGTTCCGGTTCGTCAAATGCATCCGTATTATCGTTCCCTTTCGTCCAGTGGAAAATACTATGAAATTAACGTTCTGAAATGTGAATGCTCCCATATCTTTGACTAGCGTTCCGTTTCGTAAAATTTTCCATTTCGAGCACTGAAACGATCCGACTAAAACGCAGTCTTGTTGTCAAGACCTTAAACCTCAAGACCAAGACCAAGACCAAGACCTTGAACCTCGAGACCAAGACCAAGACCAAGACCTTGAACCTCAAGACCAAGACCAAGACCAAGACCTTGAACCTCAAGACCAAGACCAAGACCAAGACCTTGAACCTCAAGACCAAGACCGAGACCAAGACCCCAAAAAATCACAGTCGTATCCAGACTTCTATTTCTTACTAAAAATTGTCCAGTCGGACTACTCGTTATTTTAATAATAAACATGAGTTTTTCTTTTATTTAAGCAAAACAACTCTAAATGGAGACTGTAGATAATTCCGAATTCGTATTTACAAAAGTCCTTCATGCGAAATGTTATTCCAAATGCCTGTTGAATTTTATAAAAACCAATTTGCTCAGAATTTTCTGACCAAGACATGACCTGTGGAGCCTCATAAAAATTCTGCCATGTGAAAAAACACGGTCTACTAGTGCTGAAATCGCTAGCACACAAAGCAGCTTTTCAAGAACCGGATGTAAATGTACAAATTAATCATGAGTCTGTTTTGAAATCTTTCCATGATAAATAACCGGAAGTTAAAAATAATTGTCCAAAAGAACAGTGAAGCCTCATTCACACCGTGTAGATACTAAAGCAATAACTGTATGAGTAATTATTGGATACATTTTTAAAATTCTTGCCGTTTGTTAAAATTAATGACTGTTCATTTTGAGAAAAGTCTTGGTCTTGGTCTTGCAAAACCAAGACCAAGACTTTGAACCTCAAGACCAAGACCAAGACCAAGACCTTGAACCTCAAGACCAAGACCAAGATCTTTGGTCTCAAGACCAAGACCAAGACTTTTAAAAACGAACTCGAGTGCACTCGAGACCAAGACCTTGGTCTCGAGGACAACAAGACTGCTAAAACGATGTCAGCTTCAATTGTTACCAATATAAAAGTCCTAAACAGATCGGTGTCTTTCATTCGGAGTCGTATGTAGTCGAGACAGGATTCGTGTTCGAGGCAGTATTTCGTGTATGGCTCAAAGATCTTGTCAAACTGCGCAGAAAACGAAACAAAAACGAATTAAACGCCAAAGATTTTAATTGAAATAGAATTGGTTTATATTAGACTATTAGATGCTGAAAGTGAACATGAACAGCAAAATGAACAAATTTAGCCATTAGTTTCTATATCTTGTAAGATTAAATGAATGCGTAGGCCTAACTAAATAATATATAATATGAATAATATTCATATTATATAGACTATGTTTATATTATAAACAACTAATAAATGACACAGCTTCGCCATTAGCATTCTGCGTTTATTCTAAAGCCCAACCTCAGCTTTATCCTCTTTTGATAATCCAGTCTCTATGGATTTTTCTTCTCCTTTACGATGATCCTTCATCGTTTGAACCATTTCTGCATATCTTTGTCCGTCTCCCTTTCCATAAACGTCTTTAATGTGTTTCTTCATTAATGTATCTGTGTTCTAAATACGAGCCTTCAAACGCGTCTTACATGGATATCTTAGATATAGGCCCCACTACCTTTCGATTTTTATTGCGCTCACTTCCAACGTCAGCTGATATTGACCAGCTAAATGAAACTTCCTCGTATTGCTTCATATCACTGGGTGTTTAGACGATCGTTTAGTACTCTAGTTCAATGCATTGTTTATTCCAACACACCTACAGTGCCTACATGTAATAACAAACCCTAATATATAGGCATACATGTAGAGCGCTAAAAGTGTAAATGGAAACCGACCACTAGGAATCCAGATTTAAGTAGACATGGGTTGAGTGGTTCCCGTGTTTCGCGAGCGACCCGCAGCACCTGACTCATGTGGTTAACCCAGAAGTGACACGTGGCATAATAGACATCTACGATGTTGCTGAAGACTTTCCCAGTCTCGATCTGAAGGACCAGATTCAATCAATCAGTCAGTCAATCGTAAAGTCAATCGATTCATTACGAAAATTCCATCTTTGATTTATGTAGCGCCGAGACTGGCCTAGAATGAGAACTTTTTTAGATAGTCTATATTATCTATAACATAAGCTCTAGCGTGCATAGGTGTGGAAAAATAGTGTAGCGGACCCTTGTAGGTAAATCCGATCTGCTTTAAAGCATTCTTTTCAACTAATTATTCAGTGTATTGATTCACTTGATTGAGTTCACGTGAATTCAATTCTATTCAGATCTATTCAATACTGTTATATTCTATTCTACTCGGCTATAAAAAACACGGATAGTTTTTGAAAATTGCAGACTAACACGCATGTTCTGGTGGATGAAATGGGTATCTAAGCTGCCAACTTCCACACGACACGGGAAGGTGGAGGAGCGGACTCCTGAGGATTAAAGTATTCTACAGATGACGTGGCTAAAATATTACTGATTGACAAACTGGGGTTGAAGGAAATGCAGAACTAACTAAAACAGAGATCAATCTGATTTTGCTCCGACCTCATTGAGAATGTGTTCGGACTGCAAGTTGACAAGGCAGCAAAAGAAAACCTGAAACATCGAACATCAAGATTCATCACATCATCATCTTCCAGTTGTCTTTCTCGTCTATGATTTCCCAGATTAACACAAACGAAAATAAAAGTAGAGAAAACTATTGACAAGTAGAATAAGCTGAGAAAAGGAGAATGGAAAACGCAACCATTGGAATTTAACATGACTCTGTGGGAAGAAAAATGGAACAATGCAAAATAGAAATTGGAAAGAAGGGACAGCGAGAGCGAGAGAACGAGAGAACGAGAGATAGACTGACATAAATAGAAACGAATACGTGTTTGTGTGAGTGGCTGAATGGATAGGTGGGTTTGGATTGGCTTTTGAGTCGTAGACTAATCGTAAACTTAGAATTTCTTAAGCGCCACTTGTAAGCTAAACGCAGGGCACCAGCTTGTTCACAAGCGCTGAGTCAGTCAGAGAGTCCTACTGAGCGTAGGACTCTGAATGCTGCATGCTAGTATGCATACTGCATAGGCTACTAGATGCCAGAAAGAGATTTCATCGGATGAAAAGCAAGATCTAAATTACAGTCATTTAGCTGAGCTGGAGAGAACATACAAAAGCAATAACACAACAGTGACAATAAGATAGCAAAGACAATAAGATAACAAAGACAATAAGATACCGGGGGTACGAAGACAGTAAGAACCTAGTTGTGATGCTATATCGACTGCCATAAATATAGCAATTGAAAAGGTATTGAGGAGAGTCATATGCCTATGATTGGCACAAAAAATTGTTAGTAAAGAGATGACGCAGATAGCGGTCTCCCTCGATTAGCAGCAGCAGCAGCAGCTGTTATTATAGTAATAGTAGTATTGGTAGTGGTAGTGATAGTAGTAGTAGTAGTTGTTGTTGTAGTAGTAGTAGTAGTAGTAGTAGTAGTAGCAGTGGTAGTAGTAGTAGTAGTAGTAGTAGTAGTAGTAGTAGTAGTAGTAGTAGTAGTAGTAGTAGTAGTAGTAGTAGTAGTAGTAGTAGTAGTAGTTGTTGTTGTTATTGTAGTAGTAGTAGTAGTAGTAGTAGTTAGTAGTAGTAGTAGTAGTAGTAGTAGTAGTAGTAGTAGTAGTAGTAGTAGTAGTAGCATCAAATTTTTGCCCTTTATTTTCTTCATTCCTGAGAGATCCATCTTTCCTCGGACAAAATAATAGCTATTGTGATAACGACCAATGACAGCGATGACGAGAAGACGATAATGATGATGACGATAATGATGATGATGATGATGATGATGATGATGATGATGATGATGATGATGATGATGATGATGATGATGATGATGATGATGATGATGATGATGATGATGATGATGATGATGATGATGATGATGATGATGAAAATACTAATACTGTTTTACTTCGTGTAATGTATATGCGCCTGTAAAGGTGACTCACTTATCATCATCATCACGATCAACGTCAACATCAACAATAACAACAGCATCCCACCTTATAACATTCCAATTTACGTTGGTGCACTTACCGACCTCGAAAGGATTGAAGGCTGAGTGGGCAACAGGAGGAGCGATATTTTCATGGGGCCGGTCACCCATCTAACTATTAACCCGGTTTGATGATGCGGTTGCAAACGTCATATCACCATCGCAATGCGGAAATAGATGGAAGGCAGAAAGGAGGGCAAGAGACAGAGACAGAGAGATACAGAGAGAGACAGAGAGAGAGACAGAAGGAAGAGAGAGACAGAGCGAGACATAGAGAGAAGGATTTTTACTTTGAATCCTGCTAATAGTATCTTATTAAATGAATTGGATTTCGATGACTTTGAGGAAGACTTACATCGATGATCACTTTGAGCTTGTGGATATATTCGACCTCAGTGGTTAAGAATTCCCAGATGGCTTCCTGTTGGTCCTTCTGCCTTTTGCTGAGGCTGACGTGGTTTGATACGACTTCCGTCCAGTTGTCTTCCAGTCGAAACAGGTTCCGGTCGTAGTATGGTCGCCCTCTGGTGTAAAGATCTGGAATCCTTGGCAGACCGTGCAGCGTGTATCTGTGTAGAATGCTTTGGAGTTGTTCGAGGTGATCCTGCACCTGAATCAGCAGCATAGCATCTCATCATGTGTCTCACCTATAGCTAATCCAATCTCAAAATCACTTTTATAGCTCCGCAACTGGTAAGTAATTCTCGGATGTTGGTCCAGACACAGAGAGAGAGAGAGAGAGAGAGTCTAAGGAGGAGGAGGAGGAGGACGAGGAGGAGGAGGAGGAGAAGGAGGAGGAAGAAGAGAGGAATAAACTGTATCAACAGCAAAGCCTATAATACCTTCAGTTGATAAAATACCTTCAGTTGATATCGAATAAGCTTACATAGTTCTACTTCATTCAGTTGCTAGAATTTATGAAAGTTTTGAGTGGTCATGGATGGTACGTACTATTGGACTTTCAGGAACTCAGTCCAGAGGATAACAATGAAAGGAAAAATGGATTGCAGGGAATAGAGAGAGAGGGAGAGAGAGAGAGAGAGGGGAGAGAGAGAGAGGGGAGAGAGAGAGAGAGAGAGAGAGAGAGAGAGAGAGAGAGAGAGAGAGAGAGAGAGAGAGGAGAGAGAGAGAGAGAGAGAGAGAGCGAGAGAGAGAGAGAGAGCGAGAGGGAGAGAGAAGAGAGAGAGAGAGAGAGAGAGAGAGAGAGAGAGAGAGAGAGAGAGAGAGAGAGAGAGAGAGAGAGAGAGAGAGAGAGAGAGAGAGAGAGGCGTCGTAGGATTTCTAGACCTACCAAAGGAGAAGCTACGAAGACGTTGAAGAAGACGCATAGAGAGTGACCATTCCAAGGATGGTCAGTCATCGATGTTCTAACCAGGCTTGACACTGCCCAACTTTATTGTGTTAATTGCTAGCGAAGTATCACAGCTTCAGGGGCATACATGCTTAGGAACTGGTCAGAATACGTTGAATTGCGAACTGGTCTACACAGCTGGCGAGATACAGTCAACACTGCTTTTGTCTCCGTTGAATGTTAAGCATATTAAACAATGTGCGTGAAAATGAATTTCAGAGGCAGCATTTACATGGGTCAGTTGTTTTCTTTATTCAGAATCTCTAGCGACGTTTCCCGTCTTCACTTGCGGACGATGCACCAAAGACCAGACAGGCCTGCAGGGTAAATCTCGTTAGCTGCTATTTCATGCGGTTTAGATATTGTTGTGATAAGTTTTTTCTAATGCTAGAAGTTACACCTGTGTGGGTTATTGCCTGTTATTGCCGTTGTTATGGCTACTGTGGTAATTTTGAGGCGAAAGTAGCAAGATGTTTAAACGATTTTGGCTCCTTGGACTATTTGAATCTTATTTGCCTTCGTAGTAGCTCACGAGGTGTGATAGGAAGGTATAAAAATCTGTAGGTCGATCAGTGCAGCAACACCAGAGCCTTCTGCTTAAACCTTTACATCAAAAGGTGTCTGCAAAGTAAGCTTCCACATCTGGATTAAATTTTTGTAGTTTTTTAAGGGGGCAATTTTTCATCGACCAACAGGTATTATGGTTAGTTACCTGCTTATATAAGTTCATTCATTCATTCATTCTAAGGATTTGATATAGAGCCTCTTCAAGATATCTGATACCTACTCAGAGTCGCTCCCAGCTCAGCCACAGCTAAAGAAATGAGACTTGAGGGACTTACAAAAAGCAGGCGAGTTTAACAGTGGCAGCAAGCGCAGGTTTAAAGGTAGGCCATTCCAGTTGGAGGGCCCTACAACCGAAAAGGCCCGACACTGTCTAATAGCAGTGCGAGCACGGGGGACTAAAAGCTCCCCCTTGCCGAAGAGCGGAGAGATCGACGAGCTGAAATATCAGAAACAGGCCGACATAGATCAGACAGGTAGGATGGAGCACAGCCTAGAAGGCACCGCCAGACAAGTGCAACAACCCGATAGGAGATGCGCTGAGAAATAGGGAGCCAGTGGAGGACATCACGCATAAAGGCAGAGACAGGAGCATGCTTAGGAAGGTGACCAGGTGACCATAAGTCTTGTTAAAATGGTAGTCTCAGTATAAAGATAAGCGTGGAGGGACGCTGTAGCAAACTGTTTAAATGCCGTTTATATATGCAAGTAAAATCCTCGCAAGATGTCTAACCCCTTTGTTGAACGGATTGAAGAGAAACGGGATTCTGTTGCCTGGTGACTTCGTGGCTTTGTATTTGCGAAGACCTTCGGATCGGTTGAGGCTTCCTCCGCCGGTGCTGTAGTACGACGGAAGACCATCTTCCGATGTCCGTTTACTCTTTCCCTCTCTACTTTTCACATTCTAGAAACACAAAGAAATGGACTCGTATTAAACGGTGTCGTTTGAAAAAAGAAGTCTTTTCTAATCCCCCATCCTCTCAGTTCATTTATCCGCCTCAACGGATAGATTTCGGGGGTAAAATAATAATATTTTTCGTGTTTATTGACAAGCTCACTGACAAACTGCAGTAAGTTATATTGAAACATTGAAACATGACGGTACAAGAAGATCTTAAAATTTAACACATGTCTTGGCAGCCTGTAAGGCTCCCGCTAATTTTACTGCTGCCCTTAGGGAGTGGAAGTCTGAGTCGACCTAGAGGGGGCTTACGGGTATCGAACCGCAACTTTTCAAGACATAATGCTTTTCAGGCTAGAATGTTACCAATCATCTATCCCTCCACCCCAAGTAGGTGACGCGCCTAATTATACCGGATGGAAGTCAAGAAGGCATTCAGATGGTGCGGTCCAACCATTTCACGGACAAAAACATCCACCACTAGCGCCAGAATTTGAATTCAGTCTCCATGGTCCTTGTCATGCGAAGTTTGCAAGGTCGCTGTGCATGGCGGGACCTTGAAAGTCTTTCCTTTACATAGAATTTTTACGCCATTAGATATTGGTACTGGCAACTGGTGTTGCCTGTGAAAATCACGGAATCCAGTATATGTTTGGTCTTTTATAAACAGATATTTCTGGCGGTCGTCAGAATGTTTGTTGGTCGTTTGTAGGTTAGTAGACAGTTTGCGCGCATTGAACATTTCTGCGACGTATCTGCTTAGCCTCGGTGCTCCATAGTGTAGTAGTTAGCGTGCTGGACTGTCAATCGAGAGGTCGGGGGTTCAATTCCCGCAAGGGCAGGAAGTTGGTTCGAGATTTCTAATTCCACCTGCTCCACCTAGCCAACTCAGCTATGATGAGTACACTGACCGTAAACTGTTGGTGGGAAGACGAGACGGCGAGGGAGAGGACTGGCCACCCGCTCTCATATGCCGAGGCTAAGAAAATAAAGTCGCTAACACTCCATACCCATGGCTGTCTCAGGGCTAGCTCAAGGGACTGCTCTTCTTCTCTTCTGTTTAGCCTCAAATATCGACGAATGTATATATATATATATATAATTATATATATTAGTATATATACAAATATTATACATATATTATGTGTGTGTGTGTGCTATGGGCCTAGATACACGCTATCATCGAAATCCTTTCACTACTTGCTGACAGTTTACTGTGACTTGTTGACGAACAGCTGGATTACAGATTATAGTGAATTAGTCTAAATGGAATCGAGTGATTGCTTTAGTAAGATGATTGCTTTAGTAAGATGATTGCTTTAGTAAGATGATGCTTTAGTAAGATGATTGTGACCGTAAGAACCTCAAGATGTTCAGATGATCAAGTGAATCTATAGTAGAAGGTCATAATCATATGATGTTTTAACACAAACATTGTCAGATTAAGAGATTCAGGAAGGCAACTGCAATTTCGATTTTCGAGAGATAAATCAAGGAATGTAGTCATAAGTTTGTTTAGCGAGAAAACCTTGGCGTTATGGAGCAGATGGATGGCGGAATTGCAGTAATTATAGAGTCGTTTGAGAATAAAGCTATTCTCTGACAACCAACATTGTGGCATAGCGTTATCAACGCCAAAGAATAAGAAATAGACGGTTTCATCCTTTTACGCAAAGAATTAAAAGTTTGTTGCGGGTTGCTTTCAACTCTCATAATAAATAGTTACAGATTAAATGCTAATACGTTGAAGGCAACGAGTCGGGCGATGAATGTAGGGAGTAAAAAGATCGTCTGAATTTGGCGCAGATTGTAAAAGTAAGTTCAGTAGAGTATTGGCAGAAACAGAAGCCAACTGAGAAACAGACTGACTGTTTCTGTTCTTGTTTATGATGATGGGTGTCTGCATTTCATGATCGACGTTTGCAGACAACGGAACCAGACGCCCCAGAATAACAGGGAACCAGAGTGAGAGAAGAACAGAGAACCAGACCCACAGAAGAACAGGGAACCAGACCCACAGAAGAACAGGGAACCAGACCCACAGAAGAACAGGGAACCAGAGCCAGAGAACCAGCACAGCAGCAGAACATGAAATCCAAGAAGCACTAAGTCAGTCGATGGCATGCCGACAATTTCATGGGTTATTGTCATCACAGGAACAACCTCCGTCCGTTCTTCTCTTCAGTGGACATAGAGCGAAACGAAGACGGACAAACAGGCAGACATAGACACAGACATAGAAAGAGAGCCATGGGAACGAAGAACACAAGACATATAAACAAACGGACAAAAAATAAACCAATGGGAAGGAAGGAAGGAAGGAAGGAAGATAGACTAAGAAAAACAGAAGGCTGGATGAGCGAATAATAATCGTTATATTTGTACTATTTGAGGATGAGATTTAAAGAACTCAAAGATATCAAAAAGCTCAAAGTTGCGCTTAATCAACGTCTGCTTCGAAGTCACAGGACCCGAACAGTTTACGAGGTCGTCCAACATGGAGCAATTCTTAAAGCAGAGGATTGGAATCGACCCCGTGTTCACTACTGATTGGTCATAAACCGTATCAGTTAGGACTAGAAGAATTTTGGAACGATCAAAAAGAAGATGGGAAAACGGGAGATTATTTGGAAAACGAATGACCAGCTTCTTTTCTACTTTGAAGAAAGTATGCTAATCTAGAACCAGAGAATATCAATCAGTATCATGAAGCGCCTATCTGGGCAAGCCAGGAATATGTTGGGAAGGTTCTTGAATGTCACTGTATAAATGAAACACACCTATCATTATACCTCCCTGTCTAGTGTAGTGTCTACCTACCGACCAACATACATACATACATACATACATACATACACCCACACATACATTATACACACACATACACACAAGCACACACGATTGCTTACATACATACACATACATACAGACACATACATACATACATACATACATACATACAAACATACATACATACATACATACATACATACATACATACATACATACATACATACATACATACATACATACATACATACATACATACATACATACATACATACATACATACATACATACATACATACATACATACACCCACACATATATTATACATACACATACACACAAACACACACGCTTGCGTACATACATACACATACATACACACACACACATGCATACACACATACATGCATGCGTACATACACACATAGATACATACATACATACACACATACATACATACACACATACATGCGTGCATGCAAACATACATAGACACATACATACACACATACATGCAGTGTACGTACTTATCGTAGCAGTGGTGATGATAAACCAATAAATGATGATGGCAATTAAATAAGCAAAGAGAACGAAATACTTGTCGTTTTTATAGCGCAAGTTTATGCTATTCTATGAGTCGTTCTACTCACAACAAAGGATTTAGTCCGTCTGAGCATCGTTCGGCGAAAGGAACGTCAAACTGAAGATCTAATTAATCGTTCGCTTAATTATAGTGATGCATAATCAATAATCCGCGCAATGACTTCATAATCGCCTTTTGTGAAAGATCTTTGTCGGTGATAAATCCATTGAATTATTGACTCACACGCGCGCTCTCGCTCTCTCTCTCTCTCTCTCTCTCTCTCTCTCTCTCTCTCTCTCTCTCTCTCTCTCTCTCTCTCTCTCTCTCTCTCTCTCTCTCTCTCTCTCTCTCTCTCTCTCTCTCTCTCTCTCTCTCTCTCTCTCTCTCTCTCTCTCTCTCTCTCTCTCGTTCTCTCCCTCTGTCTGTTTGTCTCTCTCTCGCTCTGCCGCTTTCTCGCTCTCTCGCTTTCGCTCTCTCGCTCGCTCTTGCTCCCTCTTGCTCTCTCTCGCTCTCTATTTCTCTCTCTGTTTCGCTCTCTCGCTCGTTCTCGCTCTCTTGCTCTATCTCTTGCTCTCTTTTCTCTTGCTCTCTATCTTGTTCTCTCTTTCGCTTTCTCTCTCTCTCTCTCTCTCTCTCTCTCTCTCGCTCTCTGTTTCTATCTCTCTCGCTGTCTCTATCGATCTAGCTCTCGCTCTCTATCTGCTTCCTATCGCGAGACCTTTAGCTCATCGTTAAGATCCTACTACGCAGAGTTGGCGAGCAGTCACACAGAGCGTCTGATTCTAATCGGAAGAAACCCGAGTGCACCAAAGAAACAGAGAGGAGAGAGCGTGAGGGAATGGGCGGAGTAGGCTTGAGGAGTAGGAGATGTAGAAAATTGGAAGGGGATAAGCAAATAGGGAACAGAAGGAGGAGGGGAAAGGGTAAGCAGAGGCTAGTTCATTGTACTCTCGCCAGGTGGCGAGCAGTGGAAGCAAGAAGGCGAAGCGGCCCTGTTAGAAGTGAAGGAAGAGGAAGAGGAGGAGGAAGAAGAAGAAGGAATAAGAGAAGGAGAGAGGAAGGAAAGTAGGAAGAAGAGTAGGAAGAGGTTGAAAGCTGAAGAAGAAGCAGGAGCAAGAAGAGGAGGCGCGTTGGAGAAAGATAAGCCGAAAAATTCACGAGGGGAAGAAACACAGAAGACTAGGAGGTTGATACAGGGAAAAAGAAAGAGGAAAGATAGGATGGAAAATAGACACGAAGAGTACGATAGAAGAATGAAGGAAGAAGGACAGTAATTGTAAATGTAAATGTAAATGTTTTTCTAGGGAGACCGTATGGTCTCGACGCTGCTTATTTTTTCAATGAATTGATCGGGCGAGATCTTTCAACACGGCTGCCCCGCTTGAATGACAGTAGATTGGGAAAATGCGGGGAGGAAGTAGGTGAGAAGAAGCAGGATCCTGGAAGAAATGGACGGAAAAGAGGAAGCTGTAGATAAACGATACGACGGACGATCGGGAAGTAATTGACTGGACATGGAAAAGGAAGACATAGATGGAGAAGAGGGCAAACCGCATTGATAAAGGAGAAGGGTGGAATCACTGGAACAAGAGGAATTGAAAGCAGGCAGCGCAGCTGGAAAAAGGATGAGACGGAGGAGAGGAAGAAGAAGAAGAACGGAGAAGAAAGCGAGATCTGAATGAAACGGAAGATAATGGCAGAGGAGACATGCATAGTATAGTATGCGTAGGTTGAGAGAGAGACGAGAGAGAGACGAGAGAGCGATCCTTCGCATGAGTACCAGCGGGAGATAAGGAGGAATCGATGAAGAAGAGGCAAGGATAATGGCGTCAATGACAATGACGATGGTGATAATGTGAAGCAGGCGAAAGAAGAAGTCATTGGTGTTAATAGCCGTAAAACGAGTAAAACTAAAAGCCAAGGAAAGAGAGAGAAGGATGAAAGAGGATTAACAGAGAGACGCAGAGGAAGGACGCTGCTTTGGCTGAACTGTGAAGAGTGGAGGATAGGAATACGGAAGATGAGTGCGGTAGATGGAGGCAGGGTGCGGAGGAAGAGGAGGAGCAGAAGGAGGAGGAGAAGGAGGAGGAGGAAGGTTAGAAGAAGAAAAGGACCTGAGCGCCGGAGGAAGTTGAGGAGGAGTGGAGGTATACAGTACATAGGCTATTACATAAACTGGAAAGATGGAAAGCTAAACAGAAAGTAAAATCGCTTTTAGTTTCATCTCTCAGTTCCAAAGCTGTCAACGCATGGAATTTTAACCGCTGAATTTTAAATGAAAAAGTAAAATATATTAAGCAGCAAGTAGCCATGGTAAACGGTTCTTAAATAGTGTAAGAATCGTTGAACAGTGAACTTTGCAGGTAAGCTTTTACATGGTAAGTGGTAAATGATAAATGGTAAAAGCTAAGTGTCAACTTGAAGTGGTAAAAGTCAAAATAAAGGTGAAAACAAAGAAATAAGTGCGATAGTGGTGCAACGGCGCACGGTCGAACTATGTACTCATCCGCCGATAATTCTCTGCTACGCCAGGGAGGCTATTATTAGTAATGACGGATGATCGGATGTGGGAGGGGTGACAGGATGGAGCTAGTGAAAGACGAGGGGTGTAGGGAGAGAGCGACTGAGTGGAGGGCGGAGGAGGAAGGGTGGAAAGGTAAGGTTAGGTGCAGCCGAAGATCGTATGTCGACCTTCAAGCCGCAGTGATTTTCGAGTGAAACATGAAAGGTGATATTTAGAAAACACCGACAGAACTACACCAACTGAAAACACGTATGAAAGTTCTACTGTAAGAGTTCCAGAGCTGCAGACGGACGGACGGACAGATAAACGGACGGACGTGGATACAAAAACATCGATCTACAGACATACATACATACATGCATACAGACAGACAGACAGACAGACAGACAGACAAATGGACAGACTGACGGGACACAAAACAACACTAACATAGTAAAATATTAACAATAACGAACATCAACCATATTCATTCATTTTATATAGTTATATTCCATGAATATAGGCCTATATTTAATAAGTTATGCATTCATTGAACATTGTTAATTTCACCTAATGCAAGTTAACATGTCTTAGGCGTGAGAAGTTATGTACGCATGTTTAGAGGGCTAAGAGAAACAGAAGAGGGTCTTGACGAAGGAGAATAAGTGGAAAGAAATAATGGAGTCGTTTCGAGGTCAGATGAAGGACGAGTTATTTATTGGTCATCGTAGATTTCCCGGAAAGCAATTTCCGTGGCTGCTCATTTTGTATTTTACTTTGAAGGCAGACTAGTGGTAAGACGATCAGAACTGTTAAGTGAGATCGTTCATGAGAGATCGAAGCCGGAGTTGCCCGACACAGCGTGGTCTAAACGAGATAAAGCCCGCTACTGCTGCTGCTGCTTGCATTTTGATCGGATGTTCTGTGGCTGCATCATCATCATCAACATCATCATCATCAGCGGCAGCAGGGCAGAGGATGCTGAACGTTTATTTATAGACAGTAAACAAACCCTCCCCCCCCCGGTCTGTGTATTTGTTCGAAGGTGTCGAGTATTATTGACCCGTTATTACTCTGCACTGCCAAATATTAATCATGCAAACGTATAATGAGTGTGGGCGGCATTTTATATAGCGCAAATTGAGGGATTCTTATATAAGTGATGTTAGTCCGGTGTAAAGCAAAGACCGGTCAATTCAAACGTGCAGCGGAGGTGACGGATCTCACCCGATCAGTTCACTGAACTATGAACAGGGTGGAGGCCATACGGTTGCCATAGACAACCGTTTACATGTAGATCTAACTTAGGCCAAATTATGTAGCGTAAACTTTAAAACTCTTCTGCTGGGGCTACGCTGGGAACGCCTTTGAGCAGAGAGGCGCTAAACAAATTATCTGAATTAATAAATGAATATGAAATATATATATATATATATATATATATGTCAGCTATAAACAAGCATTAAATACAAAGTTGCTACAGTATTTGTGTAGTGGTGTCTTTTTGTGGACAAAGTACAGCAGTTTCTAAGTATTTATGTCACACAGTGTCCTACTATGTAATTATTTTTGTCACATTGTGTCACACTATGTAATTTTGTGTCACACAATGTTACATTGTGTAGTTATTCATGTCACATAGTGTCACACTATGCAATTATTTGTGTCATATAGTTTATCATATAATTTTTTGTGTCACACGTACAGTGTCACACTATGTATGTATTTGTGTCACATAGTATTATACTATGTAATTATTTGTGTCATATAATGTCACACTGTGTAATTATTTGTGCCACAGTGCACACTACGTAATTATTGGTCACACTATGTAATTATTTGTATCAGATAGTGTCACCTTATATAAAAGGAATGTCGCGGGAAGCCTGCATGAAACTCTGCTTGCAAATTGTTCTTGGCAAAGAATTCATAATTTTAATAGCTAGCTTGAATTAGACAGATAACCTCTCAAAATAAATACGCGAGTGCAGCTCAATATGCGTTGCCTTTACAAAGAACACAAGTTTAACGCAGCTTGAAATTTAACATCATTATTACACTTATAGAGAAACAGATTCAGCCCACAAAGGAAATTAAGGGGGCAAATGATGGACATTGCATCTCGAACACAGGCTGTCTTTTGCATTGGCTAAACTGGATAAAGTAATTTTACAGCTGCTTTAGTTAGGTTTTTTAATAGTCTACACGTAGGCTAACTTTTGGCTTACTTAGTAAATATATTAGATACCGGCGCTATGAAAATTATTAAATTTTGATCCGGTAGTAGAAGAAAAGGCCCCTGGATCATGACAAACGGGCAATCATGATTACATGCACTGTCTTTTTTATCATGCAAACTTGGCAGACTCTACATACAAGATGGAAACTGCATGCTTATATTACAACCATATTGAGTATGTCCGTCAGCAGAGGAGATCTTGACAGCATATAAATGCTATATATATATATATATATATATATATATATATATCCGTACTAAACGTCCTTCTACTGCACTCTCTTCTACTCCTCTCTCCTGTACTCCACTCTCTTCTACTCCACTCTCTTCTACTCCACTCTCTTCTACTCTACTCTCTTCTACTCCACTCTCTTCTACTCCACTCTCTTCTACTCCACTCTCTTCTACTGCACTCTCTTCTACTCCTCTCTCCTGTACTCCACTCTCTTCTACTCCACTCTCTTCTACTCCACTCTCTTCTACTCTACTCTCTTCTACTCCACTCTCTTCTACTCAACTCTCGGCTACTCAACTCTCTTCTACTCAACTCTCTTCTACCCCACTCTCTTGCACTCAACCCTCTTCTACTTCACTCTTTTCTAATCCACTCTCTTGTACTCCACTCTCTTGTACTCCACTCTCTTGTACTCCACTCTCTTGTACTCCACTCTCTTGCAGTGATGGGCACAAAACTATTTTTTTTAGTTAAACTAAAACTATTTTCCAACTAAAAAAAATAGTTTAACTAAAGTTGGCAACTGATTTTGGAAATTAGTTAACTAAACTAAGAAAAGTAGTTAAACTTTTTCCAACTTTTTTCCAACTTTTTACGACAAACATTTTCACAATAAAAGGCGTTAAGTGAACTGTAATAATGCAAAGCGTCAATGACAATTTCACCTTCAAACTATGAAATGTGTACTGTTTTGGCATACAGTTACATGAGTACTGTAAGTAGTGTATGAATTTGAAAACATAGGCTGTTGATGCTAAAACCATGCAGGGTTAAAATGTTTTTTGCTGACAGTGTTCAATGTTCACTGTGGAAAAATAGTTGCATATTGCTGATTTTTTTAGTTAAACTTTTTAGTTAGCATCTAAACATTTTTAGTTAAACTATGGTTTTAACTAAACTATTTTTTCAGTTAAACTTCTTCCTTAACTAAAATTTTTTAGTTAAACTAAAAGTTAGCAACTTTTTAGTTTATCTATTGCCCATCACTGCTCTCTTGTACTCCACTCTCTTTTAGTCCACTCTCTTCTAATTCACTCTCTTGTACTCGACCCTCTTCTACTACACTCTCTTCTACTCAACTCTCTGCTACTCATCTTTCTTCTACTCAACTCTCTTCTACTCAGCTCTATTCTACTCAACTCTCTGTTACTCAATTCTCTTCCACTCCACTCTCTTCTATTCCACTCTCTTGTACTCCACTCTATTCTACTCCACTGTATTCTACTCCACTGTATTCTACTCCACTGTATTCTACTCCACTGTATTCTACTCCACTATATTCTACTCTACTGTATTCTACTCCACTCTCTTCTACTCAACTCTCTTATACTCCATTCTCTTCTATTCCACTCTCTTCCACTCCACTCTCTTCTACTCAACTCTCTTATACTCCACTCTCTTCTACTCCACTCTCTTCTACTCCACTCTCTTCTACTCCACTCTCTTCTACTCCACTCTCTTGTGCTGCACTCTCTCTTACTCAACTCTCTTCTACCCCACTCTCTTCTACTCAACTTTCTTCTATTCCACAGCTAAAGTCCAATAATGACTACCAGGCAGTGTAACAATACGTCCTTTATAATAATATCCAAGAGTAAGTTATGTAAATGTTTAGCAAATAACATAACAGGTAGGAATCATGCTGCGCATATGTGCGCTAGTCCTAGGCTCAATATATATATATATATATATATATATATATATATATATTCAATATTCAATATAAATACAATATATTAAACTACATTTGAATCGGCCCGGTAGCGTATATATATATATATAATATTGTGGATATCAGGAATTACTTCTACCGGCATCACAATATATATATATATATATATATATATATATATATATATATATATATATATATATATATATATATATATATATATATATATATATATATATATATATATATATATATATATATATATATATATATATATATATATATATATATATATATATATATATATATATATATATATATATATATATATATATATATATATATATATATATATATATATATATATATATATGCTCTGATCGCTTAGCAACCATGAAACCGTATAAGTGCTCTAAGGCATTTGTAAACTTCCGCATTTAAATACAATGGCTTCTTTGACAAGATGCACTCTCGTTTTTATTAGAAAACGCTCCTCGAGGACTACTTGAGGACTACTCCCTTATTTGTTTCACTCTCATTTTCATCAGTCTCATTTGTAGCCAGACGCTTCCTCTCTATCTGTCTCTGTCTCTTTCTCTCCACGTCTGTCTCTGCATGTCTGTCGTTTTTCCACTTTGCTTCTGTATCTCAAACATATACTTGTACAAGAATAAGAACTTCCTCTCGTCCACTCTACTCATCTCTGCTCATCTCCACTCTACTCATTCATTTCTAATTTACTCCCCAATGATCTGCTCTGCTGTACTTGATTCAACTAAACTCTGATCCCTTCTACTCTCTTCTACTCTACTCCACTCTCCTTTACTGTCTACTACTATACACTCATTAACTATGCTCTACTCTATTCCTTTGTACTCTCTTCTGCTCAATTGTACTCTCGTCTAATCTCTTTTACTCTCCTCTACTCTACTCTCTTCTACCCCACTCTCCTCTACTCCACTCTTTTCTACTCTCTTCTACTTTACTCTTGTATACTTCTACTTTACTCTCTTCTATTCTACCCTACTCTATCCACCTAATCTCTTCTTCAACTGAAAATAAACTGACCATCTGTTCAAACCTTGTAAGCTATACCCCGTCGTTACGAATACCTTCTAGGTGATGTGGTAGACCTCTATCAGTTACACACTCTACGGTCACACTGAAGTCTGTCTTTATCCAGTTAGCCATCGATCTTTGCTTGCATCGATTGTTCGCTTCTGAGTCTCATCTTTTCTAGCCGCTGCTTACTTTCCCTCAAAAGCATTAATCTGCTTTTACATCGTTGATAACCACATGACGCATATTCTACTTTGAATGTTTCGCTGTTCTACTTTGTTAAGTGAAACGCGGTCTTACATTCTGCCTGTATCATGCAGCCTCATGTATTGTTCCGCACGACTCAATCTACGATGAACTCATTAACCCATTTGTTTAGGAGTGCCATCGACCTATACCTCTGTGTATTTGCTGTTATTAAACATGCAAGTTGTTAGATTCAGTTGTTAACAATGAAGAGCTAATACGACGACGACGGCGTAGCAAAGACCTTACCTTCGGAAGAGCCATGACGAAAGCGCTTGGGACGAGCGCACCTCAAAAGTCTGTCTTAATTTCATCTTAGGCCAACGGACGAATTACTGATAGCCATGCAGAGATCTCACAGACGTAAGAATGGAGGGATGATGAAAGGGAAAGCAGCGAGGGAAGAAGGAGCCATAGGCGGCTGAAAGAATAAAAACTGGGCGCGGTTATATACGTCAGACTGGAGTTCAGAGACAGGCCTTAGCCAACACCGGCAGAGAATGTACGCAGTAGGCCTACCTACTCTCTCGCAGGATAATCGCTCTCTACTTTTCAATCGTATACAACTTCATTGCTATGTCTCTCTATTCGTCTGTCTCTGTGTACGTCCGTCTGTCTATATGTCTGTCCCTTTGTCTGCTTATATGTCTGTCTGAGCGTATGTGGATCTGTCTGTCTGCAACCCATCTATACACCTACTTTTCTTTGTCTGTCTTCCCCTGCCTGTCTACCTGTGGCTGTGTGTATTTACTTACCTGTTTTTCTGTCTACGTGCAATCTTTTTCACCTGTTTCAGGCATCTTATCTATCGTTTTTCGTATCCCTACTGTTACGGCCAACTACTATATACCTACCTACCCATGGCCTACCTGACTGCCTACCTGACTAGCTGCTTATCCACCTGGTTTCGTATACGTCTCTCCGGTTGCCTAACTGCCTTCCGATTTCCGTGTTTCCAAATGTAATGAGATGTCTTCTTGGTTCTGTGTGCTTTCCTCTGTCTATGTCTGCTTTCCTCTGTCTATGTCTGCTTTCCTCTGTCTATGTCTGCTTTCCTCTGTCTATGTCTGCTTTCCTCTGTCTATGTCTGCTTTCATTTAATCATTCGCAGTTTCAAATATGTTTCCGTTGATCTGCCCAAATAATATGTAAGACTTATTCTGTGATTCAGTCTAATTGTCTATCTGTCTCGTTGTCTGTCTCGTTGTCTGTCTCGTTGTCTGTCTCGTTGTCTGTCTCGTTGTGTGTCTGTCTAATTATTGTCTTTCTGGCTCGTTGTCTGAGACTGACTCACACATCCACCAATAGTCAGCCACCCAACCCACCCATAAATATAACATGAAAAACCAGTTCACCAAATCCCCACAACCACAACCACAACCAAAACCCAATAAACCCACACCCACCCAAACCAAAGACCCACCAATCACTTATAACGCAAACCAAACCACCCAACTTATCCAACCTTACCTAGCCAAACCCCACTCCCTACTCCTCACTCACTCACTCACTTACTTTCTTTTTGTCAGTTTAAGTGCCTGTCTGTCCGTCTGTCTGTATGTTTGTCTTCGTGTTACTCCTTCTGTCTACCGTGCACCTGATCTATCTTCGTATCCGCATGCCGCTGATATTTCCCCTTATGAACCCACTGGACCAGTGATTGTGGGACTAGGCACTTAACTTATATGCACATAGGAGTATACGCGAGTGTATCAGTCAGTCGGTCGGTCGGTCGGTCGGTCGGTCGGTCGGTCGGTCGGTCGGTCGGTCGGTCGGTCGGTCGGTCGGTCGGTCGGTCGGTCGGTCGGTCGGTCGGTCGGTCGGTCGGTCGGTCGGTCGGTATGTCGGTCGGTCAGTCGGTCGGTCGGTCGGTCGGTCGGTCTGTCGGTCGGTCTGTCGTTCGGTCTGTCGGTCGGTCTGTCGGTCGGTCGGTCGGTCTGT
Organism: Allolobophora icterica; assembly: GCA_963556255.1. Lineage (NCBI taxonomy): Eukaryota > Metazoa > Annelida > Clitellata > Crassiclitellata > Lumbricidae > Allolobophora > Allolobophora icterica. Next base: position 48,072,736 of record OY744603.1, on the reverse strand, counting down.
CGGTCGGTCTGTCGGTCTGTCGGTCGGTCGGTCGGTCGGTCTGTCGGTCGGTCGGTCGGTCGGTCTGTCGGTCTGTCGGTCTGTCGGTCTGTCGGTCGGTCGGTCGGTCGGTCTGTCGGTCGGTCGGTCACTCAGTCAGTCAGTCAATCAGTCAAGCAGTCAGTCAAGCAGTCAGTCACTCAGTCACTCACTCAGTCAGTCAGTCAGTCTCTGTCTGTCTGTCCCTCCGTCTGTCTGTCTGTTTGTCCCTCTGACTCTCTATCACTCTAATGTGTTTGCATACCTGCTCGGAAGTGTGCATGTCTCTGTTCTGTCTGCATCTTTGATAGTGTTACATATATATATACATATATATATATATATATATATATATATATATATATATATATATATATATATATATATATATATATATATATATATATATATATATATATATATATATATATATATATATATATATATATATATATATATATATATATATATATATATGGCTGCTTAGCTACTTTATTTGTCTGTGAGACTCTGGTTCTTCTGTTCTGGATATCTACCTAATCGTGAAGCCATGTACCTGTATACGAATGCCAGTTCCTGTGTCTGTCCGTCTGCCTATCTCTTGGTTGTCTCGACATCTGTCTGTCAGTCTGTCTGTCTGTATGACGTTGTTGTAGCGATGACGAAGGTAGTGCTGCTGAACACGTGTGGAGAGGAATAGACGCTGTCAAAGTTGCACCGCCGAACATCGGATGGGTGGAGCCACCGTAGCGTTGGGTCTTTTTAACGAGGCCAACACCACCACGGTCGAGGGGGTCTAGTCCACGACCAATGAGGTCGGAACCAACGACGGTTTCATTTTAATTCCATTTTAACAACCCCTATTATTGCTGTTGTGGCTGTTTTATTGTTGCTCTTGTGCTCTTGTTGTCTTGTTGTCGTCGTCATCATCAGCATAATCATCGACATCATCATCGTCATCTTAATTACAGTCGTAGTTTTGATTTTGCTTACCGAGTTGGCGACCTTCTGAGCGGTTTGGTCGCTGGCTACACCTGGCGAACGACTCCAAGACGTTATCTGAACGGAGTGACTCTTCTCATCTCTGGCTGTTGTAAATAAGTAGTAACTTATTATCAGTTAGTCGAATAATTAGTTAGCCATTTGATCAAAGAACAGAAAGAGAGATATTGAGACAATGGAATTAAGCAAGATGCGTGGTTAAAAATAAGCCAACAACGGTGTACAACAAGAAGGTCTGATATAGGTAGCACCTGCGCCGGAAAGAAACTGCAGAGGACTACAGAAGCCTCAGAGGAAGGACGATGTCAGCGACAGGATGTTACACCAAGGACTCCAATAAGGAAGGAAGTTAATTACCAGAGAAGAATAACAAGTAGCGCTAGCGTACACTGACACAACAAGGCGCTCTAAAGTAATTTCATGGCGTTCCTTGTCTTTCTAATATACAGAAGCAGACAGCGGCGAAGTGGACGAACTTGGCCAATTGACGAAAAAAATTCTCCAGATTTTTAGGAGTATGGCCTAAATCTAGTCAAAACTTCTATGGCCTAAATCTAGTCAAAACTTCAATACTGGAGTAAGTCCAGGTCGATTTTATCAAACCAGCATTACGTTCAGAATTTTCAAGATGCGCTCAAGAACGACAAGTATCGATGATGCATGCTTTAAGTTTTCTCAGTGTCACCATGGTAGCATATTTCAGCAATAATTCAGGTCAAGACATTTTATTGCTGGGAAATCCTGTTTATAGAAACTGAAAGAGAAGAAAGCGCTGACCGATTAATTTCCAGCAGCCGTCATGAGTAATTACGAAAAAGTCCTTTAACAGAAAGTCGTAGTTGCAGCTCTGAATAACTAATTTTAGCTCTGTAGGAAATCTGGGTAATTCTTGCTTACCGCCGAGTTTTTGGAGCATATATAAAGCAACGGAGATTGGTTTAATAAAAAAAAACTAAGAAGTTAAATATATATATATATATATATATATATATATATATATATATATATATATATAGAGAGAGAGAGAGAGAGAGAGAGAGAGAGAGAGAGAGAGAGAGAGAGAGAGAGAGAGAGAGAGAGAGAGAGAGAGAGAGAGAGAGAGAGAGAGAGAGAGAGAGAGAGAGAGAGAGAGAGAGAGAGAGAGAGAGAGAGAGAGAGAGAGAGAGAGAGAGACCGAGACAGACAGACAGACAGACAGAGACAGACAGAGAGAGAGTTTGATGCATTGATGCATTTGTGACGTTCGTCGCTCGAGATCAACTAACCCTTCATCAGACGTGGTACCAATTTGTGTCGGTCTTACCCGAGACGCTGCTTCGTCGTCGGGCTGGGTTCGGCTCCAGCCAACCGACCTTCTGGAGTCGCCCGGGTCACTATCCTGTCTACTTCTGCTGTAGACGAGCGGTTCCCTGTCTCCGCTCTCAATGCCCATTTCTCCAAGAGGAGGTCCCGAGGGTATCGCTTGTTTGCGAACAGTGTCGCTGTCAAGCTCCATCTCACTTTCGGACTCTGCCACTGCCGCGGTCGCCGGGTGGGCAACGTCCTCGTCCTCAGGATGGCCGTCCTTTAGAACAGGGTTCGCTCTCTTGCCGGCAGGAGTCCTCAGCTTCCTGTGAGATCTCTTAGTCAAAGACTTCCTCTTTTTCTCCACCTTAACCGAACCCTCACGTACCATTCTGCATCTCATGACTCTCGAGTTATCGTCAATAGGGGAAAACTCTGAACGTTCTCTTGTCCGAGAGGACAAGGTGTACATCTGACGAGTCGTCACGTCGTGCCGTCTCAAACACGCGAACATCTTGCGATAATATATACACGTGTAATATTAACGCGGTATACTGGTCTCACGACACTCTCTTCTGATAGGATAGGTTCTAGGTCTAAAACCTCCCTAACCGCACGCAGAACTGTGTTCCGACCGGCGCACGAGGTGGGCCCTACTTCGCACTTCGGTCAGTTCTCGGAACTACGTGTTTCGATCACCAAGTTATTTGCTCTGAATAACGATTGGTTTGAATACAAGATTTTCCTGACTCTATCGTTTTTCCTGGTCTTACCGCACTGTAATCAGTTGTCGGGCGGTCTTTTCCCGTACTGCGGTCTTTCGGTAACAGTGGTCTTTCCCAGTAACTATTTTTAGTTACCGGGCGATGGAGCCCCTCCAACGCTCCACCGGCGTGTCAGCCATCCAAGTGTCACAATCCAAATGTAACGCTGACCCCGTAAGGTTACCAGAATGTCCTGAATTTTGTTCCCAAGAATTTCCGAATTTTGGTTCCCTAACGAAGGTCACGCTTACTCCCACAGGTAACCGGACAAGCTCCGATCCTGCCTGTCGCCAAATTTACCCTTATTATCGTTTTTGTACTAAATTGGTTTTTTCAGGTATCCCGACGGTCACTTCACCGAGTGCCGAAGTCGCGTAAAACTCTCCCAGCCGAAGACGCCGAAGTCGCGTAAAACTCTCCCGGCCGAGTACGCCGAAAGCGCGTAGAACTTCCCTTGTGTCGAGTACGCCGAAATCGCGTAAAACTCGTCTCAGTGGATAAAACCAAACACTGTCGGATCTTGGAGTTCTTCGAACTCCAAGAGGGATTTCCTTGCCCGACGCCAAATTTACTCTTGGTTTCAAGGATTTCAGAATTCCAGAAAATGGCTACCTTAAGAAGGTCACACTTACTCCCATGGGTTACCGGACAAGCTCCGATCGCGGAGTTCTTCAAAACCCAAGAGGGACTTTCCTGCCCGTCGCCAAATTCACCCTGGTTTTCGATCTCACACTGAATTGGTTTTCCTGTGTATCAACGGTATCCTTCCCCGAGTATTACTCAGCCGTAGATTTCCCACGATCGGGATCTAGACCGCTTCGCGATCAACTGAGGGATCCAACCCGCCGGATCGGCGCTGTCGGCCCGTCTCCCAACAGTGAACTTCTTTAGCTGTACTCGGGATCGCCTGATTATATTATTCGGACGCCCCTTTCGTCCGTAAATATATTTGTACTAACCGGAAACTCGAACTCTGACTCTGTCGTAACCAAAATCACTCGCCTACCACACTGAGTGCAGTATATTTGAATCGGTAACTGAATCGCTAACCAACAACGCTGTTTAACAGTATTGCTATGTATGAAGAGTCGAACCAACTCTTCACGTATAAAGCAGCGCACCGTGAGGCAGGCTCTATGCATCCCGAATGAGCGCGTCTGCTCGCTATGCGCTGGCTTCAAACCGTCGATCGGGCTTCCCTGCCACGGTCGTTGCCGGACAGTCGCCTATTGAAATTAAATAAAAATTAAATGATCGATACTGGGCCTTCGCATGAAAAATTAAGAGAAACGATGCTGTTCCCTTCGCATGTAAACTTAAGGAAAACGATGCTATTCGCATAACATAAATCCTCCCACTTACGCACTGTGGCCTTGACCGCCACACTCTCCCCACCTTACTTAGATGCGGAGCATCTCTGCCAAAATCGGGGACCTTAATCAAACGTGACAGGAACATCCCCAACCCAGATCCACTTAGAGAGCAAGGAACCAAATGCACCTTTGGTTATAGGGCGGAATATCAACAATCTCGGCACCCTGCACGTACGCCAAACAACGATGAGAACCGTGATAGCGACAGCCTATTTAATGATGCTTTCGATCGGAACCACCACCCTACTGGCAACCTGTCGTACCTGACAAATCGCCAACCTTAACAGGCCCTCTATCATGAACCTGGGCTCTACCGGACCCCAAGGGCCAGGAGAACTAAAGGAGAGAAAAGTCGCCCACTGTCTCCCGATCTGGTAACCATCGTCGATCAGTCACACCCGGTACCACTTCAAAATCGTGAAAGCAAAATAAAAGCGGACAACAGTTATCATATTTACGCACATGATCTAGGTCCTAACATATGCTTCTATCGCATGATGCTCTATCCTAATTAGCGCACTAAAGTATCATGAAACGGTAACCAAGGAAATCGCGCTGCCCCGAATTTCCTTAACACTCGTTGTTACGAGCATTATACTGTCGAAAAGAAATTCTGTCATCACAAGGTAACGGAAACATGGTTCTCCAATAGTTCGCTTGTAGAACCAACGCAATGAAGCGTCCTAGTACTGGAATCTTTACTCGTTTCAGTACTAACCACTAAGCCAATGTTTAACCGAAAACATATCATCAAAAGGAAACTTAAACAGTCATTCGCTGACAATCTGTAAAACCAACGCAATTAAGCGTTGCTGGTAGCACAGGTACTGTATGCTCCCAGATACCGCTCAAAAGAAATACTCTCATCAAAAGGGCAACTGAAACATGGGTCTCGAATAGTCAATGAAACTAACGCAATTAAGCGTTGATCTAGTTGGTCCTAGATACACGTCTGCTTCAGAAGGTCACTAACAAGGACTTCTACAGTCGTAGTCATCCATCCAAGCGAGGTCTTCGTCTCGTCCGTCGTCCAGGTAGCAATTCTGGATCAGCGGTCTCGTCTGGATTTTCTGAAGGTTCCTCTGGTTCATGTTCTGCATTAGGATCTTGAGCCAGGACTGGCCAGTCTACTGTAGGTAACTCAAGATTTCTGTCCCTCTCCGGTAACCAGGTACTCGGAGGTTTACCGTAAAACGGCTTCAATTTATCCACGTGCACAACCATTAGCGTGGATTTCGGACTCTTCTGAATCCGGTACAGACACGGACTGAGCACTTGAATAACCAAGAATGGGCCGGTGTAATAGCGAGCCCATTTTGTCTTCCTTCCACTTCTTAGCCGAGGGTAGTAATAGTAAACCCAATCTCCTTGAGCGAACTTGCTAGGTCTCACTCTCAAATCGTAGGCTTTTTTCCTTCTTTCTGCTACTCTCTTTAACTGTTCTCGTACAAGCCGATACGATCGTTCCATTTTCTCTTTCTGTTTCTCCACGTACTCTTCCATGTCACTGTAAGACGGTCTCTCGAACTCTGTAACTTGGGCTAGAATCAAGTCTAATGGCGTATGGTTCTCTCTTCCCAGGAACAGGAAATTAGGTGTCCGTTGGGTCGCTTCATGTTCAGTACCTCGATAGGCCGCCATTACATATGGTACATGAACATCCCAATCCTTTTGTCGTTCCGACACTACCTTTCCGATCAACATGTTCAGTGTTCTGTGGAACCTTTCGATCATTTCGTTACCAGAGGGTCGATATGGAGTTGTACGTACTTTGTCAATCTCCATGCGTTTACACAGCTCTTTGAATAACTTCGACTCAAAACACGGTCCCTGATCCGTCAGGATCTGGCGTGGCATACCAAACCTCGAGAACACGTGTACCATAAGCGATTCTGCCACAGTAACGGCCTCTTGGTTTCTGATAGGCAGAGCTTCAGCCCATCTCGAGAAGTAATCTATCGCTGTCAGTATGTATTTGTTGCCTTTACTTGATACAGGATGCGGACCAGTTATATCAATTCCGAATCTCTCCATTGGTTCACCAACCACAGGAGTCTGCATGTAACCCTGTCTTGGAGGTTTCTCCCTTCGATAACGAGCACAGCGATCGCACCTTTGGCAGAACCGTCTAACATCGTCCTTCCAACTCGGCCAATACGCCCGACGTTGCAACTGAGATAAACTTTTCCGAATCCCGAAATGTCCTCCGGCAAAGCTTGCGTGTGTTAACTGAAGCATCTCTTGCCGTAGAGATAAGGGCACAACTAACTGAGATCGCTCAGCTTTTCCTGTGTTACCCTGAATCCAGCCTCTGTGTAACACTCCTTGCAGGACTTCCAGCTGATTCCAGTTGCTCACCAACACTTTCACCTCTCCGTTAGCAGGTGATAGTTCTGCCTGTGTTGGATGATGCTTCGACTCCTTCCAATCAAGGACCGTACCAATATTGCAATCGCTCTGCTGTTCTCTTCGAAGAAACTCCTTTGTCCAACGGATTTCCTGGCCTGTATCTTCACTGGTAACCTCGGAGCGCGTTACTTCTCCGATCGGACGTGCCCACATCACGTCTTCATTCGTAACTCTCATGGTAACCACTTTAGGTTGTTCCTCACCCGGACCTCTAGACATCGCGTCTGCGTTACCGTGTTTTGCTCCCGGTCTGTGACATATCTCCATGTCAAACTCCTCTATCATCTCTAACCAACGAGCCTGTTGGCCAATCGGTTCCGGTGTTCTGCGTAACCACTGAAGTGCGGAGTGGTCTGTTCTGAGTAGGAATTTACTACCCAGTAAGTACTGACGAAACTCTTTCAAGAAATACACCACAGCTAACAACTCTCGCCTGGTAACGTTATAGTTCCGTTCCGCCGTCGACAAGAGCCGACTCGCGTAACAAATCACTGTCTCTTCTCCTTCTTGTACTTGCGATAACACCGCTCCAATGGCGTATGCCGAGGCATCCGTATCTAGGATGTACTGGCCCTCGTCGTTCGGTAACCCAAGTATAGGTGCGGAAACCAACTTTCGTTTAAGTTCTTCGAAAGCTCCCTGACATTCGTCAGTCCAATGAAACGGTACATTTTTCCTGGTCAGGAAATGAAGTGGTTGAGCTACCACCGCGAAATCATGTATGAAACGTCGGTAATAGGAGCAAAGACCAACGAAGGATCTGACTTGCCTCAAGTTCCGAGGAGCAGACCATTCTTCTACGGCCTTGATCTTGCTCGGATCCGTCGCGACCCCTTCTTCACTCAAAACGTGACCAAGAAACAATACTCTCTGTTGTAACAGGTAACATTTGGATGGTTTCAGCTTGAGATTATACTCTTGTAATCTCCTGAAAATCATCTCTAGACGTTGCATGTGCGTCTCTACGTCCCTCGAGAACACAATTATGTCATCCAAGTAAACCAGACAGATGTCATAGTTTAGCCCTGTCAAGACTAAGTTCATTAGTCGACAAAACGAGGCCGGACTATTGCACAATCCGAAAGGTAACACTTTGAATTGGAAGCTGCCCCTTCTCGTAACGAACCCGGTCTTGTGTTTGTCTCTTGGGTGCAAGGCCATCTGGTGATAACCTGCTCTCAAATCGAACGTACTGTACCATCTGGCGCCACCCAGGGTATCTAAACTCTCGCGGATAAGGGGTAACGGATGAGCATCTTTCCGTGTCTTCAAGTTCAGTTGCCTGTAATCGATACAGAAACGCATACTGCCATCCTTTTTCTTAACCATTACGACATTGGATGCCCATTCCGATATCGAAGGTTCAATGATTCCTTGTCTCAACATGTCTTCTACCTGACGATCAACTTCCGGTAACATGGAAAGCGGTTGACGTCTCAAAGGTTGCCGAACTGGTTTCTCCTGTCCCGTATCGATCTCGTGTTGGATCACCGAAGTGAATCCGTTATCACTTTCGTTAAGGGAAAACGTTGCGCTGTACGTTAGCACAAGTTTTCGTAACCTGATTCGCTCTTCTTCCGAAATGTCTGCTGGCACTTCTTCCCATAGTCGTTTTAGGGTCTGTTCGGCAAGTGGGTTGAGCGTCTGCTCCGCTACACTGGCCGTTGTACTAATCTTCGATCCAAACCGGTCAATCGTACTTTGCTGCTTTCCTCGGCGTTCCTCCGGATAACCTGGGCCCATAGGCTTCTCCGGATTTTCGCTTCGGTAAGGCTCATCATACGATTCCGTTCTGGCTCGATTAACTGTCACATCGACTACGTTCACTCGCTCCAGCGGACATTCAGTCCGTTTCTTGACTAGCGAATCTCTGTCTCCAACATTCAACATCCTGATCCACACTTCCGTGTCTCTTCCTGTCACCAACGTACGTCCGATTATCAAATCTTTTGATAATTCCATTGGAATGGTCGTCCAATCTTCGTTATCTTTTTGGAAATGCGGGTATACTACCCAAGCTGGAACGTCGACTTCGCTCCTTGGAGGAACTATTATGTCCTCTTGCACAATAACCCTCCGGCACATGGACTCGGTAACGACCTCTTTCAGAGGGATCTTCTCGCTCCCAAGGAAAACGCATCGACTTGCGAAGTCCCATCTTGCCTGATTGGCTTCCAGCCAAGATAACCCCAAGATCACTTCTGTCACTTGGTCTGTAACTAGACAGGGTACAGGGTACACCTGCTTTCCGATCCGAATCTTAAGGTTAGTTTCACCATCCACCTTAATCTGACTTCCATTAGCGGCTAGGAGTCGCTGTTCTGACGGTACTAGCACAGCGTCTAGCACGAAACGTCGTGGCACAAGTGACATTTCACTTCCAGAATCAAGTAGACAGTGTATACGTTTTCCTGCCAGTCTCGCAACCACGTAGGCCACCCTACTGCCTTTGACCAGTCGGTTTTGGGTTTCCTCTTGTATCGGTTCAGCCTTTGTAGATTCACTGGTACCGGTTGCACCATTCGTCTCAGCGTTTCTCTGAGGACAATATCGCTTCATGTGTCCTTTTCGTTTGCACAAGTAGCATTCGATATCCGGGTTACGCAACCGTGTGGGCGGATAAATCCGTCGCCATCCCACATTCGGTTCGGTTGTCCTCTGATCTCCCACAGCTAGATCAGAACTGTTCTCCCTTTCATGAGGTTTTCTCGGAACGATGCCCAAATTCTGATTTATTGTCACTCGATCAAGTTCTCTTGAAAGATTTTTAATCTTTCGCTCGAGATCTTCTAGACGACGAGACTGTTGCCCCTCAGTGCTCGAGTCTTTTCGGTCTTCCATGGTAACTTTAACTCTCGCGTGTCTCCGGTCTAAATCACCACCTTGTGTCGAAGATCGACCATAGGCATCCAACCTCACCGCATGTTTATACGCCGCTTCGAGGTTAACTGGTTCTCGCTCGCGCACCTTCTGCCCCAAATCTTGGTTTGCCAGTGCATCAATGAAAGCGTCACAAGCGACCGTCTCGACGATATCACTTGTTGGTCCTGGGTATGCCAAAACCATTAGCCTTCGTACTTCCTGCACTACACTACTCAGCGTTTCTCCGTGAGCCTGCCGGTAAGTGCGAAGTTTCATCCGATATAGGCTAGTTTGGTCATCAGACCCGTACCGGGCCTTAAGCCGCTCAACAAGTTCTCGCCAAGACACGTCCCTCTGTGCACCCATGTCCCACAACAGCTGCGAAGCGGGACCCGTTAGGGCACACATTAACTGGTCTGCTTTTTCCTGATCACTCCACCGGTTGCACCGTGCACAAACTTCGAACTTTGCTAGAAAGGCTGCGATCGCTGACTTGCCGTCGTACTTCTCTAGCTTGATTCGTATACCGCGATCCGATCGGTCTTCGCCTCTTGTCCGTGTAACAAGTGATCTTCCGACACTCTTCTTGGGATTTCCTCTCCGGTTGTCCCCATCGTTACTCCTGGAATCGTTTTCCTCGTCTGTCCTCACCACTGACCGGTGCCGACTCTGTCCCCTCAGAGTACCCAACGTCTTCCCTGTACGCCACTTAGAATACATCGTAGTCATCTCTCGGTCGCCTGACGTTGCACTGTCTTCATCAGAGATGTACTCAGCCTGTCTCTGACCTTTTCTACGAGGCTCACCACCTGCGTAGTCTTTGGACTCCGATCGTTTATATTTATTGCGAGAGCTCTGAGAGTTTCCGTTGACGAACGTAACTCTTCTGTCTTCTTCGCGAATATCTCTTTTTCCTGACTCTGGCGGTCTGTCAGATTCGTCGTACCTAAGACAATTACGACTTCTCGAATCTGATTTGTGCCCTTTAGAGTACCGCTCGTGGGTCTCATCCCAGGCCAAATGATCTCTGTCTCTTCCCATGTTCGATTCTCTCTCGGTTTCTCTATCAAGTGCCTGTTTTAAACCGCGTCTCTCGTACTCTGGTAGACGTTCCTTACCATACGTCTCCCTTTCAGTTTTCTCGTAACTCTCGTGCCTTCCTCGTTGACGGAGGTTTTTCCTGTCAAAGACTCCGGTTCTCATGGCCTCTTCTGGACCAACACTATCGGTGTCTGAATCCGAAGAACTCACTGACGAACGTAATTTCGCCTCAACCCTTCCTCTTGTCAACAGACGTTGTCGACTCGATTGCCTTGCCGTTTTACCGTGTGACTCTCTCCCGCTGTCCTCGGGAAGATAGCGGCTACGTAACTTTTCCGAAGTTCCCGAAAGCGAAACTTCCTCACGTGTCTCTGTGTTACCTCGGCTCCGTGCTGGCTCTTCGATCTGCAGCTTCCCTCGGCGATCCATCTGGTAACCTGGGCCCGTAGGTTTCCCCGATGTCTCGCGTCGGTAAGACTTCGCATGCTGAGCAGCAGGAACAGACAGTTCTTCAAGTTTCGAACTCATCATTGCCACACTCTGTCGCAGGTAAGACATCTCCGCTTGCCAATCTACCTCATCTGTCACAGGTCTTGGGCGACCTTCTTCCATGTTGGTAAACGGTACTCGATTGCCTTCGTTTCGCTGATGCGCCACGATGTCACCACTCGTTTTCTGCACTACGGCGTCACCCCGCGGTTTCAGGCCTGTCTCAATGTCTCTTGGCCTATCACAAGCCTGTCTCGACTGTACAGGTTGCCTGCCCCGTACGATACTAGGTACTTGAACCTGCACAAGGTTCCCCGATCTATTGTCGACGAGTGGTTTGGACCTGTCAAACCTACTCTCACCAACGGTCTCTCGCCAGTGTGTGAATGTCTCGTTATTCACATCGTTCTGTACTACCTCAGTAGTCTTTGGAACGGTTATCAACCATCCGTTATCCTCATGGAAACCTCTTTCACGCCCACTGCGGGTTCCAGCTTCCGTTTCAAATGCACTGGTTTCGTCAGGTGCACCCGTTTCATCAAGCAACCTTCGTTTGCTTTTCCGTTTACGTAACTTTGGACGCGCGCCTCCGTGCTCACTATGGGGCACTTCATCCGACTCGTCCTCGGGATCTTCCTGACCTTGCCTGGTTCTGTGACAAGAAAACGTTAGGACCCCACTTCTGGTACCAGTTTGTGACGTTCGTCGCTCGAGATCAACTAACCCTTCATCAGACGTGGTACCAATTTGTGTCGGTCTTACCCGAGACGCTGCTTCGTCGTCGGGCTGGGTTCGGCTCCAGCCAACCGACCTTCTGGAGTCGCCCGGGTCACTATCCTGTCTACTTCTGCTGTAGACGAGCGGTTCCCTGTCTCCGCTCTCAATGCCCATTTCTCCAAGAGGAGGTCCCGAGGGTATCGCTTGTTTGCGAACAGTGTCGCTGTCAAGCTCCATCTCACTTTCGGACTCTGCCACTGCCGCGGTCGCCGGGTGGGCAACGTCCTCGTCCTCAGGATGGCCGTCCTTTAGAACAGGGTTCGCTCTCTTGCCGGCAGGAGTCCTCAGCTTCCTGTGAGATCTCTTAGTCAAAGACTTCCTCTTTTTCTCCACCTTAACCGAACCCTCACGTACCATTCTGCATCTCATGACTCTCGAGTTATCGTCAATAGGGGAAAACTCTGAACGTTCTCTTGTCCGAGAGGACAAGGTGTACATCTGACGAGTCGTCACGTCGTGCCGTCTCAAACACGCGAACATCTTGCGATAATATATACACGTGTAATATTAACGCGGTATACTGGTCTCACGACACTCTCTTCTGATAGGATAGGTTCTAGGTCTAAAACCTCCCTAACCGCACGCAGAACTGTGTTCCGACCGGCGCACGAGGTGGGCCCTACTTCGCACTTCGGTCAGTTCTCGGAACTACGTGTTTCGATCACCAAGTTATTTGCTCTGAATAACGATTGGTTTGAATACAAGATTTTCCTGACTCTATCGTTTTTCCTGGTCTTACCGCACTGTAATCAGTTGTCGGGCGGTCTTTTCCCGTACTGCGGTCTTTCGGTAACAGTGGTCTTTCCCAGTAACTATTTTTAGTTACCGGGCGATGGAGCCCCTCCAACGCTCCACCGGCGTGTCAGCCATCCAAGTGTCACAATCCAAATGTAACGCTGACCCCGTAAGGTTACCAGAATGTCCTGAATTTTGTTCCCAAGAATTTCCGAATTTTGGTTCCCTAACGAAGGTCACGCTTACTCCCACAGGTAACCGGACAAGCTCCGATCCTGCCTGTCGCCAAATTTACCCTTATTATCGTTTTTGTACTAAATTGGTTTTTTCAGGTATCCCGACGGTCACTTCACCGAGTGCCGAAGTCGCGTAAAACTCTCCCGGCCGAGTACGCCGAAAGCGCGTAGAACTTCCCTTGTGTCGAGTACGCCGAAATCGCGTAAAACTCGTCTCAGTGGATAAAACCAAACACTGTCGGATCTTGGAGTTCTTCGAACTCCAAGAGGGATTTCCTTGCCCGACGCCAAATTTACTCTTGGTTTCAAGGATTTCAGAATTCCAGAAAATGGCTACCTTAAGAAGGTCACACTTACTCCCATGGGTTACCGGACAAGCTCCGATCGCGGAGTTCTTCAAAACCCAAGAGGGACTTTCCTGCCCGTCGCCAAATTCACCCTGGTTTTCGATCTCACACTGAATTGGTTTTCCTGTGTATCAACGGTATCCTTCCCCGAGTATTACTCAGCCGTAGATTTCCCACGATCGGGATCTAGACCGCTTCGCGATCAACTGAGGGATCCAACCCGCCGGATCGGCGCTGTCGGCCCGTCTCCCAACAGTGAACTTCTTTAGCTGTACTCGGGATCGCCTGATTATATTATTCGGACGCCCCTTTCGTCCGTAAATATATTTGTACTAACCGGAAACTCGAACTCTGACTCTGTCGTAACCAAAATCACTCGCCTACCACACTGAGTGCAGTATATTTGAATCGGTAACTGAATCGCTAACCAACAACGCTGTTTAACAGTATTGCTATGTATGAAGAGTCGAACCAACTCTTCACGTATAAAGCAGCGCACCGTGAGGCAGGCTCTATGCATCCCGAATGAGCGCGTCTGCTCGCTATGCGCTGGCTTCAAACCGTCGATCGGGCTTCCCTGCCACGGTCGTTGCCGGACAGTCGCCTATTGAAATTAAATAAAAATTAAATGATCGATACTGGGCCTTCGCATGAAAAATTAAGAGAAACGATGCTGTTCCCTTCGCATGTAAACTTAAGGAAAACGATGCTATTCGCATAACATAAATCCTCCCACTTACGCACTGTGGCCTTGACCGCCACACATTTACAGACATTTCAATAGCAAATCTGTGTTTTAAATCATTTGCCGATACAAAGTTTAGTCTCTCGAAGTCTACTTTTGCATCAGATATAGGCCTACACAGACAACGTGAGATGCGAAATAAAATGGCTTCGTAAAACACTGGACTTTCGCTTACTGTACACACTACTTGTCCTTTAAATAAGTTACGTCTCACATCTTCCTCTCGATCTTCGTACTGACTAACTCAGGTGAGTGTTGAGGTGCAACATAAGCCTATTATTCATCCTGGAATTACTTCCACACAAGGTTGCTGGTTGCACGACGTTTGATCACGAGACATTTGATCGCTCGAGTTTTGGTGGTAATCGTAATCGTAAATTTCAAATGTTTAAAGCGCTAATCCGAAGCTAAGCACAGTAGGCTACAACAGGTTGTTTACGAGCGCTGTGTCGCATCAGAAGGGTTGTCCAGAAATGTCCAGGGGAGATACGAGTTCGGTTGCCAGAGAGACCAGAGAGACGAAACATGCTAAGGCGCGGATTTCGTTGAGGACGAGAAAGCTTGGAAGCCAAGCATTGGATGGATTAGGGTAGGACTTCCTGAATGGAAAACCTGTAAGGTGAGAAGTTGAGAAGCCTGAGGTATAGAATGGCGGTTGAGAGGGGATATTGGTGGGGTACTGAGAATTTACGGAACTCAGACAATATCGTTGAAGAGTTGAGGTTCAGTATAGAATATAGATCGTTTGGAGAACTTGAGGCAAGTAGTGACTGAGGGATGGGAGAGAGTGAGATAGGAGGATCATCAGGTAGAGCACTATGGCTGGAAGGTGTAGAGTTCGCGAAGGTACTTGGTGTAATATTGGAAGTCATAGGTTAGCGATAGGACTTTGAAGTGGATGCGCTCATGGATTTTGCAGCCAGTGGAGTGATTTAAAGACGGGAGTGATATAGTTATGCTTAGGTGTCCTGTGTACGGTGACATTTCGAGCGAGTTTTGAATGAGCTACACATGCTTTATTTTGGGCGGATTCAAGATTGAGGAAAAGGGAATCACAGTGATCAAGCTTGGAGTAGACAACTGAGATAACTATAGTTGAAGCAGTTTTAAAGCCAATCATGGATCGAATGCGTGGGAGATGTCGAATGTGCATGAAGCAGATGCGTGGGAGATTGGAGATGTGATTAGAGAAGGAGATAGCCTATGCCAATATTGCGCACAGGCGAGGCGACGCTGAAAGTGAGAGACGAGGAGTTAGAGGATAAGTGTATGGAAAGGTTGGGGATTTTTTTTATCTAATCTACGAGACCAAGGATAATAAATTTCATTTTGGCGGGGTTGAGGTAGAGGATATTGGAGATTAGATTAACCAGTGCAATGCAGGAGGAGAAAGAGCTGGGGAGAAGGATATGAAGAGTTGGGTATTGTCTGCGTAAAGATGGTGGTCAACAGATGCAGATTTTATTAGATGACTCAGAGGTGTAGTGTAAAGGCATGGCTCTTGAGGAACACCACATGAGAGTGGAAGGGGTTGCGAGCCTTGGCTGGAGGCTTTTACGGAGAAGGACAGGGAAGACAAGTAAGACTGGATCCAGAGTAGAGCAGTTCCAGAAACGCCAAACCAAGAAGATAGTCGATGAAAGATACTATGATAATCGATGAAGAAGGAGACCGTGATAGTACAGTGTTGGATAAGTGTAGTTTAATGATTTTAGTAACAAAGTTGTGAAGCAATAAAACATAGGTAATTCTAGCCAAACAACCAGAAATTGTATTCCTGATTTCGCCAATTATTAGTGAACTAATGAATTTAAACAACGATTGGGACAGAAAAATTCATCACAAAAGAAGCCGTCCTTACCAGCAAAGAAAATAATGGGAGTAATAAAGGCTTATAACCTATGTTTCTCTTAATAATCATAGGTCAAAGATAGACCTAATTCACTACAGTTTCAGCTTATGAATAAGTTAGGTTAGCAATGTTAGGACGAAAGTTCTTCCGTAAGCGGTAATTGACACCGTTGTTCTTCTTTGCAGGTAGGAAACGGATTCTTTTGTGACGAATTTTCTCTCCCAGTCAAGGTTTGCAGATAAGCAAAATCTGTTTTTCACAGTCTTCTTAAAAGAATGTATGAAAGTTATGTGGGATATGATGACATCGTTGAAGCAATGGTTGGATTACCATCCTTCTACTGTTATGTACCGTTTATTCCAAGTGTAAACTGGAAAGGAGAGCATTTTCCGTAAATTCCGTCTCTTTCAAGTTGAAGTCTACCACTAATGAAAACCCATCTATTCAGATCACTGATGTCTCGGGTTCCAAAGTCAGTCTTTCACGGAAGTTGAAGAAACACGGAAGAGAGACATGTCTATCACTAATATGCGCGTGTGCTCAGCGTAGCTCTGCGTATTTATCAGTTTATTATGGGCTCGTGAGTCAGCGGAGGTTCAATGATGTGTCATTTGTCCCAAGCTCCTCTAATTGAACTCTCTGACCTGTTGCGCAATCTCATTTAATTTCCATTTGCACCGGAACGTCGTAACACTAAATGACGAGTGATTAAAAGTCACGTGATCACACATCCGATCATCATCACTACTGCCAGATCTTTCTTCACGATTACATATTAGTTCGCTTTAATTCATTCATTCATTCATTCTGGAAATTTATATAGCGCCTCTTCAAGAGACCTACTCAGAGGCAAGATTTTGTCTTGATTGTGCGCCTATGAATAAGATGGCTTCTTCCATTTAGGCCTTTGGCGCTGCCGAAATGGGGAGAAAGGAAATCTCTGATAAAATGCTGAGTCGACTATTGTAGAACTGGAATGACCTGATAGCGCTGTTTCTACATGCATCTGCCGAACACTCAGTCGCCTACATTCATGGTCACATGGGCAGTTGGCGATCCAGGTACTGTCTGGGCTCGATATATTGCTTAAATTGACCGTGCTTCCCAGCGATACATAGAAAGCGCCAAGCCTCATGTAGTCGCAAGTGGCACTGAACTGAATAGGGATAAGTGAAAAAACGAAAGACAGAACGAACGAACGCATGAATAAATGAACGATGAACGCACGAAGGAAGAAAAGAAGGAAAGAAGGAAGGAGCGAGGGAAGAAATGAACGAATACACAGACGATTCAGACATGCAATTCTTAACGGTCGGAAATTGTCTGAGGAATCTTCCAGACCTGGTTTTTGTAGATGAGCGAAGAAACTGATCGAGATGGGTTGATGTACTCACCCGATCTCAGCCCCGCTCCCCCATTCGCATTAAGATTACTAAACCGACGACTCGAATCCATGTTTTCAAGACGCCGCATGTTCAAATCCACCACATAATCGTCGCTCAGACAATCAAGTGTTGGACCGTGAGCAAAGAAACTTGCAATTCATCTCGATTGAGCTGCTGAGAGAAGAGAGAGAGAGACAGACAGACAGACAGACAGACAGACAGACAGACAGACAGACAGACAGCAGAGAGCGAAAGGCAACAGTTGGACCGTGGATGGTGAAAGTTGCCGTCCGCTGAAGAAAAATGACCAGCGATCGGTTGGTGCGAAAAATTCCTGTCATTTGGCGGCGAATATAAATCATAGAACGTCGCCTGGTTTGTCCGCTGCATGGATGGCGGCGCCATATTGCGTGAGCTATATATCGTTGATCACGTGACTCCACTCGGCGGTGCGACATACCACACGCCGTTGACAGGCAACAGATGGCGTGCACGACAGACAGACAGGTCGACCGACAGACATAGTAGGCCTATCTGTCTGCAACGTGCTCTCCACACAACTTCGGCGGACGATATATCTTCTATCCGCAAGTGACGTGTTCTGTCTCGTTACGTCCTGACCTCCTGTCCTGCTATCATTGTCTTTACTGTTACCTCTACTGACCTGTCTACACTTGTGTACAATCTGCTACTTTGGTTACTTACTCTTTAGCGACGCTGCGTTATAACAAAGATGAATGGCGTCGCCCACCTTTATCTAGGCTTGGGACTGGCATTACCAGAGTACGGGCAGTGGCAGAATTACTCCTCTCCTTCTCCCTTCTCCTGCTTTATTCGCCTGTTAGATCCTCTCTTATTCTCTTTGGTCTTGTCACACTTCCAATCTGCAATCTCTCCCATCCAATCTGCCATATTAATCACAAAGACATGGAATGATGACGTAGATGTAACGATGACGATAAGATAACGATTACTTGTGAATAAGCGTTAATTGAGAAATGATCTTACTCGCTGAGTTGCTCGTAGATTTCGTCGTAGGTCTGAGTTCGGATTGCCATGGAGCAGAAGAACCAGACGACGATGATCCATTGAGGAGAAGAAGGCAATCCAACCGGTCAGCTGACAACCGACGGGAACTGACGTCACCCATCCTCTTCCTCGACGCATCAATGCCATCGCTAGCATTCACAAAAACATCACCAGCTGAGACTGCATACTAGAGCCACTTGGGCATAAAATACATATCGATTACATCTATAGAAAATATATAATGTATATCGATTATATCTATAGCAAATAAAAGATTCCAATACCTCATTCTTCGCTGTCCTGTCACCGAATTGAATCATCAGTGACCGACTAAATTCCTTTGAGTCACCCGATTACGTATACATTTGATAGATATTTTGTGCTAAATCGTCTTTGGAAAATTTCCCACACCCACATCTGATCAAATCCTCATCTCATCAGTTTTATCTGGTGCTGGTTTCATCCTTTCTCTTCGTCTTTGTTCATATTTTTTGAATGGATTGCCTACCAACCTATCACATGACGATCTCCTTCCTTTTGATTTCCGTCCGCGTTTGTTAAGCATTCTGGGTGATTGAGATCTTAAGCTGTCAGATAGGGAGTGGCTGTGCGGAGTTACACGAAATGATGGGCTACGCAATTGCGCGAATATAATTTCAATTTCAATTTGCTACTCTCGTTTTCCTACAGTCATCACGATTATGAGTTACTAATAATAATAATAATCTTCGTTTAATATCTTCAAACTGACAACAACGCAGTATGATTACTGATTATAGTTGTCTATAAATAGGAAACTAAATCAGAAGTGCTATTTTATTTATCGACGCCTCTGCCTCCTTCTTTTCCTATGCCACCTTATCTTCTTAATCTTCTGGCAATCCAATTTGGCTGATCTCCACTTGGTATCTCTGGACTGCTCTGACGCTGCAGATGTGCAGTGCTCGTGAATAAGCTGGTGCCCCGAGCTTAGCTTCTAAGTAGCGCTTTAATAATAATAATAATAATAATAATAATAATAATAATAATAATAATAATAATAATAATAATAATAATAATAATAATAATATTCGTTTTACAGGAGTCGAATTTAACTGTACATGGCAGCCATGCAAGTCGCCCATCACGTCCTACATCTCATTTTAACAAACGCGTCATCTCGCGAATGAAAGGCTGAGTGGACCTATATTTGGGAGGGTTGCGGAATTTCAAGATTACGATTACGATCTACATTTTACTCAGGAGCGCTTAACACAGACTTAATGACTTTTCTCGTTAATAAGCGCTTTTATAAAATAATAAAGCTACGGCAATGATGTCTGATGGAGCTGGAAGGTCTCCAGAGCAACCTGGACAGAATCTTAGCCATAATCCACAAAACATTATATTCCTGTTTGTTTCTGTTGTAATAATAATAATAGTAATAATAATAATAATAATAATAATAATAATAATAATAATAATAATAATAATAATAGGGCCTAATAATAGTAGTAATAATAATAATAATAATAATAATAATAATAATAATAATAATAATAATAATAATAATAATAATAATAATAATAGTAATAATAATAATAATAATAATAGGGCCTAATAATAGTAATAATAATAATAATAATAATAATAATAATAATAATAATAATAATAAGAGGCCTAATAAATAATAATAATAATAATAATAATAATAATAATAATAATAATAATAATAATAATAATAATAATAATAACACACATTCAGGGACTCAACGGAGGACGAGGCCTGATCTCCTGGAAATAACATAACAACAAATTAATATCTAAGTCCCCAAGGGATCATATGTACCTTGGGGCAAAAAAATAAAAATAATAATAATAATAATAATAATAATAAGAATAATAAGAATAATAATAAGAATAATGATAACTGAGCGCATTGACTTCATTTGTTGAAGTTCAATGGCTGTACCAACCAGAGTAGTTGTCCTGCATTGACGCCTTTTGTCTGCTGGTCGTGCATCGTCTCATGACACGTGAAGCAACTTCCAACCAGAGAAGTCTGAAACATAACAGCAAATGCAAGAAAAGTAAGCGAGACTTCTATTAGATTTATTTCTAATCTTCGTTGCCCCTAGTAACGTGACGGGACTGTTTAGCACCCATATCACTTCTCATTTACCATTTTCTGTCTTTCTTTCTATTAGCTTTTGAGTTTTTTTTCTTCCACTCGGCCAATATTCGTCATTTACCCATTGACCCTTCAACTTCTTTCTTCGTCTTCAGTTTCATCTGCTCTTCGAAATGAAAGACGATGACCGCAAAGGACCTATATCTAATATCTAATATCTATATATCCATTGCACCCGCACACACCTGATAAGTAGGCGTAGAAATTGATTAAAGCAGAAAATAACGACAGGCCCGCCGAGGGGGAAGGGGGGGACAAATGCCCATGGGCCCGGCGATTTTTTAGGGGCCCGGGCCGGGCCCGCAATCAAGTTATGAGAAATATTATAATCAGTTATACAAAGTTCATGATTTATGACCTTTTAAATATATTAGGCTATCTTACGCTGAACTACAATCAATTTAAATTATAAGCATCTGAATAAAATCATAGTTGTATATATACAAATATAATATCGTAAGGTTATACCTACATTTTTATTGTTTCAATTTTTTTTCGTACGACCGTACGATGTTATATTTATATAAAGCCTAAAGATAGTTTAGACTTTAGAGGCCCGTGACTGCTCTGCCTATAGGGGCCCGTAACTGTTATGCCTAGGGGCCCGTGACTGCTCTGCCTAGGGGCCCGGAATTTCGTCGGCGGCCCTGTCCTCAATGATTGAATTGGGATAGGCAATCACCCAGCCGACATGGTATTATTCATGACTGGGGTAGATGTGGAATGAGTTGTCTTTCCTGCCAATAGGGTGCACTGGGTAGCCTTTTCTGTTAAAGGGGTGAATTGGGCTGCAGTTTTTGTATGGGACGTACTGGTTAGCCTTTCTACCGGTTAAGTGAAATTGGTATATCCTTTCATGCCAATAGGACAAAATGGGTAGCCATTTCTGATGGCTGGGTGCACTGGAAAGCCATTCCTGCTGATAGAATGGGTAGCCTTTTCTGCTGATGGGTGCACTGGGTATTGAGAATGCGCGTTATGGTCCGAGACTCAGGGACCCTGTATACCAAATACGGCTATTTTAAAGGAATTAAGTGGTCTTACGCAAGAGGAGGACGCTCCATCCCTCTACGTCCAAGCGACCACAATGACAACGCACTAGATGCTCCTTCTCAGTGCTACTCAAACTGTGGCCCGCGGCCAGGTATCAGTCCGCGACTGATTGATTACCGGGCCACACAATGATTACCGGAATCACAATTTTGATCGTACTCATATAAAATATTAATTAAATTGTATACAATGTAAAGATAAAATGTAAAGATATGAGAACACGACACAGTGTTCATACATGGTAAGCAGTTTAAGCATGCAATAGCAGGTTTTTAGACATATAAAAGTAGGCTCTATAGTTGTAATAAACAGTGAGAAGATTAAGTCTAAATTTTAATATACCGGTCTGCAGCATAAGAGAGTTTGAGAAGCGCTGCTACATTGCCATTGAATACGTTTCGAAGTCTGGTTAAATCCGCCGGCTATTATATTATTATTATTTTTTTTTGCCCCGAGGTATACAGGATCCCTCAGGGACTTCAACATTATTTACAAAATAGATTTGTCTGGAATGGGCCCTATTCGTCTAGGTTATTATTATTATTATTATTATTATTATTATTATTATTATTATTATTATTATTATTATTATTATTATTATTATTATTATTATTATTATTATTATTATTATTATTATTATTATTATTATTATTATTATTATTATTATTATTATTATTATTACCCGTCTTACCCATTTTCCGGGGATAAACTTTTTGCAGAGGGGCAACATTTTTGTAGGGGGCAGCAAAATGACGTTTTGCATAGAATAGCTAGCTATTCAATAACACAGAACACGTGACAACTTTAAAAATGAACAATGGCCAAGGCCTTACCTAAATAATTGTATTTTTACATTGAAAATCGTGTTGAAACTGTTGTAATAATCATTATAATAAAAATATTTTATTTTTTTTAAATATTTGCAAAATACAAGGGGTCCAAAGGCCCTCTTTCTCACCCATCCGGACACCCATGGTCTTACCTTTTGTAATTTGGTTGGATCTGATGACTTTCTTGTAGATGGCAGTAACCACTCCGCCAGAGAGACCTTCCGGCGTGTAATAGTTGCCTGGCCTGCGAGCTCCTTCGTGGAACAGACGCTTCTTCTCCTCCTTGGTATCTCGGCGACTGGCAAGAGATGTCCCGCCACATCTTCGTCTTCATCATCATCATCCTCGAAATCAGAAAAACGAATATCACTTCGAAATAAACGTCGGCCGGCTCTTTCACTCCTGACAAACTGGTTCGCCATTCCACGATGATTGGTTGATGCCCTTCGTAATAATGCCCTGTAATTCACAGACCAGTTCACTGCACGTATTATGTTTCATGCTGTTGTGGAAAGTTGCTACTTAACGGAAACAATGAGTTATACGACGTTAGGTGTGATGTAATCAGGTGCAGCCTTACTACAGGCATATTGCTTTCAATGTAGCCTACTTAAAGAGGTTATGAAGTGCGTGCTGTGACTTTTGCAATGCTGTTTATGCATGTGCTAATGCATAGTATTTGGATAATGTCATGCAGTGCTTTAAGCTATAACGTGATTTCATCGATTCGTGTAGAAGCTTTTGAACATTATAATTATGATGTAACGTCACGCATAACTGTAAAATCTTGAACCCTAAAGCTGTCAAAGAAGCGAAACACCATGAAAAGAGCCATGGCACTGACCGTCTTAAGACTCTAGTTCTGCGACAGTTCCTCTGTCGGAGTCAGTTGATCAAATGCTCAGCCGGTCAAACTGGTCGCATGCGAACAAGTGCGGCGACTTAACGGACTGTCAATCAGCAGCAAAGGCGCCTCTGTGTCCGACGGTCGGCCGCAGTTGAATGGGTCACTTACGGCTCAGTGGGTTGAAGACTGTTTGGCTAAACTCTGACTAGGAATTATTGGCAAGCGCTTTTTACGTCGACAGTCTGAGGACGAACAGAGTGCTAAGGTCAGTATTAATTTATCGTGCGCCTTTATAAACAGTTTTCCTCAGGAGAGGCACGACTTTGTGTTTGATTATTATCAGCCACTTCCGGCGCTTGACCCCACACCCTGGGACTCTTGCGGCTCTTCGATCGCTTCGATCCGTGATGATACGGACAGACAAACATACGCAGGCAGAAGCAGAAGGTAGACGTACAAACAGACTGCCATGCAGTCGGACAGTAAACTGAGAACAAACGGAAGACAGTTGCCGAGATTTCATTCATCTGGAAGTCTTGCTGTTTTACCTGGTGAGAATGTGCACCAGAAAAATACGTAGAATTAGAGGACGAGGAGCAAGAGTGGTGGAGGAGTGGCTCAGTGCACCTGGATAAACTTGCGTTTGTTTTTATTCTGTTCAGCTGTCGGAGGGTGGCCTTTGAGCTCAACGAAAGAGGGAGTGCGTTCACGCATAGATCCGCCAATTAGCGCCACAGATATACTCGCTCAACTATAGCTGTGATTCTGCAAAGTGCGTTCGAGAAGGAGCGGTAAGAATCGGAAATGTTTGGAGTAGGCAGGTGGAGGGAACAGTGTGAGAATTGTAGAAAAAAGACTTGGGTGGGGGTTGAACATTTCATCCGTATTTTGGAACCTAATGTCAACGAAATTTGAAAGCAGCTGATTTCAATGCTAGCAGTTTTGCAAGTCAGACTGGAATCAAAACGAATTCCTTTGCTGAGAAAATTCAAAAATGCATACATGATACACAATGGAAATTTCTTCTTTTTGTCAGAGACTTAGAGCAAACAAATGTTAAATCACACTAGCAAAACTGAGGGGGTTGGAAACGACCCCGGGGTGTACAATGAAGACTTAACTGTGGGTCCTAAGAAAGACTAGGGGATTGAGCCACCCCTCCCCAAACAATTCCCACCCTGGGATGGAATATCAGCGTAAGCCTATACGTTGCACAGAGTCAAAGTTCAGTGCACGTAGGCCGAACTCATCCCCAACTCATCTAATCATCTATGGGTCGTGTTTCTTCTTCATCTAACTGCCATCCAGGCACAAAGCATTGAAAAGTATATCTGGCTATTGTACGATGACGAACGTGATGACGACATTAATGATGATAAACAAGCAGAATGTAACTACGACATTGTAAGGTGATAATTCACAATGCCTAAAGCAACAACGATGACAACAACAAAACATGTCCTATTGTCCTTTCTCTTATTAGATTTAGCTATTTGTCGTAACTTCTTCTGCTTGTAGATCATCATCAAAGTCGTCGTCATTATCGTCATCGAACAACAATGAATTAATAACTGTAGCGACCTTGAGCTAAATGATAATGTTATTTCGTCCGTAGCAATGGCAGCCTTTCCCACGCCATTGTTAATGCAACTTGAACGAAAGTTAGAAATTGACCCAAGACTAATCCACAAAGTCCTTTCCAATTCGGTGAAAGACCGAATCGAATCAGAAATCCATATCCGTTACGAGGTCATTGAGGAACCTACAGACAGCGTGACGGTCACGTGACCGCTGAGACAGGTGCGCGTTGATTGATGAAAGCTGTCAGTTGACACCGTTATGACGTTGCTAGTTCACATATAGTGCATGTCTCGGACCTGTATAGTTGTGGGTTTACTCCTCTGCTAGGCTAATAGTGTCTTTGCCATTGGATTCAAATCAATATCCCTTTCAATATAGCTGAGATATGATACAGAAATCCAATCAGCCTACTTAACTAAACAGTATCTGCGAGTGTAGGATACTCTTGTGTTTTTTTTAGAGCGAATAGGTTTGTAACTTGGTACAGATTCCCCTCAAAACGTCGCAAAAGCAGTTGCTATTTTATACACGTCTCTTGAGGCAGTAATTCTATGCAAAAACGATAAGCTTACTCTTACTGGCCGTTCAACACCTGTAATCATGCCAAACAATCAGTCAGTACTTGTCTGCCTGATTGCTTGGCATGATTACTTGTTCAGCCGTACAGATATAAGCGACACTGAAAAGAAATAACTTCAGAAGGAAAATATATTGATGACCTCTTCTGATTTGCTGCAATCAGTTGATGACTTGCATAATGCGGTTTTCATTTTCTGAGCCATCGATGTTAAACAAAAGCTAGTGTTTCGATCTCGTGTCTGCTGGGCGCTCTACAGAACAACACGTTACAATATTGTTTCCTGCAATCGCGATACTTGGCTCTGACGATGACTTCCACGGCTGACGGAGAATGATCCATCCTTGCCCTACCTTTGGAATCCAATCAGTCTGTGGATCCTATTTAAATGGGAACCGAGTATAGGTACCGTTACATAATTCATTCTGATGCGACAAAGAGAGGCATGAGTAACTCGGTTGCTGAAGCAAAGGACATGGAATCATCGTTGTGAAGTTCTGTAGGCGAATAGAACGCGCATCTATTCATAACCCTCATCGACGTCCATATCTAAAGTGGTCGTAAGAAAATTCGACGATTGGTCTCTTCCTGAGCATCGCGCAATAACTGTTGCCTCGAATCACAAAACGTCTGTAGTTTAAGTTGTTTTATTTTGCTTAAGAAGATATAATTATATGCAATACAGTTAGTAAAATGACGGCAACAACACTTCCAGGTAATTACACTGATGATTTCAAAGTATTCCAATTCACGATCCATTGTCATGTAATTTCAGATATTGCAAGTTATCCAACGCTACAGAAATTCTGCTTTCCCGTTGGCGTTGGGATAAGTCAGGTGAAAATGCTAGGACAGAGTCTTCTTGATTGTTATGATTCCCTAAACACGTTCAGGAGGAGCCAGGTAAACTTAGAAGGAAGATATACTTTTGAGTTACAGAAATAAGATGTGGATTGTTGTAGGGAGAGAAAAGAAGAATGGTCAGACAGACCATTGTAGGAGAATACAACTGATCAATAGATCTAGGGCCTATATCTAGCTGTTGAATTAAATGAAGCATCGTTCTAATTTTTTTGTTTCCTCTGCTGTAGGCCTACTTAGTCTGCTCATTATCATCATTACGTTATTTCTTTATCCTTATTTCCTCCTGTTCGGCTTACAACTAAATCAGCGAAAGGTGAGGTCAAGTCCGTTGATCATACTTCTTAATGCCATAGCTTTTCCTGCACAGAGGCTGCACTTCTATTCGTAATCATATTAAAGACTTTTCCCGTTCTGTATTGACGTGTGAGCAGCACTGAAGGATGTACCGTGGTACAGGTCGGCCAGAGTGACGCTGGCCATTGTCTCCGCCTGCGGATACGTCTTCTTCTACCTGCTGCGCAATGACCTTAGCATGGCTATTGTCTGCATGGTCAGAGACCCTCTGGAACATTCGAATGCGGTCACCACCGAGGCCTGGACAGCCTGGAACAGTTCGACCGAAGACTTAGCGACCGCTTCGTCGACAGAAACAGGATCCGTATGTGATGAATCGTATTCGACGTCCAAAGAGAAGTCGCCGTACACGGTGAGTGGAAACGCTTGCACAGCAAGAGCCATTCATGTGAGACAGCATTATTTATTATGTAAGTTAGACTAAAATGATAAATTCGTCTTCACTGATCTACATGCATTTTTGTGCAGGGACAGAAAAGTACCTTGTCATGAGAACTGGGATGTAGTGCGAATCTGGCGCAGGTTATATGAAGCATGCGCTAATAAGCAGTGATGGGGAAAATACTTTTTAAAAGTATTTTGAGTACGAGTATAAATACTTGCTCACAAAAGTATTTAAAATACAAGTTTAAAATACAGTATCATACAAGTATTTTAAATACAAGTATAAAATACTTGCCTGGAAAAAGTATTTTAAATACTAAGTACGAGTACTTCAGGCCAAAGTTTATCACAAATGATCAAGTCATATAAAAATGAGACTGAAATTCTTAATATAGAATATTGAACACTAGCAAAACGTTTGTCCAGTTCTGCAGTCATATCGCACTTAGGCATTGGCCTTGATTATCAGTAGTTGCTGAAAATGCTTGTCATTTAAGCGATCACGTCTTGGCAATGAAATTAGAGATCCTTTGGAGAACAACCTATCACCAGAGGCATACAAGTCTCTAAAAGCTGGTTTCTTAACAGTGCATATCAATTGGTCTAACTTCTTCAACAATATAGTTCATGATTAGCTCATTAACTCTGTCTTGGCTGATCAACTTGACTGAGTTTGCAATGGGAAAAGCCAGTTGTCGATGACTACTGGTATCAAATTTAGGACTCTTGGAACAGCTGGACATGCTTGTAGTTGCTAATTCATCTACAGTTGTACATGGCAGCCTCTTATGTTCAGTATAATCGGTGAACTTGCTCTTGTGTGCATTCTAAAACACATTATCAGCATTATTTTCTAAAGTATAGTTTCTCAGCATACCAAATTATTAAAATGTTATGTCATTGCTTTTATTATATCTGCCAGGTTAGTCGGTGTGAAAATGAGTTGCAAAGCAACAGTAATGAAGGACTTGCTCAATGTCTATACACAGTAACCATTTCGGGCAAGGATTTAAGCCTCCAACCCGTAATCTTAGCATGTCAAAAATCGCTTTAACAGGATATATCACTATCTGAAATGAAATCTCACTCACAATAAATACCCACTTTGTTAACGGGTTAAGTCACGTAGTTATATTCAAGCCTCGTTAGTGAAAAACCAACAAGTAAGCGGGAACAGCTCATGAAAGTCTATGAGTCTATGGCTATGAGTGTTACAAGAGTGAACAATTTTTCTTATACTTTACGGCAATTTTACGTCTGAAATGATCACTTGCAAGTTTTTAGAAATAAAACGCTTCCGGGACGCAAATTTACAACTGGGATGCAAAAGAACAGGTAAACACAGTGCTCGAATTCCTTACCTTCAAATGTTTCAATAAGTTCGATGTAGCATTAGTTCGTGCACTAAGCAGTTTGTTTGGACAAAGCAGACACTGAACAACAACGATTTTACCAGTTTGTTTAACAATAAAAAAAATTGCCATCTAAAATAGCTGGTGAAACCATCGACGTCGATGGGTGAAACAGTCTTGCTTCCTTAGATTCCGCCATTTGTTAAAAGCATAGATATAATAAGCCATGTTCACGAGCATCGATATCTATATTTAGACCACAGAAATATAGGTATCGATGGTAGTTCCAACCAGCAGTTGAATGATCCAAGCCCAACAAAAACAGCCCACTAGAAATTGCAGGCCTTGTGCATGCAATAATTGTTGTCTTGTTAATGGTTATTTATGAGAAATAAAAGTATTTTAAAAAAGTATTTTAAAATTACAATTTAAGTACGAGTACTTCCAAAAAAGTATTTTAAGTAAAAGTAGAAGTACAGTCATTCCAAAGTATTTTAAATACAAGTACAAGTATTTAGAAAGTATTTTAAGTAGTATTTTAAATACTAGTATTTAAAATACTTCCCATCACTGCTAATAAGGTTAATTCCTGAGGATTATATGCTGGATGTGGGTGTTTCGTTATAATCCATCATAGAGGTTGATGATAATGACGACGACGATGATGGCGCTTTTGTCAATGTTGATGATGATACAAGACATGACTTATTACGATGAGAATAATGTTTTAATTGAACGCAGGGAGAGTTTGAATGGAGCAAGGAGTTGCTTGGTGCAGCATTGAGTTCCTTCTACCTGGGCTACGTCTTCACACAGATTCCAGGTGGTTTACTGGCCAGGCGCTTTGGAGGGAAGCACGTCTTCGGCACTGGGATCTTCATGACGGCTCTGGCCACACTTCTCGTGCCTCTGGCCGCTCGAACACACGCCTATCTGCTCATTGCTCTGCGGGTGCTCATGGGACTCGGATGTGTGAGTATAATATGATAGTATGCCTTTAAAGCTGACGAAATTTTACCAGGTATCAAGAGTTATGGGTTTCACTTGTATTTAGGAAATGTAGACGCAAGCAAGAGTTTCGCGCCATGTCTTCATATTCTGAGGCGAATAGACCGACAGATGCCCTGCAACATCCGGAAACAAGTGTAGGCTAAGAGTATGTCAGAATGGCGTTCAGTTCCAACAACGTCTGCAGGACTAAGACTCCAGTTTTCTCTCGTTGTCGTTTCAAAGTCATCGCATCGCGACACCAATCAGTCGTTTAGCATCAAGTCACCTATGAATCTGATGTCTTATGTCATGAATCTGATGTTTTATGTCATGAATCTGATGTCTTATGTCATGAATCTGATGTCTTATGTCATGAATCTGATGTCTTATGTCATGAATCTGATGTCTTGTGTCATGAATCTGATGTCTTATGTCCTATGCATCGCCATTTTATCAACAGCACCAATCGATGCTTGTTAGCAAGTGTGCTATTGCATTAAGTCTTATTTCGCGTCAGAGAAGACTCAAGCGTGTATACACCGTGTTTCGCAAGTGTGGCCCGCAAGTGTGGAACGGCTTGCCTCCTTCCCTTACACAAGTGGGATCTTTTTTGCTCTTTAAAAAATTATTGCGACAACACCTTATTATCATTGACAGCTAGCACTTACTTTCTATAGACGTTGGACTATTGTTTTTTGCTTTGTATCCCTCGGGGATGATGAATATATTACCCTGCCGCTCCCCGAGTTTTGGTGTGTGTTCCCTCGCGTTTGAGTCTCCCGTGAGTATCGACCTTCCGATTAATCTTCGGATTACTTTGTTCTCCTCCTTCCGTTTACAGTTTTCTTTTTCATCCTTATTTCTCTGGTTTCTCTTTCTAACTGCCCAAGAGTCGGCAGTATAGTTAAGATAAGTGGATTTTCCCGTTTTTCTTATTTTAGAGGAATTGGTACTATTTTATGTTTGTTTTTTGCGCCACGTTAATAATCTTGGCAATAAGGTGTCCCTGGAAGCGGGAGTTCATCCATTTAGGGACTTCCTTTTGTCACCATTTTATGTTATAAGACATTATCTTGTTTTGCTTTGAGTTATGGTTTCAATAAATGATTTGTCATTGTCATGTCATTGTCATTGTCATTTCAAGCGTTCAACCTGGAGGAAGCCAGTATTTACCAATGGCCTATTTAAGATTTGTAAATTTGAGTGAGTGAGTGAGTAATTAACTAAGCGAAGGAACGAACGAATGAGTCATCAAACGAGTACATTCAGCTAGAGCCCTGCGCCGGGCGCCGAGCCCCCGCCGCCGACATTTCGTGGGCGCCGCCGCCGCCGATTTTTTTTTGTCGGCGCGCCGCCCCCGCCGACAATCTGTCGGCGCGCCGCCGATGCCAGTTTGATATGCTTAATTCTTATTGTTGCATTTTTCATATTTTGCATGATATTGCAAAGATAAGCAAACTATTCTCAGAAATGGCACTTTGATTGGCAGGAACTCGTGTGTTAATGAAGAAGATAAAGAGTAAACATTGTGGTCTTTATCTTGATACCAAGAATGCATTGTCTTCCTGACTAAATTCGTTTTCCTTATACTTTGATGATCTTGTCTTTGTGCCATGATACACACATTCATTTGAAGCGATATCTCGTTATAAGTAACCATTGTTTTGATACACCTGTTCCTGTTGCCATTTCCTTAATACCTTGACAACAAAGCCAATATGCAATGCATGTCTTTGTATGTGTACTACAGTACTACAGTATTTCCTCATTCGTTACCTTCATGTTTAATAGCTTCCATAACTTAATAATTGTTGTCTTTGATGTATATGGTTTTATTACAATGGTGTAAATTTTTGGCTTAATGTTGTAAGATTAGAGGAGTTTATGAGTGCTATTAATATCAAGATATGCCATTTAAGTAATATCAAGATATGCCATTTAAGTAATAATCCTGCAGAGGGAAGGTATAATTGATTAATACTTTAGGCTGGAATCTATTCAGGTAAACAGTATCAGTTGAGACAGGTTTTGACTTAGTACCTATAGTATCAAGAATGGTCTTTTTCAGTTTAGTCTGATACAAACAATGGTCTATATGTGGAAACTTTAAATGGTGTGGCAGTGGCACCAATTCAAACGGGCAGCAGACCACTTGGTAAATTCTTTGAAAAATTAACAGGAGTGAGGCCACTCGGCCAGTGTATAACCATAGGAAAACGTATATATTTACATTTCACTTCATGGCTTCAGCAGCCTCTCTTACTGGAAGGATGCTGTTATCCAGCATCTGCCTTGTGACTTGGTGTGTAAGCCTACACTGTATCAGAGCATATGCAAGTGTATTCATGCAAATGCATGTTGCTTCATGAAGGTGTCTTCTCTTTCAGTCCTTTTATATGTAATTGAGCTTCAGTTTGATGGAGTGGCTTTAGAGAACTTGGCCCTTTGACTGGTCACAGGACCAACGGTTGTTCAACTCTCATAGTGACTCACATGGGCGTCCGGAGGAGGGGAAGGGGGATTTGCCCCCCTGGATTTGTGAATAGATTTTCCATGCAAAAACGTCACTTTGCCCCCTGGCAAAATGTTACCCCCCTCCGGAAAAATTCCTGTGGATGCCCATGGTGATTCATGTTTCTGACTAGGGCACGCCGCGCCGACGCCGACATTTTGTGGGCGCCGCCGCCGCCGATTTTTGTTCGTCGGCGCGCCGCCGCCGCCGACCAAAAATGACCGGCGCGCCGCCGCCGACACTATGACGTCGGCGCAGGGCTCTACATTCAGCTAGTCAGCAAATCAGTTACTCAGCAACCACAGTTGGTCAGTCGGTCAGTTTGCATAACCAAAGATATGCAAATACATCTTTAGCAGACGTCACTTTGTTAGTCTGAATGTGGACAACCTCACCCTAGTTTGCTTGACAAGGAATGCAGGAATCCTTTATCTGCTTCCTTATTTGCCTGTATAGGGTGTTGGCTTTCCAGCGACACATCATCTCTACGGTCAGTGGATTCCTCCAAACGAAAGGAGCAAGCTGATTGCCTTTGGCTATGCAGGTATTTCATTTATCTTCTTTCGAGTCACGTGCGTAAAACTTCAGTGTTATGCAAATCATCCTACATGTATATACGTACATACCTACCCAAATATTAATCCAAGGCGCCGTGTTCAAATATTCACACTTCAACTAATGTTGAGTCCTCTGAAATTGACAGCGGCATAGTCTTTTTTTCTAGGACCAAGCTTAGTAGGATTACTAAGCTTGGTCGCTCACAAACTTTACCGAATCTTGTCTTACTTTACCTTACCTCGTATTACCTTACCTTACCTTACTCCGCATAAATTATTATTACCATACCTAGTTTAGTTGCTTTGTTTTTGCGCAGGCACTTACATCGGAACAATCATTGCCATGTCGTTGTCTGGAGTCTTCTGTGAATTAAAAATAGACAACGGATGGCCAATGATCTTCTACGTCTACGGTTAGAACGATTTCAGTTTCACTTTCGATTCTTTCATCGTCATCAACACAACACAGAGGGATAGGGGGGGGATAAGATCTTGAAAGACGCGATTCGATGCCCGGAAGGTCCCTATAGATCGACCCAGCCTTGCACTCCCTACGGGGCAGCTTGAGAATGAGCGGGTGCATAACAGGCTGTTCCATAAGATCTTGACAATTGTACTGTCATATTAAGTGTCAATGTTATTTACTGCGGTTTGTCAGTGAGCTTGTCAATAGACACGAATATTATATAATATTATATTATAATATATTAAAAATTCTATTATGTATAGATATTCCTACTCACTATCATCACATACTCACTCACCATTAGCGCTTGCGAAAGTACGTCGTCCTACGTGCATTAACGTGTATTAATGAGATTGGATTGAAACATATATTATACAGCACAACATTATTTGTTGACTCTTTACAAATGAATAAAAAAACATACATACATTGTTGTTCTTGATTGGATCATAAACTTTCTTAGCGTTGTGCATTGATGATCTGTCATCTTAACTTTCATCATTTTCCTACTATTAGACATTTAGATGGACCATGCAGTGTCTTGATCTCACGCTTGGACTTAGCATGCGCATAAGTGTCTGAATGTTAGTGTTACTGCATATAGTAGGTCCTCACTTGTTTGTGGTCATCTGTAAAGGTGGCGCTGGTGTAATCTGGTGGATCTTCTGGAACCTCTTTGCCTACAACACTCCGAAGGATCATCCGAGAATCGATCCGAACGAATTGAATTTCATAACAGCTTCCGTTGGAACCAAAACTTACGAAAAAGTATGCAATATATAAAATGGTGCTTTCATTAGTCAAATACACTTACTGCAACTGGGACATAAGAACTACGTACAAAAAGTATCAGTAGTTGGTGTTACAACTTAAAACCGTAAAAGTTCAGTCTATAAAAATAGTTACCAAAGCATACTTTCGCTAGCGTATGCGTATGCTAAAGCAATAGTCAGAAACCCTGTCAAGTCCTCTAAAGTCCCATGTGGGGTTAAGAGTAGAAGATCACTCTGGCATCCGTTGTCTGTTTTTGGGCAACAGAGTCAGAAAAGTAGCACCTATGACAAATCTTCTAACGCCCTAAGAGTTGCAATCAACCATCATGATGCTTTTATCATGTGCTTCTACTGTATACATGTATGTAAGGCGCCCTGTGTGGCTGCCGTTTCTACTGTATGTATGTTCACTGTGCAGCGCAGTGCGGTTAGCAGGCGCTTAAATAAAGAAAAGATTATTATTATATTATTATTATTATTTATGGGTCATTTACAATGTGAAAGAACAAGGCTAGATAGATAGGTTTGATTTCATTGGAATAATACACAATGCGTGCAGTTATGAGGCCCTGCATAGGACTAGTACATTACAAAGCCGTTGAGGATGAACACTATTATAGTACAATGCAAGCGACGTGTATACACGTCGCTTGCATTGCACTAGTCAGTGTAGTCACATGTACGTTTTTCTAATGCATCATTGCATTGTGTATTAGGCCCTATTATCTTACGGTTATCTCGAATAATACTTATAATTTGGACAGGATCTGAATGAAGTGACTCCATTTCGTGAGATGGTGAAGTCGAAGGCTGTCTGGGCGATCGTTGTTGCTCAGTGTTGCAACAACTGGACTCAGTATACGATTATGACCTGCATTCCGATGTATATGAAGGAAGTGCTCAAGTTCAACGTCAAACAAGTGCGCCTACCTTATGACCTCAGAAATTCACTCCTATTCATAATTCAGTGTTTTATACTGGCTGCATGGTTATTGAACCATTGACACCCGAAAACACCCTAAAATACAAGTCTTTGGCTGTATAATACACTTCAAGCTTCTGGTATCCAAACGTAAAAGATCAGACTCAATTAAGCTTAGAATTTCTCATTATTGACTTGCAAATTTGCATATTCTACCATTTTGGCCATTGAAATATTGATATTTCATTGCAAAATTAACTCTTACTTGAAACTTTCATCTTAGATGAAAACTTATCAAAATAACTTGAACCAATCATTTGTATCGCCTAATTTGTCCATTTCATCCAATTGCTGTCTATTTTTCTTCAGTTTACGTCTGTTTGTCTCAAAGTTTACTCTTTTGGCTCTGTCTCCGTTAACTCTGTCCCGTTTAGCAATTCAAACTTCGTAATTTAATTTGTACCACATATCGTTCCATGTGGCTATAAAGACCGATTGTTTAATGGAGTTGCAATCCACATCCTCTCTGATCGCTAATTCTTTAATTGCACCTGAAACACTTCAACCACCTTTCGTCTCTTTAGAATTCGCTAGATTTGTAAGATATATGCATCAGAACTCGACTCGTTGACATTAAAAGACTGAATTTCCGATGGGGTATTGTTCTTAGAATGGTGCATTGTCTGCACTGCCATATATCGTCAGTTACATTGGAGCTGTTGGCGCCGGACAATTCGCCGATTTCCTCATCAGGCGTCAGATTGCCAATACGACGGTCACAAGGAAGATTTGCCAATGCAGTTGTAAGATGATTTTCATTTTGATCTTATCCATTTTAATCCTTTGGACGGCCTAAGTGTACCTTCTTCTGGTGGCGAACTCAGCAAGGTGTAGCCATGTCAACGATGCGACGCCTAGCTGTTGTTGCAATACATTGACAGGGTTAATGTAGTGTGACGCGTTGCTTTACCATATGACGGATATTGGCCTATGAATGATCTTCGTAGATGAGTTCCTCATAATTATAACGCGTGAATGATGTATTTGGTTGTGTTTGAGAAGCGTCGGGAATTCCTGCTGTGTTGATCGTTGCGATGGGTTTCCTGTCCTGTGAACTGAGATACGTGGCTGTTGGCGTTCTCTGTCTGACGCTCTTCTTCAACAGCTTCTGTCGGGCTGGATACATGATCAACCACATTGACATCTCACCCAAGTCAGTCTAAATCACCATCCATCTCAGCTTAAGACTTTTGCATCACTGTTATTACCAATATCAATTATGTCATTATCATCATCAGCAGCAGCAGCAGAATCATCATCATCATCATCAGCAGCAGCAGCAGCAGCAGCAATGGCAGCAATAGCAGCAGCAGCAGCAGCAGCAGCAGCAATAGCAGCGTCATTGTAGGGACGGTTGGCTCAGGTGCTGCTCCTACTGCAAAAATGAGAGGCGCCACGAAATGAACTGTTTCCACGGAATATGTTTCATTCAACAACACAGCCACACAATCGTCTTGTTATGATTCACTCTAACTCGTCGTGCTAAGTCTACCATAGAACAACCTGCGTCACATACAATTTAGGCCTACAGACAGCTCTCACACAGGTCTTAGATTAACCACTTCTTTTTGGGATTTTTAACCCAAAAACATCCAATAATACATTAGTTCAATTCATCAAATAATTCATTCATTCAGAGGACTTATATAGCGCCTCTCAAAGATACCTAGTGGCGTTGTCAGCTCAATTCCGGCGATAAAGAAGAGTTTTGATATGCTTGTAAAAGGTGTTTGCAGATCCCTAGTTACGTCTAATGCGACGTCCATAAACGCATATAAACCTTCAGTGAGACAGACAATTCACAGTTCGCAGTTACATTCAGAAAGATCAACGTGATTCTCAGACTACAGCGTCACAAGCCGAATCTACTCATGAATTTTCCAAATAAAAAAACTTGTCCTAACTGGACTATCGGCTACACATGTAATGAACCTCCCATGTTCTAATAAATGAACTCACCGGATGATGTCCGAGTGAAGGATAGGATCAATTGTTATCATCATCATCATCATCATCATCATCATCATCATCATCATCATCATCATCATCATCATCATCATCATCATCATCATCATCATCATCATCATCATCATCATCATCATCATCATCATCATCATCATCATCATCATCATCATCATCATCATCATCATCATCATCATCGTCATCATCATCTTCTTCTTCTTCTTTGTTATAGTCATCATAATTGCCGTCTGCCGATGTAGGTCTCACCATGCAACTAAGTTATAATTATTCTAATAATGATTGTTGTCGTCTTAGTCGACGTTTTCGATTCTCTTACGCTGTATTTGTAATTGTATCATTGTCGTTGATCGATATGATGCGTTTGTCATTCTAGATATGCGGGTGTTCTGTTTGGAATGTCTAACACTGTTTCAACGCTTCCTGGCATCCTCGCTCCAATCGCAGTCGGAGTGCTTACACCAAACGTAAGCTGAACTTCTCGTCCTATGGTGTCGTGAAATGTGGTCTCGTGTAAAAAATACGTTAAGATAAAGTGAGGTACGATTAAGAAAAGTAAAATACAGTTAGTTAGGCCTTGTTTGTTCGAATTTCCATATGAAGTAGAAATCAAATGAAATCGTCAATTAGAACAAACGCCTATACTGCAATCACTGAACTACAGATGTTTAACTAAACGCTTACATAAAAAAACTAATTATATTGGTAGAGTAGGTCCATATTTACATACAGGTCCATGAAACATGTGTTTATACCATCCTGCAGAAGCTAAGTTCTGGTAAGGAGGAGAAACTCAAGTGAGCTTATCGAGTCTCCAAACCAGCTTGCCATCTTAAAAACACTCTGGAGCGACGGTACAGAGATTGTATAAGTTATTCGTTATATGCGAAAAATACAAGCATATAGGCAGATTAGGATAAGGAGAAGAGAGTTTTTGGCATTAGAAACCAGGTGATTAGCAAAATCACCCGCCATTAAGGAAGGCTTTTAAAAGAAATATCCCAAGTCTGTTAAGCGCTACTCGAAGCAGCACAGGCATTAACTTCAAATGAAAGTCTACGTTCGTTTACCGTTTGCATAACTGTGCTCTCTTGAGATCCCATCCCATAATGATGAGTCTGAATTAGTCTCTGATCTGGCACCGTCTTTGCAGATGAGCTATACTTGCGCCTTTGGCAATATTAGCTTAGCAAGTGCACGAGAAACCAACCCAACTCCTGAAATCTGCTCTACGGTTAGACATCGAATTCCTTCTCAAGCAACAGTCGGTTGCTTCTCATACAACATGGCGTTGTATTGAATGGTTGGCCGTTTGTTGGTACTCAAGCTGCAGTTACTATCTCACGGAGACTGGTTATTAGAGGAGACGCGTGTACCTTGGTTACTTCTCATATTGTATTGAATGGTTGGCCTTTTGTTGGTATTGAAGCCGCAGTTATACTCTCAAGGAGACTGGTTAATAGAGCTACATGTAGGACCAGCTGAGACTTACCATTGTCAGTGAACCTCACAGCCGAATCTCATCAGCGAAGGACCAGAGAGCCTGGCCAGACTGTTGCCCCATATAGGCTCATTTGGTTTCTTTTTGTGTATTTCTGTAGAAGACGCAGTTGCAGTGGAGGAACGTCTTCTACATCAGCGGTGCATTCTACGCCTTCAGCACTGTCGTCTACGCGATCTTAGGCGATGGAACGGAGCAGAGCTGGTCCAAAGGAACCTGCGCAGAACAGAGTAACAGGAGCATGCCGGAAATAAGCGTGGTCGAGGCACCCGAACAGGAAACGGAAGTGGACAAACACATCACGAAGAAACTTTAAAAATCGAAATGCACACTACGTTTTGCCTTGAGACTCCTATAGGCCACATATGTATATGTACCATAGACACTGTATACAATAAAACTATTTAGGTCTAATTAGACTGTAATGATGAAATTGATTGATTGAAAATGTAACTCCGTTTTAAAAATTATACTTCATTTTTGCAGTTATATCTACAACCGACTGCATGAAAACTGAAGGAATGAAGGTTTTGACAAAGTGTTTAGAATTCGTTTAAGTCCTTGATTAACTGTAGGGGACCATCGACTGATATCTTGGGCATCATGATATGGGCGTCATAGAAGTCATTCGATCAGATTGTATTAGGTTAAGTTTAATGGATATTTCGGGAGCCAGTTTCTTATTTTGCTCGAAATGATCGATTTGAACGAACGATTCGTGTGACTACAAGGTTCCACTCGATCAATTTATTAGTCAGACTATGGCCTAACTAGATGTGAAGTATATATGTAGTCATTGATATAGCGCCTGTTGAAACTTCTCAAGTGCTTTAACAAGTTCCAGCTGTAAGCAAATAATGTTCAGATAAGTACAAAAGTTACCACTTGCGGGCTCTCGCATACACGTGGAGCACAACAAGCGCAGTCCCATTCAGAACTGGCAGTCAGAACCATGTTAGAATTGTCCTTATTGCATCGAGGATAAGGAAACCTCCCCACTGAGGTACCCAGATCTGACAGATTGGCACGATTCTCAGCACCTCTGTTTGGATGAGCCTGTACATTTTGATCCAGTTTCACCTAACCTTGCCTTCTCCGTTGTTTTTTAGATACTTTTTTCCGCCGTACGTGCAACATAATCGCAATGAGTAAAATTGCAGCTCATTCTTGGCACATGCAGTCTCCTTCAGCGCGCATACTTTTCCAGGAATTCTGACGTCTTGTCATCACGCATTATAAGGTTTTATTTCCTATAGTTTCTTGAATTTTCTAAGTCAATAACGCCAAAAACCTTTAGGGTTTATCGAAACTAGTAAAAGAAACTATCCCTTGCGGCCGCTAAGTTAGTTATAACAGTGGCCCGTCGATATATATAGGCCTATATTAGACCACGTTGCTGAATCACATGACAAGTGATACGTGCCTGTCTGCCGGTTGGTTTTTAAAATATGTGGGTCACCTGACGATCCGAAAGTATCTTCGTTGAGGATTTTGTCATACGAACTTTTATATGTCCTATATATTATTTTGCTTTCGGGGTTGCGATGAGGTGCCAGCTGCAGATGAACGATTAACATAATCATCGTGTGCTGTGGACTTCATTCGACTACCATCCAAATACTATTATAATAGAGCTGTTATTTACAAGAAGGCCAACGGTTCTTTCGTTAGGATTAGGGTTAGAGTTTAGCTTAGATTTTGGACTTATGAATAGGCGACGTGGTCCGCTGCAGCCTCGACACGTTACCAACCTCCTAGCGGTCCTTAGCCGTCTGACTGTCTGCTTGTCTGACCCCTTTACTCATTGACTTGACAGACAGCTACAGCGGATCCAGTATTTCAGTACAGGGGGGGGGGAGGGGAGCAGTTGACTGGCAGAGGTCTGAGACGGAGCCCTCGGGTCCGGGGAAAATCTTTGGTTGGAGTTCAGAGAACGACGTTGCCATAGAGCTTTGATTTTGTAATATACATAATTTTTTATATATTTTCCTTGCATTATTTTTGGCTTTAACCCTGTTTGTTAGCCCATATTTTTGCAGTTTGATATAGCCTACAACTTGCTGTACAATCTAAAAACTGGTTAGGCCTACAACATACTAAATTATTATTTTTAAGTCCCGCAGAGAGAAATCAGATTAGAAGAATGGAAAACCCGCATAATTAAATTGAATATGTAAAATTTAAAATAAAACAATTGTGTTTGCAAATATCTATCGATACGCGTAGACGAGTGCGTGATCGGATTTCTCTCAGCGGGACTTCTGAATATTGAAATATGTTCTGCTTTATCCCATCTTAGCAGAGGAGGTGTAGTAATGGGTGGAGAGGGGCATTTTTTCCGGATGCAAGGTTGAATGAAGCACACATTGAGGAATGAAATAGTGATTAGACGCTCTAAATTTAGAAATCATAGATTTTGAAATTGGGGTGCAGACTCTATACCTTGTTTTTGGGCACACAAGACCCTAGCTACGCCACTGCATCTTGGACGACCATGCCTGATACTGTTAAAGCCCTGCCTGACAGGAGACTGTCTGAAAGATGCAAAAGTAGTGATAAATGGACAAAAGATTCCTACCACAATAAATTATCTAAGATGACTGAACTTAATCAAACAGCGCTTCATTAGTGAGATTAAGTGATCAATAAATAACTGTTAGTCCCAGACATGAATGTGTAAGTTGGTGAGCTGTCAGTTTAAATGGTCCATTAGGATCTAAATTGTTAATGACCCATGTACAACCTCGCGATGTTTGGTTATTTAAGAGATTTAAATCTTGGGGTAGCAGTTAAATGACATGACGCCCATTCAAACAGACAGCGGTGGTGAAGGACCTAACCCGAGCAATTCATTGAAAAATTAGCAGGATCAAAGGCCAAACGGTCGCTATATAAAACCGTTTACATTTAAATTTTACATTTAGCATATCCTCTCTAAACATAATTATAAGCAACGATTATATAACATCTATAATATCTGTTTAAAAATTGAATCGGCATTAGTGTACGACTAACCCTGAAGAAAGACACCTTGTTGATCAAAGGTAAACGTTGAAAACGATTAACAGACATTATGCAAAAGATTTCATTGGCATGCAGATTTATTTCACCGAAATAGATTTGTAATCACTAATAAGCAAAACAAGCCAAGAGCAGATGAAGGTAAGTTTTTTCATCTCTGAGGTCCACAGCCAAACAGCAGGCGTCAAGCCGTCAACGATTCCTCGCTATATTCAGATATTCAGACTAAACATGCACACATTCTGGTGCAGTGGAATTTCTGCGTAGTGACTGGTAAAATGGAATCTGGTAAAGTGATCAGAGAAAAATCAAAGATTACAGGGCATATTACAGGGAATATGGAACACACCTGAGAATCCACGAAAAAACGTTCAACACGTAAATTTTCATATCAAGTGGAATAACTATAGTTGCTTAGTTACATCCAGGGCTGTAGACGAGGGTATACGAGGGGTATACAGCGTGTATTCGTCTCTAGAGACCGTATATATACTCACCTCACAAAATATTTTTTAGTAGGCCTATACTCACTTCTGGAGAGCGTGTACTTACCTCCAGAACGCACTCTGACATATTTTTTACTACTGTAGTGTGTAGACTATGACTTTAGAAAATTTTAGTTTGAAATTTAATCATTTCTGTTTGCTTGACCTACCGAGTTGCAAAACAACCTTAAAATTTACATAGCTGTCAACGGTTTGTAGCAGGAACGCACTCATGCCCAGAGGCAGCGATTTTATTTGACAGGTGGGGGACTTTTGAAATTTTTTTTGACTAACCGGCAGAGGCGCCGGCAGGCTTAAAAAAATTGGACGCACACCCCCCAAAATTGGAAGCTGCTCGTAGTCATACACTGAAAATGACTCGGAGTGACTCATAAAAGTACAGTATAACATTTGCATATGATATCATGTGATATTATACATACTGTATGGTAAATCAAAATTAACACAGTAAAGTTTTAAAAATATCGATGCAATGCCTATTCCTTGTGTAGATTTGATTTCGTGGGTGGACGCACGTGCGTCCAGTGCGTCCGCCTGCGGGCGCCCCTGCTAACCGGTAGCGTGTACTCACTTCTAATTTTACCACTACAGCCCTGGTTACATCGGTGTGAAGAGTTCGAAGAAGCAAAACAAATGGAAAACATACGACATCTTCCCAAACAGTCAAGACACAAGGAAATTGCAGCCTCAGCCTTTCTGCATCCAATCAGCATCTGGTAAAATGATCACAGCAAAATCAAAGAATAGCCTACAGGGCACTGGAGTGAGTGTTGTGAGGTACTATAATTATGACGACAGAGGTGAAAGACATTGACAGAAAGTTTATGCATGAACCAGCTCTACAAAAATCTGAGATAGGTCGCGCATATGGTGAAACAGCCTGCAGTGGCAAGAGCACTGGTCCAGATGAGTTGCGGTCGAATAATTCAGGTTTGCTTGGGAGGCGGCACTGGAAAGGATGAATCGAATATGTGAGACGTTGTGGAAGACTGGGGAATGGCCATAAGATTGGACAAATTCAAACTTCAGTCCTCCTCCAAAAGAAAGGTGAAATAAAGTATTGTACAAACTACCGGACCATAGCTCTGGTCTGTGGACATATGCCAGTAAAATCATTCTTGAGATCATAGTAAAAAGGATCAGAATGAAGACAGAATCTGACTCTTCCAGCTTACTATGCATTGTTTTGCTAACTTATGTCATTTTTGCTTGTAATGACATTTAACATCAAATAGGTTAGCACAAGAGGTAACACGTCAGCTGCTTAAGTCTTGAAGCGGCTGGGATGGGGGCGCTTCTGAGTAGGTTTCTTGAAGGTGCGATATATTACATTTTCCAATGAATGAATGGTTTCCCCTTTGAGCGGCGCTATATAAATGTCCGAGTACATTACAATTACATTACACTGAGAAAGGCTTTTGATTGTGTCTCGCACGAGAGACTCTGGCTGGCCATGACAGACAAGGGCATAGGCCTAACCTGTTCGTATCGTTAACCTGCTGCCGGACTCTACTGTGAACTATAAGCTAGAGTGTGAGTAGCCCGTGTACTATCAGGAGAGTTCGGTGTTAAGAAGGGGCCCGAAGAGGTGTTCGATCTCTTCATACTTGCCTTCGACTCTGCTTATTTTTCAAAGAATTTATCAGATGAAATCCTTTAATTACCGTTGCTATTCTTTGAAAGGGTTAAGATCCCCGTCTATGGAAATGCCAAAAGAAAACCCTAAAAGAATCAAGGTTCCGCTTAGCAGGGACCTTACATTAATTGACGATTGTAACCTATTTCCCTTGTCTCAGTAAGCCTAGGGAACCGACTTTGATCTGATGTCCAGTTACTTGTGAATTATATAGATAAATCAGCTGAAGGCAACCATGAAAACATTTGAATATGTAATGAAGTCAATATGCATGTGTATCTGTTAAGAAAAATCGCCATGTCTGATAGTAAATGGATGGATCAAGAAGGCTATCCTACCTTCTTAGACCAGCACTTACTTAAACTGATTTCTCTATTTATTTATGAGCTATATAACCTCCCTTTTCGTAGTAGTTTCTTCCTGTTGTGTAGATTGTTTCCATTTGTCCTCCGTTTTCGAATTACTGCGGAGCTTCGAAGACCTCCATGTTGCTCTCGAATGACTATAGTGTGTGTAGTTGGTTGAAGATCTGTTTCTTCTTGTTGGATCACACCGTATACAGTTAACCAAGCAACTATCGTTCGAACAATGTTTGTTTCCACAACGACTCAGAATGAGATTCCTAAGTTAAGTTCGTGTTCCTCTAACGACGAACTGACACTAACTTAGAGCGTATTTATGAGTTCTGCGCTGCCTTCACCGTTGCTGTTCTTTGATAGGGTGCCGTTTAAGATCTCCGTATACGGAGGTTCCAACTCGATCTGACGCAATCTAATCGCTCGAAGATCTGTCTTCCGGTCTCTGTTGCTCCTTGGCAAATAAAAATACTCTCTGCCACCAAAGAAGATCTGATGAAAGCAAAGAATGGCTCGGATACATTTGGTCGTAGCAAATTCTGCAAGTTTTTGTCATGCGACG
The DNA here is from genome assembly GCA_963556255.1 of Allolobophora icterica. Taxonomy (NCBI): domain Eukaryota; kingdom Metazoa; phylum Annelida; class Clitellata; order Crassiclitellata; family Lumbricidae; genus Allolobophora; species Allolobophora icterica. Next base: position 48,028,534 of record OY744603.1, on the reverse strand, counting down.
TGTAATGCTCTGCCAGCCGAGTGTTGGGACACTACGTTTCCCCAGCCTGTTTGCAAAACACTCTGGCAACTATCCAATTGTGCCCAGGTATAAAAAAAACAGTGTGAAAGCCATTGACCTCGTATGTCTCAAATCAAAGTGTTTCTCTCTATTCAAGAGTTGCTATCAAAGATTCACAGCATGAGTGAACTTTGAACTCTGGGAACGGTGCTGCTGTGGGTGTGACTCTGTGAATAATTCACAAGTCTAGTTCCATTTCTGTTGAGAACAAAAGAGAACAAAAGCAGACCGTTTGATAGGATAATGACCGGTCACTCATTGTATTTTGCTTTTGTGAACGTACGATGCTCGCTTTTTTAATTTGCCTAGCAGCTTAACCTGTAGGCTACCATATGATTGCAGATTGGTGCGATTAAGTCACCACATCTGGTTTTCTGATGCTAATCAGTCTTCTGGTATTTGGAGCATCGTTCCCTGCACCGTACGTGAGACTTTAGCTGTTCATTCGACCTATTGCCGGTGAACGTTAATTGCGAGTGTTCTGTAGTTGAGGCAATGAGAGTGTGATCGCATGTGAGTGAGAATAATTAGTCTCCAACGAAACACGACGACAAATAATGGCAGAGGTTTAGACGACTTAGACAGATCAACAGTCAGCCAGAAAAGCAAACGAGAGAAAGACGGAAAACAAAGAAACCGGAGCAAAGAAAGCGGCAGAAAAAGAGACAAGTAAAGAAATTGAAAGCCAGTCAAAGAAGTAGACATAATTTGGTAACTAAGAGTAAATAAAAAGTTACTTAAGGCCTATATGAACACAGTTCTGAGGACAAAAATAAAATGAGTAAAAGAACGTGAATGAAGGGATAACACACGGATGGCGATTAAAGGCGAATGAGCGAAAGAAGAAGCTAGAAGAAAAACGATTTGGAAAAAGAGAAAAGAAAAGTGAGTGTTAAAAAGTGGGAAAATAGAAAATCTAATTAGAATACATTATTCTTACTGGTATTTGTAATTTCCACACGGTTACCGAGAAGCTAGAACAGTCGCATCGGAGCATCATGGTAAAAATATCAAACGAAGTCAAATCTAAGCTACCAGGTTGGTGTACATCATTGCAACACATTTGTTATAACATTTAGCTATCATTTTGACATAGATTAGAAAACAATTACACGATGATAAAGACGACGATGATCATGATGGTGATAACATCTGCAAGAAGAACAATGATGATAATGAAGTAAAAATCGAGAATGTGGGTCTGAATTTAAAATGTCTCAGAGCGTCATCACTGACAAAACGGCACAAATTTATTAATTCAGTTTTTTACATTACAATAGGGATATTTGCTGTGATTGTTATATCAGCGTAAATTAATCCAGTCATTTTGCGCCCGATGACTGACTGTCAGACGAAAGATAGGCTAAGATCGAGTTTGATTCTCAGCAGGGATATATCATATGAGCAGATTTTCTAATCTTGCGTTCCGCTAGTGGCCTCTAATGAACTGAGTCGATTTAGAAGAATTATTATCAACACGTCCGACTTTAACGCCGAATTCCAAATCCAACCAGACAAAGTTAGCAGCTATTAGACGTATCTTTGTGGCTGCTATAAAGAAGTATGGTTTGTAAACAACAGATTTGCCGGATGTTCCGTGGTATAAGTCTTGTCGTGTTGTTCTGGCGATCATCTCTGCCTTGGGTTATACGTTCTTCTACGTGCTTCGTATCGACCTCAGCATAGCCATCGTCTGCATGGTCAAAGACCAGACTTCTTCTGCCGGTCATTTCGACAACTCTACTCTCATCAATGACAATTCCTCATTTCTCGCTTCTGTCAACAACGACTCCTTCGTTCTGGATCGATGTGGAGGCACGTCGACGGGAAACAAGACGTCCTCGAACAAGGTTGAACTCAATGTCATCTGTCAGTAACTTTGGCATCTACTTATAACTTTGTTTAAACTTAGCTTATTCTACTTTTACCAGAAAAATAATTCTTTCTTTTCAAGGTTAGGTTCTCAATCTACAACTGTGTTTGATCAGTTTCCTTCGCAGCGTTTCCAAACCCGTGTCTGTTAGAAAACGTCGGGCTAACGCTATTTGTTAGGTATAGGCGGAAGTAACACTCCTCCTCTTCGACTAAATCGAACTTCGTCCTACAGTAGTTGCACCATGTGCACCGGTTTTAACTGTTCCACTCATTTCCGGTATAGCCCGCACCTAAAATGCGCTGACAAATCACTTTGTAATATTGCATGTGCGAGCATGTAAGTTACTGTGAAGGAAAAGCTTAGGTCTTTTCTGAACGCTCACAGGCTTCGAAACTTTATTTATTAAAATGATTTATTGATACACGTATCTCTTAAGCCAATACTTCAGACAGGAATGTTGTTTTGGCTCAGCGTTTTAGTCTGAATGCGGTCTCGAGACTTAAACAGTAAATAATATAATAAATAAATCACAAATAATAATTGAGATAATAATCACTTTCAGCGCATTACCATCATAATACGACGCTTTAACGGCATTGCCTTCCTTCATCGTGAATCAGTAATGATAACTAAGTTGTTAACTATTTTTGCAACACTGATGGTAATAAAAATAGAAATAACACGGCATGACTCTCATGGTAATAGGGTACAATGGCAATAAAGAGATATCAATTACAATCGTTTCGAAACCTTCTACAACAAAAGTCAACATTTGAAGTGATGCATCACATGACCCACATAACAAGAAATAGGGCCTACTAAGCCAAGTCCGTGCTTTGTCTTCCCGACCGACAGAAGATCCGAGTTTGCTTGTATAAAACATTGCAGGTTAAGTAACCTTAAACGGTAGGCCTACATTGAAACAGTAGCCAGGTTGCTAAGTGCAGACAATAACATACACTTTCAGGATGTCTCAGCCTTGGTCTCATGTCAGAAGTCAAACATTGCAAACGTTGAGTCTAGGACTCGTATCGAATCTCGAAGATCCAAGTTCTCAGTCATGGTCTGGTCTCTCACTGCCAGGCGATTGTCTTTGGTCTCGTCTCCGCGTCGGTCCCACGGCTCTTGTAGGCATCCTTGCTTCACGCTACTTGAGTAAAGTTGAGTCCTAGTTAAAATTAAATTAAACCGCTAAAGCCCCATATTTACAGCTGAAAATGCCTTCCGATGGTTGAACTGCGACTTTCGTGGCTGAACTTTAGCCCCAAACCCCTCGGCAACTCGCACATTGAGCTTGCTAAGTGCAAAGCAAAAATAAATTACCATCAACCTTACCTGATCTCATCTCATTTCTGCACTTTATCTCGCTCGGTCTTCTCCTAAAAGAGTTTGCCTTTGCTCACGTGACCTGTTCCTGTCTTCTGTGTCGCATATGCTATATGTGCACTTGTTGGTTGCGAACCTTTGGACAGGGAGAGTTGGAGTGGAGCAAAGAGCTGCGCAGCTACGTTCTTAGTTCCTTCTTCTACGGATACATTGTAACTCAGGTGCCAGGCGGTTGGCTGGCCTCTCGCTACGGAGGCAAACACGTCTTCGGCGGAGGTCTATTCGTCGCCCTCACTGCCACCATGCTTGTTCCGGTCGCTGCCAGGGCAAGTGCGTACTGGATGATTTTGCTGCGGGTCATCATGGGACTCGGTTGCGTAAGACTCAGTTTACGATTGTTAGCTTTAATTGTCTTTCTCCAACTGTTTCCTTCTCTGTGTCTTCTCTGTCTTTTTCTTCTTCTGCTGGTATCAACCTTTATCTATTTGTGTCTGTCTCTCTGTCTGTTGTAATCGAATGTCTTTATCTGACTATGATTCTATAGGCATGATGTTGCTCCACACAGCTGCCTGTCTCATCTATCTCCCTCAGGAATTGTGATGATAAAGTCATCCTAGTTTCTCCACCACTGACAATTCCCGTTTAGGAAGAAGTGCAATAATCTACGGTACAAGTTTCAGAAGCGAAGGCTCAGCGGAGGTGGAGCTACGAGATCCGGGTTAAATTGATACCCATTTATACTGCAGCGTAGCCTTTCCACAATGAGCGTGTTAAGAGTGAACATCTTTCTTTAGTTTCATGCCGTAGATGTAACCCAGCTTACGAAATGTAGATTTAAATATGGTTACCCTAAATCTATCGTTGTTATCGCCCGTATGTTAGAAGCATGATTGTTCCAAATGTTTGGAATTATTTCGAGTGCAGCAAATGAAATTTGAGAGAGCTATATGAACTGAGTTCCAAAGTGATATGTGATTGAGGAAACTCTGACCCCCACCCACACCTTTAGTTTAACTGGTCTTAGTTGGTCTTAGACACAATGACGCTCGTAGGTCATATAATCTTTTATATAATTTACCATTTGTGTGTTTCTTATAACAATTGTTCTCAGGGCGTTTGTCTTCCGGCTACGCACCACTTATACGGTTTGTGGGTTCCTCCTCTAGAAAGAAGCAAGACAATGACCTTCAGCTACGCAGGTTCGTGACCTCAGCTCCTCCATCTCAGGCACCTTGTTTACCTCATTTTGTTTCACCCTTTTTAATTGATTGGTGGGTAATCAAGTCAGCAGATTGCTTCTTTGGCTATCAATCCGGAGTTGGTCAGAGTTGGATTCACCGGGAATCAAGTGAATTTGATATATATATATATATATATATATATATATATATATATATATATATATATATATATATATATATATATATATATATATATATATATATATATATATATATATATATATATATATATATATATAGTGCATAGGCTTATATTATTTATTTTTATTTATTCCGGATATTTCTATAGCGCCTCTCGAAGTCAACTACTACTCAGAGGAGCTTCCGACTACACCATTTTATACTGTGCCGGAATTTTCACATACATATATATGACGAATATACCATATAGGCCCTACTGGTGTTTACCGTATTATAAGTATTAGGTCTCTGGTAATCAGGTATGAGAACTTCACTGAAATAACGTAGAATATATCAGTCGATGGCACTCATTAGAAATCAGACAAAGGATGGTCCTCTTTCTCGTTGGATATTAGGCGTTTACAATTAGAAGAATCAGCTAAGGTTCCACGGCTCTAAGACTTCTTTTGTCTTATCGTTCATTAGGGATGGTGATTGGAACTATATTATCGTTGGTTGTCTCTGGATTTCTATGCGAAATCAATATTGACAATGGATGGCCTCTCATCTTCTACGTCTATGGTCAGAACATACGGCTCACAATATATAAATTCAGTTTATCCATGCACACCATAGAACACTGCCATAAATTATACACATACATAGGCCTACTACATAGGCCTATATGTTACAAAATAAATATATAACATTATTATATACTATTACATACAGACACAAGTAATCGTAATCGTAATCGTAATCTCCAAACTTCTAAAGCGCCACTCGAAGGCCAAGCGCAGGGCACCAGCCTATTCACGAGCGCAACGCAGATCAGAGGGGGTTTCCAGAGAGTAGTCCAAAAGAGGTCCGAGTCCGATTTCCAGGGTACCAGATCAGGAAGTTCCAGAGAGTGGTCCAAAAGAGGTCCAAGTCCGATTTCCAGGGTACCAGATCAGGAAAGGTATACGTGCACGCGACATCAAATAGACGAGACTTATCTTAGTCATATGTAGGCTATTCTTGACTTTCAACCAAGGCTCCAGTCAGTCCAGTAAGCCTATGTTACACCTTAAATCGGTGCCATGACAATTCGGCGCCGGTCAATTCGGTGTCGGTCAATTCGGCGCCGGTCAATTCGGCGACGGTCAATTGGGCGCGGTCAATTCTGCGCCGGTCAATTCGGCACATGGTCAATTCGGCGCCGGTCAATTCGGCGCCTTTTGTTAACGCTTCTATTTCTACCGACATTTCGTCTGCTATGGCTTCTATGGATCCCACTTCTAGTTTAAGTTATATTTTAATCGTTGATCCCGCTTCTAGGTTAGTTTATATTTTGATCGTTCATCCCGCTTCTAATTTTTGTGATATATAAATCTTTCATCCAGGTTCTACTGTTAGTTATATTTTAATCGTTCATCCCGCTTCTAGTATTAAGTTATATTTTAATAGTTGATCCCACTTCTAGTTTAGTTTATATTTTGATCGTTCATCCCGCTTCTAGTTTTAGTTATATTTAAATCTTTCATCCAGGTTCTACTGTTAGTTATATTTTAATCGCTGATCCCGCTTCTAGTTTAAGTTATATTTTAATCGTTGATCCCGCCTCTAGTTTAGTTTATATTTCAATCTTTCATCCAGGATCTACTGTTAGCTATAATTTAATCTAATTGCTAATTGGATAACGGTAACAAGTGTGAAATGGTTAGAAGTTTATAATTTCAACATCTGTGCGTTTTGTTGAAAGATTGAAATCTAACTAAAACTAGAAGCGGGATGAACGATCAAAATATAAACTAACCTAGAAGCGGGATCAACGATTAAAATATAACTTAAACTAGAAGTGGGATCCATAGAAGCCATCGCAGACGAAATGTCGGTAGAAATAGAAGCGTTAACGAAAGGCGCCGAATTGACCGGCGCCGAATTGATCATGCGCCGAATTGACTGGCGCCGAATTGATCATGCGCCGAATTGACTGGCGCCGAATTGACCGCGCCGAATTGACCGGCGCCGAATTGACCGGCGCCGAATTGACCGACGCCGAATTGACCGGCGCCGAATTGACCGGTCACCCTTAAATCAACGAACAAATTAATTACTATAACAAATTAATTACTATAGCGCCAATATAGTACTGTGAGGACCTATAGGTCCTCTTCAGCTCTGCTAAAGTTGATGGAGAATGAGTATTTCATTACTTCAGATTTGAGAACAGTTTACATATACGCTCTCTGTAGAGTTTAATTTTACATTTGGGAATTCTAAATGCAGTCTGATCGTGAATGTATTGGGGATCAGACGCTGAGACTCAATATATAGAATCTGGCTATGTTGCATATGTAAATTAAGGCCAGTGAGATAATTATTGTAGTAAAATATGCAAATAGTGAACACATGGAGGGATCAACTGTAAGCGTTGCTGGTTATCTGGTGAGCTGAGTGGGGCGTCGTGCAATTGGCCGACATTTGGTCCATGGCTGGATTGATTGTCTGAAGGGCGGGTCAAGGTTAAGGACCCATGTGACAAGGCATATGTAAGCTAAAGGTATCATAAAGAGATTTTTATTTTGGACCTGGTTCTTCTGTGGTTCCGAGGTTGGATGCTGGTAGGTTTTATGGAGTGAAGGAAAGCCGGTGTGGTCGTGACAACAGTCTGAGAGATAGGAGAGGAGACCCAGGCCAACAGGTTCAAGGGTGAGGAAATCTACGCAGCATAGTACATGTAGTTTGGTAGAAAGCCTCTAGTATTAGTATAAGAGTAGGTGTTTGTTGTCTTGAAAGGCAAACGGGTCAAGTTAAATATTTAGTCCATTTCTTTTGAGCTCCAAGTAATGATAATCCCTCGAGTGGCATTTGACTGGCAAGGAACCCAGTTGTTCGGTCATCGACATCGATTGCCTCTGTATTGTGGCACATTTAGATTCTGTTAAGCCCACTCTGTAGCAGAGTAATAATTTCTGTTATTGAACCGTCTGTAGGCCTAGAGTTAGCTGGTTACTTTTGTCGGTAATAGAGAGGACAAACTCACTGAGGCTCTCTATACGTTATCTAGTTCGAATTAATAGGACAGTATCTATAACATTTTCATTCGAGGATTCATTTTAGGACACATATGTTGTGCATAGGCCCCTAGAATTGATTGTATTTCGCAGAATAATTCCTCAACAGGGCCCCATAATAGGCATACAGGATCTGGGCGCGAATTCCCAAGGGTCGGAATCCGATCTGATGGCCATAGGTAGCTGCATTACCTTCGGACATGGTAAACTGCGGTTTGATCTTGGTACTTCAGTCCCATACTGTATTCTACCCGTGAGGAGTTGGGACCCGTTAGGACAGATGGAAATCGAAAGTTCAGTTCGTTACAGACTACAGTACCCAGGCACGTAGAACTGTTTTGTAACAGTAATATGGGAAAGAACCTGACCCAATCTCAATGTATGTATATTATGTGCGTGCGTACGTACGTAACCATGGATAACACATGCATGCGTATACATGTATGCATGTTCGTATATATGTTTGTGCATAATTCAGTGCCTAAAATACCCAGAAATGTCAAATGCACACTTTTCTTCAGACTTTCAAACTGTTCTTGAACTGGCAAGTATTAGAATGGATTCGCGTGTAATTGATGGGAGCTAATCTCTCCAAAGTTCAGAATAACAGCTGTAGACTCCAGACAAATCAACTGCGTATACTCGACCTTGTCAACTGCACGTTTTGTGTTAGAAAAGTTAGAAAACACACTATTCAAGGCCCTGATATATAGTCAAACGTTTTATAGGGCATTCTGAAGAGGCCATCCCAATCGAAATGGTTTTTTATAGTCTAGATGACAGCAGAGTTAATTGAGACCAGCAATTTGATCTGGAAGCAAATAAGACTTGAATAAATTTATCAATCACCATTTGATGACATCATTTTGTTTTCGTCTAAGCTAATTTTGTGTGATCCAATTGTAAACCCGATGCTGTTCAACCCTCCTTTTACGTATAGATTCTTGCCTCTCTTCCCTACTCTACTACGTATTAACTGTAGGCATACTGTTTTTTGCCTTAGTAGGGCCTACTTCTTATGAATATTTTCTCAATGGTAGGCCTAGTACATAACCTCTATGTCTTAATTTCTTTCGTTTCTTTAAGCACAGCTTACACAGTATATTTCACTATGAAATCACTAATTAGGGGCCTAAATCGACCTTCTTGACGGTTTAATCTCATATTCACATCTGCTACATCCGCGTGTTTTTAAAACCGCTCAATGGGCCTTTATATCAAATCGCTGCTTAAGCGCAGTTTTACGAGGTTCAAACTGGTTCAATTACATATACAAAGCTCACAAATCAAAACATTACTCATTGCTGAGACTATATAGACATGCTCATTATACATACATAAATATATGTGCGTGTGTGTGCGTGTGTGCGTGTGTGTGTGTTGTGTGTAGGCCAGCCCACTCAACTATTTGCCCCTTGGTTGGCTGCATTTATTAATATTTATCTCTATGTCTCTCTGTCCATCTCTCTCTGTCTCTCTGCCATTGTTCCAAATGCGGGTCTGCACACAATACTTAGATCACTTCAGTCAATCAACTACATGCGCAAGAATAATTTTAATGCATCTCTCTAAACACGCCCACAACGGACTACACTGTGGGCACAAAAATACGTTCATACAAATCGCATGTAAGGCTTTTATGGCGCAGTTGTATAATGAAATCACCATGTGAATAATTATTAAGTGCATATTTATCGTTGATGTAAGGCGGACTGACATTTGTCTGGTGGGTTTTGTGGAACTTTCTCGTCTACAACAGTCCCCAGGAACATCCGAGAATCGATCCAGTCGAACGCAACTACATCATGTCCACCATTGGACCAAGCGTCTACGAAAGTGTAAGTGTGGCAAAGAATATCTGATAGACTGACACCAATACATGTAATAGTGTCTAATTGCGGGACCCGGTGGCCGAATAAATATAGAGCGCTCGGACTGTAACGCCGAATGCATTGGTTTGATTCTCCACTCAAGCGGTCACTGAGTAAACACTTGAGTAATTCCTTCAGTCGCAATTGCTCAGCGCCATCGATGTTTTCTTGTATTGTTGTGTTTTCAATTAAAACTTTTGAAAATAGATCAATATCAACTGCAGTTTTATTGTATTATATTGCATAAGTGCACAACTCACCACAAGCCTCTTTAATGGATTTAGGTGATCCTGTTAGCGGGACTTGTTGCAATTTGTAACGTTATCTGTCAACAGCACAAGGAGACGAGTATACCTTGGCGCCAGATTATGAGTTCGGGACCTGTGTGGGCGATAATAGTGGCTCACTGCTGTAACAATTGGACGAACTACACGATCCTCGTCTGCGCTCCGTTGTACATGAAAGAGGTGCTTCGATTCGACGTCGTACAGGTGGTAACTTCGTCGTGTAAATATGCTAAGCATGGCTGTCTGATGAGGGTCTTCAAAACGCGCCATATAATCACTCAACTAGATAAATACATAAAACATATCCATGCAAGCAGATCTTATAGAAAAGAGAGCAGATCAATGCGGCTCTTATACGACACTTTTAAATCCAAGATGAATTACATAAACCAACGTAGAATACTGAACAAAGAAAGCAAATAGTTGTATTTTTATGTGAAATGACAGTCATTATCTCCATACAGAAGTTTGAAGTTTTGCCCATTCAATCTGTCTGTCTGTTCCACTGTCATTCTACGCCTATATCAAACCATCTGGCAGTTGGCCCTATGCCTTACCATCCACTTACCACATCTGCCTCACTTTTTCATCCAATTCCTAAAGCGCTACTCGAAAGGTTGTCTGAGAGATGTCAAGTGGAGGTCCGAGTCCGGTTGCCAGAGAGGAAAGGGAGAGGAGCAGAGGAGCTGCTAAGCGGGTTTCGGTGAGGAAAAGAGAGCTTGGAAGCGGAGGATTGGATGGATTATGGTATGAATTCTTGAAGACGTGGGACTATAATTTGTAGTGGAAAGACTGGAGCGATATGTAGAGGAGCCTGAGGTAGATCATCGAGGGTGAGCAGCGATATTGGTAGGGGAACTGCATCCAGGTCTACTTGTACAGATCCTGATGCTGGCATCTCAACCTGTATGACGTCAGTCTGTATCCCTCTGTCTGTGTGTCTGTCTCTGTGCATGTATGTTTTCTAACTCTGTGACTCTATGTGTTATTTCTCCTATGTAGAACGGCGCTTTGTCTGCCCTTCCATACGCCTTCAGTTACTTCATTGCCATTGGATCCGGACAACTTTCGGATCTCCTGATCTCCAGGAGAATTCTATCGACCAAGGCAACCAGAAAGTGGGCTCAGAGTATATGTGCGTCCATTTCGTTTACTCGATTAATAATAATTCTTTATGTCCTTAAATCCATTGCCACCTATCGTATGAATCTTCACGTTTATCATTTACAATAAAGTATTTTTCGTAGTTATCATCGTCATGATCATCATGATCATCATGATCATCATCATTATTATTGGCAGCAGCAGCAGTAGAGCAGCATTCGCCTTCTCATCATCATCAGCATTACTGTCGTCAGCATCATCAACTTCCTTCTCTCCCAACACGCCTTTCTCCCTCGGTCCTTCTGACCGTCTTCCCCGCGTGGATACTTCACCTCGCGCTGACGTTTAGCCACTGACTAAACACTCCCTCTAATTGGCCTTTCTTCTTCCTAAATTAGTATCCTAATGTTGTGTAACCGCCCATCCGTTCACACCCATCCTAGCTCCGGTAGGCTGGTCTTCAGGTAAGTCCTCACAAATGAAGGTCATTTTGATATATGCAAGTGGGTCTATGAAAACGTTGTTTGATTCACTAGCTTAATTCACAGTGTCTGCCATATCAGCAGAACCAAGTGGCCACCCTTGTCTCTAGCATAATGTTCAGCATTAAGCTGCAACCAAGGAGAACCCTAGATTGATTTGATTTCTGAGTTCTTGAAGGACTGAAATGAGTTGGATTTCTGACAAAATCTACCGATGCATGGGTCTTTAGATTGGAGTTTCATTATAGACGGCGTTGTTCTTTGTGTGGCAGCTACTTCTATTCCTGCCGCATTGCTGGTAGCGTTGGGCTTCGTCGATTGCGAGATGCGCACTCTAGCGGTGGCTCTGCTCTGCCTCATCATTGGTATCAACAGCACATGTAGAGCCGGATTCTTGATCAACCACGTCGACATCTCACCAAGGTAATACATCATATTATTATATTTAATCAGTTGCCGCTATGGTCAATATGTTTACAAAAAGAAAACAACGGCAATCATTATTGGCGCCAGTAGCCAATCGTTCAACGAGAGTAACATACCTTCGTTCATCCGTAATGTTTCGTAAGAAACCCTTTGTACAGGGCCACAGCGGCGCTTCACTTAAACGACGCCTCTTTAAGGCTTCAGTTTTATAGAACTCGGTCAGTCTGTCATGCACAGCATGGCTCCTCTGCTGTTTCTTTGATAAGAATTTGATCTGATCTGTTTACTGTTCTAACGAAGCATAATCTATTATTCATTTAAATATTATGAGAGTGTTGATGAGCTCATTTGGTGCATCATGAATCCAATGGACTACATAAACCTTAGAATCGCTTGACGCGTATCAGTTACCGTAGGCCTACATTATTTGCACCTTGTGTTTTTTGACAGGCACTGTGGAATACTGTTTGGCATTTCAAATACAGCTTCAACAATACCAGGAATCTTAGCACCAATCGCAGTGGGATATCTGACGCCACACGTACGTAGGCCCTACAACCAAGTTTTAGATAACTTTCTTAAGCTCTGAATGCATACACGCGCAATGCTTATAATGGTACCTTTTAGAAACCTTATAACAGTGTATGACGTAATATGTGTTGAATGAGTTATTCTGCTGTGAATATTGCAAATGTTTATTTTACGCTATGATCGTTTCTTTTTAGTAGTGCATCGATTTGCTGAGCCAATTATTTTGTCACAACTGAACCTAAAGTTGTGCGTCGTCTTTACTTTCTAACCCGCTGTCTTGCATCATAAATAAAGGCATTTACTCGCGTGTTCTGCTGCCACGCGAACGAACCATTTTCACATCCGTGCGAACGTTTTGGCTCTAAGTGCTTGCAATTGTTTTTTCCGGTGTTACTGACTCTAGCTGTGTGTGCTGGACCATGTGGTGTGTTGGAATTCGCAGTTTGTGCTGGTATTTCTAGTGTTGCTGGGTGTCGTTGTTTGTGCTGGTATTTCTGATGTTAATCAAACTGAGTGTCTTATCTACTTATTCAGTTATGCATTGTATAAATATCAACCGATAATTTGGAAACAGACCGTGTGGAATGGCTTATTAGAGTTCTTTGTTTTGTTGGTATTCTTGTTTTTTTTTAAATTGACTGCTTTATCTACTAATTAAGTGATGCATTGAGCGAGTGAGTCTTTCGCAAACTGCGAAGGAATGACTGACTCTAGCAGATTTATTTTAGTGAGAAGTCATACACTGACTAGATGACCGTTTGTGTGTTTGTGAGTGTGTTTGTGTGTGTGTGTATTGATCGGTACTTTTCTTTTGTTGATCGCCTCATCGACGTACCTATGGGTGAATTGTATGATGAGTCTATTGTAGGGAAGCCGTGAGGAGTGGCTGACGGTCTTCTACATCTGTGCCGGTCTCTACGTCTTCAGCACAGTTGTTTACGCTGTGTTCGCCGATGGGGAACCACAGTCATGGTCGATGAAGCAGAACGCGTCTTCAAAGGATGACGAAAATGGAGTTAAAGTCATCACGTCAATGTCAAGTCTTCCGTCGATAGTCATTGACTCAACTCCTTCGAATGATGCCTGTAATGACGTCAAGTGCCGAAAGAACTCGACTGGAGGTGCCACGATTACGCACATGTGATGAGAAAGGTGCAAGATGGATACAGGACGCGATGCTTCTAGAGAACTGTGCTTTGCACATTAGGCATAATTATGCAATGTTGTTGGCCTACTTGGTTGGTTTTGCTTTTCAGTTTGCTCTGCAACGAGTTCCGTTGGCTGTCTCTTGAGATGCCGACTACATAAGACTGATTAATTGTGGACGCTAACAATAAGCAGCTAACTTTTACGTTGTGGATGTTAAAGAAATGTTTTTGAAATGTAGACACTAGTGTGGACACTGAGAACACGTGTATAGCAATCAATGTCTGGTTTCAAAAGGAAAGACAGATTTTAATTTAATACCCAGCGTATGTTTTGATACCAGAGTCAATGTTTCTTGTCGCCAGATCATCTGTGATCCTGAATATTTTAGTCATACTTTCCATCGCGATGTATCTTAGCGTCTGTTGCTTGTTAGTTTTGATTGAAAGACCAATCGATGTTTATAAGACTTGAAGTGAAATTATGTCAAAGCGGATCCAACTGTTTTTAACGGTAGTTCTGTTTCTAATAACTTAATCTGCGCTTGATCGCATTGAATATTGACTGTGCATGCTGCTCACCTGTACACATGCCTATCTCTTTCTCTCTTTCTCGTTCTCTCTCTCACTCTTTGTGTGTGTCTAGGACTTGGAAAAACTCGTAAATTTACTGCCGATAAGACTGGCGCATCAAACCTGGCGGCTGGTTTTGGTTGAGATGGGGATCGGAAACGCAGCGTTTAGGAAAGATGCCGTGGGAGTGATAAATGAACAGAAAGATTCCAACCACAATCAATTATCTAAGATGACTGAACTTAATCAAACAGCGCTTCATTAGTGAGATTAAGTGATCAATAAATAACTGTTAGTTTCAGACATGAATGTGTAAGTTGGTGAGCTGTCAGTTTAAATGGTCCATTAGGATTTAAATTGTTAATGACCCATGTACTGAATATCCTCTCTAAATTGTGCGCAACGATTATATCAACATCTGTTTGCAAATTCAATTGGTTGGTTCCACATGTGTGTGTGGGCCCGCCACTGGTGACTCTTCCAACTAGCTGCATGTGCATTGTCTGGCTAACTCGCGTAATATTTTAACATCATATATAGATAGTGCCTGTCGTTTGGTTTGCCCTTAATAGCGGCGCTACATAAATTCCCAATTACATTACATTTATAAAGACTATTGATTGTCTCGCACGAGAGGCTCTGGCTGGCCGTGACAGACAAGGGCATAGGCCTAACCTGTTCGTATCGTTAACCTGCTGCCGGACTCTACTGTGAACTATAAGCTAGAGTGTGAGTAGCCCGTGTACTATCAGGAGAGTTCGGTGTTAAGAAGGGGCCCGAAGAGGTGTTTGATCTCTTCATACTTGCCTTCGACTCTGCTTATTTTTCAAAGAATTTATCAGGTGAAATCCTTTACCGTTGCTATTCCTTGAAAGGGTTTAGATCCCCGTCTATGGAAATGCCAAAAGAAAACCCTAAAAGAACCAAGGTCCCGCTTAGCAGGGACCTTACATTATTGACGATTGTAACCTATTCCCCTTATTCCAATAAGTCTAGGGAACCGACATTGATCTGATGTCCAGTTGCTTGTAATCAATCGACGCCCCATCATTAGTTATTGAGGTCAAGTGAATTATATAGACAAATCAGCTGAAGGTAACCATGAAAACATTTAAATATGTAATTAAGTTAATATGCATGTGTATCTGTTAAGAAAAATCACAATGTCTAATAGTAAATGGATGGATCAATAAGCCTATCCTACCTTCTTAAACCAGCACTTACTTAAACTGATTTCTCTATTCATTTATGAGCTATATAACCTCCCTTTTCGTAGTAGTTTCTTCCTGTACTGTACATTGTTTCCCGCGTCCTCTGTTTTCGAATTACTGCGGAGCTTCGAAGACGTCCATGTTGCTCTCGAATGACTATAGTGTGTAGTTGGTTGAAGATCTGTTTCTTCTTGTTGGCTCTCGCCGTACAGTTAACCAAACAACTATCGTTCGAACAATGTTTGTTTCTACATCGACTCAGAATGGGATTCCTAAGTTAAGTTCGTGTTCCTCTAACGACGAACTGACACTAACTTAGAGGTTATGAGTTCTGCGCTGTCTTCACCGTTGCTGTTCTTTGAAAGGGTGCCGTGCCGTTTAAGATCCCCGTAAACGGAAGTGCCAACACGATCTGACGCAATCTAATCGCTTGAAGATCTGTCTTCCGGTCTCTGTTGCTCCTTGGCGAATAAAAATACTCTCTACTACCAAAGAAGATCTGATGAAAGCAAAGAATGGCTCGGATACATTTGGTCGTAGTAAATTCTGCAAGTTTTTGTCATGCGACGTGTAATGCTCTGCCAGCCGAGTGTTAGGACACTACACCTTCCCTGTCTGCTTGCAAAAACATTTTGGCAACGGCCCAGTTGTGTCCCAGACGCATAGGCTACATAACTTCGTACATATATGGACCTTATATTAGATTTCGTGAACATAATTTGTAAGCATTGTATGAGAGACAATAGAATCGTCGCCTATTCGGCTTTTCTTTTATTGTACCTTTTAATGAGGTTTACTACAATTTTATTGACTGTAGCTAGAACTGCAAGGTTTTGCAAATTTGAATAAATCCCTCGATTTCTACTTATGAAACAGGGTGAAAGCCATCATATGAGTGTTTCTGTATATTCAAGTATTGTCTATTCAAAGGTTGCTTGAGTGAACTTTGAACTCTTGGAACAGCGCAGTAGTGGGAGTGATTTGTTGAGCAATTCACTAGTCTAGTTCCCTTTCTGTCGCAAACAAGAAGAGAACAAAAGGAGACCTTTTGCTTAGAATAATGACCGGTCAGCCATTGTATTTTACTTCTATGTTACGGGCAATGATCGCATTGTTAATTAGCCAAAGCTTAGCAGGTTAATCTGAATGCAGATTGGTGCGATAAGATCACCCCATCTGGTTTTCTGATGCTAATTAGTCTTCTGGTATGTAGAGCATCGTTCCCTGTACGTGAGACTTTAGCTGTTCATTCGACCAATTGCCGGTGAACTCTGATTGCAAGTTTTCTATAGTTGAGGCAATGACAGTTGGATAGCATGTGAATGAGAATAATTAGTCTCCAACGAAACACGACGACAAATAATGGCATGGGTGTAGACTATTTAGACAGATCATCAGTCAGCCAGAAAAGCAAACGAGAGAAAGACGGAAAACAAAGAAACCGGAGCAAAGACAGAGCAAGATAAAGAGAGAAGTAAAGAAAGAAATAGATATAATCGAGCAAATAACAGTAAGTGAAACGTTACTTTAGTCCAATTCGAACACAGATCTGATGACAAAAATTAATTGAGTAACAGAACGTGTATGAAAGGATAACAAACAGATGGCGATTAAAGACGAGTGAGCAACAGAAAAGCGAGAAGGAAAGCGAATTGGAAAAACGAAAAGAAAAAGCGAGTGTTAAAGATAGAGAAAATAGAAAAAGCATAATTAGAATACATCATTGTTACAGGTATTCATACGGCTATCGAGAAACCAGAACAATCGAATAGGAGCATCATGGGAAAAATATCAAACGAAGTCAAACCTAAGCTACCAGGTTGGTCTACATCATAACAAGGCATTTGCTAACAAATAGCTATCATTTTGAAATTATTTAGGAAACAATTATGTAATGATAAAGACGACGACAGTGATGATGGTGATGACATCTGCAAGAAGAACAATGATGATAATGAAGTAAAAATCGAGAATGTGAGTCTGAATTTAAAATGTCTCAGAGCGTCTTTACTAGCAACATGGCGCATATCTATTAATTCTTTCAGTTTTTTTACATTACAACAGCGATATTTGCTGTGATTATTATTTCAGCGTAAGTTAATCCAGTCATTTTGCGCCCGATGACTGACTGTCAGACGAAAGATAAGAGTTTGATTCTCAGCAGGGATATATCATATGAGCAGATTTTCTAATCTTGCGTTCCGCTGGAC
This sequence comes from Allolobophora icterica, assembly GCA_963556255.1. Taxonomy (NCBI): domain Eukaryota; kingdom Metazoa; phylum Annelida; class Clitellata; order Crassiclitellata; family Lumbricidae; genus Allolobophora; species Allolobophora icterica. The sequence continues at coordinate 48,011,012 of OY744603.1, read as the reverse complement.
TAGTGGCCTCTAATGAACTGAGTCGATTAAGAAGAAATATATTATCAACACGTCCGTCTTTAACGCCGCATTCACCATACATACGTAGCAGCTATTAGGAGTATCTATATGGCTGCTATAATGAAGTATGGTTTGTAAACAACAGATTTGCCGGATGTTCCGTGGTATAAGTCTTGTCGTGTTGTTCTGGCGATCATCTCTGCCTTGGGTTATACGTTCTTCTACGTTCTTCGTATCGACCTCAGCATAGCCATCGTCTGCATGGTCAAAGACCAGACTTCTTCTGCCGGTCATTTCGACAACTCTACTCTCATCAACGACAATTCCTCATTTCTCGCCTCTGTCAACAACGACTCCTTCGCTCTGGATCGATGTGGAGGAAAGTCGACGGGAAACAAGACGTCCTCGAACAAGGTTGAGCTTAATATCATCTGTCAGAACTCTCTCTATCTGCAACACTAACTTTGGCATCTACTTAAAACTTTGTTTAAACGTAACCTATTCTACTTTTACCTTAAAAATACTTCTTTGTTTCCAAGATAATGTTTTGACTCCACAAACTGTGTTTGATCAGTTTTCTTCGCAGCCTTTCCATGTATTTCCCAAACTGGTGTCAATTAGAAACGTTTGGGCTAAGGCTATCTGTTAGTAGGCGGAAATAACACATTCTTCCTCTTCGACTAAATCGACCTGCGACCAATTGTAATTGCACCATATGCTCTGATTCTAACTCTTTCAGTCAGCTTAGTCCTGTGCCTAATAATATTGTTTGTGCGAGCAGGTAAGTTATTGTGAGGCAAAAGTTTAGATGAGTTTGATCAGTTTCTTTTTGCAACTTCACCAAAGCGGTGTCTATTGTAAACCTTGGGGCTAAGGTTATCTGTTATGTAGGCGGAAGTAACACTTTGCTCCTCTTCAACTAAATCGAACTTCGACCATTAGTAGTTGCACCATGTGCTCCGATTCTAACTCTTCCAATCATTTCCGGCTTTGCTCGTGCTTAAAACGTATTTTTGTAATACTGCAATATTGTATGTGCGAGCAGGTTAGTAATTGTGAGGAAAAAGTTTAGATATAACTTATTTATTCTGAAAGTTCACGGGCTTCGAATCCTTATTTATTAAAATAATTGGTCGATGTTAAGCAAATATCTCTTAAGCAAATACTTGCAGCCAGGAATGCTGTCTTGGCTCAATTTTCCAGCCTGAGGGCTTTCTCGAGACTTAAACAGCATCCTACAATGTAAATATACGAATAATAGTAGTAGTAATAATAATAATAATAATAATAATAATAATAATAATAATAATAATAATAATAATAATAATAATAATAACAATCTCTTTAAACGCATTGCCATCAATATCCAACGCTTCGACGCCATAATTATTACCTTCCTTTCATCGTGTATCAGTAGTATTAACTAAGTTTATTTTTTATTCCGGATATTTCTATAGCGCCTCTCGAGGTCAACTACTACTCAGAGGCGCTCCCGACTATACAGCATTGGTATACTATACTGTGCCGGAATTTTCACGCCACGAGCAATTGCGAGTGAAGGACTTGCCCAAGGTCCGTACGCAGCGGCTAGAGTGGGATTCGAACCTGCAACCCTCCGGCCACAAGGCGCCGAAGTTACCACTGAGCCACCACGCCCTACAAAGTTGTTAACTATCTTGCAACACTGATGGTAAATCAAAAACGAACTAGCATCACATACTGCAATGGCAAAAGGAACAACTGCAATAAAGAGATACCAATAACAGTCATTACGAAACCTTCTAAAGCAAAAGTCAACATTTGAGGTGATGCACCAACGTGACCCACATAACCAGAAAGATTAAGCCAAGTTCGTGCTTTGTCATGCCCGCAAGACAGAAGACCGGCATTGTTTTAACGTGCAGTGATACACAAAATGTACAGCAATGGTAACTGCTGTTTGCGCATGAAATGAATTGCAGGTTACGTAAACTTAAACAGTTTAGTAGGCCTACATTGAAACAGTAGCCAGGTTGCTCAGTACAGACAATAAATACACTTTTATGATGTCTCAGACTAGGTTTCATCTCAGAAGTCAAATGTCTGGGACTGTCTACAGGACCCAAGGTCTCTGTCGTAGTCTGGTCTCGGACTGCCAGGCGAACGTCTTGGTCTCGTCTCAGGCTCGGTCTCAAGTGTCTCGTACGCATCCTTGCTTCACGCTACTTGAGTCCTAGTTAAAATGAAATTAAACCGCTAAAGTCCCATATTAACGGCTGAAATATTCCGTCCTATTGTTGGAATACGACTTTCACGGGTGAACTTTAGCCCCAAGCCCCTCGTCAACTCGCACACTGAGCTTGTTGAGCGCAAAGCAAAATAAATTACCGTCAATTAACCTTGCTTGATCTCGTCTCCTCTAACCTTGCCTCACCTTGTCTCGTTCTGTCTTCTCTTATCAGAGTTTGCCTTTGCTCACGTGACCTGTTCCTGTCTTGAATGTAGTATATATGGGCCTATGCGAAATTTTGCTGTTGCGGATGCTTTGTACAGGGAGAGTTGGAGTGGAGCAAAGAGCTGCGCAGCTACGTTCTTAGTTCCTTCTTCTACGGATACATTGTGACTCAGGTGCCAGGCGGTTGGCTGGCCTCTCGCTACGGAGGCAAACACGTCTTCGGCGGCGGTGTTCTCATCACCATCATCGCCACCCTGCTAGTTCCGGTCGCTGCCAGGGCGCATGCGTACTGGATGATTTTGCTGCGGGTCATCATGGGACTCGGTTGCGTAAGACTCAGTTTACACTTGTTAGCTCTAATTGTCTGTCTCCAACTGTTTCCTTCTCTGTGTCTTCCCTGTCTGCTGGTATCAATTAACCTTTATCTGTAGTCGTATCTGTCTTTCTGTCTGTTGTAATCGAATGTCTGTCTCATCTATCTCCCTAAGGAATTGTGATGATAAAGTCATCCTAGTTTCTCCACCACTGACAATTCCCGTTTAGGAAGAAGTGCAACAATCTACGGTATAAGTTTCAGAAGCGAAGGCACAGCGGAGGTATAGAGCTACGAGATCCGGGGTCAATTGACACTCACTTCTTAGCCGACGGGGTCTTCCCATACTGCGGCGTATTGCCTTAAGCGTCAAGCTAAGATTTTTATCGTCGTTTTTGAGCTTCATGCAGTACATGTAATCCAGCTTACAAATTGTAGTTTTAAATATATATATATATATATATATATATATATATATATATATATATATATATATATATATATATATATATATATATCTTAGTTCCTTTCGTTCCTTGCAGAACATCGGGCGACAAGATTCCTCCATTCTGTACGGTTGTCTGCAATTATCCTCCGCCTCATGCCATTCGACTCCCATCGCCACTAGATCCTCCCTGAAAGTGCTTCTCCAGGTCTTTTTGGGCGTCCTCCATTTCTTCTTCCCCCTCTGGTACCCACGTCATCGCCTTCTTTGCCGGCCTCTGTGCCGGTAGTCGGAGTATTCAATTCAATTCAATTCAATTCAAAGTCATTTATTGCAATCAAGACAATTAAAACATATTATTCTTTCTTTACATCGCATCACTTAACTACGTCTATGAAGGCAAAAGGGAAAGCCCAAAGGGACCAAGGTCCCGCTAACGGGCCACCTGTACTTATAAATTACCCACTTGGTTTAATAGACAAGAGAAAGTATAAAGTCGTCCCCAAGGTCGATTAGGAACCATTGTCTATGTAATTAGTTGAGTTTCACCTTGGGAACAGTAATAGGAGAGAAAGAAGGAAAAGAAGAGAGTAAGCGCAAGAGGAATCACAGTAAAAATACAAAACTAGAAAGAAAGAAAAAAAGAAAGAAAAAGGCAACACATATACAAGAGTGCAACTAATATAACCATCCGAGCAATCTTAACTACTCTTAACTAACCTTACACCACCCCCGAGGCCGTGCTGCAATTCGCCCGGCTCCCCACGCCCCACGCGCACCCACCGGGAGGAGGATTCATTAATACACTCATGCTGGGATTTCCGTAAGTAATTCCTCAGTCACGTCTAGACGCTTTCGTATCAATTAAGAAGTCTCTTAAGCTTTTTTTGAATGCGTAGTAAGTATTAGAAAGGCGGATCGCCAAGGGGATTGTCATCCATAATTTCGGGCCGGATGACTTTATACAGAACTCGCGTAGGTTAGTACGCGCCCTGCCTGGTCGATACATGTCGGCATTTCTCGTAGCGTAAGAGTGGACCTGCGAACCTAGAGTAAAATACCCTTCGAAGGACACTGGGAGTAGTTTATTTTCGTATTGATAAAGGAATTTTCCTGTTTGGAGGGCTCTGATTTGGTCAATCTTTAATAGTCTAAGATCTTCATATATTGGATCAGTGTGTGCACATCTTTTAGCTCCTGCAATTACCCTAACAGCCTATCAGCCTATGTATGTGTCCAGCCATCCTCCTTCTTCTCTCCTCCACGATCGTCTCAAGCTTCACCGCTTCAGCCAATCTCAGGACCTCCCCATTGCTGACGTGGTCTCTCCATGAGATGCCTATGATGGTTCGTAGGCACCGTCTGTAGAAGACATTCAGCCTCTGTGAGATTTTTTGGTGCTTTTCCATGTTTCGCAGGCGTAGATTGCTGTTGGGACCACGATTGCATTATATAGGCGCATCTTGGTGCTTCTTCCTATTGTGTTAGATCTCCATATTTTAGTTTTAAATATGGTTAGCTGTAATCTATCATTGTTATCACCCACTTGTAAGAAGAATGGCATAATTGCTCCACATGTTTGGGGTGATTTCGAGTCCAGCAACTGAAATTTGATAGAGCTATATGAACCGTGCACCAAGATGTCTTACACGGTGACTTCCACCCACACCTTAATTAGTTTAACTGGTCTGTGTTGGGATTAGACGCAATGATTATTGTTTGTCATAAAATCTTTAATCAAATTTACCATTTGTGTATTTCTTATAACAATTGTACTCAGGGCGTTGGATTTCCGGCTACGCACCACTTATACGGTTTGTGGGTTCCTCCTCTAGAAAGAAGCAAGACAATGACCTTCAGTTACGCAGGTTTGTTACCTCAGCTCCACCTTGTTTTGCTGTGCAGTTTCTCTCAGGCTTTTTTATTGCTTGGTGGCCTTCAATTCTGAGTTGGTCCGGGTTTTAACTTAGCGGGAATCAAGTGAATTTGGAAGATATATATCTATATTTATATATTAATAACGAAATATATTACATGTATATATATAGGAAATTCACTGAAATAACGCAGAAGGCTTAAGTCGATGGCGCTCATTAGAAATCAGACAAAGGGTGATCCTCTACGTCCTTGGATTTGAGGCGCTTACCATTAGAATAATAACGTGAGGTTCCGCGGCTCTAAGACTTCTTTTGTCTTATTGTTTAATAGGGACAGTGGTTGGAACTGTACTAGCGTTGATTGTCTCTGGATTTCTATGCGACATCGATGTTGACAACGGATGGCCTCTCATCTTCTACGTATATGGTCAGAACATACGTCTCACATTATTCCGTTTACCCGTGCACACCGCTCAATCTCTGAGTCATTGGCGGCTCTAGGCTTTTCCAACATGGGGGCCACGGAGGGGCCGGGGAACCTGAGACAGAGGCCATGCAGTTGGATGTACCGCATCGTCAAAACTGAGAGTGGTGTTAAGAGAACTGTATTGGACCTAGGTCTACATGAATTGTTTACCTCAACAACCTCAAGTTAAGACATTAAGGATACAAACTCACTTTATTAAAATAAACCATATAACCTATAAACAATACATACCTAAACCTATTTATGTAAAGCCTAAAATAAGCCCTGACAGTGACTGGGCAATTAATCCGTTTGCAGGTTTGAAATCTTGAAATCATTCGTAACTTTCTTGTTGGAAAAAAATCGTATTGCAAACGCTGTTGCTTGTCGTTAATATCTTTTGTTTCATCAACGGCGATAAAAATAATATATAGGATCTTTAACCCTTTCGTTATCTGATCCTAACTTTATCTGCCCGTTTTACCAAGATTTCATTTAGGGTGTCTTTGCTAGTGTAGACCTATCGATTAAGGACTGACAATGCCCTCCTTACAAAGTTCAGAAGTGCACATTGAAGCCAGGCAACCATTTAGAGCCATATAGGCAGCCTGTAAGAGGTAAGGTTTCAGTTTAGAGCGAAAAACAGCTAGCTCACTAAGAGAGTTGCGAATACGAGGAGGTAGAGAATTCCAGATGGATGGACTGTGAATGCGAATGAACGCCGTCCAAAGACAAGACGTGTACCAGGAACACAATACTTTCCTTTGCTTCTTCCTTTTCACACCTTAAATCCTGCTTTTTCTATCGGGATCTCGCGCATGGGGAGCACCTCTGAATGATCTATGCCGCGAGAGTCGCTTTATAAATACCCATATACGATGCAATACAATATTTTCCAGTTAAGGAAGTTGCCGGACAGGCCAAATGAGATATGAATTATGCAGTCGCTCAAGAAAGATTTTGTGATCTATACTCCCAAGTAGTGCTGCACTGACATCAAAAATAGCCAGGAACGTTAGCTGTGATCTATCTATAGCCCATAGACGTGGATAGGATGCGTCAAAGAACAGCAGCACCCTGTTAGGTTAGGTATTTGAGTCCATCATACTCGAGTTGCCATTTTTTGGTCAAACATGTACTGAACTATTTCTGCCGTACATTAGATCGCCACCCGTATCAGACAAGAAACTCCGGCCTATATCACAACCATTCGCCCATACTAACACTCGTTTATTCTCTTTTAGATACACCGGGGCAGCCATTTGGAATCATATACCCCAAAATATCCGACAATTGCCTAGTCTGTGGTCTTTTCAAAGTAAAATGCGCTCGTTCCTGCTTGAGCGACGTATATAGCATTATCTTTTTCATCCAGGTAGAGGAAAGGGAATATTATGACCAAAGTGGGTTATTGAGTCCTTGGTTCATAGCTTCGAGTGTACTGTATATTGTCGAGTCCTTAGTTAAGATAAAAAAAAGTATAGTTTTTTTATGATCTACCAGGTATATGATAAATGATTTGTGTTCATACTTTTCTAATTCTACCCAGGTGACACTGTTTAAGCGGGGTTCACGGCCCTTTCTGTGTCTCCTGTATACCCAAACTAAACAAATTGATTTGCCTGTTTTCAGGACTATTTGCAGATCTGTTTCTCTATCCACCATGACCTCAATTGTACACCCATTTGTCTGTTCTAGAATCGCCTATTGATTCCATTCTTATTGGTCTTTTTATTGTCTCTTCTGCAGTCAATTGTCAATGCTGCCGTCATATTGATTGCTCGTCTTCCTAAATTTTCCCATATCTCTTCGTTTATGATCAATCGACTTCACTGGCTCCCTTTCCTAGCCCGCATTCAATTCAAAGTTCTTGTTCTGCTTGGTCCTTAAGTCCAAACTGGTTACTGCTCCCAAATATCTCAGGAACCACATCCACTCCCTCCCAAGGCAGCTTCGCACCGAACTCTCAGTTCTCGAGACCGACATGTTCTCTTTGTTTCGCGTGCAAGGACCACTCTGGCTCAAACTAGATCTTTTGCCAACATAGGGCCCTACCTGTGGAATGCTCTTCCTTCCCCATATACATGCAACCATACTTTATGGATCTCTTCCTACATCCCTCTCCGTTCTTAAAACCGCTTTCTTTTCTCGGGGCCTTCGCACTGGGAGCGCTACTGAATGGCCGCGGCTGTGAGCGGCACTACGCAAATATCCAAATATGATATGATACGATACTTTATAGGTCACTTCAGTCAATCAATGACACGCGTAATAGCATCTGTCCTAGTAAGTCCAAAACGGATTACACTGTGGAACAAAAATACGCTCACACAAATCGTATCTAATATTTCAGTAGAACCGTTTGTAATAATGAAATCACCGTGAGAATAATTATTAAATGCATATTTATCGTCGATGTTTAGGCGGATTGACATTTGTCTGGTGGGTTTTGTGGAACTTTCTCGTCTACAACAGTCCCCAGGAACATCCGAGAATCGATCCAGTCGAACGCAACTACATCATGTCCACCATTGGACCAAGCGTCTACGAAAGTGTAAGTGCGTCAAAGAATATCTGACACCAACGCAAGCAATACAGTCTAATTGCGGGGCACGTTAGCCGAATGGATATGGAGCGCTCGGACTGTAACGCCCAAGGTATGGGTTTGATTCTCCACTCAAGCGGTCACTGAGTAAGCCATTGAGCAATTCCTTCAGTCAAAATTGCTCAGCGCCATCGATGTTCTGTTGTATTGTTGACTAGTCGCGTTTGGAATCATGAACTGTTGAAATAGAGCAATATCAAATACCGTTGTATTATATTGTATAAATGTACAACTCACCGCAGGGCCTCTTTAATGGATTTAGGTGATGCTGTTAGTGGAACTTGTTGCAATTTGCAACGTCATCTCTCTCAACTTTGAATGTCACTAATATTTTCTTTGAGTGACAATGATATCGATTTTTTTTACTATATTGGTGTTATAAACTGCTTGATTGGATATACTTATTGGAACTAAAAATGAATCATTGGTTGCTTGTAAATGTGTATTTAAGTGATTGGCTCGTGGGCGAATGATAGCGCGCCTACACTGTATTAGCTTGCCACCCTTCATTTGTAGTTCTCCAAGTTTAATGCTGTTTAACAAAAAGAGGATTTCAAAATCCGCAGCCACAGTTTGTAACGTTATCTGTCAACAGCACAAGGAGGCGAGTATACCTTGGCGTCAGATTATGACTTCGGGACCTGTGTGGTCGATAATAGTGGCTCACAGCTGTAACAATTGGACGAACTATACGATCCTCGTCTGCGTTCCGATGTACATGAAAGAAGTGCTTCGATTCGACGTCAAACAGGTGACACTTCTCAGAACAGGTGGCAACTTCGTCGTGTAAATATGTTATGCATGGCTGTCTTTTGAGGGTCTCAAAATGTGCTATATAAATACTCAACTATATACATAAAACATATCTATGCAAGCAGATCTTATGGAAAACAGAGCAGATCAAAGCAGCTCCTCTGACACACACCTTCGAAATCCAAGATGAAGTACATAAGCAAACATGGAATAATTAAAAAAAAGATAGCAAATGTTCAGTCTTATGTGAAATGACAGTCTTTATCTCCGTTCAGATGTTTGACGTTTTGCCCATACATTCTAACTGTTTGTCAAATTATGTGCTCGACTGTCATTCTACGACTATATCAGACCATCTGTCTTTCTGTCCAGTTACCACATCTGCCTCACTTTTTCATCCAGGTAATCGTAATCGTAAACTCAAAATTTCTAAAGCGCTACTCGAAAGGTACAAAGGCTAAGCGAAGTGCAACAGTTTATTCACGAGCGCTGCGTCGAGTCAGAAGGTTTGTCCAGACTCCAGAGATGTCAACTGGAGATCCGAGTCCGCTTTTCAGAGAGACCAGAGAATCCCGCTCAGCGGCAGAGGAGCCGCTCAGCGGGTTTTGAGGATGAAAAGTTGGAAGCGGAGGATTGGATGGTTTATAGTAGGAATTCCTAAAGACGTGGTACTTTAATTTTTAGTGGAAATAATGTTTAGCGATAAATAGAGGTACCCATAGGCGTAATTTGTGGGGGGTACGAGGGGTACCCGTACCCCCCACTTTTTGGACTGGGGGGTACCGTACCCCCCACTTTTTGAACAATGCCAATGAATATTTTATCATTGTGCCTTCCTACAGATCGCAGTCTCAGCTTTGTTTCGTGTATGTAAGAACCCCCCACTTTTTATGCCAAAGTTACGCCCCTGGAGGTACCTGATGTAGATACTCGTGGGTGAGCAGCGATATTGGTAGGGGAACTGCATCCAGGTCTACCTGTACAGATCCTGATGTTGGCATCTCAACCTGTATGACGTCAGTCTGTATCCCTCTGTCTGTGTGTCTGTCTCTGTGCATGTATGTTTTCTAACTCTGTGACTCTATGTGTGTTTTCTGTGATGCAGAACGGCGCTTTGTCTGCCCTTCCATACGCCTTCAGCTACTTCATTGCCATTGGATCCGGACAACTTTCGGATCTGCTGATCTCCAGGAGAATTCTATCGACCAAGGCAACCAGAAAATGGGCTCAGAGTATATGTGAGTCTATTTCGTTTATTCGATTAATAATAACGGATGCTGGTCTTAAATTCATTACCACCTATCGTATGAGTCTTACACTCATAGCAGCAGAACCAAGTGGCTACTCTTGAATCCAGCAATGATGTTCAGCATCAAGCTGCAACCAAGGAGAACCCACGATAACTGACTTGATTTCTGAGGTCTTGAAGAACTTGAATGAGTTGGAGTTACAAAATCTACCGATGCATGTCTTTTTCAGATTGAATTGACAATTATAGGCAGTTCATTTCTTTATTTTCTTGCAGCTACTTCTATTCCTGCCGCATTGCTGGTAGCGTTGGGCTTCGTCGATTGCGAGATGCGCACTCTAGCGGTGGCTCTGCTCTGTCTCACAGTTGGCATCAACAGCACCTGCAGAGCCGGATTCGTTATCAACCACGTCGACATCTCACCAAGGCAAGACATAATATATACATACATACATGCATGCATGCATGCATACATACATACATACATACATACATACATACATACATACATACATACATACATACATACATACATACATACATACATACATACATACATACATACATACATACATACATACATACATACATACATACATACATACATACATACATACATACATACATACATACATACATACATACATACATACATACATACATACATACATACATACATACATACATATATATACATACATATAAGTTAAGTTAGGATGAACATTAGCCTAGAAAATACTATCAATTATAACTACTGACGGATGATTATGATTTCAAGGATTTCAACACCTTGGAAATATAGGTATACAAGTGTGGTAATAACGAAAATGACGAAATATCAGGCTTCGATCTGCGTTTATGCTTGGCCAATTCATTATGGCAATATTGGAGACTCTTATTTAAATCTTTCCTCCTGTTTCACACTCTAGCCATGTTGAAGCATGTGTCCATGTATAAGCTTAATCTTAGCCTGTAGCAGCCGGTCTGAATATGATTTAACCTGTCTGTTTTCTTAGTTAAGCGATTCAATCTGTTCTTTTAGTTAAGAGAGTACTAAAGAGTACTAAAGTGGATTGTTGAATGTATATATATAGTTCTCTAGTTAGGTTTTTCTTTTTCATGCATGATGTTTGAAGCCCAACATTCTGCATATTTTGTTTGGCGGGCAGTTCTTTACAAAATAGAGTGTCTGCACTTACCCACCCGTTCTGGCATCCTATGATTTTCCTGCAGTCTCCAGATGTGACGTCGGTACTGGCTCCTTTGAGGATGGTGATGATAGGCTTCGTACAGATACGAGGGTGGAATTTAAAAGCAGTAGTAATATTATTAACATAGAGGAACTAGACAGCAATGAAGAGTACGAAGAGGATAACGAAATAAGTCCGAGGGTCTACTTTACTCAGGACATCGAACTCGAAGTCTTTTCTCCAGTAGAGGAACGTGGTACATCCAGGGATGACAATAACGTTGACCCCGACCTCAATTATTTTCAGAATAAAAGCTGGTCAAGTAACTATATATCGCTGGATAGTGTGCAAAATAACCAATTAAGGGATTATGATGGAGATTTGAAACTTACGATGCTACATATAAACGGTAGGAGCATAGCGAGAAAAATTGAAGATATTAGAGATATTGTAGAGAAAACCCAAGCAGCAATTATTGCAGTGACTGAAACGTGGTTGGATGATAGCGGACTTGATACTGTGGGGCTACCAAACTACCAATTTGTGGGCAAGGCTAGAAAAGGGGGAGGAGGGGGAGGAGGAGTCGGATTCTTCATCAGTGATAAACTTACTTACCAACCTATCCTCCCCAGCCCCGAGGGAAAAGAATTTACTACCTTCGAATATTTATTTCTTAGGCTGAATTTGAAAAAGCATGCCCCAATATTTGGGGTAATATATAGATCTCCAGGCCAATGTTTAAAAGAGTTTCTTGGTGAGTTTGAGCAAATGATGGACAATCTAAAAACTAAATCAAAAGAAATCTTCCTGCTCGGTGATTATAATATTGATATATCAAAAGTAAATGAACATAAGGAGACTAATAATTTTTATAATAGTTTGGTGGCCTGTCATTATCTGCCTGTGATCACTAGACCAACAAGGATTACACCTACCTCTAAAACTCTGATAGACAACATATTCTGCACAGCCTGGTCCAAACTGCAGACAGCAGCCATTATTTTATCCGACCTTTCTGATCATCTGCCAATAATGGCTCAATTCTCTTATGAAAATAGTTATGCCAAGGCAAGCCATAATTTGGAAAATAGACTTATAACCCCTTTAGGCCTTGAAAATTTTTCGCAAGCTCTACTTACAGAAGATTGGAATACGGTCCACTATCAATGCCAACAAGGTATGCCAAATAAGGCATATGAATGTTTCATTAAGAAGTATACAAAGGCCTATGAAAATGCCTTTCCAATGAAAACGGAATTGAAACGAAAAAATGCCATACCTAATAAACCATGGATGACCCCAGGACTGCTAAAGTCATGTAAAAAGAAAAATCGTCTATACACTAAATATTTAAAGAATCCAAGCCCTGCGAATAAAACTAAATTTGTTGCTTATAGAAATAAGTTTAAGTCAATAAGGATTACTGCTGAAAAACTGTACTATACGTCTGAATTTCTCAAACATCATGGGGATTTGAAATCAACGTGGAACTTAATTAGGACAGCGCTACAAACAGATGATAATTGTAAAAAAATTAATCTACTAATAGTCAATGACAAGGAAGTAGATGATCCAGAAGCTATGGCTAACTGTTTCAACGACTACTTTGTCAATATTCCTAAGGAGTTGGCAAGGAGCCTACCTACCGTCTCTTGCTCCCATGTACAGTATCTGCCCCAGCCTAACCTATCCTCAATGGGCATGCTGTTGACTTCCCCGGAGGAGATAGTAAGTGTTGGGAACACTATAAAAAAAACTCATACCAAGGGGCTGGATAATATTGATCCGTATATTGCATTGCCCTATATATCCCAAGTTGCCCATCCCCTATCGGAAATTATAAATTGTTCCTTAACACATGGGATTGTCCCCGATCAACTAAAAGAGGCTAAGGTTGTACCAATCTTCAAGAAAGGAAATAGACAGCAACTTTCTAATTATAGGCCCATCTCTGTACTCCCATTCTTCGCCAAATTCTTAGAAAAGATTATGCATTCCAGGCTCAACGCGTATATATCAAAGAAAAATTTGATCCACCCATCACAACACGGATTCCAGGCAGGACACTCCACGTTTATGCCCTTACTGGAGATGGAAGATAAAATCTCTCAAGCAATAGACGCCAATGACTACTCTATGGGTATATTCATTGATCTGGCTAAAGCGTTCGATACGGTAGATCATAAAATATTACTAAATAAGTTAGAAAACTACGGCATTCGAGGAACTCAGTTAAAATGGTTTAGAAGTTATTTGGAAGGTCGAATTCAGAGAGTCAGCTGTAACGGCGCTTTATCGAGTTCTGGCTATATTACCTCGGGAGTTCCCCAAGGGTCGAATCTGGGACCACTCCTCTTCTTGATTTATATAAACGACCTAGCCAAAGTCTCATCTGCACTCTATCTCGTATTGTTTGCCGATGATACGAGCATATTTTTCACACACAGTTCATGGACATCCCTTGTAGAAATAATAAATAAGGAATTATCTAAAGTAAATCAGTGGTTCATAGCTAATAAATTAACTCTCAACATAGATAAAACAAATCTTATAGTTTTTAAGTCGCACAGGAAAATAAAACCGACAGTAGGAACCATATCGTTGGACGGAGTCCCAATTGCTGAAGTTGACTCTATAAAATTCTTGGGTGTTTACATTGACAATCATCTCACTTGGAAAGCACACATCAATTACATTGCCTCAAAAGTGGCCAAGAACATCGGAATCATCTCGAGAGTGGCACGAGTACTACCTAGGGATATCAGATTGAACTTGTACTACTCCTTGATTTTTCCATACCTAAGTTATTGCAATCTCGTGTGGGCTTCAAATTATGACTCCCGCCTACATAAGTTATGTGTACTTCAAAAGAAAGCGATAAGAATGATTATGGGGGCACCATCAACATGTCACTCACTGCCAATATTTAAGGAACTCAAGATACTTGAACTAAAGCAGATTCGGATCCTCCAAATTGGTGTATTATTTTATATGTATGTACAAAACCTTTTACCGATTATATTTGCTGGGTACTTCACGCTTACCTCCACGATACACGATCATTTAACTAGAAGCGCTTCTTTATATCGGCCAATCAAAGCGCGCACCAATACCAGACTGTTTTCACTAAAAGTTACCGGTCCATCAGTATGGAACGCATTGCCAATGGAAATCAAATCATCAAATAATAAATACGAGTTCAAAAAAAGGTTACGTAATTTACTTGTATCCACCGATACAGCATCATAGGATGCTTTATCTATCGTGATTGCCTTGAAGTAACTCTTGTTAGCGGACGTCACACTGGAGATGGGAGCTGTAGTTAAGGATAATTAAGTTTTAAATCTAGCTAAACAATCTCCTCTATTTGCGTTTGTATATTCTTTGCTACTTTAACGCATGGGAGGATGATCTCTAGCCCTATTGCATCAAACTGACTAGATACATGTGCATGCGGTATCCCCATCTTAGTGGGACTCTCATCCTTTGGGGGGTACCCATTGCCGTTGATGGCAGTACTATGTATCCAGAAAGCTTATTGTCATTATCTCAAATGATGCAAGTTGTTTAACTCCTGTAAATTGTGATCTGCCTGCATGTAATTATGCTGAACGTTGTATGTTATTGGTTAAATGCTGTCATTGATGCCAATAAAGATATATTGATTGATTGATTGATTGATTGATATATATTCAGTTGCTTTTTTCGTCTAATTGTTGAGAAAAAATAACTTTAATCAATACTGGCACAAGTATTGAATCGTTGAATCAATTCAAATCAAGCGTCTGCAATTTATCCAAAAACTCACCAGCCAGGTCTGTCATTAGAACGCCCAAACATCATCACTCCCTCAGATTCTCGTTTCCTTCCCCATCACAATTACAGCCCACTTGAAAGCCCCGGACTTTCCACTGAAAAATATAATCCACTCTATAATACTCTCATCGTTTCCAGAGAGCGTACTCCGACTCATCTGAACCAACGCCTTCCAATTCTTCTCCCCCTAAACGACACCCGCCTTAACAGCTGCTCCGCTTCCTCTCATGATCTGGTCACCATGGTAACCGGACTCCTCGGACCTCCTTTGGACTACTCTTTGGAAACCCCCTCTGACCTGACTCAGCGTTCGTGAATTCACAGGCTGCTGCCTTGCGCTTGGCCTTCGAGTGGCGCTTTAGAAGTCTAGAGATTACGATTACTCTTCAACGAGTGTCATAATTATGTTCATACGTAATAATGTTTCATAAGAAAAACATTTACAGGGCCATCGCAGTGCTTCACTGTAACGACGCCTCTTTAAGGCTTCGGTTTTATAGAACTCGCTCAGTCTGTCATGCATAGCATGGCTCCTCTGCTGTTTCTTTGATATGAATTTGATCTGTTTACTGTTCTAACGAAGCGTAATCTATTATTCATTTAAATATTATGAGAGTGTTGATGAGCTCATTTGGTGCATCATGAAACAAATGGACTACATAAACCTTAGAATCGTTTGACGAATATCAGTTACTGCAGGCCTACATTATTTGCACCTTATGTTTTTTGACAGGCACTCTGGAATACTGTTTGGCATTTCAAACACAGCCGCAACAATACCAGGAATCTTAGCACCAATCGCAGTGGGATATCTGACGCCAAATGTGCGAACAATTTTAGATAACTTTTCTTAAGCTCTGAATGCACATATGCACATTGCACAACTGCTTACAATGGTACCTTTAAGAAGCCTTACAACAGTTGCAACGAAATCTGACCTAAACACTATCATTATACATTTATTAAAGCGCCAATGTCTACTGAAGAAGCATCAATCGATGGCGATGAGCAACTGTGAGTGAAGGATTTGCCCAAGGTCCCTACACAGTCACAGTCTCAGAAGATGCTCCAACCATTCACAGTACAGAGCGAGCGTTCAACCAATCGGCCACCATGTCCCACTATTAGACAGACCTGCTTTCTTATTTAGTCATGCTGCTATTTGCTGAGCCAATTATTTTGCCACAGCTGAACGTTAAGTTGTGCGTCGTCTTTACTTTCTAATCCGCTGTCTTGCATCACGAATTCAAGTAGTCCTATCTACTCGCGTGCTGTGCTGCCGTTCGAAAGGATCCTTAGCACATCTCTGCGAAGGTTTTGGCTCTAGGTGTGTGTGTGCTGTTATTTTTGGTGTTGCTGGCATTTCACCGTTTTTGTTGACATTTCAGGTGTTGCTTGCTCTGGCTGTTTGTGTTGCTTTCTGTGGTGTTGGTGGTTCTAACTGTTTGTGCTGATATTTCTACTCTTGCTGGGTCTAGTTGTTTGTGCTGGTATTTCTGGTGTTAATCAAACTGAGTGTTACATCTACTTATTCAGTTACGCATTGTATTAATATTACGCATTGTATTAATTGTATTAATATTAATAATTTGCCGACAGGCAGTAATGAGTGGCTTAATAGAGTTATTTGTTTTGTTAGTCTTCTTGGCTTCTAAATTTGACTGTCTTATATACCTATAAAGTGGTGCATTGTATCATGAGCGAGAGAAATCTTCTGCAGACTGCGACTCTAGAAGATTTATTTTAGCTAGGAGTCATGCACTGACTAGAATAGATGACCGTTTGTGTGTGTGTGAGTGCTTGTGTGTGTGTTTTGATGTTTTGCTTAGTCCTTTCCTTTAACTGTTCGCCTCATGATCTGCCTACTTAGTGACGAATTGTATGATGAGTCTATTGTAGGGAAGTCGTGAGGAGTGGCTGACGGTCTTCTACATCTGCGCCGGTCTCTTCGTCTTCAGCACAGTTGTTTACGCTGTGTTCGCCGATGGGGAACCACAGTCATGGTCGATGAAGCAGAACGCGTCTTCAAAGGATGACGAAAATGGAGTTAAAGTCATCACGTCAATGTCAAGTCTTCCGTCAATCGTCATTGACTCAACTCCTATGAATGATGCCTGTGATGACGTCAAGTGCCCAAAGAACTCGACTGAAGATGCCGCGATTACGCACATGTGATGAGAAAGGTGTAAGATGGTTACTGGACGCCATCATTCTAGAGAATTCTGCTTTGCACATTAGGCATAATTATACAATGTTGTTGGCCTACTATTTCTGTGCTTTTCATTTTGCTTTGCGGTGTGTGCAGTTGGTTGTCTCCTGAGGGGTGCAGTGAGGTTCCCGACAACATAAGACTGATTAACTGTGGACGCTGACAATAAACAGATAACCCCAACGCTTACCTCCTTTCTTTATCTCCGTCGAAGGTCACATTGATAAAATACATATATGCATACATACACACATACATACATACATACATACATACATACATACATACATACATACATACATACATACATACATACATTAATACATACATACATACATACATATATACATACATACATATAGTCCTTAGCATGCGCATATGTTTGTCGCGGGACATATCTCTCCTTAAAGGTGTGTGTGAGAGAATTAATCAAAATGGTGGTTTGCCTCGCTAGAATGCGCTGAAACGGCCGTGATTCCTTGGAACGGCCTCGTGGGGTGGGTTAGACTGGTGCATCAGGCATGGAGGTTGGTTTTGGTTGAGGTGGGGTAGGAAACGGATAATTTGCGAATGGGACAGTCAAGTGAATAAGGACACCAATCTGACTTGCTGTCGGAAGGGTACGGTGAGAGTGCTGGTTGTTTTGATGGTCTTGTGTAGGGCGTCGGAAACCTCTCGCTTACCCCAAATCCTTATTATCATCTACTCATATTACAATTATCTCAAAAGACTGAACTTAATCAAACAGCGCTTCATTAGTGAGAAATGATCAATAAATAACTGTTAGTCCCAGATGTGAATTTGTAAGTGGGTGAGCTGTCAGTTTAAATGGTCCATTAGGATCTAAATTGTCAATGACTCGTGTACATAATATCCTCTCTAAACCTATGCGCAACGATTATATCAACATCTATAATATCTGTTTAAAACGTCAATTGGCACCGACTAACCCTGAAAAAGACACCTTGTAGATCAAAACGGACAATGGCGTTATGCAAAAGAGTTCATTAGCATGCAGATTAACTCCGCCGTAATAGATTTGTAACCAGCAAACCAAACCAGGAGAAAATCAAGGTAAATCTGTGTAACTAATCTGCGGGTTGTTGTTTCTCTGAGGTCTACATCAACCATTGTATATTTGGATCTTGGTACTAA
The DNA here is from genome assembly GCA_963556255.1 of Allolobophora icterica. Lineage (NCBI taxonomy): Eukaryota > Metazoa > Annelida > Clitellata > Crassiclitellata > Lumbricidae > Allolobophora > Allolobophora icterica. The sequence goes on along the minus strand of OY744603.1, from coordinate 47,992,500 downwards.
GCAAGCACCCATTATGTTGCAATGGAACTCCTCCGTCTGTTACACGAATGTGGGACACACTTGAGAACCTATAAACAAACTTTCAACATATAAATCTTCAGACACATTGCTCATCAAATGAAACAATATACTTCAAATCAACAAGTGAAATAAATATCTGCTTTATAAGATCTGTTTGAAGAGTTGGAGGAAGCAAAACAGATGGAAAACATACGACATCTTCTCGAAACAGTCAAGACATAAGAAAATTACAGCCTCAGCTGTTCTGCATCCAATCAGCATCTGGTAAAATGATTACAGCAAAATCAAAGATTACAGGGCACTGGAGTGAGTGTTGTGATACACTATATATGACGATAGAGAGGTGAAAGAATGAATGAATGGTTTGCCCTTTGAGCGGCGCTATATAAATGACCAATTACGTTACAATTACATTACATCCAGAGAGGCCTTTGATGGTGTCTCGCACGAGAGGCTCTGGCTGGCCATGACAAACAAGGGGTACCCTGTTCATATCGTTAACCTGCTGCCGGACTCTACTGTGAACTATGAGCTAGAATTAGAGTAACCGGTGTGGTATGATGAGAGTTCGGTGTTAAGAAGGAGTCCGACAGGTTTGTTTGATCTCATCATACCTTTCAACATCACGGGGGAGATTACTATGAGGGAGACTCTACATGGCAGTAATGTAAATGTAATGTAAATCTCCGACATTTTTAACGCCTCACAAAAGATATACGTAAGCTAGACCAGTTTAATGATCACCGGCGCCATATGAAATAAAGTCAGCCATAGCCATTAGCCATGTTGTTTCATCCGTTACTGATGAGGAGCGGCTACACGGGCTGCTCCTCTCGACCAGGGTTGATTCTGAAACAAGGTACCCTGGCCTGTTCGTGAAGGACCTCGAACCTTTCTTGAAGCCTACCTTATTCATCTGTCATGTCAGCGCCATTGATGAGTTTTTCCTGGTGGTGCTCGTGCTTTATTAATGTCAGATTACAATTACCATTCGACGTGTTATGTCTCAGGAAGTCCCTACAGATTCCATGTACGACCCACGTCAGCAACTTGGAGAATAGTGAAAATAGCAGTCTCTCCTACAGTCAGGAAACGCAGACTGAATTTTTACAGGCATATCGCTCTGGCATCTGAAGACAATAGTAGCACAAGACAGCCCTGTGAATCGCAATGAAAGAAGACCTCGCTGCCGATCTATGACCAAAAGGACTGGATTGGATGGGGGGGGGGAGGGAGAATCTAACAGATCTCTGAAGTTTTGGCTTTCATACAGCACAGCAGAAGGCACGGAAAAGAACAGCTTTGCATAGCATCAGTGACACGGCTCAGTAGACTTTCCCATCAGTCCTGTGATAGTACATAAATGTAAATGTAAATGAGCAAGTTTTCTTATATCGACCGTATGGCCTCGACCCTGCAAGAATTTATCAGGTGAAACCCTTCACCATTGCTGCTCTTTGAAATTTGCGTTTAAGACCCCCGTTTACGGAAGTGCCAAGACGATCTGACGAATCTAATCTCTCGAAGATCTGTCTTCCGGTCTCTGTTGCTCCTGGCAAATAAAAATACTCTCTGCCACCAAAAAGATCTGAAATGAAAGCGAAGATTGGCTCGGACACATTTGGTCAGAGCAAATTTTGCTATTTTTATAATGGGACGCGAAATGCTCTCCCAGCCGAGTGTTAGGACACTACACTTTCCCTGCCTGCTGCAAAACACTCAGGCACCGACCAATTTGTGTCCCAGACATCTACATAATTTCGTACATATTTGGACCTACATTAGATTTCGTGAACATCATTGGTAAGCGGATTGTGTGAGAGACAATAGAATCATGTCGTCGCCTGTGCGGCTTTTCTTTAATTGTGCGCGTTTAAAATACGTAGCCTAGGCCTGTGCATTTGGTAATATGCGGCAGTTGAACGGATTATTATGATGAGGTTTCTACAATTTCGTTGACTGTAGCTGCAGCTCTAAGTGTTCGCCATTTTGAAGAAGCCCTTGATTTCTAAGTATAAAAACCATGTGAAAACCATTGACCTCGTAGGCTATGTTTCAGATCAAAGTGTTTCTGTCATTTCATGTACTGCCTACGCAAACGTTGCACGAGTGAACTTTGAACTCTTGGAAAGGCTCTGCTGTCGGTGTGACTCGTTGAATAATTCAAAACTTTAGTTCCACTTCTGTCGGCAACAAAAGATAACAAACGCATAGGATAATGTCCAGTCACTCATTGTACTTTGCTTCTATGATAGGCCTACGTACGATGTTCGCTTTGTTAATTAGCCAAAACCTAACAATTCAACCTGTACCACACGGATGCAGATTGGTGCAATACAATCACCACAACTAATTTCTGGTATGTGGAGCATCGTTCCCTTTACGTGAGAATTTAGCTGTCCATGAAACCGTCGACCTTAGCTCTTCATTCGACCTAATGCCGGAGAACGTTAACTGCGTATTTTCTGTATTTAAGACAATGAGGGTTGGATCGCATGAGAGTCAGACTTAGATTCAACCGAAACACGACAATAAATAATGGCAAGGTGTAGAAGGCTTAGATAGATTAAACAGTCAGCGAGAAAAGCAAACGAGGGAAAGACGGAACCCAAAGAAACCGGAGCAAAGAAAGCGGCAGAAATAGAGACAAGTAAAGAAATTGAAAGCCAGTGAAAGAAATAGACATAATTGAGCAAATGGGTGAAAAGTTACTTCAGTCCAATTCGAACACAGATCTGAGGAGAAAAATTAAATGAGTAAAAAACGTGAATGAAAGGATAACAAACGGACGGTGGTTAAAGACGAGTGAGCGACAGAAGAAGCGAGAAGGAAAGGGAATTGGAAAAGTGAAAAGAAAAACTGTGTGTTAAAGAAAGGGAAAAAAGAAAAAGCACAGGTAGAATACATCATTGTTACTGGTTTTCATACGGCTATCGAGAAACCAGAACAATCGAATCGGAGCATCATGGGAAAGCCATCAAAGGAAGTCAAAGCTAAGCTACCAGGTTGGTCTACATCATAACAAGGCATTTGCTAACAATTAGCTATCATCTTGACACCAGTAGCGTAACTATGGGCCCGCAGGGCCCGCAACTGCGGGGGGGCCCAGGTAAAAGGGGCCCATTTTCAAACCTGAAAAAATGAACTATTTTAATTAATAAATGCACAGCAGAAAGCCGGAAACCGTAACTCCTTGTAAACTCCTTAGCCTTGTAAAATCAATAAATCATGCAGGCAGGCAGATGATGTGGAATATTACTATTGATGCGCGGTCGGCGCATATTTTTCTAGGCTTTGATTTAAGCTAGTGAACAGTGACTCGAAGGCAAACTATAATCGCCAGATGACGCTGAAATTTGCAGTTAATTCACTCAATTAGTTTCACTTTTCGTCTTTGATTTATGCTGACGTCATTAGTCTCATTGCCAAGTTTCCGTCGGCCATCGTTGTTGATATTTATTTAAAAAGTTTGTTTAAATAGATTAGATCGGATTACAATTTACAATACAAAATTTAAGATTTAAAAATAAAAAATTGTACTAATGATGGCTAGCAAGCCTCTAAGTGGAGCAGCTAAACGACGGAAAAAGAAGGATTTACAAAACGAACTTAAAAAACGATGTAAAATTGACTCATTCTTGTTACCGGCACAGACTAAAAAGGAAGAAACACAATCTGTTGCAAATGTACGTAATGAAGAAAATGAGCAGGAGCCTCAGGAGGATACCAGAGGCAGTGAAGTCAGTGAACTACAGATAGATACAAAACTGTTCTTGATTTATGATTTCGTAACATTGAATAAAACAATATTCAGTAACATTTCATTTATAACATTTAATCAATTTTAATGCAAATCGAAAACAATTTTTAGTTGTGGCATAAGATTACAAATTAATAATAAAATAAAATATCATAAATTAAAATCATTAAAATGTATGCCTCAAAAGTGAGTCGATAATTTGAAACATAAAATTGTCTATCAGATTGTCATCGGCTGTATGGAGGGGGGCCCATTTTGAAAATCTTGCAGGGGGGCCCAGAATATGAAGTTACGCCACTGCTTGACACTAATTAGAAAACAATTATGCGACGACAAAGACGACGATGATGGCGATGATGATAATGAAGTGAACATCGAGAATATGGGTCTGAATTTGAAAAGTCTCAGAGCGCCATTACTGACAACACGGCACACATCTATTAATTCTTTCAGTTTTTTTACATTACAACAGCGATATTTGCTGTGATTATTATTTCAGCGTAAGTTAATCCAGTCATTTTGCGCCCGATGACTGACTGTCAGACGAAAGATAAGAGTTTGATTCTCAGCAGGGATATATCATATGAGCAGATTTTCTAATCTTGCGTTCCGCTGGACTAGTGGCCTCTAATGAACTGAGTCGATTAAGAAGAAATATATTATCAACACGTCCGTCTTTAACGCCGCATTCACCATACATACGTAGCAGCTATTAGGAGTATCTATATGGCTGCTATAATGAAGTATGGTTTGTAAACAACAGATTTGCCGGATGTTCCGTGGTATAAGTCTTGTCGTGTTGTTCTGGCGATCATCTCTGCCTTGGGTTATACGTTCTTCTACGTTCTTCGTATCGACCTCAGCATAGCCATCGTCTGCATGGTCAAAGACCAGACTTCTTCTGCCGGTCATTTCGACAACTCTACTCTCATCAATTACAATTCCTCATTTCTCGCCTCTCTCAACAACGACTCCTTCGCTATGGATCGATGTGGAGGCAAGTCGACGGGAAACAAGACTTCCTCGAACAAGGTTGAACTCAATGTCATCTGTCAGAACTCTCTCTATCTGCCAGAGTAACTGGGGCAACTTTTAATAACTTTGTTTAAACGTAGCTTATTCTACTTTTAACAAAACAAAACATACTTACCTTTCAAGATAATGTTTACACTCTAAAAAATGTGTTTAATCAGTTTTCTTTACAACTTTTCCGGCCTTTCCCAAACCGGTGTCAATTAGAACCTTTTGGCTAACGTTATATGTTAGATGTTCGGAAGTTACACTTTCCTCCTCTTCGACTAAAATCACTAAATCGATCTTCGCCTAATCGCCCTACAGTTATTGCTTTGTGAGCCGATTCTAACTCTTACTCATTCCCGACTTAGCTCGTGCCTGAATATTTTTGTAATATTGTATGAGCGAGCAAAAGTTTAGATCTATTCTGAAAGTTCATGGGCTGCGAAACCTTCTTTATTAAATAATTTGTAGATGCACATAATTATTTATCTCTTAAGAGGTAGTCTCGACTCTCGAAACCTAAACAGTTTCGTAAAACGTAAATATTATAATAAATATAACCATTTTAGAATAATCTTAGTTTTCTTTTGTCTCCTGACAAATTTTTGTGACGCCAGAGGGATCATGTTTCCCGCATAGGAGCTGTCGATTACCGATGGACAGTTGACTGTCGTCTTTGCCCCGTAGATCAAAGGTTTTATACCGGCTGCAGATGTCCGGGGAGTAATTTGAGCATTTGGTGTTTCGGATTCTTTGGACAGGGAGAGTTGGAGTGGAGCAAAGAGCTGCGCAGCTACGTTCTTAGTTCCTTCTTCTACGGATACATTGTGACTCAGGTGCCAGGCGGTTGGCTGGCCTCTCGCTACGGAGGCAAACACGTCTTCGGCGGAGGTCTATTCGTCGCCCTCACTGCCACCATGCTGGTTCCAGTCGCTGCCAGAGCAAGTGCGTACTGGATGATTTTGCTGCGGGTCATCATGGGACTCGGTTGCGTAAGATTCAGTTTACGATTGTTAGCTTTAATTGTCTCCAACTGTTTCCTTCTCCGTGTCTGCTGATATCAACTTTTATCTTTCGTGTCTGTCTTTCTGTGTGTTTTAATTGAATGTCTTTACATGACATTGATTTTAGTAATGCTGCTGCCCCACATAGTCGCGTGTCTCATCTATCTCCCTAAGGAATTGCGATGACAAAGTCATCTTAGTTTCTCCGCCAATGACAATTCCCGTTCAGGAAGAAGTGCAATAATCTACGGTACAAGTGTAAGAAGCAGAGCAACATCGGAGGTGGAGATACGAGATCCGGGATCAATTGGTACCCACTTCTAAGCGCACGGGGTCATGCTTTACTGCAGCGTAGCCTTTCCACAAACGTCTTAAAATTGAACGTCTTTTTTTAGCTTCATGCCGTACAGCTTACAAAATGTAGATTTAAATATGGTTAGCTGAAATCTATTGTTGTTATCATCCACTTCTTAGAAGTATATGGTATAATTCCTACAAATGTTTGGAGTGATTTCGAGTCCAGCGAAGGAAATATGATGGAGATATATATGAACTGAGCTTCAAGTTGTCTTTCACGGCTATGCGTCATAGAAGAAACTATCACCACCACCTAACACTTAGTATTGTTCTATGTCGATCTTAGACACATTGACGATCGTAGGTCATAAAATCTTTTATCTAATTTACCATTTGTGTGTTTGCTATAACAATTGTTCTCAGGGCGTTTGCTTTCCGGCTACGCACCACCTGTTCGGTTTGTGGGTTCCTCCCCTAGAAAGAAGCAAGACAATGACCTTCAGCTACGCAGGTCCGTAACCTGAGCTCCTCCATCTCAGGCACCTTTTTTGCTTCAATTTCTTTCAGGTTTTTTAATTGTTTGGTGAGTAATCAAATCAGAAGATCGCTGGAGTTTGACTCATCGGGAATTAAGCAAAATTGTAATATAACGGAATATATATTATTTACGATGTATATAATTTTTTATATAAATAAATAAGTAAATATATATATAATGTATACATATAACACCTGAACTTGTGGTGACCGTATGCGTATACGGTCGACGCAAAGGATATACTATGTAAGTTTCCAAATGATTTGCAGTCAACAACATGACCACACATAGATGTTCATACTTGATTGTATCTAGTCGTAGGATCAGTTCAGAACTAAGGTACAGCTGTGTTCATAACTCCTTACTCAATGCTCAGTTTCTTAACACTTGATATTCTGCGTCTATTTGTTCACCTTCCCATCACAACAGTCATTGTACATGTCTAGAGCGTGAAAATAGGTTTGACATCGATGGAATAGTCTTCCAGCTGAGTTCCGGTTCTAAGTAATCAGTGGCGTCACTAAAGGGTGCGGGGGCTGCGGGCCGCACCGGCTGACACCTTCAGAGGGGGTAACACCAAAATGACAAAATGTCTAAAAAAATTTTGTGCAGAGTTTAGCAGAATTTTATTATTTTATTTTAACAATAACAGATAACAACCACTGGCAGCGAGCTTGTTTGACAGGTGAGGAAGGACACTTTTGAACTGATCTGGTCAAAAAAGAGGTGACAGAATTAAACCTTTTTTTGGTGTTTTTTCAAAATTTGGGGGACAAATGTATGGTGTTCTCCCGACTGTTAAAGGTGGGTCTTGTCCACTTCGACCCCCTCCCGGGATCGCCGCCCATGATGACAGCAAAAACATTTGTCGAGTAACATTAGTACAAAAACATTACTAAGCATCCTGAATGGTCTGGTAACGGACTAAGGAAGGAGGTCCATGGGGTGACACCATTATTTACCGCACTGGGTGACACCAGCCCTAGTGACGCCACTAAAGTAATAGGTTTCTGGTAATCAGATGTGAGAAATTCACTGAAATAACACAGATTGACGGCGCTCATTAGAAATCAGACAAAGGATGGTCCTCTTTGTCGTCGGATTTTAGGCGCTTACCATTAGAAGAATCAGCTGAGGTTCCAGGCTCTAAGACTTCTTTTGTCTTATCGTTCTACAGGGACAATGGCTGGAACTATATTATCGTTGATAGTCTCTGGATTCCTATGCGAAATCAATATTGACAACGGATGGCCTATCATCTTCTACGTATATGGTCAGAACATACGTTTCACGATGTACATTTATATACAATCAGTTTATCCTACCCCACACAACACCAGCATATATACACATAGGCCTAAATGTTATAAAATAAATAGATAGCATTTATTATATTTTATTATATATAGACACAAGTATACTATACGTGCGCACAACATTAAGTAGATAAGACTTATCTTGGCCATTTGTGTTCTTGACTTTCAACGAAGGTTCTAGTGATCCTATATAAATATATCAATGCTAGCATTATACAGGGGTAAGGACTTGGGCCATTCAACTTTTGACCACCATTTCTGGACTAAAATTGCTTCATGCAGTGAACCGATTATTCAAATACGCAGACGATTGCCAGTACTGTTGGTGATTTCTGCCTCAAACATAGCAACCACTGACTCTGAACTCGCCCACATAGCTGAATGGGCCAGAAATTGCAACTAGTGAAATCGCAATTAGGCGTCCCCAAACCAAACGTCAGGATCCCCTCTGCCCATTGCGGGGATCATACGGGTAATAAAATTACAAGTTTGGGGACCACCTTTTCAGAAAGAATTGAGTTTTCCTCACTCATTAGCAACATCTGCTGTAGAGCTAAATAGTCCCTCTTTGCTCTGCGAGTCCTGGTTTCACATGGATTAACTGGAAGCCTCACCACAATGGCACGAATGTTGTACACATCTGCAGTCTGGTGGAGATTTACCAATGGCGGGGAGAGAGCGTCTCTCTGCTTTGATACATAAACTTAAGCGACCAGGGTATCTGTCAACTGATACTCCTACTTGTGTTCTAGGGCGGACAATACTCTCTTTGCTGCAGTCCTTCGAGACCCGGTATAGCAATTTAAGATTACCCCCATTTCACATTACCCACCGGTAACTTGAAATCGCGTTCAGATTACCAAGGAGTAATCTGAAATCGATTTTAAGTTACCCGCGGGGGTAACTTGAAATCGATTTAAGATTACCCCCTACGATTTCAGATTACCCCCTCAAATTGATGGGCCCATTTTCGACTATCTCATATATTAATAATATTAATAATTACCAACATTTATCATTAGTGCATGATGTACTTGAATGAGGGGTATCCTGAAGCCTAACTTGAATGAGGGGTATCCTGAAGTCTTTACGCCGGACATGTCCTCCATGATTTGCCCCCTCCGATACGATTATCCGGGTACTCTCTTCGGCCTTGCTCGCATAATCGTGTGATACCGTAATGTGATGTCTTGACCGGACAGGGACACATTACCAGTATGTTGCATAGACGATAGGAAAACACTTGCTCACTTATTTTATTTACTTCTATAGCGCTTTTGTTATAATGAATCACCGCGTGAATAACATTAAGTGTATATTTATCGTTGATGTAAGGCGGACTGACATTTGTCTGGTGGGTTTTGTGGAACTTTCTCGTCTACAACAGTCCCCAGGAACATCCGAGAATCGATCCAGTCGAACGCAACTACATCATGTCCACCATTGGACCAAGCGTCTACGAAAGTGTAAGTGTGTGCCAAAGAATATCTGATAGACTGACAACAATATATGCAATAGTGTCTAATTGTGGGAAACGGTAGCCGAATGGATATAGAGCGCTCGATCTGCAACGCCGAAGGTATGGGTTCGATCTTCACTCAAAGCGGTCACTGAGCAAGCCAATGAGCAAGTCCTTCAGTCGCAGTTGCTCATCGCCATCGATGTTCTGATGTATGGTCGCGTTTGCAAGTAAACACTTTTGAAATAGAGCAATATAAGAAACAGTTGTATTGTATTATATTCTGTAAATGTACAACTCGCCGCAGAGCCTCTTTAATGGATTTAGGTGATCCTGTTAGCTGGACTTGTTGCAATTTGTAACGTTATCTCTGTCACCTTTGACTGGGTACAGATACTCTCATTGGGTGAATGTAATATCGATTGTTATTACATTGTGTTTAATAAACTGATTGATTGAATGTACCCATCCGAACTAAATATGAATCACTGTTTGATGATGTGCAACTATTTGATTGATTCGTGGACAACTGATAGCTCGCCTACACTGCACCAGCGTGTCACCCTTCACTTTAATCTAGCACCACCTCTGTTGTAGTTCTCCAGCTTTTATGCTGTTTAACAAAAGAGGTTTTCATAATTCGCAGCCACAGTTTGTAACGTTATCTGTCAACAGCACAAGGAGGCGAGTATACCTTGGCGTCAGATTATGACTTCTGGACCTGTGTGGTCGATAATAGTGGCTCACAGTTGTAACAATTGGACGAACTATACGATCCTCGTCTGCGTTCCGATGTACATGAAAGAGGTGCTTCGATTCGACGTCAAACAGGTGACACTTCTCAGAACAGGTGGCAACTTCGTCGTGTAAATATGTTATGCATGGCTGTCTTTGGGTAAATTCAGATAAAATTCGCCTTTGCGCCTTTGTGAGGATCTTCAAAACGTGCTATATAAAAACTTAACTATATGTATATAGGCTAAATACATAGGCGTAAGACTTGTCCATGCAAGAAGATCTTATAGAAAAGAGAGTAGATCAAAGCGGTTCTTACACAAAGCTTCGAAATCTAAGATGAATTATATAAGCAAACGTAGAATAATGCACAAAAACAAAAAAAAGATAGCAGATGTTTACAGTTTTATGTGAAATGACAGTCTTAATCTCCGTTCAGAAGTTTGACGTTTTGCCCATACAATCTACCTATTTGCCTGCCAGATTGTATATGCTCGACTGTCATTCTACGGATATATACATCAAACCAACCGTCTTTCTGTCCACTCACCTCAATATTTCATCCAGTTGGTCGTAACCGTAAACTCAATATTACTAAAGCGCTACTCGAAAACTACGAAAGCTGAGCGCAGTGCACCAGCTTATTCACGAGCGCTGCTTCGAGTCAGAAAGTTTGGCCAGACTCCAGAGATGTCAGTTAAGTGGATGTCCGCCTACGGTTGTCAGGGCACGGACGCGGAGGGAGAAGAGGCAGAGGAGCTGCTAAGCGGGTTTCGTTGAGGACAAGAAAGCTTGGATTATGGTAGGAATTCTGAGCCTGAGGTAGATAAGGGTAGGTGGCATCTCAATCTGTATGACGTCAGTCCGTATCCCTCTGTCTGTGTGTCTGTCTCTGTGCCTGTATGCTTTCTAAATCTGTGACTTTGTGTTTTTACTGCTATGCAGAACGGCGCTTTGTCTGCCCTTCCATACGTCTTCAGTTACTTTGCTGCCATTGGATCCGGACAAATTTCGGATCTGCTGATCTCCAGGAGAATTCTATCGACCAAGGCAACCAGAAAATGGGCTCAGAGTATATGTACGTCTATTTCGTTTACTCGATTAATAATAATTCATTATGTCCTTAAATTCAATTCGTTGTCAGCTATTGTAAGAGTCTTACACTCATAGCAGCAGAACCAAGTGGCCACTCTTGGATCCAGCATGATGTTCAGCATTAAGCTGCAACCACGGAGAACCTACGATGATTGACTTGATTTCTGAGGTCTTGAAGAACTTGAATGAGTTGGAGTTACAAAAAATACCGATGCATGGATTTTTAGATTGAAGTTTCATTATAGACGGCGTTGTTCTTTGTGTTGCAGCTACTTCTATTCCTGCCGCATTGCTGGTAGCGTTGGGCTTCGTTGACTGCGAGATGCGCACTCTGGCGGTGGCCCTGCTCTGCCTCACAGTTGGCATCAACAGCACCTGTAGAGCCGGATTCATTATCAATCACGTCGACATCTCACCAAGGCAAGACACATTATATAAATACTAGTGTATTTGACCGTCAAAATTATGACGGCAATGTATATCGTTGGTTAAAATGCTCTGATCGCCGTCGTCAAGACGGCAGTTCTGACGTCACGAACGGTTTCACAACAGAACAGAAAGCGTTTGTGACGTAGCGTCCTACGACGGACACACGCTATATGGATACTATAGGCTATGTATAGATTCAGTTACTGCTTTCGTCAACTTGTTTAGAAAAAGAAAACAACGACGATCATTATCGGTACCAGTAGTCAATCGTTCAACGAGAGTAGCATACGTTCATTCGTGATATTTCCTAAGAAAGACATTTTACAGGGTCACAGCAGCGCTTCACTTTTTAAGTGAGTGTTGATGAACTAGTTTGGAGCATCGTGAATCCAATGGACTTAGTTCTCGGAGTCAGTCGCTAAGGAATTACCGACTGACTTGATGGGTTAGCGACGGACTTAGCGACTTTGTCGACTGGCCGCAGACGTTGAAGCCAACTTATTTTCAATGCTACGTTTGATTAACCCTTTCGGTATACCTTGGTTGCCGGATTTATCCGGCGGAGGAAATAAATAGTGTTCCTCTGAGTGCCGGATATATCCGGCAATTTTACGCTGTCTTTTTTATGACCTCGGTATACGAAATAACGTTGCTTATGGTCACCCAGATTACCAATGATATTTCCTCCAGTCTCAGAAGTTTTACCTCCGGTAATTAAAGGGCATAGAACATACGGCATTTTCGATTAAAACGATTGCGTGACGTCAAGCAATATTACAGTCACCACTTGGGCAGGTCGTAAGTAAAGAACTGATGACCTGACATCAACTGATTGTTAGACTGTTAGTCTGTTGCATTGTGATTCGTACCTTATAGGCAAGTGTTGCATCTGTCCTGGTGCTGATATTTTCGTCAAAAATCGAATTCGGAGACCGCGAGTAAAACAGTAAACAAAATAGTAAGTAGAAAGAAGTCTCTTGCAGTCGATAGCTTAGCGACTGGTTTCGACTTGAGGGCTTTACGGCGGCGGCGGATTGCGACGGTTCCGGGGACTAAATGGACTACATAAACCTATCGACTGACGAATTGGCAATTGCAGTCACCGTACATTATTTGCACGCTTGTGTTTTTCGACAGGCACTCTGGAATACTGTTTGGCATTTCAAACACAGCTTCAACAATACCAGGAATCTTAGCACCAATCGCAGTGGGATATCTGACGCCAAATGTACGAACAATTTTAGATAATTTTTCTTAAGCTCTGAATGCATAATATTATACATGTACAGTGGTGTGAAAATAATTAGAATCAAGCACGAAAATGTGATTATTTTTACTTTTTTTTCTTTTAAGTCAGAAACTGTCAAGATCAGTCAACATTTAGTATGTATGTATGTATGTATGTATGTATGTATGTATGTATGTATGTATGCATGCATGTATGTATGCATGCATGTATGTATGTATGTATGTATGTATGTATGTATGTATGTATGTATGTATGTATGTATGTATGTATGTATGTATGTATGTATGTATGTATGTATCTATGTATGTATGTATGTATTTATGTATGTATGTATGTATGTATGTATGTATGTATGTAACTATGTATGTAACTATGTATGTATGTATGTATGTATGTATGTATGTATGTATGTATGTATGTATGTATGTATGTATGTACGGATGTCGGCACAGTAGTCATTGTTTAGAGAGCTCGGCATGTAACGTATGTACTGTACATACGTTACATGCCGAGCTCATACATACATAAATACATACATACATAAATACATACATAAATACATACATACATAAATACATACATAAATACATACATACATAAATACATACATAAATACATACATACATACATACATACATACATACATACATACATTACATACATACATACTGTTGGGTGTAGGCGCCTATAGCTGACCGGATGGCACGTATAGTACACCTATGGAAGGATGGGTCTTGCTCCGGAAATAGACTAGCGCCAAAACTAGCTATATAAGCGTAGGCGACATCAGGTGCCTTAGTCTGCAGTAGGATTCTTGTTAGTGGCAGGCTGGTGCTGTTGTTTGAGCCGACGTTGGCTTTCGTCGCCCTTGTGGCTGACACTTGTAATTTCGGACGGTCGACGCTGAAGGGCTTTCTTAGACCTGTTGACTCGTGGTTTTGCTGTTCTGACGTGTTTCTATTCGACGAGGCTGGTTTCGCTGTCGTTGGTGATGTCTCTTTGTTCGACTGCTAGTTAAGGTAGTATATTTCTTCGCTTGTTATTGTTTATTAAAATTGTGAAATCTTAAACCCGGGACGCATTATCATTGTCTCCTTAGACAACTTCCAACAATACATACATACATACATACATACATACTAAATGTTGACTGATCTTTACAGTTTCTGACTTAAAAGAAAAAAAGTAAAAATAATCACATTTTCGTGCTTGATTCTAATAATTTTCACACCACTGTATATACACAACTGCTTATAATGGTAGGCTTACCTTTTAGAAGCGTTACAGCAGTTGCAACGAAATCTGATCTAAACACTATCATTAGGTCTATACATTTATTAAGCGCCAATATCTATTGACCAAGCATTAATCGATGGCGATGAGCAACTGTGAGTGAAGGACTTCCCCAAGGTCCCTAAACAGATGGCGGCATATAGGATACTCCAATCTGTACCATCGGCGTTGCTGTCTCTGTTGCTCTGTCTCTGGGATCTCTCTCTCTCTCTCGCTCTCTCTCTCTCTCTCTCTCCCTCACCTCTCTCTCTCTCTCTCTCTCTCTCTCTCTCTGTCTCTCTCTCTCTCTCTGTCTCTCTCTCTGTCTCTCTGTCTCTCTGTCTCTCTGTCTCTCTCTCTCTCTCTCTCTCTCTCTCTCTCTCTCTCTCTCTCTCTCTCTCTCTCTCTCTCTCTCTCTCTCTCTCTCTCTCTCTCTCTCTCTCTCTCTCTCTCTCTCTCTCTCTCTCTCTCTCTCTCTCTCTCTCTCTCTCTCTCTCTCTCTCTAAGGGAAGTTGCACGTTGACAGTGATACTGTTGCTGCCTCTCACACGACAATTACTTAGAGACAGAGACAGAGACAGAGACAGAGGTTCCTCCCTGATATACCGTGATTTTTTCATGGGTTACAGCTAGTTAAGTATTATTTATGTATCATGAGCGAGTGAGTTTTCTGCAGATTGCCAAGGAATCGCTGACTAGGAGATTTGTTTTAGTTAGTAGTCATACACTGACTAGATGTGTGTTTTGATCGGTCCTTTACTTTAACAGATTGCCTCATCTACTTACTTACTGAGGAATTGTATGATGAGTCTATTGTAGGGAAGTCGTGAGGAGTGGCTGACGGTCTTCTACATCTGCGCCGGTCTCTTCATCTTCAGCACAGTTGTTTACGCTGTGTTCGCCGATGGGGAACCACAGTCATGGTCGATGAAGCAGAACGCGTCTTCAAAGGATAACGAAAATGGAGTTAAAGTCATCACGTCAATGTCAAGTCTTCCGTCAATCGTCATTGACTCGACACCTACGAATGATGCCTGTGATGACGTCAAGTGCCGAAAGAACTCGATTGAAGATGCCACGATTACGCACATGTGATGAGAAAGGTGCAAGATGGATACTGGACGCCATCATTCTAGAGAATTCTGCTTTGCACATTAGGCATAATTATACAATATTGTTGGCCTACTATTCTGTGCTATTCATTTTGCTTTGCAATTCGTTCCGTTGGTTGTCTCTTGAGGAGTGGAATGAGGTGCCGACACCATAGAACTGATTAAATATTGGGGGGCGTGGGGTCTGGACCAGATGTGCAAAAAGCAAGTTTTATCAAGATGAAAAGTTGTTTTTTGTTGTTGTTTTTGTTTTTTAATGGTTTTTTTTATGATTTTCGGATTTCGGATCATAAAAATCATGAAAAATGGCACGAAGAAGAGCTCCAACTCAGTTTAATTCAGTTACGATTTTCGAAGTTTAAAAATCATTAAATAAATGTTATTAAAATAACTTCTACAAAAATATGAAATTTATTTTTTAAACAACAACAAAAAATTTGTGGTTTTCTTCTTTTTTTATTTAAAACCAAAATCCGAAAAAAACTTTTTTCGCCTCTGGTCTGGACAGTCAGCAGAGGCTTCCGGTGTTATGTTAGTGCGTATGGAAAAGGGCGTTTTGTTTACATGTAAATTTTTTTCATATTGCAGATGTTGAAGATGAAAATAAATGTTTGTTTACATTATGAATTTCTGATAGTATTTCAGTTCTGTGTCTCTGTTTTTCTGTTTCTGAAGAAATTTGTCTATATTGAAACATAATATCTTAATATTCTAAGAAATTCTCCTCTCGATTTGTGGGGGTCTCCGTCTCGGGGGTCCCCGTCTCCTCAATTATTAGGAGGGGCACCTGCCCCGGCTTCCCCCAGAGTCTACACCTATGAGGGTCTCACAAAACTTTATAACAGATATGCCTTTTAATTATTTAATTGCAAGGCATTTAAAGTGAAAAGTCAAATTATTTTCAAATGAATGCATTTTACTTAGGTGAGATAGAATTTTTTACTGCAAAGCTGTTTTGAAAAGCTTCACATAATATACAGGGTGGAGCAATCAAAAGTTCCAATGCTCGTGAATAGGCTGGTGCCCTGCGCTTGGCCTTCGAGTGGCGCTTTAGAAGTTTGGAGATTACGATTACGATTACGAAAGTTAGCTCAAGACTGTATTGCCACCAAATGCAGTGAATTCATTGGCAAAGATGAATGGCAGTCAAACTCGCCAGACCTTAACCCTCTTGATTATCACGTCTGGGGAGCATGCCTGAAAACTACAAGACATTTCAACCCAAGCCGAAGAACATTGTTGAGTTGAAGAAAGTCTTGCAGTTAATATGGGACCAGATGTCGCAGGACCTAATTAACAAGGCCATACTGAGCTTCACAAAAGACTTAGAGCTTGCGCGAAAGCTAGGGGTGGACATCGAACATGCTTTCAGATAAACTGTTCAACAGACTTTTGAGTTCGGGAAGAAAGGTAATTTTATTTGACATTGAAAATTACAAGTGACTGTCCAGTTTTCTGCGTAATTTTGAAAAAAAACGGAATAGAAATTTAAATAGCTGTAATTTTTGAAGCAACGAAAAATTTTCAATTTTCAGGGATTGTTAAAAGAATCATCCCCTGTAAAGCCTAAATTTGGTAAAAACATCTATAGGGGTAGAGAAATTGCATTTTGTTCGGTGGGACTTTTTTTATTGAGCCATTCTTTTATGTACTGTATATATAAAAAAATTTAAAATATCTCTCAAAAAGAATTCTGATTTTTTGAGCCCCTTGCGGATTGTGAGGTTATAAACTGTAGCCTTTTTTAGCATAAATGCCTAAATCCGGCACTGCTTAAGACTACAATATAATGTTTTTGTAGCGCATCCAAATGACTGAGCGAGTCCTTGACAGCCAAGGATTAAAGAGCCGTGAAACTACAATGCCTATCATACATGTAGTAATAATAATGAAAATAACAGTAACAACAACGACAACAACAACAGCAACAACAATAATAATAACAGTAATAATAATAATAATACATGCGTACACACATACATACATAAATGCATGCATGCATGCATTCATACATACATACATATATACAGTACATACATGCTTACATACATATATATATGCATGTATACATACACGTACATACATACATGCCTAGTACTGCATACATTTTACATACATACACACATGTGACCTGCTAATTTAATTTAAAATGTTATAGATCAGATTGATTCAAATATTCCTAAGTGTAATTTTACGTAACATAATATAATGTTAGACAATATATCGCCTAATATTCAAAGCGTTTTGAAGATGAAATCTACTCGCTACAAAAGTGATTCTTCTTTGGGTTGGGCGGCCGTGAAATATCTTAAAAGTCTAACTAACGGTTCCTGTGTCTTTGTATCCTGACGAAGAATATTTTTGACCAATTAGTCACAGTAGTTTTTCATGGAAGCAGAACTCAACGCTTGTTATCTAATGTCGTGGTTGAGAAGAATGTACTAGGCGTATGTTGCCACACTAGTGTTCCCTGAAAGCAGGTGTTGGCACTTTGCAATATGACAATAAGTAAACAGTGTTGTTGTGGCCAGAATATACTAATAACACAAACAGCATAAATTGGCATAAATGTCTAGTCTTAAAACGTCTTAGTGGAAGGAGAAAGGAACGGCTTTGATGGTCAGAGACGAGTGATCTTTCAAGTGCAGACGGAGGTCAATAAACCGGATATCCGGAGCATGGACGGAAGTACCTTGTCCCATGTTCTCGATGCCAACATGGAGTTTGTATCGCTCCATGAAATTTTCAAGGTCATCGACTCTTGATCCACGTTCGCCTCTTCCGTTTTCGATCTGCGCAGGATTTCGTGTGATTGGTGGAAGTGGCGCCGGACCTACTCTGTAGGGCGCCGGTTGTTTTTTGTAGGGCGCCGCTGGTGGTTCCCGGTAGGGCGCTAACGGTTCCCTGTAGGACGCAGATGGGTCCCTGTAGGGCGCCAGTGGTTCCCTGTAGGACGCTGGTGGTTCCCTGTAGGGCGCTGGACTCAGAGGGTGTAGCGTTTCAATGTCGAAGTGCCTCCTGTCGGGTCGTCTTTCACTCGCAAGTGGATCGTCAGGGTTCAGCCAGGGTTCGTGCCAGAAGGCCCTTGACTCTGCACCCTTGCGGTTCGTCAGGCCCCGGTTCAACGGAAGTACGTGTCGGTTGCTCTCTTGACTTGTCAGTCCGGCAACCGGGAAGGTCCGGTCGTCCGACAATTCCGCATCTGCTTGGTCCCAGAACTGTCCGTATTCATCATTGCTGCGCCTCAGCCGATGTCTCGTCTGATCGATGTAACGGTTCTTGAGAACGCTAGGTGGCTGCGGAAGACGCTGGTGGTTCTGCTGGTATCGACCATAGGATTCGTTTGTGGTCGAATCCAGCTTCACCGCGGGCGGTTGGGTGAACATTGGAAAACTAATAATCAATGGTTACAGAGAAAGAGTGAGCGAATGAAATTTCTTGAGGAAAACATCAGTGGCGCACGTTTCTTCGACGTGGAATCACTGGTGGCAGAGATCGTCACTTGTAGAATCTGAGAATCAGACAAGATGAAATTATATCAGAAAAGATTTTCCTGTGGGAGCATCACATGGAAAAAAATGATTATGTTGAAAATGAACCTTGTTTGACGATGACGATGGTGATATTTATAACACATAGTTCTGCTTATTTAATATTTACATGGTGTCTTAGCATGAGCGTCTTAGAGGCGCTCTATAGCGAAGCCCCGAAGAATGATAAGATGGGACATTTCCAATGTCGACTGTCTGAGTTAGCACCCGAAGCTTTTCGAAAATCCTTAAAAATTCCATGCGTGGTAATGTTTAAAGATATTTACAGTTTACATATCTCAGAAATAGCAGCATGTAAGTAATTCGCTACTTCAGATTCTATACAAGTTGACTTTGTACCAATTGTAATGATTTGCATTGGCAACGTAAACTATTTAAAGGAAACCATTCGAAATAGTAACAGTAGTAGTAGCAAGAGTAGTAATCGTAGGCCTATTAGTTGTTGTTGGTGTTATTTTTGTTGATGTTTTCGTTGTTGCTGTTGTTGTCGTCGTTTTCATCTTGTTTTCATCTTGTTTCAAATGCAGTGGTGTGTCCTGATTCAGTTTAACCAGTCTACACGTAGGTAGGCTTTAGTTTGAGTTGTCGTTTTGACCGAACGATACAAAAGGCTCTAAAATAACCAGACATGATAGTCTTGGACTTACATTGTGTCGCTGCCACCTTCTTCTTCCTCCGCGGCTGCTTTTGTCCTTCCGTAAATCACACAAACTTCACGTTTCTCGTTCTTCGAGTGCACTGTCGATCGTTTTCTCTTTATCGCACACTTTGGTTGCTATGCAGTGGCGTACTTGACACCCGCAGTCATGGGAACGGCGGCGCGCGGCGCCACACGACGTTTATGTCTCATGACAAAGACTAAGTGGCTCGTCTTCGAGTCAATTATTGACAGACTGGGGACGTCAGACGGCAGCAGTGTCAAGAAGCGCACCTGCCCTCCCAAGTGCAAAGGCGGCCTACTGTGGCGTCGCCTGAAACGGTCTACTGCTTTGGTAGACTGCTAAGCCGTTGCCACGTACTATAGTCAGTTCTTCGTTGACTTTGGCATTATTATTCACACAACAACTGTCATTCCGAAGCGCTTTTATATATGTCTGTCCCTAATAGCTCTCTATGTCTTTGTTTGTCTGTACGTAATAGCTCACTATGTCTTTGTTTGTCTGTTCCTAATAGCTCCCTATGTCTTTGTTTGTCTGCCCCTAATACCTCCCTATGTCTTTGTTGTCTGCGCCTAATAGCTCCATAATTATGCTTTTGTCCATATCTACATCAATGCATAAGGACCTTGTCTCTGTCCTTGTCGTTGTAGCTGCTTAATACCTTGAACAGCTGCTTCATTAGATTTCATGTACAATGTACATGAATGATCTTAGACACACATTACACACACACTCCCTTAATTACGTAGAGCTAAATGGGCAAAAAACCAAAGAAGACAATATTCATTTCGATTTATTCGGCCACTGAAAGAGAGAATATAGAAACCTCGAATGTGATTCGCATTTAGTTTTCAAGCGACGTTGTTATAATCGGTCGATTTCTCTCATCTACGGCTCTAAAGTTAATTTCCGATTAATGAACAAATTCTTCAACGAAAGCGACATCTGGGTGGCACAGTCCTTTTGCAAAGGCTGTGTATAATGTATCTCAGATGATAATTTCCTTAGCGCCTCTATAGATAGATGATAGTAGATGCAGCACTCTTCTGGATTGTTCACCGTCGACTAGGACACACAGGAGCAGGGTGAGGGGTGGTTAGGGTTGCGGCGATGGAGGCTGGTTTTCAGAAGTACCCTGGATGTTTATATCAGGAATGCTGTCTGTCTCATCCATGTCTAGTAGGCCAGTGTCCACATCTTCTGCCGAGGGTTTCCTTTCTTCCATGACCGGAACGCTATCATGCCGGTCCATCATGACCGGAATGCTATCTGTCGGGTTCAACACATCGAGAAGGGCTTCCCTATCGTCCTGTTCCTCCGGAGGTGGAGGAGGTGGTGGTGGTGGGGGCGATGGCGGTTTGACCTCAGGCGGCGGTGGTGGTGGAGAAGGAGGCGGCGATGGTTGGGGTGTAGGAGGAGGTTTTTGTCCACCGCAGAGGATAACCTCATCCAGTCGACGTTTGATGTTGGCGAAGCAGTCACAACCCATGTAGTCGATGAGGTTACGTTCCCAGTTGTACTGTCGCTGTCGATCGGCCAGCTGGTCGGGCGTCATGTGGCCGAGGGAGCGGACCTTGAGTCGAGCCAGTTGGCCGCACAGGCCTTTCATCGCTGGAGACAGACGTGGCAGGACCTGGCTCATGAAGACGTCCCACCACAGCTGCAACAGGTCGCTACTCTGCACCGTCTCCGGTTCAAACTCCACGTGACACGTCAGCGTATTATACCTGAATCGATCGATTGGTCATTGATTATAGCGAGCAATCGATTAACTTAATTACTTATTTAATTTTTGACTGACTGTGGATGGACCGAGCGATCGAAATAAAAGCAGTTTTCATGATAATTCCGATATCGTAACTTAAATTTAAAATAGGCATTTACTGTGTTTTAATAATGATAATATTGATAAGTGGCGCGTTAGAAATTATCAATTATCATTAAAAACTATGCCTGTGAACAAGTAATATTTAATAAGCGATTTTAATTTCTAGTTTTCCCTCCTTAGTTTCTGTTCCTCGAGCCTCCTCATAGTTTTACGATAATTTGCATTACTTGACCTTATAATAATTTTCCTTACCTAAACTTAGCACAAACTATAACTGACATGAGGCCCTAACACATCTCCCTTCTCCATTCTCATTGCCTCCCGTTGCATCAAGTTAGCTCAAAAGTTAACCCAAACTGCCTTAATTTCTTTTCTGCGTTGCCTTACCACGAGAATCTCACACATATAGGCCTACTATCGACCGTTATACCTATATATATTGCGGAACGTATACCTGAAGTGCCAGGGCTTCATGGCCCCTATGAAGTGGACGATCTTAGTTTCATGGCCGAACTGCTTGTAGGCTGGTTGGTAGCTGTAGAACGCCTGCCAGACGAGGTTGTAGGTGAAGGGCAGATGCTTGCGAATGTCCTCCGTCGCCCACGTGTAGAAGAAGAGGTTCAGCAGACCCTGGTCGCCGCCGTCAAAACTTCCGATTGATCGAGCGAAGGCCATCAGAGCCTCGAACGTCTCCAACGACGGACTGCAATGCAAACCGATAAACACAATGCTCTCTATTAAAACTGTAATTAGATAATATTTATAAATAATAAGGATAACAACAATTATGATAATGTAAGAAAAACATGTGATGGTGATTGAAAAGACCAAATGGTGATTGAAAAGACAATGGTGATTGAAAATACAATGGTGATTGAAAAGACCAACGAGACACCAATAGCCTATCTATCACAATCCAAGGAGAGGCTATTGAGCAAGTAGAACAATTCGTCTATCTCGGAGGGCTAATAAACGCTGATGGCAGCAATGAAAAAGATATACAAAGAAGAATTGGACGCGCTTCACAAGCATTTGGAATAATGAACAGGATTTGGAGGAGCAAAGAATTAACAAAGAAGACCAAGACAAAAATATACGAGACAATGATACAACCCATTTTCCTATATGGATCGGAATGTTGGACAATGCGAAGACAAGATGAAAGAAGAATTCTTACAGCAGAAATGAACTGGCTGAGGAAGATCGCAGGGATTTCAAGACTGCAGAAAATAAGAAACGATGACATAAGACAATCATTAGGCATCAAAACAACTCTGCTAAACAAAGTCGTTCAACGAAGACTCCGATGGTTTGGACATGTAGAGAGAATGCAGTTGACAGATTCCCACACAGTGCACTACATGCAAGATTCGAAGACACAAAGGCCGACCAAGACTACGCTGGATAGATAATATAACTGAGGACATAACATCACTTGGACTAACACTAAGGGGTGCAATAGACTTGACAAATGACCGAGGACAATGGAGATAATTTATTCGTACCCATCGCCGCCAAATGGCTGGCGTCAGGAGCTGATGATGATGGTGATGATGAAGAAAAACATGTAATCTTTGCCATCGCCTATTAGTTGCGACTCAACGCTTTAATGCAGCTGCCTTTCGGAGCACTTTCTCATACATGCCGGAACTTGACAAGGTTTAGTCAACCTAGAAATTTTATTTCTCCTGATCTCTTTTAAGATATGTGCCTCGGACCAAAACACAATTATGATGAAGAATTAGATTCATGCACAGGAATTCGAAACCTGAATCATTCTGCAGAGAATAGAAGGAACAATATACAGTCTCTCATAAGACAGCAATCATGTTCTGGGACCTGTACGTACCAGAAATAATTAAACAACCTTAAACAACCTTTCATTAGAAGCTTCTTCAATTATCTCCTGTAATTAGAGACGTATATGTTTCCGCAAAATTTCGGTATTAAGCTGCTTCCAGTTGTGACAGCCAGCCATCACAGCTTTTTGTTTAGTTTAATTGAAACTGCAAAAGAACTTTATACTATTTTAGTGTATAGCGCCTCTTATGAAGCTTTTATAAAGACATGTGTATGATTTCCTATCTCAGTTGCGTTCGGGGTTCGAATCTCAGTGAAATATTATATGAAATATTATATCAGCCATTTCAGGGTTAATAGTTAGCATTCTGGAGAAATAACAGGCCTATCTAGATGCGCGAACTAGTCAGTAAAAGAACGGAATGGTTGATTTTCAGAGCAGATTTGTTCTATCGCAGACGTTCGTTTAATAACTGTTGCCATAGCATTTGCATCTGCGCCGGCGTTTCAAGTCAAATTGTCTTAATAAGTAGACGAATTTGTTGATTTTCCTTTACAGTCTTAAGAACAGATTCTCTTACTTACTTCATATATGGTCTTCGTAAGCTAAGGCAATTTCACACTCAACATGTGACACTATAGACAACTGTGTGAAGGAGGTTCAACGATCTCCTGGCTTAAGCATGTGCATCTATACAACGGAGGTCATCCAACAACAGCAGAGCCTTTCGTTATCGTTATACGACGAATTTCGTTTCATTGAGATTCGAATCCCGATCGCAACTGAAATAGGAAAACAAGTTAGCAACCAGCCCCTGGTTTGCCCGAATGAGCTCAACTGTTGGCTCATATTGTGCTGCGGCTCACTGTTGGAAACTGGCCCCACTAGTGATGGGTCCTAATATGGGCCATCATCAAGAGGGGGTTCCCGATAGACTTACATGTAGACGAATACTCCGGAGTTGAAGCAGTCTGGCCATCCAGCGTCTGGCGCCGCAGACAATTCATCCCTATCAAACAGGTCGTCGACATTCGACAGAACAATCGTATCTGCATCCATAAAGACGCACTTCCCGAACTGAATGAGACGCCAGCAGTGGATCTTCGTGAAGGTCACGCCAAGGTCGGCGCGACCGAGAAGACTCAGGTTGACGAAGTCACGACTGTCAATCGTCCAGACGTCAAAGATGATGTCAAACACAGTTGACAGGATGTGACGCATTTCTGACGACACTCCCGGCGTTACCATGATAACGAGCTTGCGCGTGGTTCCGGTCTTGCGCAGCGTGATGCCAAGGACCATAGCTCCAAGGGCGTAAACGTCGTTCGTGGCCAACGTCACGTAGGCCTGCTCCTTGGGCTCCACTAAAAAAGATAATTATAATTTAGGACAAGAACGGCAAAGGTGACAATAGTAATAGGAGTAAGGAGATGATGACGACGACATTAATGATGACGATGTTGCAGAAGGCATAAGGGATGACCAGCGAATGAGGCTGCTTTCTGTTTGGGCAATTCTATCGTTTTGTTGTCAATAAGAAAAGCCAGACAGCTGTTTAATGGCGTTCACTGAATGAAACCCTTATGTCTGAAAATGCTTATCTTCAACAGCAACTGATATTGTCTGTTCCCTTACCTTTCTGAATCTCCTTCGGAGGTTCCTCTGCCTCTGGTACTGGAGGGGAGGGAACCCTCTCTTCCCTTGGTAACTCGAGCTCTTCCGGAGCCGGGATTTCCAGCATCTCTTCAGGATACACCTCTGAATACAAAGAAGACGACCTCTGTAATGCAATATGTTACACTCATGCGAGCAATGAGTAGTAGGCCTACTTTCTGTTACACCTCAAATCTGTCTCGTGGGTTAACCTAATCGTAACAATGAACTTCGAAATGTTTAAAAATCTACTTAAGAGCTAAGGGAAGGGTACCAAGTTAGTCACAAGCACTGCGTTAAATCCACGGGTGGTCCAGAGATAAGCTACCATGCAAAGAGCTAGAGCCCCGGTTGCCAAGATAATAATAATAATAAATCTTTATTAATTCAAACTGAAAAGTACGCAGTAAGATTACATTGAGACATGACAGTACAATCATGATCCTAATTAAACACACGGTTTGGCAGCCATGCAAGGCTCCGCCCTAGAGGGGGTGGGGGTGTTACGGGTATCGAACCGCGATCTGATGCTCTCCTGGCCATGAGTGTTACCATTACTCTATCCCCCTCCCAGTTAAAGAAGGAAATAGTGGGGCTGTTACAGCTGGTTATTTTAATGTTGAGAGAAATGAGAAGCGGTGAATTAAATGAAAAAGAAATCTTTCGTTGCGGGCAATTTTACGACAGACCCAGCTGTAGATGAAAGGTTAGAGGAAATTCGAATAGACAAATACTCGTATACAAACCATGCAGCTCTTCCTCCTCCAACACGGCAGCTGAAAAAACATAGATGACATCCGCATAAAGTATGACACATCACTTGACAAATTTCACATATCTAGTATCACGTGTCAGGAGAACATGAGAACACAGTAGATGCACATGACACCTGGGAGAAAATTCTTCTGAGAGAGGCGTTCTATTACCATGCAAAGTGCTCTATCGATCTCATTAATATCACAAAATCTAAGAACATCATACAAGAGACACGAGTAAAAGAAATTCTTTAATCCAAAAAGCAGTCAATACACAATACTAAACTACGTGTTATAAAACAACAGTATAGAAGTACTAACATTGAAACTGCATTATTCAATACTTTTGCCTATTGATTGCATAGTAGCAACCCTTATGATTGGATGTGCATGAGTGCACGTACGGGAATTCGCCAGTGGTGACTTATCTATTCATCCGAGCAGTAATAACTGATGACCGTTTTGCCCTTAGCGCATTAAACGTCATCGAAACTAGCGTACGAAGAGTTCTGTGAAATTCTTTAAAGGGGCTACACCAGTCCTTCCCAATATTTGTTGAAACCCTTTTGAGCTGGAAAATATTTGACGGAACCCCAAGTATGTGTAGCGCCTGCAAAGCAGACCAATATAGGGTTTAATAATAACAGTGATGGGGGTACATACTTCATTAAATAAATTATTTAATTAATAGCAGTGATCGAGTATATGTAGTTTTTAGCAGCTGCTCCACCTCCTCTCTTTGGCCTCTATGGCTTCCGTACTTGAATCTCCACTGAATATCGCTCTCTGGACAATCCTTCTGATACGACGCAGCGCTCGTGAATAATCTGATCTCTGTGCTTAGCTTTAGAGTAGCGCTTTAGAACTTCACGGGTTTTAATCCATAAAATTAGATTAGACATTATTTTAAATGAAATTTTCCCAAGAAACCCTTTGTCTTCACCTCGAAGTCTGATTTATAATGTAGGCCTAACAACACATTCAAACAACACTTATCCAATTTCCTAGCGGAACCCTTATCTTCCCCTCACGGAACCTTAGAGTTCCGTGAGGGGAAGATATACTAATCGTGGGGGCTATACTAATCTTGAGCGTCTAGATAATTAGGTAGCTGTTATTAATTAAACTAACTAAATACATAATTACCCAAATACATAATTACCTAAATACTTAACACAGTATACATAATGCATACATACATATTACATACATACAAACATACATACGTGCCTACATACATGCATACAAACATGCATGCATACATAGTATACATGATAATACATGATAATACATACATTCATGCATTACATATACATACACATGGAAAAGACAGAGAGCGTCATTCGACAAGCTATAGGCCTATCTCATGTATATGCCCTTATTAAACGATCAGGCCATATGGAATTTGGTCGGGCTTTGATATCGTGTGCAATAAGTCGACGAAGCCCGAAGAACAGATGAGACTCGCTAACCTGGTTGCTCTCCCATTTCGACGTCCGCTGTGCCAACACCTGAAATAAATAAAGACCCAATTATTGCAGACGACAAAATGTCAATACAGCTATACAACAACGAAGATGATCATGCCTTTGACGAATTACATTCATTCATTCAGTAAATTTCTCCATCTCCTCCGAATCGCCCGCAGCCCCGCCTCGGCGAATAGAAGTTTGAAAGCGTTGAAAAAGCAGGGACCGTGAATTGGTTGTATGATCATAAAGAGCGCAGACGGAGTTCATTCCAAGTGAGTGGACTAACGACCGAGACACGGCTAATGTTGCAGTGTCGATGTGCGTGTGAGAAATGGGGACAATCGATTTGCCCTCTGTGCTGCGGAGCGAGGGACTCTTCGGGCAGTTGTACCTCAGTTAGGGCGACTGAACTCTAGTAAGTAAGTAGGCGCATTGGCCAGCTGGTACTGCCAGACAAACACTGCAATCTTCCAACGGATGGGCCGTCGAGTGACCAGCCAGTTGACCACATCATGCATATTATCATCAGAAATCACAAAGGTTCCTGTAATTAAATACAACTTGATAACAATAACAACGAAATTAGGACAACAATACGAAGTGCAATACCGAGTGCTGTAATAGTACCAGTAGAGAAAGAACAAGTAAGACAATGCGAAGACAATGGCGGCGACGACGACGATAGTTATGATGAAGACGACGAAAGATGATCGTTACAAAGTGACTGACCAACACTCCTGAAGATGTCGTCTGTCTGGACCGCTTTCGAGTGGACGATCTTTAGTAGTTCTTCCTCCGCCCGCTCCTCCTCCTCCATTTCCTCTTCTTCTTCCTCTGGAAAAGAAGGGAACATCTCAAATTTGACGACACTCAAATTCTGACTCTCACCGTAAGAACACCCCACTGACAACTTTCAACGACTGTTGGGGATGAAAAATGTGGCTAGAATTGCATCTTTGGAATGCTTCTATGCCATTCATTGCAATGAAGGCGATGGTGATAATAACGACGATGAAGCATAATGATGACGACAATAATGAAGATGAGTAGGCCCTATGATAAACATGATAATAATTATGATGATGACAATGATGCTGAAAGTGATGATGATGATGATGATGATGATGATGATGATGATGATAATGATGATGATGATGATGATGATGATGATGACGACGACGACGATGATGATGTGGGTGAAATGCAGTTAAGATTCGAAATACATAAGAGACTGGTAAGGAGTCGAACCTTCTGGTGTGTAATGTTGAACGGCCTTGTCTCCCGTTTCGATGACTTCAACGGCCACAGGAGGAACCTCTTCTACTTCACCTGTAACACATACACGATGGACTGCTTGGGGGACCATGCGGACCACGAACTACATCCATCCAACCAATTTCTCAATTCATTAATAGTTTACGACGGACTTTTTGTTACATTACAATCTGAACCTGTTTTTGAAGACATTACAACGTCATCTGATTTAGTTTGTAGGTGAAATTGTGAATGATACAATGCTTCTCGTTTAATCGGGGCTTTCTCATGCGTTACAATCAGGTCACATTACATAGGATGTTCTCTCATTCGTCACAACCAGGTCACATTGCATCGGATAGTCTCTCATTCGTCAAAATCAGGTCACATTACATCGGATGCTCTCTCATTCGCCACAATCAGGTCACATTACATCGAATGCTCACTCATTCGTCACAATCAGGTCACATTGCATCGGATAGTCTCTCATTCGTCACAACCAGGTCACATTGCATCGGATAGTCTCTCATTCGTCAAAATCAGGTCACATTACATCGGATGCTCTCTCATTCGTCACAATCAGGTCACATTACATCGAATGCTCTCTCATTCGTCACAATCAGGTCACATTGCATCGGATAGTCTCTCATTCGTCACAACCAGGTCACATTGCATCGGATAGTCTCTCATTCGTCACAATCAGGTCACATTACATCGAATGCTCTCTCATTCGTCACAATCAGGTCACATTACATCGGATGGCATTTACATTTAAAGGAGAAGTAGTAGGCCTACTATTCACTGGTGATAGACTATTTGTATCTGCAGTCTTACCAGTGACGACCTCGATGACAATTCGTTGGTTGAGTTCATCGATGGCTCTCATAATCGCCTCCTTTGACAAATTATCATCTGAAGAAAAACAATACTAATATAAATACTATGAAATAATTATATAACTTCATGGGTATTATTTTTGTTTAGAAAAACCATCGTACAGCAGTAGTCTTTAAATAGTTTTTCTAATTCTATATCTTTTCTTCCGAGTGCTTATTTCTCCGGATTTTGGAAATCCTTATGATCATATCTACCTCTGGTAAAACAAAAAGAATAATTATAGGCCTATAGGACCTAATGATTATGATAACCCTAATAGTAGTGGTAGCAGTAGTAGTACTACCACTAATAGTAATAATAATAATAATAATAATAGTAATAATAATAATAATGATGATGTCACATTCTGGGATGGCCCTTCGCGTAAGTTGGCGCCACTTTTTCTCTGCGAGCATTTGATTTTATTATGACATCACTATCGTTTCTTTTACGTCGGAAATTTGTTCTGAGTGGTAGTACTACTACTGCTACCACTTCACTTCTAACTCCTGCTTCTCAGGGTCGTAATTCAATCTCAAATTACGCTTATTCATTCCACTTTTTTCCTCCTTTTACTTAACAGATTCTGCATTATCACCCGTTTGCGTCGTTTTCGCTCTTCTCTTCATGCTTATCGGTCTACACTAAACCTGTCTTATCTATGTTTGCATCGCAAGACCAGCGTTTGCCATTATCACAGGTCTGTCAGAAATCCAAGGCCATTTGCAGCCACTGTCATGCCATCAGACAAGTTGACCGGTGGGACGGTTTGGTCCATAAACACGGTCCTCGTGACAATCCATGTCCAGGCTGTCATAAACCACCACTTTCTGTCTTCTTTTCAACGACCCCCAAGGGTAAGGATGAGATTGCTGCTCCGTGTCGGGTACCGTGTATGCAGGGTGAAGGAGAACGAATGTTGGCCCTACTAAACGAACGAATGTCTAGGCCAATAGTAATAAGAATACTGAACGATCTCTAACCTCGAATTTCTGCCAAATCGAGCGCCAGGTAGAATGAATCAAGCGCTGCTTTAACATCCCCCAGTCTCACTGAAAATATCACAAGAATTATGATTGATTAGTTTTACTTTAATTCCAGAAGCGAGATCAAACTCATAAACTAGACGTTGGTCCTAAGTAACCTAGACATGTATATGCTCCTCAAGAGGCAGATCTTTAGAGCGTGCTTGGAAGGGGAATGGTTCAACCTTTTATGGATGAGCCCCGGTGGAAATGCTTCGACGGTTGTGAAACAGTTCAGTGCCTCGTCAAGACTTTCCTTGTACAGACCCTTCGAGGCTTCGACTGAGCTGCCTATGCAAGAAAAGACAATAGGCTACTAACATTAATGAAAAAGGGGACTTGATGATGAAAATGTGAATATGAATGAAGCCATGGCGAAACGTCATAATCCATGTCATCAGTATCAACTATGATCATTATAATCTTGATCAAGATATCAGCCAACCATTGGCCTGAGCAACGAGGACAGTGGAGTTGAGTTGCCACATCAAGTCCTCAGCAGCGGCAGCCTCTTTGACGGACTTCTCGCCGAGCTCCTTGGCTCTCTGGAAATTCTCCAGTTCATACTGGCATCGTCCCATCTCGTGGAAAAGCCACGTCTTCTCCAGGGAATTCTTCGCCAACGGAAGCTTCACATTCCATCTAGCAATTCCGTAAAAAAACACAGAACTTCATTCAGTCCATCAAAACAACAATTAAACAATCGTTTGAACAAATAAAACAAAACGAATAAACTAAGCTTAATATATACCAACTTATTTGGCAAAAACGGTAGAACAACAAATAAATAACAAATTACTCTGACTTGAGAAAAACGTTATTTAATAGAATTAAAAAATAAAAGTAATGGAAAATGCAGAATGGCGAAAATCGACGCCAACTTGCAGATTTTTAAGTTGGGAAGTAGCAGAGTTTGGTCAAATTTCGTCCATCAATCGGTCAATGTTATTCTGTGTCAAAGTTAAGGTAATCTATTAATGAAGACGATCGCCTCTACGTCAACACTCATCACAAGGAACTAAATATCACCGTTCCACGTGGTAAGCTGAGTCTGGTTTAAATCAATCAATCATTCAGTCAGTCAGTCAGCCAATCAATCAATCAATCAATTAATCAATAGGTGAGGCAGACAGACAGACAGACATGCATACAGACAGGCAGGCAGACCGACAGGCAAACAGCCACAGCAGATTGTCGATAAGTGAGACTTACATATTGATTGCCTTCTTGAATTCGCCCATCTTCGCGTATGATCGTCCCATGTTGTCCAGGGCGCGAGATTTCGCCTCTGCTATACCGCTGAACAAATTTAATTACGACAATCATCGTTATCAACACCGTCATCAACATTATCACCACCACCACCACCCTGACCGTCGTCGTCATCATCACCTGAGCCATCCCTTCACCTGATCACGTGGTTGCTTAAGTCTGAATGTTCACAGTGCAGTTTGAAAGCTTTACTTCGATTGGGCGATTATTTTGGAACTGAATCTCAATTCTTATTTGTCACAAGTAGGCCTAATCTTTGGGTGTGCTATGAAACAAGTGATTGTTGCTTTTCTGTTTTCAATCAGTTTGGATTGGCGAACAACTGATCAACAATCATCGACCGTATTCTGTGGCAAGTGGTGCAGATTCGAAGCAGAGGCGGAGGACTTCAGTTGGCTGGTTCAGTCGACCAAGAATAACAAGACTTTAATTGCTTTTAGGATATTAGGCCTATATTGTGAACAGCAACATATTTACTATAAAATCTATTCCTATCAAATTGTACAACAGTATTTTCTCTATTCTTCCTGATCTTTGAAGTCTACAGCTAGCACCCTTCAGTTTGAATAGGCCTACAGCTATTCCTTTCACTTGGTCAGTTAAGATTTGACTGCTTAATCTCCTTTGTAATGTAGGCCCTATTCTCTCGCCCGTCTTTTAAAAATCTCCTCTCTTCTCTCGTTCTTCTCCTCAAGTCATTCTGGCTCTCACTGCTAAAGCTTATAGCGATAAGCTTTGTGGCGCTGGTTAATTGAGTCTGTAAACATTAGGATGAATTTCTTATCAAATCGTTGTCATGGCATTCACGACTCAAACACCTTACGACGGATAAATCACAAGACGATGACGACTTCAACGAACAGAAGAGGGAAAGAAAGAAGATGATGATTGCTACAGCAATCGTGTGGCTTAATGTGGATGCGCTGTCACTTGATTATAACTATACCAATGAGGACGGCAGCGACGACTTTGATGCAGTTATATAGTGATGGTGATTATTATTATTACTATTATTATTATTATTATTAATTATTATTATTATTATTATTATTATTATTATGATAATGATGATGATGATGATGACGATGATTATGATGATGATGATGATGATGATGATGATGATGATGATGATGATGATGGTGATGATGATGATGATGATGATGATGATGATGATGATGATGATGATGATGATGATGATGATGATGATGATGATGATGATGATGATGATGATGATGATGATGATGATGATGATGATGATGATGATGATGATGATGATGCTTTTCCTTACAATTGGTCAGCAGTTGACTTTTCCATCTTGAAGTGGTCGAGAGCCCTTTGTGGATTACCAAGCTCCAAATAGGCATTTCCAATGTAGTCGTGTAACGTTGCGATCACTTCATCCCTTCACAGTCAAATAACAATTCAAGCACTTGCTGGAAAAGAGAGAATCACCGAATAACTCTAAATGCATAGAGTAACTGCAGGCTAGAATGACCATTACAGCAGCGTTTCCCAAAGTGTGTTCCGCGGAACACAAGAGTTCCGTGAAGGGAAGACAAAGTTCCGTTAGAAAATTGGATAAAAGTGTTGCTTGAATGTGTTGTCACATTATAAACCAGACTTCGAGGTGAAGACAATGGATTCCTTTGGAAAATTTCATTAATAATAATGTCTAATCTAATTTTATGGATTAAAACCCGTGAAGTTCTAAAGCGCTACGGTACTCTAAAGCTAAGCGCATAGATCAGCTTATTCATGAGTGCTGCGTCGTATCAGAAGGGTTGTCCAGAGAGCCATATTCCGTGGAGATTCGAGTACGGTAGCCAGAGAGGCAAAAGAGAGGGGGCGAAGCAGCTGCTGAATACTATATTTACACCTGTTACTGTTATTAATCAATTAATTAATTAATTAAATATATGCTCTGGTCACTGTTATTGTTAAGCCTATATATTGGTCTGCTTCTGAGGTGCTACAGAAACTCGGGGTTGTGTCAAAAATGTTCAGATCAAAAAGGTTACCTAGCCAAAAAGATTGGTAGGCACAGCAATATAGCAATCTCAAGTTTGATCACATAGGCCTACAGATCAGTGCAGAAAATGTCGACTGAAGCACATAGTGTTTTGTGTGCCTGCAGCTACAACCATTCTTCAGTGCACATTCTTACTGTGCCACTTAATAGGGCCTATAGCTTGAGAAATATTTAGTAATGCATAGTAGATAGATCTCCTGCGGTCTTTTAACTTTGTCAACTCTTTACACAGGCTTTAAAGATGTGCTTTCTAAATGTCTAGGTGCAGGTTACGCATAAAATGCGACAATACTTTCCAGCTTGCTGAGTTGATTATTTTTAATTCTATTCCAGTCCAGAAGCCGGGATCAAACTCTTACACTAGACGTTGATCGTAAGTAACCAAGACATTTGTATTGGTCTACTCCTCAAGAGGCATGTCTTGCTAGGAAAGGGAATGGGTCTACCTTTTATGGATGACCCCCGGTGGAAATGCTTCGACGGTTGCGAAACAATTCAGTGCCTGGTCCAGACTTTCCTTGTACATACCCTTCGACTGAGCTGAAATTACGCAACAGTTATCATACTTACTTTAATCAACGGAGTGGTAATTATCTCTGACGCTGTCATTTTCATATAATTGATATCAATTTTAACTGCTACGATTTAATTGTTCTCAAGCTGTACCTTTTACAACAAGCTACAATATAGCAAAATATATATTATAATTTGATTTTTATTATATACATATATAATCAACTTAGAATCCTCGGAAGCTATATAAATCTATCCGAGTATATATATCCCCAAGATACCAAATGGCTTGGCTTCTTACGACCTGCTCTGACGTCAGCATCAATGTTATATATGAGTTCGTAAACTGCGTATCTCATAAAAATTCTACAGTCCCTGAAAGGACATCCTTTGAAATACAGTGCAAAGTAACAAAGGTGCCTTACAACGGGCTCAAGAGGCACGTGCATACAATACATATAAATTCAAAATATATGCACGGTAAATACCACTGGCGTAAACGTGTCCAATATATTCATTCTACACTTGTTACATTGGGTGTACAGTCCATCTCAATTATTGGGGGGCACGTGCCCCGGCTGCCCCACCCCCACCCAAGAGTCTGCGCCTATGGTAGAAACCATACCGACTTTCCTCCTGCGAGAGCATGTTGATGAGCTGTTTCCATTTCTGGCCTCGCTCTGTAACGCCTCATTGGCTGAAAGATAGCTGCCGGAGAGTTAACAGCGTGCAACTCAATCACTGTTCTTACTCTCACAGTGCCAGTCCCAAGCCTGGAGAAAGGAGGAGGGCAGCGCTAATCATCTCTGCTATGACACAGCGTCGTTAAACTGCAACTAGTTAATAGCGTGACAGCATATAGAGCCATCACTTAAGAAGCCTGGAATTGATCCAGATGACATCGGAGTAAGATATTCAAGCGATTAATCGGTTCACTAGTTTCAACTTCAAGAACTACTGGTCCTATGTAACCTTACATTCCTCACTAAGGTTATTGAAAAGTAGTTGTGAAGCAGATGTTGTGATATTTAGTATCGTACAACCTAATACCAAAGCTACCAACAGGCTCCTGAAAAGACCATTCGACCTGAGACAGTTCTTCATTCTGACGCACTCGACTTCTATAACGCTGTTCGATTCTGTCGAAATTCTCCACATGATTCGAACTATGTGCAAGAAACGCTGCGCTGGCTCTCGGTCGAGGACACGTTCACACTGAAGATACCCCTCATGGTACGACCTTAGCTAGTTGCTGAGGCCCTACAATACAACCGGGAGCTATGCGTTCCTCTAGCTAGCCATCTGAGTCGACAGTCATTGCGTCCAGCGACCCGTTGGGCTTTGTTGGTCCCGCACTGCCGTACAATGATATGGAGTTTTGTGTATTGGATTGGCCTTCTGGAACAATATTTCTTTTAAAATAACGCACTTTTCCGAAAGAGACAGCTCAAGAAACATTATCTACTCATATAAAATCGCTCGTTTTTAGAACTGCTAGATATCCATATTGTATGCGCCTGTGAGGTTCTGAAAAAGCGCCATGTAAACAGCCATATGTATATATATACATATATATACATATATATATATCATACTTATTCATTTAGCATATATATATGTCATACTTATTCATTTAGCATATATATATATAATTTTATATATATGCTAAATGAATAAGTATGATACTCTATATCTGGTATCAGAGACCTGCTTTCATCCATTACATGTCGCGGGACATTCTTCTATGTAAATCGTGACCTATAGGAGATCTACTTTCGTCTATATGGGTCATGATCTAGGTGACCTACTTTTGTCTATCTGGGTTATAATTTAGGTGACCTACTTTCGTCTATCTGGGTTCCCCGACAATACTTTACACTCTCTTAATTATGTGTAGCAGCAGCATAGTCTAATGTGCCTAAAGGTCAAGGAATCTTTTAGAAATTAATTGCCTGGTTGTGAAGGACGACAATTATTGTCGATTCAGATGGCTAGATACAGATCTTGGTGACCTACTTTCGTCTATCTGGGTTATGATTTAGGTTACCTACTTTCTTCTATCTGAGTCATGGCATAGCTGACCTACTTTCGTCTATCTGGGTCATGGCGTCTGTGACCCATTGGTTGGCTCGGGCTCTTTCGGCTGCGATCGTTGGCAGTCGGTCAGCCTTTCTCTTGCGAGGAGCTGGGTTCTCTTGGCGCCAGAACTCGACCTTCTTGTCGAGGAGCATGATCGCGTCGTAAGCCTCGTCCGCTATCTCTTGGCCTATCTCCGTCTTCTTATCTACAAAAAAGATTACCATAACAAGTCCTTTTAGTATTAAGCAGTCATGTTACGACATCTACTATTGAAACCTTTTAAGCTACATCGTGGTTCTGTGTTGTCAGATTTGAAGTGCCTCTGAAGAGTGACGCTATTCAAATACGCTATTAGGCCTACATTAAAAATCTACCGAAGAAATTAAGTTTATACATTATACAGGTCTAAGTTTCTGAAGTGTTCGAGCCAAACTCTATTGTGTGTGTGACCCATGCATGTAAAAGAGCCTGGACCAGTGAGAGCCACGATGAGTTGGACTGACCTGCTTCGTTAAGGATCGTCTCTAGGTAGATTCTGTCGCCAAACAGCTCGGCCAAGAGTTCTCTTATTCGTCGGTCGTTGGAGATCTTCTTAATCGGCGCCTTCACCAGTTCGATCACTTCGACTTTCTTCCGGAAGCTGATCTGTATTTCCGGTTCTCCTAACATCTTACGCAGCTCCGCCAGCTTCGCCTGTCGATCGGCCTAAAACAAACGCAGATTTTTTGTCATTATAAATCGTCATCTTTCTTCTGATTCGTTCTTGTTCTTACCAGACTTGTTGATATCATTATTAGAAGTTCAAAATTGAGTTAGGCTTGCTCTCTATACCTTCCCTTCCCATGTTCAACACCTCTTTGTTCTTCACCACACTCCTCAGTACCATGCGATTGTCTTTTCGCATCTCATGAGGTGTCATCCAAGAGAAAAAAATAAAGAGTTACAAAGTCTAATTTAATCAATCGTCTTAATGATTTGACCTACATTGAACACCTGATTCTGGTCAGCAATAGCAATCATACATTTATTAAGTGCCATCGTAAACTAGAAATCTTGCACTAATGCACCTATACGAGTTTCTACACCGAAAGCAGTCCACCAATAGACTGAAACCCAATAGATTTTGTGAAACTTAGCTAATTTTTACAGGATCTTAGACGAAGTTCAAAATGCTAGTAATTGTCGAGATACGCGTAAGAAGAAGAAGCCAGTTGGAGGCAGCACTCAACCGATTCCAACCAACCTCTATTTCCTTTTGGAAGAACGATAGGTCTCCTTCCTTTATCAGTTCTATTGTCGAATCTGCGAAAAACGAAACGAAATTGGTAACATTTAGCAAGCAGGCCAAGTAATTTTCAGATGGAGACGAATGAGATTGAGACACGGT
Source organism: Allolobophora icterica (assembly GCA_963556255.1). Classification (NCBI taxonomy): domain Eukaryota; kingdom Metazoa; phylum Annelida; class Clitellata; order Crassiclitellata; family Lumbricidae; genus Allolobophora; species Allolobophora icterica. Next base: position 47,955,042 of record OY744603.1, on the reverse strand, counting down.
GAGGCAAGGCGATACAGAGGCGCGATAATCGGGGACGAAATTAAGTCTCATCAGTAGCGTAAACAATATGCGCCAGATTCTGAAAAACAGAGGACACTTTCAAAGCCTGATAGAGTTTGTTTTGACTTAGCGCCTGTGAATAAGCTGCTTCCCGGAACTTCGCCTTTTTGGGCGCTGAAGAAATCTCAAGCTTACGATTACGATACAGTACGAACAGGCCCAGAGGTTCCAGTGGATTCTGCAGGGGACTGAAACTGAAATTTATAATGCCACTTGATAATTATGGTAAGTTGGTTAGAGAAGAACTTAACGGAACTTCTATCATTCGTGAATCCTTTGAAACGTCTCATAACAAGTGACGTCCAAAGATAACCAGAAATAACCATTTTTAGTTGGAACAACCGACACCCGTAGACACGCTCCGTTCTTGTAGCCGCATTTAGTGTCTGTATATGGCTATATGTGTGTGTGGGTGTGCGTGAGTGGGTGTGTGTGCGTATCTCAAATGGCAACTCAGATAAATCAGCTAAGCGTTGGGATAGTTTCATAGATAGCTGTGCAGATGATCATCATAAAGACCTCCAACGGCTTTTTCGATGGCTTCAACTGCCTTCTGGATTCCCAGACGAAACGGATGTGAGTCTGGCATCAGCTTCTGTCCTCGGTGAAAGTAGACGAGAGCCATCTCAAATTTCCCTTCGCTGTACAACGTCTCAGCCTTTTGAAGAATCGACTACAGAGTTGACACAAAAGACAACACCTTCATCACCACTGCATCATCTTTGTTATCACCATCATAATAGTCATCAGCTTCAGTCCTAGATATTTGTTCGCCCTGTCAAGCATTTATTGTGCTGTATGGCAAAAACCTTATGTTGTAAGTCCTTTGAATTAAATCAGATATTTCCTGAACGACGTCTTAATTGAGCTGGATAGACATTAATTGTAACCGAAAACATAATAAAATAAGACTTGGGCTAAACACGAGAAAATAATTAGGTTTAATAAATTACCGAACGGAATGGAGTTAATTTATTCACACCTATCGCCTCCAAATGGCTGCCATCAGGAACTGATGATGATGATGATGATGATGATGATGATGATGATGATGATGATGATGATGATGATGACGATGATGATTCATGGCTATGGTGAAAGCTTATCCTGTGGTTTTCGGGTCTATGCTCGTAACGATGCTCTAATTCGAACCACTGATATACCGTATATATATATATATATATATATATACATACATATATATATTTTGCTATATTTCGCTGAAAGCAGAAGAGACTAAACACAAAGATTAGAAAAACACGAAGATTAGAAAAAACAAAAATACCCTCACGTAGCAGAACCGAATGACAACTCACACTGATGCATGCCAGGCTTTGACCAGGGTACGAGGTATGGATATAGTTTAGCAAACATCTTCAACTTTTGAGAACTAAGACTCTACGATAGGCTACTTGATAATGTTCTAAATGCGCTGTGGAAATCCATTACATATTGCTCATGTCATTTGATAATTTATTCGATGACATACCTTCCAAAATCATTTTGAAGCCGCATTACTGAATCATGTAAGACAGTATGTATGGCAGTATGCTTGAAATGCCAGAACCCCGAACACAATAGTCCAAGTACATCAAGACGTTAAGAGCTCAACACAATAACAATTAGTATAGACTGGTAATAGATAATGTCTTTATAGAACGAACCCGGACGTCGATTTCCTCTGTCTTGAGAACAACGTTGACGTCTTGCAGGGCTTTGTCGGTCTCTCCCAGACGAACGTAACACTTGGATCGATTGACGAGAGCTGGAGCATCGTCTTCCTTCAGATCCAACGCCTGAAGCCACAAGAACAATTCTCATGCACGAATTAAGCATCATCTGACCTCATTCCACTCTCATATAGGCCTCTACTTCGGAAATAGGCTAGGCAATGGTTAGGCATGAAGTAATAAAACATTTAATTGCAGTTTGAGTTGCAATGTCGTGGGCCTACACTTTGATAAATAATTTTCTACGAGAAATAATAATAAATCAATAATTATCTGGAATGACCCTTCGCCCACGATGGCAGCAATTTCCTCTGCGAGACTATTGGTTGTATTATTGCATCACCCTCGCTTCCTTTATGTCGGACGTTTGCACTTGGTTCGCTATAGGGGCTTTACTCTAATATTCTTGCTTTTCATTGTTACAATTTCAGCGCGAATTACTCTTTACTCCGGAGAATATATGCTGTTCTCCCTCACGTGACTTTCGTGTAGCGCTTAGAAATTTCGGAGATTTACATTTACATTTACTCTGTTTTGCACTACTTTAACTTCCCAACTGTCCGCTCACGCAGCATCATCTTCGGTTGCAATTTCTCGACATGCTTGTCGACCTTCAGAGATTCTGTTTTTGCTATGACCGCATCAGAAGACCAGCCTTGACTACTATCACAAGTCTGCCAGAAAGCAAAGGGCATTTGCAGCCCCTGCTTTGTCATCAGAAAAGTTTATCGGAGCGAAAGCTTGGTACATAAGCACGGCCCTCGTGACAATTCATCTCCGGGGTCTCATATATTGTCGCGGTCGACTCCTTCGATCGCAACGACGAACCAACGAAGGAACTATTAAAAGATCTTTATTTAAAAATAAAGTCGATTAAGTGAAGAGTAAGTCAACTCGTCTATCAAATATCACAATCGTAGACAGCACACAGGTTGGCTGGTCTCGATTGAACGTTATACGATCAATGTTTCAACGTTTACAAATCTTCGTCAAAAGGCCCTTAATGTACAGCAGGTCTATCTTATATAGAGTTCTCCCGGATTCCAGAACGTTCTGTGACGTCACTGTACTTTTCCCTGGAAAGTCCTACTGAACACGTATATCCTTGTTGCATGCACCGAATTAATGTTGACAGCTTGCTGCAGAAATTTCCGTGCGTTGTAAACAAGCTTGTTGACGCGTCGGTTTTCTTCCCTTGATGCATGCACCCGCGTAGACCACGACATTCCCTCCGCCCTCAGATGATGACACGTCTTCAGCACCATCCCGAACGGGTCATCACGATCAAGCCGGGCCTCCAGACTCCATCTCGACACAGCATATACAAACAAGACAAAACACATCAGTTAGTCAATTTATCTATACAATTTGCGGGCTCGATCCTTGTGTGTCGGGCCATTTCCCCCCTTCACCATCCGAGTCACAACCGAGAGAGGAAATCAGCCACCGTGTTCTGACGTCCAGGACGATATCGAAAGTCCACATGAAACTCTTGCAATGCTAACGCCCAACGAGTCAGTTTCGCACTCTTAGGGCTTGCATCTGTGAGATAAGACAAAGGATTATGATCTGAATAAATGATTATCTTTGATAAGAATATCCATGACTTGAATCGTTTAAGTGCCCAAATTACTGCGAAAGCCTCTCTCTCAATTGTAGACCAATGCATCTGTGTATCTGTAAGTTTAAGGCTAGCAAAAGCAATTGGTTTTTCTTGACCTTCTTCGGTCCACTGAAACAAGCAACACCCAACCGCGGTGGCACTTGCGTCAACACTTAAACCAAATTCCTTAGTGAAATCAATGGTATGCAACTGTGTAGCCTTACTGAGATCATCCTTTAACTTATCTAGTGCTTCTTGATGCTTTTGCTCCCAAGGCACCTTCGTAGGTATGTTATCTCGTGTCAAATCAGTTATTACCCGTGCTTTTTCAGCTAAAGCAGGTATAAAATTTCGAAAGTAACTGAAAAAACCCATAACCTTTCTAACGTCTTTCTTTGTTGTTGGAGGATGGATATCATTGATCGTAGCGATCTTACCTGGATCAGGTTCAATACAACCTGACCCTACTATACCAAATTCTTCATCTTGATCAACAATTACTGAACAGCTATTGATCATCGCTTGTTCGAGTCGTTCATGGTATCGCTTGATCTTATTTGCGTGTAAATGTCTTTGTTTTCCCTCTATTTCTACTATATAAGAATATGGGGATTTAACCTTGACTACGGTAGCAGGTCCTTGCCATCGACTATAAAATTTAGAACTACCAAAATCTGGTGCTAATACTGCTACTTTATCTCCAACTTCGTATTTTCTGTCAGTACTACGCAAGTTATAATAATCTGCATACCGCTTTGTTTCTATATCACTATAGTAATCTGCATAAACTTTCGCGAATTCAAGGTTTTCCTTCAGTGATTGGAGATACTCTTCGGGTGATTTACCTAAGTTAAGAGGTACTTTTCGTTCGCCAGCCCACGATTCCTTCAACACACTAAGTGGACCCCGAGGAAGAGTTCCATAAACCATAGTGAATGGCGAAATATGAGTCGTGCCTGAAGGTTTTTCTCTAAGGCTCCACAGAACAAACGGTAACAATTGGTGCCATCCACGAGGATCAGATTGAGCAAGCTTAAAGATCATGGTTTTCAAGCTTTGGTTGCATCTTTCAACCAATCCAGCTGCCTCAGGATGTCCAGGGGTATTAAATCTGGGACTACAACCCATTCGCCGCAAGAATTCTTTCGTCAAACGACTGGTAAAGTTGGTACCACAATCAGAACTGATGATCCTTGGAATAGAAAAAGTTGTAAAAACTTGCAACAGAGCTTCACAAACTCCCTTTGCATTCAGCGATCTAAGAGGATACGCCATCGGCCAACGAGAAAATTTATCCACCAGAACCAGAGCATAATTGTACTGGGGTTTCGATTTGTTGGATTCTCCAGTCACTACCATAGGGCCAATACAATCCATATTTAGATGGTTAAAACAGAGTTCATCCGCCCTCGGAATAGGAGTGATCGGGACTCGATCTGCCACTTTAACTGGAGTTCTTAGTTGACAAATTTGACAAGACGCACAATATTCGCGAATCCTCTCGTCCATTCTTGGAAACCAAAAGTTTAATTTGATCCTGGCTCTCGTTGCCTTAAAAGCCATGTGCCCAGCACATGGGGCATCGTGTGCTACTCGCAAGACAACCTCGATTCTATCTCCCGGTAAACATAATTGATTAACCTTATGTCCCATAATTTCCCCTTTGTGGTACAGGAGGTTATTATCTATAAAGAAATTATTTTTATTCTGTCTCGCTTGTTGCCAGCAAGATATAAGATTGTGACAATTCTGTTGCTCACGCAATAAAGTATCATTATTCGCTACTCCCTCATCAGACTTGAACTCTGTTGACTCAACATCAAGAAAATTATCTAAATCATCAACTAGTTGCTCCTGAGAATATTCATTCACTTCTGACGGCAAGGATTCGTTGCTGTTACTTTTCTCGATATTAACTTCTAAGTTATCTTCTTCTGCCCCTCTGTTTATTTGTACACATCGATCTACGCCAGCTACCATCACTACATATTGCGAACTATCCCTTAATAGGTCCACAACATGGGGTGTCAAAATAACCCGTTCATTTAGTTCAGGGACTGCAGCGAACATGACGCACAAAGATGGCGCAATGTTCGTCGTTCCTTCCATTGAATTAGCTAATTTCATTTGTAGGTATACTACATCTGCCTTACATCCTTCTCCCTAAAAACCAATTATATTAATCCGTTTAATCACGGGTAAGTTTAGTGACTCAATTAATTTCTTATCAATACAACAAATTTCTGCTCCTGAATCAGATAATGCTGGCTGAGAAGGGAGATCTTCAATCTGTACATTGATATACGACCTCTCGTGTAATCCATCAATACTATTCTCGTATACCCTTACAGCAGTTTCCAACCCTATTGGTTTAGAATTATCCAATAAATTCCCTTGCTTTACCTGTTCAGGTATCTCATGCAACACGTTGACCTTCTCAACAAATAAGTCGGTCACTTCTTCAGTTGGGTTCCCAGATATACAAGTACTCACCTTTTTAGAACTTGGTTTGGTCTGGCACTCCCTTGCCCTATGACCCTTCTGATGACATAGGAAACAGAGACCCTTTACCTTGGCCTCCTCCTGAGACACCCTCGCACCTATCTTGGCTTCACCCCTTAATTCCGGTTTGGGAGACTTGGGTTGAGCTGTCTGGTTATTGACTTGAACATGTGGTTGACCTCTCATCCAATTGTTATACTTCGGTGCCGGATGACTACGGCATACTAAGTCATTCCCACCATCATGCGACGCTACATAAATGTCAGCCGCATTAGCTATGCCTTCACAGCTCAACCACTCCTCTTTTTCTTGGGCCAAGATATAATCTAAACAAGCCTTCGACAAGGACTCCTTAAGCCGATCCGCAACCAATAAACTTACAAGTTTATCAAACTCATCAGTTATCTTTCTACTTTTCAAATAATACATAAGAGCCACACGCAATTTGGATGAATAGATCGTAAATGATTCGTCCGATGCTTTGTGCAACGACCAAAATCGGGCTCTAAGATTTGAAGGGCTTATCTTAAACTCCCTTAGCAAAAACTCCTTCAGGAATTTGTAGTCATGGAGCTGTGCCTCAGTAAGGCGCATGGTTAATGCCTTAGCTCTTTCACTTAAAATGGCTAGCAATAATTTTGCTCTAACATCTTCATCCACCTCATACACATTAAACAAACCATCCAAGTGATCAAAGAAACCTGGAATTTCTATAGGGTCGGAAGGAAATTTCCAAAGAATATTCTTAAGGGCATCACTATAACGCTTAGTACGACTTGCCAAAGAATCTCTAACATTTCGTTCTTCCTGCTTTTCCTTCCTCTCCCTTTCTTCTTTCTCTTTCCGTTCCTTCTTTTCTCTTTCTTCTGTCTCTTTCCGTTCCTTCTTTTCTTCCTCTCTCCTCTTTTCCTCCCTTTCTTCCTTCTCCTTCCGTTCCTCCCTTTCTCTTTCTTCCTTCTCCTTCCGTTCCTCCCTTTCTCTTTCTTCCTTCTCCCTTTGTTCTTTCTTTTCTTCCTCTCTCCTCTTTTCCTCCCTTTCTTCCTTCTCCTTCCGTTCCTCCCTTTCTCTTTCTTCCTTCTCCTTCCGTTCCTCCCTTTGTTCTTCATATTTACGGATTTCGAACTCCAGACGGCGCTTCTGCAGCTCGTAATCCACTCCTGTTGGAGATATTGGACTACCCTTAAATTCCTCTTCCTCTTTTCCAATCTCCATGGCCCATTCTTCCATTAATTGATTTCGATCCCATGACATAACATCATCTTCGTCCCTTCCTGCCTTCATAAGATACACCCTAAGGCGCTCAGACGACATTTTGCGAATATTCGCTTGCATCTCTGTTGTCAACGCTTCCATTTTTACAAACAGTCAGTCAACAACAATCAACAAAAAAAACAGACACCACGCGGCAAACCCGCCACACAAAAGGAAAATTCCACAACCCAAAGTGCAACTATGCAGTATCCAAAGAAGTACACTCGCCAAGTACGCAAAAACTATACAAGCTCACGCAAGTCTGGCCTCGATCACAACAATGGATCAAATTTCAAAGAAATAATCAGCAGATATTGAAAGAGAAATAATGGCTGCCTCCCACTCGGCTGCAACTCCACTCTCTTTTCTCCTTCTCAGCCACGACAACACCTAGGATCTTACCCGTATGTTGACTGCTGTCTTCTGCTGTCTCAGCCGAACGACGCACTTCGTCCGTCCGACTGTCGTATGCCGATTCACCCGTCTCCCACGGTAGAAAGGCGTCTCGATCCGCTCGCTGTCTGGAACAGACCGTCTCTTGATCCTCCGGGTTGACTCCTTCCTCCGCCGGCTCGCGTCTTCTTCACCGGATCCAACACCGATGATCCCACTTCTGACACCAATAATGTCGCGGTCGACTCCTTCGATCGCAACGAC
>OY744603.1:47794739-47942239 GCA_963556255.1 Allolobophora icterica | reverse complement strand
GTTGTATATGAATTTTAACGTAATGTTGACGGCTGGGAGTCGTGGTGTGCTCCTGTAATCCAGCTACTTGGAGGCCGGGGTTGGTGGACGGCTTGAGGTTGGGGATCCTGCCGGTCGAAGTTCTATGTCGATTGGGTGTCCGCACTAAGCTTGGCATCAATATGGTGGCCTTGGGGGAGCTCGGGTTGTCACCAGGTTGTCTAAGGAGGGATGAAGCGGCCGAGGGCGGAAACGCAGCAGGCAAAAGTCTCCGTGTCTGGCAGTGGTGGGATCGCGCCCGTGAATAGGCAGCGTTCGGTAGCCCAACCAAGACAGTCGGACCTGATTCTTTTCCAGTTTTTAATGTAGGTCCTGTAGGTCTTCAACGTCCTATTCTTTTTTTAAATTAAAGAGTCACCTTTAGGCCTATTTGTCTTCGTACATAAAACTAAGTCTTACATAGCCCTAAATAGCCCTACGTAATGTTGCTAAACGTAAATCGTAATCGTAAATTTCAAAGCGCCAATTGAAAGCTAAGCGCAGGTAACCGGGGTCTACCCGAATCGCCGAATCCCGAATCGCCGAAAGCCCTTAAACTGCAAAATCCGCCGATTCGCCGAAAGCAGTTTTCTACCATGCGTGCGATTTGCCGAAAAACACTGCCGACTCGAATCGCCGAATCCCGAATCGCCGAAAGCGCTTAAACTGCAAAATCCGCCGAATCGCCGAAAGCGGTTTTCTACCAAGCGTTCGATATGCCGAAAACTAGTTTGGACCCGAATCGCCGAATCCCGAATCGCCGAAAGTGACCAGCGTTCGATATCCCGAAAACTAGTGTGCAGAATCTGGGGGCAGGAAAATTAGCAAAGAAGACTAGTAAAGGTGTTGTAGAGTCCATGGACGAACCTAAGTTGTGAATGGATGCATAAATAAATTCAAGGGACGCTGAAAAAATACCGTGTGTAAATGACCCACTGCTTGCATTGCGTAAACTGACCATATAATTATATGCATGTATAGGTCAATAGATAGTAGGGCCTATATATATATACGGTAAAGGTTTACGGTGGTTCGGTGAAATTGTTGATACATGGTAAACATCATGGCCGTCGCAGTATTGCATGGAAATAGAGTGCTACGACCTACCTAGCATAAGTAAGTACGTAAGTAAGCTCACGTGTATGTATGTATGTATGTATGTATGTATGTATGTATGTTTGTATGTATGTATGTATATATATATGTATGTATGTATGTATGTACATGTACATACATACATATATACACGCACACTGAGTCACGCTCAAACATATAAAAACATACATACAAACATAAAAACATACACACATGCATACATACATATACACACGCTCAACATCTAAATACATACATACAATGTCATACATACATACATACATACATACATACATACATACATACATACATACATACATACATACATACATATATACATGCATACAAAAAATACATAAATACAAACATACATAGATATATGCATACACAAAAAAACAAACAAACAAACAAACATGCATACATACATACATACATAGATATATATATACATACATACATACATACAAAAATAGTTCACATTGTGTGTTATACATTTTTGGACAAAAAACGTGTTGAAATGTCGAAATTTGAGTTTGAGTCTAATAATATGGCTAGGTACTGTAAGCTCACTAACATAATATAGTCGAAGATAAAAATTGAAACAATATTTCCAAAGCTTAAGAATTCAGTGCCCAAGCTTAGACCTTTACCATATAATATTATATATATGCACACACACTGACTGTTCATATATACAATGACCTATAGGCTATACATCGTAAGACTTTCAGAAACAGTTCGCTTTATTTCCCGGGGATCCGGCACACAACCGCATTTTCTGGAATAAGTTTTTGTACAAAATAGTTTCGGCGATTCGGCGGTAATACCATTTCGGCGATACGGGATTCGGCGATTCGCTACGAACAGCATTTTCGGCGATACGGGTTTTCTTCACAAAATAGTTTCGGCGATTCGGCGGTAATACCATTTCGGCGATTCGGGATTCGGCGATTCGCTACGCGCCCAGGTAACCAGCTTATTCACGAGCGCTGCGTCGAGTCAGACAGGTTTTCCAGGGTAGTCAAATGAGGTCCAACTCCGGTTGTCAGGGAGTCCAAAGAGAGGGACAGAAGAGTTGCTAAGGCAGGTGTCGTTTAGTTCGAGAAGAATTGGAGAAGAATTGGATTAGATGAGTCAGGGTAGCCTGACTCATCTGATCCTCCGAGGTCAGACTTTAGCCTGACCAAAAAGTGATGGATATAGTCATGGGCGGCGATCCGGGGGGGGGGTCGAGAGGACAAGACACCCCCACCTTTAAGAGTGGGGGGGGGACACGCCATACATTGGACCCCCCAAATTTTGAGGAAACCCCCCAAAAAAGGTCATCAAATTCACGCGCGAAAAATTTTTTTGACCTCTTTTTTCACCAGATCAGTTCAAAACTCTTTTTTCACCAGATCAGTTCCAAAATGTCCCCCCACCTGTCAAACAAGATCGCCGCCACTGTATATAGTAGCTTAAGGCAGATGATGGTGGGTTAGTGGCAACAATGATGAAGGACTTGAAATGTATGGCATTTGGTTACAATCGTCGGTCGACTGGAATGGTCATTCAACGGGTGAACCGATGAAGGAAAGGCCAAGAAGCTATCGACATTTAAATGTTTTTAAAGTAATTTTAGGCTAACTGATTCGACACACAAAAAGAAAGTGCTTCTCATACCGTCTCTATTTTATTATTTTCTCCATTTCTATTTATCACAATCTATTTCACATAGCAACACATCAATTAATGGCTCTATACAATAATTATGCGCTAAGGACACTTACGTTGTTCTACACCGAAAATTACATATTCAAACGAATCTCTATCCCCACACCCGGCGTTACAGTCTGGCATTATGGCGTTGTTTTGGCGTTACAGGCTCTCACTATCTTTAATCTTTACTAACTCCAAAAACTTCTCTAATCGCTATACTCGACCAGATCGTTGGACTTTCTCAAATGACTATTCCGTTACTAGAACAACTATCGGCAAGCGACCATTTCTGTTTCTGGTCCTATAGACTTTGGAACTATCTTCTGACAAACGGTCGTTTTTCAGAGTTTGTTCTGGCCTTCTCGACTGAAAACTCTGTTTTGGATTCATGTTCTCCATAGGCTGTTTCCGTGTCTTTTCGGATTCCCGTCGTGGCTTTAGACTGGACTCAGCCTGGAATTGGGCCTGAGATATCTAGTTAGCAAATGGGGCAACGATGTTGCTTAGTACCAGCTATCGCTTATGACAGTGGCGCTATATATACGTGTTTTCAGACTAGAATAGATTTATGTACCAACAGTTGTTACGCTGCTGAAAAACTTTTTACAATTAGGCCTATCCGCTTAAGTTAAAATTGCATAATTGTATGTCTCTACTGCAATGCATTAACCTCTTTAAACGGACCTGCTTTACGTTTTTTGGGCGCCATCGGTTTATAACTTCTGTTTTAAACGCAAAGACAACATGTTACTAATTAACAATAATTAGTCAATTACCCTACTAAATATTACATGACAAGTTGCTTAATACTCAATATATTATGGCGTAGGCCTATTTTCATATGACGCAAACATGACGTAATCAAAATTTATTGTTACGTCATCTCAAACATGGTTAAATTTTGCATTTCTAAATAGGGTCTACAAGTTGCCGTTGCGCGTCAAGCAGCAGACAATTTATAAGGTTTTCGAATTTCTTTCGAATTTCATAGACGACAAATAACTTTTTCAAACTTTTTCATGTCAATTACTTTCGAAGTCTGCTAAGGACACGATGTGTGACAAAATAGTTCGTTATTCGCAACAAGTTTTATTGTCCATAATTCTTGAAATTCTTCGGGTCGAAAATTTCAGCGTTTGTGCTGTTGGAAGCAATTGATAGGAGGAGGAGACGTATCTCAACTTCAAGTCGAACAGGTTGATCATATATTTTAATTGAAATAACAAGTGACTTCAATCTTTGGGTTACTCCGTTTCGTTCATAGTTAGTATTTGCATGAAGCTTAGTTGTAAATCTTGAGAAGTCTAATACACGTTAAGTTAGGTTATATCGGGTAAGGCAAGTTGAGAGACAACATGTAAAGGTGAGGATATGAAATTCTAAACAGAATAAGTCAAGGTAAGGTGCAGAACGGCCAAGTAAGGTCTGTTCAGGTAGTTTTCAACCTTGAATGGCGTAAAAGAAATTCACTTAATGCAGGAATGAATGGAACTGTATGCCTGACCATAAGTGTAGCCTAACCTTCAATCTTTGGATGCCGCAGAATCACTTGGTCTTTTCTTGCACGCCTATTTCAATACAAGCGGCACTGTCTTTGCAGATTTTGAAGACTTCGAGAGCAGTCTTACATCATAAATGTCTACTATTCCAACATAGATAGGTCGTAAAACGTTCTCAAACTATTCTGCACGTTTTGAGATCTGTTAGATATTCACGTTTAGCGCCCTTGTGTGAATATTTAAAGGCGTTATGCAAATAGCCGAAAATACATACATACATATAATGCCATTCATACATACATACATATATACATACATACATACATACATACATAAATACACACCTACATACTCGTACATAGATACCTACATACACATACATAGAATCTTACACATGTATGTACACACCTGCATGCACACATACATGCATAATTGTATATATGTATGCATGTATCTAGACACTTTCTATAGCGCCTTTTAAGTATCTAACAAAAGCGATCCCTGCGCCAACCTAAACGATGCTAGGCCTACAGTCATTATTCTGCCGACGCCAGAGATTAAGACCTGACTGCGGCAGAAAAAGAGACTATTATGCCTCTGTAGTCTGCTCTTTACATTCTAGCCATGATTCAAACTTATCAAGAAAATAAGTCATTGTATTATATTGTATTGTATTCAAACATTTATGAAGCGCTTCCAGTGCGAGCGACGCCGAGAGAAAAAGCAAGTTTTAAGAAAGGTAAAAGAGAAAGAGACGTTACCTGGGAGAATAGAAGAACGAACAGACGGAGGAAGCTTGTACCAAAGAGCAGGGCCAATGGAGGCAAAAGACCTAGATTGAGCCAGAGAAGTCCTGACACGAGGAACCAGAAGGTTCAAACGGTCAGAGGAATGAAGAGGACGGAGAGAAGCAGCAGAGTGAGGGCGATGAATTAAGTCACATAAATATTTCGGAGCGAAACCAACTCTGGGGCCTTAGAGACAAGGATGAGGACCTTAAATTGGATGTGGGCAGAAAGCGGGAGCCAGTGGAGTTCTTCTGCCATAAAGGTGGTGATACGAGAGAATCGAGGAAGACGGGCAATTAATCTAGCAGCAGCATTGAGAACGGACTGAAGAGTAGCAAGACGGACCTTGGGAAGCCCAATGAGGAGGGAATCGCAGTAGTCAAGTCTCGAGCAGACAAATGCATGGACAATCGAAGTGAAAATTGGAGATGAGACAGAGCGACGGATAGCTCTAAGGCGCCTTAGATGAAGGTATACGAAGCGCGATTGAGTTTGGAAATATGTTCAGTAAAGGTAAGAGAATTGTCAGTGGTCACTCCTAGATCGCGAACGCTAGACAAGAAAGAGAAAAGGGGAAACCTTTGAGAGAGCAGAGCAAAGTCAAGTTTCTGAAATTGCTGAGGAGTGCCAAACCAGATAAATTGGGGCTTGGACGCGTTGAGGTAGAGGCGATTGGAAGACATCTAGGAATACAGATCATGAGAAAGAGCTTCGATACGCTCAGCAAGAAGAAGTTGAGAGGAAGGAGGCTCATGGACATATGCCTGGACATCATCAGCGAAGAGGTGACCTGAAGCCCCATGGATGGGGAGGAATGCCGGCCGTGTATAAAATAAAGAGGAGAGGGTCCAGAACAGAGCCATGCAGAACGCCCAGTTTAACAGGGACCCACAGAGTTCTAGATTCTCAAGGCGCTGTAGAAGAATGGTTTGGCCAACCATGTCGAAGGCTGAAGAGACAGCATATAGCGTCAGAAGAGCGAGTTGGAACCTATCAACAGATGAATAGATTTCAGAAAGCAAAGAAAGGAGGGCAGTTTCAGTGGAGTGGTGAGCCCTAAAACCAGACTGAAAAGGAAGAAGAAGACCAGATTGTTCCAGATAGGAAAGAAGCTGAAGAAAGAGAAGCGTTGAAGGATCTTGGATAGAAATGATAGACTAGACATTGGACGGTAGTTTTGGCAGAGGTTTGTGTCTAGATTAGGCTTTTTAAGTGAGGGAAAACACTAGCCCGCTTTTGCGAAGCGGGGATACAACCTGATAAATTGATAAAGGAAAAATGTAGCAATATCATGTAAAATGTCACTAACAACGAAGGGGAAAGAGGGTCTAGTTCACAAGAATTTAAATCAAGCGATGAGAGAACTGAACGAATGTCCGAGTCAGATATGGGTCGGAAATCGTCGTAGACAGAAGACGTCGAGGTAAACGTCGGTGAAGGAGCATCCGAGGTGGAGGCTCTGAGTTGATCTGTGTTTTCCGTGAGCATAGCCAAGAAGTCATTTGCGGAAAAGGTAGAAATATCTGAAGGACGAGAAGGCCGGCCCACAAGACGCGAGATGGAAGACCATACATGTAGACGTCTTGGATTGTTGAGATTGCGTGAGACCAACTACTCCCAGTAAGCAGCCTCCTTGCGATGGTAGAGGAGCTAGGCAATCCAGGCCAACCGGTCGCTAGGATCCTTGGTCCGGCGAGAGCGTCGCTCCAAGCGACGGGTGCGGCGACGCAGTTTATGACAGTCGGCGTCCAACCAGACAGCCAATGGGACAGGCGCAGGCATTAGAAAGACTAACAGCAGTGGCATCACCAATATAAGCAGATTAACTAGTTCGGGATATTACGCCCATACATTACTTCATCACCCTTCCAAAGTTTTATTGACATATATCTAATCATGCAAGGCGTTATTAAAAATGAATAAAACATCAATCAGCTTCTACACAAATTACACAAATCACGGATTTCCGGCAGTATTGGCACCCTCAGCAATGGCCCTATAGCTCTGGCACCGTCAGCACCGGCACCGTTAGCCCTAGCCACTCACTTAACCGCTGTATAAATTTACACTATATCAGCATATTAGTAAATCACACAGAACCGAGTTTTGTCATCGTCCGTCCCGCCACCCTTCCAGCTGTGTCAGCTCTGGCACCACCAAGTCTTTGCATCGTCAGTATTGGCACCCTCAGCACTGGCACCGTCAACCCTGGGACCTTCAGCACCGGCACCTTTAGCACTGCCCTGCCAGGTCTGACATCTTCAGCATTGATAATTTGATACGTTAGTTCTGACATCGTTTGTTCTGACACCGATAGATCTGGCGCTGTCGGTTCTACCACCGTCACTTCTCACACTGTCGGCTTTGACACCGCTACTCTGTCACCTGACATGGCGCGGTAGCTGTTGTCCTCGAGTTGGCTCCGGCAGAAATATTTCCACCGAGACATCTGAAGCCGTCAACCACTGGCAGAATGAAGAGCTTCACTCGAAGGATCACAATTCCACACAGGAGCGACTAAGAATTTCCAGTTGAACGACTCTCATGGAGAAAGATAAGTTTACTTTAATGATTTTTTGACGAATCCAATAGATGGGTTGTTGATGAATTTCTAGAACACATGGTCGATGCTAAATATTTGAATCTAGATGAAGTTTCTCTGCCAGCATGCCTAAATGGAGCTCGTATTCGACCCATTGTTCCACATGGGACTCATAAACAGCCCATGTATGTCCCTTTTATTGAGCACAGAAATGCTGGCTGTTTAGGACTATAGATTAGACGTGGGACGATTTATCCACCTACCTTCGATTCTACCATTCGGTAGCAAAACGAATGACCATTTTAAATCTGGATTCATGAAGTTATGTACCTTAAGACCCCACATCCGTCTTTGCTGTGTTGTTATATAAAAGGCAGTTTATATTTTTCATCGCAGAGTGAACTACTCGAAGGATCACAATTCCGGGAGTGATTACGACGATTAAGTTAGCCACCTGTCGGGGAGGCAGCTAGATTAGCTTGAGTTTTATGAAGGTCTACGACGAATCCGATAGGTTTTGTTAGATTGGGAAATTACTTTGTTAGGTTTTATTAGTTGCTGATGAAATCGTCAGGCCATTTGGAAGATGCTAAGAAGTGGAATGTAGATCAAAATATAGATTAGACGCAGGACGATTTAGTTAGCATTCATAACTTTTATCCTCCCTATGCAGTGTCTAAATGTACTGCTTTCTCATCTTGAATCATGCTGTTTTCTTACATAAGAACCAAAATGTATGCTGCACTATCATATAATGCTAAAAGAATTTTTTATTGGACTTCGTTTGTAGCGAACTACTTCTAGTATGCTACAGCCAAACCTCGGTATATAGAACCTCAAGGGACCATCGTCAATAGTTCGATATATCCGAGGTTCGAAATAGGCGAGATATGGCGTCAGGCTCGATACATGTAGCCTAATGTAGTGTAAAGCTCCAAAATATCCCAGCGCCATACAAGGCGCGTCAGAGACCAGCTTATTCACCGTGAACTGAAGCCGTCATAAACTTTTTACACAACTAGTAGAAGGAAATATATATATGTGTGTAATCTATAATGGTGCCATTAGGTAGCACGAGGTTTTTGTGTAGAATAAATTTTAACTGATTTGGTAATTTCACCAACTCAATCAAAAGACTGCAGCCTATTTGAAAATTACTCCACTTGATGCAGTTTGCATTTCTCCTCACACAATGACGCAGCATATTATGTAAAACGCGACGGCGCACGTAAATCCTACGCCACATCATGTTAAACTAACATGCAAATGCATTGATTTCCAATCGCCTAGAAGGCCCTAGATTAATGTAACTCGCTTCTTATTGGTATCAATGACAATAAGTCAAACATGCTGATGCAGTGAAGCATGCAGAGAGTTCAGAACTCTTTGGCTAGGTCTGCCATAACTAATACGTCCAAATTTGAACCTCTGTGCTTAAATCTTTGTATTGGCTTCCTGTTCAGGAAATAATTAGTTTAAAATTGGGCTCAAAGTTTTTCAAAAGTTGAACATTACTTAAAACCAAGGTGTGACCGTACGTACGGTACGTATACGTTATTTTTTCTATAACGTACGTACGGTACGCGTACGTTATTATGCCATACGTTACCGTACGGTCACATCAGTTCATGACGAAAATAAAATACATAACATTGTGCACAAGAAAAGTCAATAATAGTTGGTGATTGACGGTCGTGTAAACAATTGTAACCATTACATCAGTAATGTTCAATGATCTCTACTTTCAAACGTTTAAATTCCAAATTACTAATATTCTGTCTAATGTAAATATAAATAAATAAATAAGTAGGCCTATAATATGAAGATAATTAAGATTTTACGTCAGTGCCAGTGGCCATTTTTATTGGTAATAAAATTTCGGTACCGTTCGTAATTAACTAGGCCTGCGTACGAGGAGATTAATACCGTAGAGCTAAACTGATCATTTTTGAAGTACGCGTACGTTATGGCTATATAGTTATATTGAGGTTCTTTGTGAATGATCAGATAAACTTGTGGCATTTTTAACGTACGCGTACGGTATGCGTACGTTATTTTTCTCGATAGCGTACGTACGGTACGCGTACGTTATTCCGGCAGGTCACGTACGGTCGCACTATGCTTAAAACCAGTTGGGCAATGATGAATGTACCCATGGTAGACATTTTTCATATTCCTCATACGACTGAAATGACGTCATTCTTGACGTCATTTCACTGTTTTTATTTTTGCTATTAGCATCGAATTGTTAATATGAAATGACGATATTGCATCCAAGCATTCGAGAACAAGTGCGTCAGAAAGTTGCTAAGAATTCCCTGGACAAAAAGGATGACCAACGAACAAATATACAAGCTGGCGAGGACCAAAAGCGAACTGCTGAACCACGTCCGAACCCGCCAGCTAAAGTACTTTGGACACATTATGCGGCAGCCGAAGGGCAAAATCGAAGGCAGCCGATGACAGGCCTTGTAGAAGGGATTCGCAACCGTGGCAGACCAAGAATTTCCTGGATTGACAACATTATAAAATGGATTGGACTATCTGGAACCAGACTAATGGCTGCAATACGAGATAGGAAATGCTGGACAATGTTGACCCATTCATATAGCCTACTATCGCAAAGCGACGACGGCGACATGACATATTGCGATTTTTCTTACTTACGGGAGTGGCTTCCATCGATACACTGCTCATTAGACCCCATGCGCGTTTTTGCTAAGCTGTCTTCGTTAATAACTTGCCTCGCAAAACTACTGTGATTGCTAATTGGAGTTAGTTGGTTGCGCACGCTGTTACTAGGCTGTAAGGACCGTAATCAAGAAATAGTTTGCCTTACAAAATGACTTTCACTCTTCATCGGCATGAGCAAAGTTTTGTCTGGGCATCATGCCTTTGATTTTAAGTTTACCGGAAGGCAAGACGCCGGTTGCGATAATAGTAAGTTGAAAAAATTTCTTTATTGTTTGACGCTGCTCTAACTCTAGCTGAAACTATTACATGGTAGATGTAAATTTCATTACAAGGGCAATTGGTTTTAGAGCGAAAAGCCGGAAAGCAAAATTTATTAATTAGTGGATTATAGTAGGCCGTCAAAAAAGATGCTGAGATTGGTCAGAAATGTAATAGACCTAGGTAGCGAAAACGTAAATTGATTGGTTTTTACTTTCTATAGCTTAAGCGAATTAAATGAGTGAAAGATTTGGACCCGAATAATTTCATCAGGCGCGAAACTGTTCAGTATGGCATGGGCCTAACTAGGATAAGAATTTTTCTTACTTTTAAACAATGATCAATTTATGATCGAATGAATGAATGATCGATTGAACATTAGCATTCAGTTAAAGACGTCTCCAGACTGGCTCCAGAAAGCTACAGTTCGCACAATGAACTGTAGCTTTCTGGAGCCAGTCTGGAGACGTCTATAACTGCTAATGTTCAACCGATCATTCATTCATTCAAGGCTGATTGTGCGACGCACAATCAGCCTTCATTTCTTGGCGTTTGTTAGAGAAAGGTATTATGGGAGTACAAGGCTTTGTTTATGTGACTACAAGCCTTGCACCGCTTATTCTTATCCCTGAACTCCCATAATCCTTTATCGAACGCGAGGAATCATATTGCAGTTTGTACTCGACACGTCGATGTGATTGCGGCATTTCTAGGCGATCGCCCGATAAAGGCATTAGGGGTCATCTATAAAGGACGTCCGCAATGAGAGAGAAAGAGGGGTCACTAAGATACGGACAAATACGGGCAGGGGAGGGGGCTATGACCAGTGCAGACGTTCTTATCTAGATGTCTACATTTGATAGATTTTGTAAACACCTCCTTGTTTCAACCATCCTTGAGAGACGAAAAGGTCAGTGAGGGGATTGCCTAAAACCTTTTAAAAGACAGGTAGTTAAACATTTGCTTACTAGATGCAATAGTTATTACAGTTCTTTAAATAAGATGCGTTATTTAGTTAAGATATGGTCTTTACTTGTAACTAAGATGTGTTCTTTACTGAGGAATAATTCTATAGTTTAGATGTGTTCTTTAGTTAATATAGTTCTCTTGTTAAGAACTTGAGGTGAGTTCTGTAGTTAAGATAGTTATTTAGTTCAGATGTGTTCTTTAGTTAAGATGTGCTCTTTAGTTAAGATAATTCTTTAGTTAATATGTGTTCTTTAGTTAGCATGGTTCTTTAGCTAAGATATGTTCTTCAGCTAAGACGTGGTCTTTATTCAAGATTTTTCTTTAGTTAAGATATTTCCATAGTTTAGATGTATTTTTAGTTAATGGAGATCTTTAGTTAACATGTGTTCTTTAGTTAAGATAGTTCTTTAGTTTAGGCGTGTCCTTTAGTTAAGATAGTTCTTTAGTTGAATGTCTTCTTTAGTTACGATAGCTATTTAGTTTAGATCTGTTCTTAAGTTAAGATAGTTACTTAGTTAAGATGTGTTCTTTATTTAATATGTGTTCTTTAGTTAAGGTAGTTCTTTAGTTAAGATAGTTCTTTAGTTTAGATGTGTTCTTTACGTAATATGGATCTTCAGTTAAGATGTGTACTTTAATTTAGATGTGTTCTTTAGTTAATATGGATCATTAGTTGAGATGTGTTCTCTAGCTAAGATGTGGTCTTTACTTAGGATGTGTTCTTTAGTTAAGATAGTTCATAGTTTAGACGTGTTCTTTAGTTAAGGTAGTTTTTCTTAGTTGAGGTGTGTTCTTTAGTTAAGATAGTTCTTTAGTTTAGATGTATTCTTAAGTTAAGATAGTTCTTTAGTTGAGATGTGTTCCTTAGTTAAAAAAGTTCGTTAGTTAAGATGTGTTCTCTAGTTAAGATAATTCTTTAGTTTAGACGTGTTCTTTAGTTTCGATATGTTCTGTAGTTAAGATGTGTTCTGTTGTTAAGATAGTTCTTTAGTTTAGATGTGCTCTTTAGCTAGGATAGTTTTTTTATACCTTAGATGTGTTGTTTAGTTAAGACAGTTCTTTTCGTCAAGATGTGTTCTTTACCTAAGATATGTTCTTTAGTTAAGATAGTTCTTCAGCTTAGATGTGTTCTTTAGTTGAGTTGATTATTTAGTTGAGATGTATTCTTTAGTTAAGATAGTTCGTTATTAAAGACGTGTTCTTAAGTTGAGATAGTTCTTTAGTTGAGATGTGTTCTTTAGTTATTATGGTTCGTTTAATAAGATGTATTCTTTAGTTAAGATGGTTCTTCATTTAAGATGTGTTCTTTAGTTAAGATAGTTTTTCATAGTTTAGACGTGTTCTTTAGTTAACATATGTTCTTTGGTTAAGATAGTTCTTTAGTTTAGATATGTTCTTTAGTTGATGTAGGCCTTTAGTTTAGATGTGCTCTTTGGTTAAGATAGTTCTTAAGTTTAAATGTGTTCTTTCGTTAAGAGAGTTTTTCAGTTTATACGTGTTGTTTAATTAAGACAGTTCTTTCAGTAAAGCTGTGTTTTTTTTACTTAAGATATGATCTTTAGTTTAGATGTGTTTTCTAGTTAAGGTATTTCTGTAGTTTAGATGTGTTCTTTAGTTAAGATAGTTCTTCAGTTTAGATGTGTTCTTTACTTGCGATAGTTCTTTAGTTTAGATGTATGCTTTTGTTGATATAGTTCCTTAGTTTAGATGTACTCTTTAGTTTAGATATGTTCCTTAGGTAACAAGGGTTCTTCAGTTAAGATAGTTCTTTAGTTTAGATGTGTTCTTTAGTTAGGATGTGTTCTTTAGTTAAGATATGTTCTTTAGTGAAGATGGTTATTTGGTTAAGATGTGTTCTTAGTTAAAATGTGCTTTTTAGGTAAGATATGTTCTTTGATTTGGATCGTTCTTTTAGTTAAGATGTGTTTTTTTTAGCTAAGATGTGTTCTTTAGTAATGATATTTCTTTATTTTAGATATGTTCCTAGTTTAGATATATGTTTAGTTAAGTTAGTTCTTTAATTAAGATAGTTCTTTAATTAAGGTGTGTTCTTTAGTTAAGATAGTTCTTTAGTCTCGATGAGTTCTTTCGTTAAGATGTGCTCTATAGTTAAGATAGTTCTATAGTTTATATGTGTTCTTTAGTTAAGGTGGGTTCTATAGTTAAGAGAGTTCTATAGTTTATGTGTTCTTTAGTTAAGATGTGTTCTATAGTTAAGATAATTCTATAGTTTATATGTGTTTTTTTATAGTTAAGCTGTGTTCTTTAGTAAAGATAGTTCTTTAGTTAAGATGTAAGAGCCTTTGATATAATCTTCGACATTCCAATCGAAACAATCGTCTCCAACGCCAATGGCGCTCTCAAAGACGCTGCTCATGCATGCCGAGGACATAACGTCAACGGAGGTCACCGCCGGTCCACTGTCTCACTGATGGAAAACGGAAGAAAGCAAAGGGCAAAAGGGCAAAGACCTATAGCAGAGCATATATAACGAATTTTCTAAACTAAAACCCACAGGGAAAGACAATATTATAACCACTAAAACTGTCATCCTATAGCCTACACACTGAGCACAATATACTGAAAACCCTCTGCAGGCAGGATGGTCATTCTAGATTAGGCCTAATATATCCTAGGTTTCTCGCCCTCTTGACATGAGGTTCAATAATGATAACAATAGTATAGCCATGTATCAGTGTTCTAATAGCTGTGAAGCCGGTCGAGAAATTTGACATGACAATACCCATAGTGAAAAAACGAAGTCCTGCAAACGATAAATTTTGTGAAAACTTATGTCGACATGCAGTTGAATGGTACTTTAGAGAGGACTTTGATCGAATAAATAACTACTGGAGAACTAGTAAAACGATTACTGAATTCGAAGCCATGCTGCTTTTGTTCCAGATTTTCGATGATTTTGCAATTCAGCAGCTAACTGCTGCGTAAAAATTTATGACTTGCTGCGGATGAAACTTGTCCTTACAATGGTTTGTTATTCAACATAAGCTTCGGAGCTGCGCGTGGTTATTTAAACTTCTGTGATTTTCTAAATCAATATTTGGAAACGTAGTGCTTAGAAGTCACCTCTGGGCTGTCACTTTGATTGCTTTAAGACATTGTGAGATCAAAATTTGGCATATTTCTTCCAATAACATCAACAACTTCAAGCAAAGACTCCGGTTTTGATAGGGCCTACCTTTTCACCCAGTGGGTCACATTTGTATTTTGAGTTGTTTTCCAATTTTGTTGTGAGTCGGTTAATTTCGTCTGTCAGTTAGTCAGCCAGTGAGTCGGTCGGTCGGTCGGTCGGTCGATCGTTCTGTCTGTCTGTCTGTCTGTCTGTCTGTCTGTCTGTCTGTCTATAACTTAGTTTGCTCTTATGACACGCGTATTTAAAGCGTCCTTTAACGCACCCTCACTCGAAGCCACACTGCCTAAAGGTTTCCAAGAGCCTCATTCGCAGCTGGGCGATTAACCGTCTTACAGTATCTACAGGTGGCCATTAAGTCTCAGACTGGCGCACACCTGCAGGTCCTCTAAACGAAGGCACGTGTTTTCCTGATCGAGACCAAAGCAGGCACATGCCACGGGCTTCTATGCAGCATGGGTATCAGCAGGCCTATAGTATAAGTCGTCGTGCGCATGCAAATAAAGTTCGGCAATGTATTTAGACCATTTATACAAGACTTTGTCTCAGATAAAAGCCGGTGTGGTAGAATGTCGGCTTAATTTTTGTGTTGAGTGAGGAGGATATGAAAGGTCAGTTGTCACAGGGCAGCGATGTTTACCCGGCGTCTTAGCGCCATAAAACACAGACTGCAGAAGTGCACTCCGTCAAGTGAGTGCCAGATGCACGTGCAGCTGTTCAGCTTGTTCTTTCCGATGCACGCTGTCGTTAAATTTGTATCAATACAAGAATTTGACTTGGTTTACACTTTAAAGTGTGGTGTTGGTGCGCTATCGATTGATGCCTTGTGTATTATACACTCGTGCTACAGACGTTTCTAATAAATAATAATAATAATAATAATAATAATAACAACAACAACAACAACAACAACAACAACAACAAGACTGGTCTTGCAGTCATTTCCGATCTGGGACACAATCTAACTCGGATTTCCGGAGACCCGAGAGAAACACGTCATCTGTTCCAACGCCTTTCGATAATCATCCAGCGTTTCAATGCCATTGCTAACCACAGTACCTTTGCCTCTGCCAGAATTGGGTGAAACGTAGCTGTTCCAGATGCTATATTAACTGTCTCCGCACACTTTTTACCTCCTGAGGGATTATACTTACCTCGAGAGGAAAAATAATAATAATAATGTATACCACATTGTCATGAAGCTGAACTCAAGACTTTCCGGTCCAGAAGGCATCGGTTGTATTCTTAATCACTACCCTTTGTTCTCCCATCTTATTTGATCCAATCTTTCATTTTCTTAATTTATTGCTCGCAACGAAACCACAATAAGACTCAGTGCATATAGAATACAAAGAGCAGATCCAGAAAGGACCAAGTCCAGCTTGAGTAGGTCGCCTATGTATATATAGCATCAAATCGAAATTTGAAATGACGAATGATTAACATAGGCCTAATTATTAGTCCAACTGGAAGTTAGCACAAACAGAACCGGAATGAATAGAACCAAAGCTACGCCAAGAAAACTCCTAAAAGTCCTAATATTTATTTGTTCGTTTAAAATGGTTTTTAACCGGGCAGCTCACGGGATGAATTGATCTAGCATTCTGTAGTATAGTCCAATACATTTAGGCTTATAATTGAAAGTATACGACTCCTAAATTATGGGCCTAATCATCCAGCGACTCAATAATTTCCTTTCGAACTGGCATGATGTGTAGGGCCTATATACGGTAATCTTGTTATAGCTTAGGAGAGGAATTGTACTCAAACGACGTAGACCTATACATCGGTCGGTCGGTCATGCTACACAACAGCATGGTGAATTATAATTCACTAAAACAATTTGTCTAAAGACATGCATATGCGTTAAGAAAGACATTCACATAATCTGCGATGAGAATAAAATGAACTAAATAAAGCAAGTTTAGGGAGATCATTTATATGAAGCAGAAATAGCAACGGGCCTAAACCAGATCCTTGTGGAACCCCAAACCAACTATAGGTTTTACTTGTGACAAAAAACAATTGCACAAAACCTGGTTTGTCTATATATGATCAAAATAACTGTAAAACCGGGTGGAGTGCAAGGATTATCTCGAATAACATAATTTCAAGGTGTTTCAATAGGCCTATAGGGTGTGCATGGTCGTCAACAGTTTCGAAGTCTTTTGGTGCATCAAATAAATTTCCGATTAAAAATCCATTAGGGCCTATACTATCAATAGTCTACTGCAAGTTTTTAAGATTGTGTTTATGCTTGGAATAGTTTTGAATTCAACGCAGCAAGGAGGCCGCATACAGTATTGGGCTATGAGCCTATGAATACAGCTATATAGGCCCTATACTCCGGCAGAGAAATCAGCTTGGGCAAAATGCTAAAAAACAATAAATTTCTAGTACTCTCTTGCTATAAATTTCTAGGCTACAGACTAGAGTGAAGGAAAATTCAGTAATATTGTTTTCATAAGCCTTCTCACAAATTTTCATGCTGTCTATTAAACCACCTCCAATTTTTTCTGCCCTTTTTCTCTTTTGATCGGTTGATCAAAGACACATGCTTAGCCTCGGCCCCTGTATAAACTTAGTAGTAATGTTCCCTTTGAAAATTGCGTCTTCAGTTAACTAAATTAGTCTTATTCGAGAAAGCATTTTATCCCTAATAAAAAAATTTATCCGTCATATGAAAGGGCGCTTAAAAAGTTGTAAAATAGTAGATACGGTCAGCAGTTATTGAAAGCAATTGTATAAAGCCGAACAGTTATTGAAAGTAATTGTATGAAGCTGTAGACTTTGAATGACCATTGCAGCTGCATGAAATTTCGCAGCGCTGAAAAGGTTTCTACAAGTTCTTTAGAAGAGCCGCTTGAACTGGAGGTTGGATTTTATAAAACTGTTCAATCGCATGATTGATGCCTGGCACGGCCTAGCAAACGAAAAGGCGGAGTTCAGATTCGCAGAGCCACGCCCAAAAGTGTAATTGACAGCTATCCAATGACTATAGGAATGCTGCTCCCCGGCTGGTTAAATAGCCGACAAAGGTGTACTTCTGAACACCTTGTTGCGTTTGTATAGACCGCTATTATATGTCTGTTAGAGACTTTTGCCGGATTATTTTTCTCGAAGAGGACTAATTTCCTTAGCCAGCAATGGCTTTGATGATGAAATTCAGCAGGAGAATAACTGCTCTGTCTGGCCACTGAAATTTGTCGGTAATTTAAACCGTTTAATCTCCTTTTGCTATCGGAAGAATGAGCGGGTCCATCAGTCTTAGAAAGGTTAGTGCGTGCAGAATTTCGTCCAATTAATACTCGAAAGTTATAACTTCTATCGTATAGACCACATTATCTACCTATTCTTACCTATTAGATAATCGTTTACCAGTCTTCATGCGACTACAGTGACAAGGCTTGACAAGTTGACAGGTTATGTATACGGTCATATCCATTGCTAACCGATGTTGACGACGACGACAATGACAATGACAATGACGTCGATGACAATGATGATGATGATGATGATGATGATGATGATGATGATGATGATGATGATGATGATGATGATGATGATGATGATGATGATGATGATGATGATGATGATGATGATGATGATGATGATGATGATGATGATGATGATGATGATGATGATGATGATGATGATGATGATGATGATGAT
Organism: Allolobophora icterica; assembly: GCA_963556255.1. Lineage (NCBI taxonomy): Eukaryota > Metazoa > Annelida > Clitellata > Crassiclitellata > Lumbricidae > Allolobophora > Allolobophora icterica. The sequence continues at coordinate 47,923,858 of OY744603.1, read as the reverse complement.
GATGATGATGATGATGATGATGATGATGATGATGATGATGATGATGATGATGATGATGATGATGATGATGATTGTGGTAAGATGTGTTACTGTTAGCTTTCTGGAGATCTTCTTTAGTGGTCACTTGACCATGCAGAACCTATTATACGCAATGAACATGCAGTTTCCATGCAGTTGTTTTGTCCAACATATATACGAGAGAACAACTGTCCCAATCGCATGAAGACGTTGCTTGACGGCGACAAAAGCGTCAATAGCTGAGAACGCATATAGTAAATTAAAATGTGTTGGTGATAATTGTGATATTGATGTCTCTTCTGACTGATATAAGGTAAAGAAGCCACTGATAGAGCGAAAGAGAAGAGAACGAATCAACAAATGTCTCGACCAACTGAAACGTCTCGTCTTAGAAGCCAAGCACACAGACGTAAGTTCCACAGAAGCATATGTAGACCATGCAGTGTCTAATCCACTGCTCCTTCATTTACCACATCGCCCTCGTAGTTATCATCACTGCTATACAATCATCACTTTTCCTTTACATACGAATTCAAGCTTCAGACTTTAGTAGCAGGTGCAATAACAGCATGCAAGTGCAAGACAACGTTTTGTATCATTACGGCCTATAGGGTACTTAAAATTAGCAATATTCTAAGAGCCTTAATACACCCATATAATTATGTCCTTACATGTCCATATATGTGTAGGCTACGTATACATATATAAATATATACAACATATATACATACATGTATATTTATGTATGTATATACATACGAATTCATACATACATACGTACACATGCATACATATATACATACATATATGGTATTTTCAAACTGTTGCAGTGATACGTAATGTACAATTGTATTTTGATTTAGGAGCCAAAGTATTCCAAGATGGGAAAAGCAGATATCCTCGAGATGACTGTGACTCACCTCAGAGTCTTGAACCATCGTTCTCGCCGCCTGAGTTCACCTACTCCTCCTCCACCTCCTCCTCCTCCTCCTCCTCCTCCTTCTCCTCCTCCTCCTCCTCCTCGTCATCAGCCTCTTTGTGATCACCGGAACAGCGTTTCCTTTTTACTCCTGAGCAAAACTGAGGCCGAATCCATAATAGATTACGAAGACGGGTTCACTTCTTGTCTCACTGAAGTGCAAAGATATCTGTCGTCTAACCCTAGGCAGCTGCGATCGCGAAGTGAGTCGGATCTGCTGAAGCACCTCCGCCGAAGGTTAGTGGAACATGTTCAGAACACATGGAATTGTGCGCAAGAATTAGGACATCGAAAAACTCAGATCTGCGAACATTTATCCTGCGGGAAATCAACTCACTGTCTCGATCAACGAAATTCTTCAGAATCTGAAAGTTTGTTTGATATGCAGAAATGGACATCAATTGAAAGCGATCTGAGCTCGCCTTTCCACTCTTCGATGGCCTCGACTTCGTCATCAGAAACATCTTTTGCTTCTTCTAAGGATACAGTCAATGAGCATTTTACACATTGCATCGAATCAGCGAGATTTATTCCGATCAACACTTCGTCGCCTTTTACTGCTGCAGATGTTGAGGTCCGTAAGAATGAAGAGGAAATGGGAACGACATCGGGAGTCCGAGTGACGAATAATTTTGAAATGACGCCTAACTCCAAAATTGTGTCAGGAGTCACGGTTCCTCCCGACGCTGAGTCAAGTCGTTTAACCGAGGAACGGAACCCTCATGCAGGGTCCTTTCCAATCAAGAATTCTGGTTCTGTTGATATCGATGAATGCTCGTTTAATTCCAGTGGAAGACATCCGGGAAGACCTTCGCCTACCCAGAAAGCGTCCAACGAAACTCACCGACAACTGGTTTGGCGTCCTTGGTAACAGACAGATGACGAGTTAATTAGGACTACTTGTTAGAGTTTCATTGTATCCTGTTGAAGTCATTGTCCTGTGTAAATTGGTTATCTGGAAACGCGATCTCTGTTTATAATATTCCACCGGAAAGGTCTTTTCTTATCCTATATAAGTCTCGGCAGATACTGTAGCGTTTCTACTATAAAAACGTCACCTTCAAAGTTTGTCTTTTAAGTTTTAAGGAATTGGGGTTTTCATTAAGACAAACTGAACTTAGCATTATCCTATTGATTAGGATAAAGAAGCGAGTTACAATGGCCAAGACGGCTATAGATGCGAGGGCATTGGCCAGACAAATTGCCTAATACTTCAAAATAATATCACGAATGTAGTAGTCGGCTGGCCTGCATGTATATTGGATTAATATGCTCAATGAAGAATAGGCCTAAGTTATAATCGAAAACAACGCCAAAAGTCTACGAACCATACAGATGCATTGTATAACAGAATTGTCCAGGTGTGCAGAATTCAGCGATTAAGATTTGTTCAATTACTGTATAGTATATACCAAAAGTTATAGGAACTCACTTTTGGGTGGGTTTAAGAGCAGTTCAGTTTAAATATGCATGGGACAATATAGCACATGATATTTTAAGATTTCCAGAATCGGGATTTCTACGCATTGGAGGCTATACATGAGAGCCTGAGGGTCAGTAACCATTGCCTAATGGTGCAGGTGCATGGCGCCCCCAAATAAAAATGTTGGGTGTACATGTAGGCAGCCTGAGGCAGACGTGGTTAGGTAAGATAATAAAAGAGGTTAAGGAAACTTTCTGTTTCTGTCCTTATCGACAAAACAAAAGATGTTAGTCACAAGAAACAACAATTTTTAATAGACTTTTTGCTTCAAAAGTTACTTCATACCTCCTAGAGTTTACACCTGAAAACGAATAAGATGAGAACTTGAAAAGTCATTGGAAAGCTTATTGGTTTATATATAGATGCTTGTAGTTATGTGAATTAGATATCAGCTTATGATAATAAAAATGCAACTGTCATGAGTGATGTCAACAAGGGTGTCCAGCAGTTAGTTTTAGATAGTCAGCTTCTTCAGCCATTTATGTTCATTGTTATGCATAATAGTTTGAATTTGCTTTTGAGTGACGCATGTAAATTTGTTTCGTGAAGCTCTAGGGATTTATGTATTACTTTTATATGGTTATGCATTTTACTTCAAGTTCTTTCATGCATATGAAATGAGTTGAAGCACAAGGTGAATTATCGCAGAGTGTGAGATCCGATGTGACAACACCAACGGCTTAGTGACACTACATACTCTTACTATATCTAGCGCCGGTGAATAAGCTGGTCTGCCTGACGTGGCTTTTGTGTGGCGCTGAGAAATTTCGGAGATTTACATTACTATATAGTATAGTTTGCTTGCCATAATATTCCAGGTCATGGTATAGGTGCATTGACAGGGTGTATAACTGTATATATGGATGCTGCATGCTTATAACCGATTATTTACTGTATCATATATCAGAGACTTCAGAGTCATACTGTTGTGATTGGTATGTAATTATTAAGGCTTCAAATACGTCATTTTTACATTTTGGAGAGGCTAGCCTTTGCAGTTTTGTATCACTACAGGGGCCTAACATTTATAAATGTTCAGAGAGAATACAATAACGCTGAAGACCTCTGCAGCCATGTAATTCCCCAAATTAACCAATAGCCTATATATATAACAGCGTATACACATTGAAGATACAACGTCAGACATTGCTTAACGCCTCTATATAACTTGCTCTTCATGAAATACACCGAGTATATAGTACTAACCTAAAAAATAATTGTTACATCGACATTCTGTAGGCCTATATAAAGAGTCCCTGCTCTAAAATTAATTCAAACATATTCGAAAAGCACTGTGTCTAACGCTCGTTGCTGTCAAGTATACAAGCTGTCTGTTTGTGCAGTCAGTTAATTTGGATACTCTGTGCACAATTTTGATTGTATGCATGCAATCGTGAACTTGCACTTATAATAGTTAAGTATATGCACTGATTTTGTTTACAGGCTGTTGTACATGTCTTAAATAAATAGAATGTGTTTTCAACTGATATGTTTAACTTGAGGAAGTTGAGGCAAATAAATCATGTATCTCCGATTCAAATCTTCTATCACTTTGTGGCTCCGTGCGAAACATTTTAATAATTTTTATATCATTCTCAAAATCTGAAACTGGCCCACCCACTCCTTCTGGTCTCTCGTAACATTCTCTATACAAATTATAGGTGGCAGACAGTCCATATATCTGGACATATCTGGCAGCGAATTGTTGTCTGTGTAATCACGCAAAGAAGCTTTCATAGATATATCTAGATATATCGGACTGCATATATCATTGCAGCATCTATGCAAAGCTATAGTGAACTCAGCAAAGCAAACCAAACACCTGAACATATCTGTAGTAGTTTCCCATTAGCCGCTTAAAATTTGACTTGAGCTCTCGTGAAATTCAGATCTACCAGCTTATTTACCACCCACGTATTAACTGCCTTCATTGTGGTAAAATGGGCATACGTCCTACTTTCACCTCTGTGTCAACGGTTCGAATCCCTGCAGTGGTTCATGTGAAATTGCTAAGTCAAGTAATTATAATCATTTACTCCATCCTATCAGCATGCCCTTTCCTACCCCACCCTTCCCGACCGTATACCCAATTTTTTTACCTTATCTTACATGCACTTTGAAGATAAAGAAATTAGGAGATCGCATGAAAGTCTACTGCATACAGTTTGTTGGTCTGTCAATCCAGAAGTCTGGAGTTCAGGTCTCTAGGCTGATTTCGAGTCTTTCGAGATGCTTCAATGAATATACACACATTCTATATAGGACTACACTATCATGTGGAAGATCTGCAGACGGCGAAGGAGAAGACTGGCTGTATACCCGTCTTCAAATAACGAGGCTTCTGAGTAGATAACCTTGAAGAGGCGCTATATAAATTCTCCATATGAATGAGGCTAAGATGATAAAGTCGTCATTACTTCAAAGGCCATAATTTTATACCCATCGCTGCCGCTGCAGGGGCTTGGCTTAAAGAACTTATCTTCTTGCTTCAATAACTGTGTCACTAATATACTAAGCGAAGAATTGTTATCACAATTGTCTAACTGTAGAGTCGAATCCTCTGAATTTCTAATATAGCCTAATGACTTCTATAGCGCCATTATCATAATGCACAAGGCACAGTGTGAGAATTGTAGAAAAAAAAGACTGGAGGTCAGACATTGATGAGTTTGATCCATGTAGAGTTGAATATTTTATCCATGTTTTGCAAACTGAGAAAATAAAAAAATGCAATAGAAAGATTAAACTCCTTAATTCACCAAATTTATTAGTAAACAATTCACATGATCACAAATCTCACAATAAACCAAAGCTTTACTTTGTTAGTAACCCAAAATGCTAAAATATATGCACAATATAATCACACTACCACAACTTGGGGGGGGGGTGAAAACGACCTACTGGGGTGTGCAATGAAATCTCAACTGAAGGGTCCTAAGAAAGACTATAGGAGTTGAACCCCCAACTCCCCGACAATTCTCACCCTTGGGGGGGGGAATCGGTCGATGGTCGCTTCGAGTGAAATCCTAGTCGAGAGTCGTAATAATGTTTAATGGTTTATGTCTAAAATGGAAAGAATGATATTATAAAATCAACGAAACCACCTGTTTACCTCCCAGGAATTGGTTTGAGTTCTCAGGCACCGAGTGACTCCAGCAGTGCTTTAGTTACTACGGGACGTCGCTTCAATTTAATAGAAGCCTTCCGACAGACAGCAACACGAGACAGAACACACGACAATCGACTGCAGAACTACTTTCGTCTGAGTGCTCTGGCGACATCCGATTAAATCAACGGTCCGGACGAGACTTTATGACACCCTCTGTTCATTCATTTCATCTGTATGATGCAACAATCATCTACGGAAGCTCACAAGGAACGTACTAGAAAAGGGAATATATGTTAGTGTTGGCCACCGTTCACCTAGAGAAATTGGTTCCATGGAGTTTTGCAAAGAAAATAGAGAGGAAGTGAGACAAAGACAAAGTAAAATAGATGGAAAGAATAAATAAGAGAAGACAGGAAAGGGGTTAAAGGTCGCGCACAGGTCGATCACGAGACAAGCAAATGAATTGTGGACAATTTGATAGAATTGAAAAGCTTTAGTAGAGCTACACACGTTCTGACACATTTCGAAGTATACTATCGTTGTCCGTCAATTAGCGCTTACAATAGCTCCAGCCATGCACAAAAGAGTGCACGATACAATTAATCTTTCATTTCGAGAAACTTAACAAAAACAGAACTTAATATATCTTAATTGACAAAAACATATTCCACAACGGAAATGATACATAGTCATGCATGCAACTGACAAGGTTTGTGGGCTTCCGTAGCTTAGATGTTGCTTAGCGTTCTCTTGAGAAAGCGACCTCTAGCGAGAACTACTGAATGTACGTCGGCTTTACTTCAAAGCAGTTTGTGAAAACGTGCGACTAACTGTCCATCGATCGATAACAAAACACCCTTAATTCACCTTTAATGACCTCTGACCTCAACCCGGCAGCTCTACCCATACTACGAATCTATTCGACCTACTACCACCCGCTGACCAAGACCAGTAATATATGACGCGTGTAATTGAGCATCTGTGCAGACTGTGCTCAACAACGACCAACGCTCAGGCCATCGAGGCGCCAGGCAGTGTCGGCCTTAGCACAGGGCCCGCAACTTAGGCGGGTCCGAAAATGTAACAGAAAATTAATATGAACAAGGCACCCTAACAATAATATTATGGTTAAAATCTTCTCTTTTGTCAATAAAATAAAAGTCAAATGGTACAAACAGTTTAGCTTGTTTCAAAGCAAGGAAAATTCCATTCTGTGAAGAAGTGACATTATGTATTATTCATATTGTTACTTGTGCCCTTGTATATAGTTATATTTTACTTATTATACTTGTTACAAATCATACAGCATACGCTGCACAGGACCCGAAATATCCTAAGGCTGGCACTGCGCCAGATTTTTCTTACTTACTTAACAAGTCCTCTTGAACCACATTAAAAAGCTGGAATTATATTAACTAGACTTAAATAGCACATTTGATAGCTACTGGTCTGTTTTGGTTGTAAACAGAAGAATCATCTCAACATGTTCATCGCAAGTCCATTTTGTCTAGGTGTCAGGATTCTGCCCCATGAACCAAAGAGTCGCCTACACCAGGTATCCGGAGCAAACTTAATTTTAAAGTAACGCAACGCAACTATAATTTTTCTTTAGTTACCGTTACCTCGTAAAAGTAATCAGTTACTGTAACTAATTACTTTTTTTAAAGTAACTAGTTACTGCATTAGTTACTAAAAATAGTAATTAGTTACACTATCTCGAGACAACATCACTGGAAGCCAGTGTCTTCTGCTCGTGGTTGTGACCTTGGTGTCTACAGAAAGCACGTGATCCATTAGAGCAGAGTAAGTAAGTAATAAGTTCGACAGCACTTCTTTGAGCTGTTCTTTATTGTCTTTAAGTAAGTAATAAGTTCGACAGCATTTCTTTGAGCTGTTCTTTATTGTCTTTTGTAATTGTAATTGTAATTGTAATTGTAAATACGACAATTCATACAGCATCGTTGGTAGCAAGCTACTTCTAGGATGGTTCACACAAACACACGCACCTGTCTATAGTCAGCGCAAATGCTAATAATCGAATGTGCAACTAGCAAGTATAGTTTTAAATGTTTTTTAAAAAACATGAATGCTTTTAGCTTCCTGAATATGAGCAAGAGGACTGTTCTATGCACCCGATATGGTCGATCTTTTTTAGTCTAATGACCAGACGAGCAGCAGCGTTGACGACCGCCTTCAGCCGAATGATACTGCGTTGTGGCAAGCCAGCAAAGGCGACATTGCAGTAGTCGATTCGGCTCAGGATTAAACTTTGTACGAGATGGCGAGTCACATCCTGTGTGAGAGGCCGAGAAACAGACCTCAGCTGTCTCAGGATTCCGAAGCTGGTCCTCACGAGCCATGTGATGCGTGACGTCATTGGTAGGTCTCTGTCGAGGTAAAGGCCGAGATTGCGAACCTCGTTCCTTGGCTCGATAGCATCCGCAACAATGACGAAAGGGCTTCGATCTAATTTTGACCCTGCGTGAGGACGAGCACCAGATGAATCCTGACTTTGATGAATTGAGCTGCAATCGATTGTATTTCATTCAGTCAGCGATGTCACTGATGCAGCTCATTGCGGTGGACCGCAGATGCTGTACGTCTGTGGAATCAGGGCGGCAGAATCCATAGATCTGTGACAGACTGTGAGTGGTCATCCGCGTAGAGATGACCGTGCAGACCGTGCTTGGATATGAATTGCGCCAGCATGTCGAGTTCGTTGACTTTCAAACTGAGCAGAACAGACATTGTTGCCACCTGTTTTCGGAATGAGATGGACTTTATAGTGTTTCTGGATGTTCAGCGCCACAGTCCACAGTGAATTTTCGAAGACAGTCACTTTATCGTATGTATGAAACTGAAGAATACTGGTTACATGCGAAGACATACGGATTGTCTTGTGACACGCCGGCCTCAAGTCTACTTTTGTTCAAGAGCACCATAGTTTTTAAAAGGGGAACAGCGGCTACGTTCGTCCAAGTTTACCGGGTATTTCTACTCGGAAAAACAGTTGCCGATCCATTGTTGAAAGAGAGCTTTCAATATCCACATTAGCACTACTCCGTTGTGCCTTGGTGAAGTCCAACATTTTCATTTTGGATACCTCACCTTGTCGGCGCCTATTGAAAACAATCAAATAGGCTAAGGCCAACTCGGCCACTAGTCTCCAGATGCTGTTCAAGTCGTCGCCTTAAATGTTATCAATTTCTTGGCATTGCCTTCAATTCCTGTTTCCAGAAAGTTTATCAGTTTCTTTGCATCATCTGTCAGTGCATTCACTCTTGCTCTCATGAAGTTCTGTCTGTGCTTTATGTGAAACTTCTTCGCACCACTCTAGATCGCACAGATCTAGAAACTGGTCTGCGTCTTTAGTAAGTTCTTTGTGAGAAGTCTCAATGCCCTGGCCTTTGAGTATCTGACAGCATTTCCCAATAGTGTGACTCAATTTTAGGGATACAGAGCAATGCTTGAATGTCATAATTTCATGGTCAAATTATGCCACTGCTCGAACAGCACTAATTACCGTTTTAAACCTTTTGGCTTTAGACAGCCTGCCAGAGTGGCATTCTTTAAGCCGTAAAGCTCTGCAGCTCAAGGACTAATTTACCAATCTCTCGCAACCTCGCTCTCACCAGCTCTTTCTTTTCATGACCGTGGCGCAACGACAGCCTCGAACCGAGGTTGTCAAGAAGAAGCGGGTCACCCTTAATGGTGTTTTTAACAGGACCCTCGAGCATTGCCAATATGATGGTCAAGATTTCCGGTCTGGCACCGTCCGCAGCCGGAAGTAGCATAATCGCTCTACTTGTTATCATTGGCCGTACCTTGCAGCGATGACGATACAATTCTGCTTTACTGTAGCATCCAAGGCAGTTATCACATCGCCTGTAGCCATTCTAGCTTTTCTGAATCGATTTCGGTCTATAAGCGACAATCAAATCACCTGTTCCTTCTTTAACTACAGAACAGTTGTGGATGTGATTACCTTTGTTGCACAACACAGTTATTAATACCAACTTTCTCTTCCTCTCATTGTGTAGACTTATCTGGACAACCTCAGACTGTCTTGTGAGCAGAATACCAATGTTTAGTAATTTGACTAGAATTGCTCGTTAAATAAGTAATATTGTTTTTGTCATAAATTCTTTTGCATTTTGTGTTTGTAGTCTATTTTTTATCTGTATGGCTGTACCAGTCCTAGGTTCTGCTGGAATTCCGCCGAAGAATTCATCAGAACGAATTTCGATGTCCCTGCCTTTCTCTTCCGATGAATCGTCAATATTATCAATGGCTTCATTGGACAATTCATCTGTGTCTTTTTCCGACGGCACATACTCTACTTCTTTATCTTCATCTGATTATTCACTTTCTTTCAGAAGACGAAACAAACAGGAAAACATCCCTGGACGTGGTCTTTGTTTTTCTGCGTATATTGTAGCTTTTAATCTCCTCCATGTCCTCCTCTCCCGGCGTCGACTCATAGTTGACTAAAATTCTTGTAGAAGCTGCTGACAAATGTTCAAATGTATTTAGTGTTTTGATATATTTATATAATATATTAAAGAGAACAAATAATTGAAGCTTTTGAATGGCTTGAATGGATGGATGGATGGCTAAGGGATTACGACTACTTCCATTCTCTCTTTCTCTCTCTCTCTCTCTCTCTTTGATTCTTGGAGGGACAGAAAGAGGGAGAGAAGGAGAGAGACAGACAGAGACAAAGAGGCAGAAAGAGAGAGAGAGAGGAAGAGAGAGCGGGAGGGAGAGACAGACAGAGAAAGGCAGAGATAGCGGAAGGGAGAGAGAGACACAGAGAGAGCGACAGATGGAGAGAAGCAGGGAGAGGTAGAGAGAGAGGGAGGGAGAGAAAAGGAGGCAGAGACAGAGAAAAAAAGAGAGACAGAAAGAGTGAGGGAGAGGAGAGAGGGAGAAGAGAGAGAAAGAGAGAGACATACAGACAAAGAGAGGCAGACAGAGGGAGAAAGAGGGAGGGAGAGATGGAGAGAGAGGGAGAAAGAGCGAGAACGAGAGGGAGGGAGGGAGCGAGGGAGGGAGGGAGGGAGAGAGGGAGAGGGAGGGAGACAGAGACAGAGAGAGTGATGTGAAGAGAGGGGCAGAGCGAGGCAGAGAGAGAAGGACAGAGAGACAGAGAGACGGAGAGAGAGGGAGGTAGAGAGAGACAGAGAACGGCAGAGAGAGAGGGACAGAGGGTGGGACAGAGAAGGAGAGAGGGAGAGAGGGAACGAGACACAGACAGAGAGAGACAGAGAGGGAGGAATAGAGAGAGAGGCAGAGAGAGAGAGGGAGAAAGGGGAGAGAGAGGGAGGATAGAGAAAGAGCGAGACACATTAAACATTAAAGAGGGGCAAGGAGAAAGGGTAGAAAGAGGGAGAAAGAGGCACAGAGAGGGAGTCATGCCCATTGGCTGACAATGGAATGTTCGTGCTGTAATACTAAAGCGTTAATAGGCGTTAATAGGCGTTATTAGGCGTCAAAGACATTACCTGATACTTCGTCGCTCTCATCGCCTCCTCGTTCTCCCGGTTTCCATATCCAGTGGTTAGTAATTACTGTCCTCTGTGAAACTGGCAGTTTTAGACAGTGCATGACACACCCACAACGTTAGCAGGTGTGCCGCTGCTGTCATCCGCATCATCTTCAGGTTCTACTTCCACGTGGCCATCGGTAAAAAGTAGAACAAATAATTGAAATGCAGGTAAGTAAGTAAGTATATCCTTTATTAATCCAACTGCTAACCGTATTTTGGTTTACACGTGTATATCACGTCCAGGTTATAGTACTAAGGCCTATATTCCGGTGAAAATCATCCTAATTATGAAAGATTTATCAATCGGGCGAACCCGATTATGAACACAGGGTCGCAAAGTATAACCAATATGCTAAACAGGGGGCAATAGCACATGGAGCACATGTGTAGGACATGTAAGGATGGCCGAGAAAAGTTTAGAATCAGCAGTTCGGATCAATTGTTCGAAACTAGCGGAGTCCACAGGAAGATAACCAGCTTTTATCAAGTCTCCTAAATGTTGCCTGCAGTCTGTCACGTCCCCTCTGCCCCACATAATCCCACCAAGCGGACGCCGCGTACGTCATCCTCGCCACTGTGGTAGCTGTCACCACATCGTACATAGAGGGGCCAAGTAGTCCATGAGTAGTCAGGATTCGTAATGCATACATTGACTGTCTTGCACCAGTGCATAGATTGTCAACATGCACATCAAAGCAGAAGTCATCGGAGAGCGTGACACCCAACTCACAAGTGCAGTTGCATATATCTTGTGAGCACCGGAAATAATAAATTGTCAAGAAAGACGATGCTCTACTGAAGACGAAGTAAAAAGAAGAAGAAGAGGAGGAGAAGGAGGAGGAGGAGGAGGAGGAGGTGGTGGTGGAGGAAGAAGAAGCAGAAGCACACGTCTACTGAAGCAAAGAATAAGGGTCCCAGCGCATGAATAAAAAGGTTAGGTTATGAGTGGGTCGTTATCTATATAGCAAATTAGTCTGCAAATGGCTACTTAACCATGTAACGTGTTCTTTGTACATAGTGACTGCCTCGAATTTAAATAACAACGTTACTATTGTCAAAGGGACTGCTTCATCTGAAAATGTGTAGGAAATGATCAACGGAACAACGACAAACCTGCGTTCATATCAAACACTCGTCCCTGTTTAATCAAGAGGAAGAGTTTCGGCAGTTTTGCTAGCTGAAGTGTATCTTCGGGCAGTCCATAAAACTCTATAATGGGTTCGGACGTCATGTCTCGTAAACTGAGCGAGAATGTCCAACGGAAGACGTTTCGTCAACGGAAGACGTTTAAGAGAATTCCATTTCCGTTCATACGTTTCTTTCCTTGCTTGATAGGACACTTCTTCGGGCCAATCCATTTGGCATAGATCCTCGATAGCCTGGCCTTTCACGATTTGGCAGCATTTACGTAGAGTCTGCCCTATCGTGATTCCAGCTGATGGATGCTGGTATCTCATGTTCTTATGGTCGAAACCAGCAACCACACGCACACCGGTAACAACCGTATGAAACATTGCGGGTTTGAGGTAGTAGGCTATTTCACAGTTATAGCCTTCGTTCCAAGGGCTCTTTGTATTTCCACTACAAGTCTGCCCATCTCACGTAGCCTGGCTCTTATCAATTATTTCTTTTCATGCCCATGTCTCGTTAAGAGTTTTCATGCCAGCTTGAGCAGAATTGGGTCATTTAGGGAATAAAACCATTGATTATATTGATGATTCATCGAAAGAGAATGGTAGGGACATCGAAATTCCTTCTCATGAATGTCTTGGCGAAATTCAAGAAGAACCTAGGACAGGTATAACAAAACAGATAAAAGGACTACAAACATAAAAGCAAAAGAATTCATGACAAAAACAATTTAACTTATTTTACGAGTAATTCTAGTCAAATTACTAAACATTGGTATTCTGCTCACAAGATAAGATAAGTCCACACATTGAGAGGAAGAGAAAGTTGGCATCAATAGCTGTGTTGTGCGACAAAAGTAACCACATCCACAACTATTCTGTAGTAAAAGAAGGAACACGTGATTTGATTGTCGCTTATGGGCCGAAATCGATTCAGAAGAGCTGGGATGACTAAAGGCCATTTTGAAAACTGCCTTGGATAGGCCTAGGCCTACTACTGTAAAACAGAATTGTATCGTCATCGCTGCAAGGTACGACCAATGAAAACCGAAGGACGCATAGCAAGTAGAGCGATTATGCTACTTCCGGCTCCGGACGGCGCTAGTCCGGAAGTCTTGACCATCATATTGGAAATGCGCGACGGATCGGTTAAAAACACCATGAAGGGTGGCCCACTTCTTCTTGACAACCTCGGTTCGAGGCTGTCGTTGCGCCACGTTTATGAAAAGAAAGAGCTGGAGAGAGCGAGGTTGCGAGAGATGGGTAAATTAGTCCTTGAGCTGCAGAGCTTTTGCGGCTTAAAGAATGCCACTCTGGCAGACTGTATAAAGCCAAAATGTTTAAAACAGTTATTAGTGCCTTTCGAGCAGTGGCATAATTTGACCACGAAACTATGACTTACAAGCATTCCTTTCTATCCCTCAAATTAGGTCACAGGAAATGCTGTCAGATACTCAAAGGCCAGGGCATTGGGACTTCTCACAAAGAACTTACTAAAGACGCAGGCCTGTTTCAAGATATGTGCGAACTAGAATGGTGCGAAGAAGTTTCATATAAAGCACAGACAGAACTTCATGAGAGCAAGAGAAATGCACTGACAGAGGATACAAAGAAACTGATTAACTTCCTGAAAATAGGAATTGAAGGCAATGCCAAGAAATTGATAAAAATCCAGGCGACGACTTGAACAGCATCGGGAGACTAGTGGCCGAGTTGGCCTTAACTTCTTTGATTGTTTTCAATAGGCGCCAACAAGGTGAGGTATCCAAAATGAAAATGTTGGACTTCACCAAGGCACAACGGGGTAGTGCTAATGTAGATATCGAAAGCTCTCTTTCGACAATGAAGCGGCAACTGTGTCGACTGTTTTACCGAGTATAAATATCCGGTTAACGTAGACGAACGGTGCCGCTATTAATAGATGGAAAACTTTTCAAAACTATGGTGCTCTTGAACAAAAGTCAACTTCAGGCGGGCGTGTCACAAGACAATCCGTAGGTCTTCGCATGTAACAAGTATTGTTCAGTTTTATGCATTCAAGGGAGTGACTGTCTTCGAAAATTCTGTGTGCGCTGTGGTGCTTAACATCTAGAAACACTAATATCCACATCATTCCGGAAACAGGTGGCAACAATGCCTCAGCTGCTCGGTTTGAAAGACAATTCATGGGCCACGATGTTCGGACCCATAGAGAATTTTACCGCCTTCCCGAAGATACACTACAACTGGCAAAGCTGTTCTTGCTATTGGAGCAAGGAAGTGTGCAAAACGTTTCTGGCCAAACCTTGGACAGTGTACTCCTGGAAGTGGAAGCAGGTTAGCAGTTGTACTATTAAACATTTTCTATAAATATATCATGACTATTACTAATTGTCTGTATTGCATTGTATCTCAACACTTATCTTTGTTGATAAGATGTACACAACTGCAATGTAATTGTGAGTTGGTATTTACATTTCAATTACTTGTTTCTGCCTGTGCCTTATGTGCTAAAAATAGTATTATGGTTGGAGGGTAGTAGAGGGAGGATAGGGCAGGGCCGGGAAGGGCAGGGAGGAGGGAGTAGAGTCTTCTATTATATAAATATTTCAGCTCAGTGTTTACGTTAGAAACTCCACCACTGTTCGTACTCTGACAGGGCCAGGCCAAAGCCTGGGTAAAGGAGGAGGGCGACGCTAATCATCTTGTTTTGACACAGTGTCGTTAAACTGAAACTACTACTTGTAGACTTTAGAAGAATTAGGAAATATACCAGAGCCTAAGCAAACACACTGTGGTGAAGAGGGATTAACGCAGGTAATGTTTTCTAAGGAAAATGTGGTGGCACAACTGAAAAGGCGGACAAAAGTCCAGGCATAGATGAACTCCACCCAAAGTTTTTACAGGAAGTGCAGGAAGAAATTGGAGAGGTATTAGCTCAGATCTTCAATAAATCAATGCAGACTGGAGAAGTTCCACAGGAATGGAGGGATGCACTCATACTGCCATTGTTTAAAAAGGGAATTAGAAGTGAACCAGAGAACTACAGACCAGTCAGTTTAACTAGTGTGGTGTGCAAGGTCATGGAGAGAATTATTAAGGATAATATAGTTGAACATTTGAATAAGCATAAATGGCAGTCAACATGGACTTACCAATAGCCGTTCGTGTTTGACAAATTTGCTAGAAGAGTTCTTTGAGGAGGTCTATGAGAGGGTTGACGAGGGAAAACCTGTAGATATAATTTACTTGGACTTTGCCAAGGCATTTGACAAAGTACCTCATGTAAGGCTGGCCAAAAAGTTGCAAGCAAGTGGGATTAGAGGGCAAGTGCTAACATGGATTCAAAGCTGGCTGTCAGGTAGAAGACAAAAGGTGGGCAGATGGGCATAGGAGAATCTAGCTGTACGACAGTGCTAAGTGGAGTGCCACAAGGATCAGTGCTTGGGCCATTGCTGTTCGTACTTTTTATTAATGACATAGACGATGGGATTTTATCTAAAATTTCTAAGTTTGCAGATGATACAAAACTATGTAGAGCAGTGGATGATGAAGAAGAAGCGGAGATACTACGGGAAGATATAAGAAGAATGTTCAGGTGGTAGCAGGACTGGTTGAAAGCGAGTGAGAAAGAAAGGGACTTGGGAGTGATTATGCACAAGAGTGCAAGACCTTCAAGGCAGTGTGCTGAAGCTTCGAAAAAGACTAACTCAACTAGGTATGATAAGAAGGACAATAGTCACCAGAGACAAGGATACAATAATAAGGTTGTACAAATCACTGGTTAGGCCGTAGTTGGAATACTGTATCCAGATATGGAATCCATACCTGAAACAGGACATTGAAAAGCTGGAGAAAGTCCAAAGAAGAGCTACAAAAATGATATGGGGCTACAAGAATTTGAGTTATGAAGAAAGGTTGAAAAGGTGTGGACTAACAACACTGGATAGAAGGAGGAGCAGAGGAGATCTAATCGAAGCTTATAACATTATCACTGGAAAGGAAGGACTGCAGTGGGAGACGTTCTTTGAATTAGCACCAAACAAGGCAACACGGGGGCACAGGTGTAAATTATTTAAGAGGCCGAAAGGAACAGTAGGGCAGAAATTCTTTAGTGCAAGAGTTGTTGACCTGTGGAATGGTTTAGATGATAGTACTTTCTCAGTGGACACTAGCACAGCTTTTAAGAAGAAGTTAGGAAATTGGGCTATTAAGCATTCCAGGTTAATTTGCAGTGGTTGTAACACAGACTACACGTCTTCTGAACCACTTAAACCCTTGTTATGTTATGTTATGTTATTGCCTGTGCTGAAAGAGACATTGTGTTTGGAGTTACTGTGCCGAAACTAATACCATGTTTGAAGAGACTGTGCTAAAACCAATACTCGGTTTTGAATGACTGTACTGAAACCAATACTAGGTTTTGAGGGACTGTGCTAAGACCAAACATACTCTAATTACTAACATCGCCCAATAATTATAAGGTTGATCAGCCTACGAGTCAGAAATCTGGTATCCGTAGCTCGTACTTTGCTGCGGAAATAATCTCTGGAAAGGAATGATCTACAATCTACACAAACAAGCATCTCACAACCCAAAACGCACAAGTATATGCGAGAACCAGAGGTCTAATAAAGGCAGGCAACGCCACATCCACTTGGAAAGTAGGAGGAGCGGTATTTCTTAGTCTTACTGACACGCAGGGAGTCAAACCTGAAAAGATAACCTCCCTGAAGGACTGGAGAAGTTACTGCCCTTGAACGAACAACCCCTTTCCGCAACAATGGCCGGAAAGGGGGTAATTTGTGTGCATCAAACCGTTGGTTGTTGACAGAATAGCAGCTTACTTCCTGTCATATATGACGGGCAAATACTTTAGTTCGTATGTGTTTAGCTAATGACCAATCCTCCAGAAATTTCGAACCTTTTTCCTATAAATTTCCACAAGTTCTACGGATTCGATTGAGAATCCGCTGTCCCGCAACACTCCAGAATCAGTCGTCCTGTGTTTAGGATTATCCTGGAATCATAAGTTTGATATGTGACCTTTAAATCAGAGTTTTCTACGGAACGACTGTATTCTGCGTTCACCTACCTAGCAGCCAACCATATATACATACATAATTACATATATACATACACAAACGCATGTACCTATGCCTGAGGTATAGTCCTTGTTAGTTCAATACGATTCAGCATCTGGCGATGAATGTGATACAGCTCACGTATTTGATCTGCGAGCTAAAAAGGTAAAACCTAAACGTAAGGAGGTCTACGAGTTCACGTCATCTTCGGAGGAGAAGGAGGAGGATTCAGACAAAGAATATATTCCGTCGTCAGAATAAAGAGATTTCTTCGGCCTAGACCGACAATAAAGTTCTTGTGACGAGAATTATTCTCCAGAGCCTGATAATAAACCGAGTGAGGAGCCAAACAATTCGACGACTGATACAAATGGGACTCCTATCGAAATTATACAAACGACGAACACATCAAGAACAAGAACTTACGACAAGAAGCAGTACTGCATATCTTGCGATAAAACCTATACCAAAATTACCAAGCACTGGCTATGTATCTATGCCAATTATTCAGAAGTAGTTCAAGTAAGCACAGAAACCAACAGAAAGAATAAATTGGTGCTAACTGTTGTAAGCTACAAAGGGAATCTGTGTTGTTCTGAAAGACGCGAGGTGTCTTAATTGTCACTTATCGACCAAGTGACACTAAAAACAGCAAACATCATATGATTACAGCCCTGCGAGTAGGCCTACTGTCCGGGGTACTACAACAGCAAGGAGTTGTATCGCCATCGCTGTAAGGTTGAGCCAACGAAGGAAAGAGGGCGAGTTGCAGCAAGAGCAATGATGCTTCTTCCCTCTCCTGCTAGTGTCACACCGGAAATGATTACAATAATTCACAAAATGAATGATGACGAGGTCAAAGAAGTCATCCTAAATGACCCAATTCTGCTCAAGCTGGCCTCAAAACTCTTCATGAGACATGGGCATGAAAAGAAAGAATTGACAAGAGCCAAGCTACGTGAGATGGGCAGACTTGTAGTGGAAACACAGAGCCCTTGGAACGAAGGCTATTACTGTGATATTACTACCTCAAAGCCGCAATGTTTCAAACGGTTGTTACCGGTGTGCGTGTGGTTGCTGGTTTCGACAATAAGAACGTGATATACCAATCCATCAGTTGGAACCAGGATAGGGCACACTCTACGCAACTGCTGCCTAATTGTGAAAGGCCAGGCTATCGAGAAGAGGCCAGACAATTCAAGGATCTATGCCAAATGGATTGGGCCGAAGAAGTGTCTTATCGAAATTGGTGAATTTCTTACCGAAAGAAATGATATGCAATCAACAGAAATTAATTGATGAGAACAATGCTATAAGCAATGTCTGGATGGTCCTAAGCGTGTTGGTTCTGGCCTATCTAAAAATATTCAACAGACACAGACAGGGCGAAGTCCCCAAAGTTAAACTGGAGGAATTCAATAAAACAAGATGTGGCAACTCCTTAGTTTTCTTGTATATGTGCATATATATGCACGGTACATCAAAACACTAAATACATTTGGACATCTGTCAACAGCTTTCACAAGAACTGTAGTCAACTATGAGTCAAAACCTGGTGAGGAGGACATGGATGAAATCAATGCTACAATCTACGCCGAAAAACAAAACCCACGTCCAGGGATGTTTTCGTCTTTATTTCGTCTTCTGAAAGAAAGTGAACATTCAAGTATAGTATGTGCCGTCGGAGACGTACACAGCTGATGATAATGATGACTCATGGGAAGAGAAAGTTAGGGACATCGAAATTCCCTCTGATGAATTTCAGGACGAAATTCAAGAACAACCGACGACAGGTATTGCAAAACATATAACAGATTACAAACACACAGAAAAAACAAAAAGAATTTATGATTAAAAACAATTCTGCATATTTTGTGAGAAATCCTTCTCTAAAATTAAAAAATTCTACATTCAAATTACTAAACATTGGAATTCTCCTTACAAGGCAGAGCCTGAGGTTGTCCAGATAAGCCTACAGATTGATAGGAAGAGAAAGTTGGCATTAATAACTGTGTTGCGCAACAAAGGTAACCACAACTACAACTGTTTTGTAATTAAAGAAGAAAAAAAATTGATTCAATTGTCGCTTATAGGCCGAATTATAGGCTGAATTTGATTCAGAAGAGATGGGATGACTACAAGCGATGTTAAAACTGCCTTGGATACTACAGTAAAATAGAATTGTATCGTCATCGCTGCAAGGTACGGCCAATGAAAACCGAAATACGCATAGCAAGTAAAGCGATTATTCTTTATCGCGCTAGCCGGAAGTCATTCAATTTGACTGTAGAATTGCTCGCAAAAATATTAAGCTAAATTGTTTTTTATCATCATATTGGCAATGCGCGACGGACCGGTTAAAAACACCATTAAGGGTGACCCGCTTCTTCTGAAGCTCGGTTCGAGGCTGTTCCGGCGCCAAGGTCATAATAAGAAAGATCTGATAAGAGCGAAGTGGCGAGAGATTGGTAAATTTGTCCTTGAACTGCAGAGCTTGGACGGCTTAAAGAATGCCACTCTGGCAGACTGTCTAAAGCCAAAAGTTTAAAACGGTAATTAGTGATGTTCGTGGAGTGGCACAATTTGACCATGTAACTGTGACTTACAAGCATCCCGTCTTAGCCCTCAAATTGAGTCACACTATTAGGAAATACTGTCAGATCCTCAAAGGCCAGGGATTGAGACTTCTGAAACAGAAATTAGGCCTACTGAAAACGCAAACAGTTTCTAGATCTGTGCCATCTAGAATGGTTCGAAGAAGTTTCACATAAAGCACAGACAGAACTTCATGAGCGCAAGAGAAATACGACGAAACGCCTGCCATTGACAGAAGATACAAAGAAACTGATAAACTTTCTGGAAACAGGACTTGAAGGCAATGCCAAGAAATTTATAAAAATCCAGGCGACGACTTGGACAGCATCTGGAGACTAGTGGCCGAGTTGGCCTTAGCCTATTTGATTGTTTTCAATAGGCGCCGACAACGTGAGCTGTCCAATTCGAAAATCTTGGACTTGGCATAACGGGTTAGTGCTAACGTGGATATCGAAAGCTCTCTTTCAATAATGGAGCGTCAACTGTGTCGACTGTTTTACCGAGTAGAAATACCCGGTTAACGTGGACGAACGGTGCCGCTGTTAATGGAGGGAAAACTTTTCAAAACTATGGCGCTCTTGAACAAAAGGAGACTTGAGGCGGTCGTTTCACAAGACAATCCGTATGTCTTCGCATGTAACAAGTATTGCTCAGTTTCATACATACGATGAATTGACTGTCTGAAAATTCCCTCTGGACTGTGGTGCTGAACATCCAGAAACACTAAGGTTTACATCATTCAGGAAACAGATGGCAACAATGTCTCAGCTGCTCAGTTTGAAAGACAATTAATGGGCCACGATGTCCGGACCCATAGAGAATTTTACCACCTTCCCGAAGATACACTACAACTGGCAAAGCTGTTCTTGCTAATGGAACAAGGAAGCGTGCAAAACGTGTCGGGCCAAACCTTGGACAATGTAATCCTGGAGGTGGAAAGAGGTCACCAGCTGTTCCAATGAACAATTCCTATGCATATGTCATGATTACTGCTTATTGTCTGTACTATATTGTTTTGTATCAGTACCATGTTTGAAGAGACTGTGCTAAAACCAATACTCGGTTTTGAGTGACTGTGCTAAAACCAATACGCGGTAATTACAAGGTTCATCAGCCTTCGACTCAGAAATCTCGCATACGGAGCTCGTACTTTGCTGCGGGAATCCTCCATTGGAAAGGAAGGATCTTAAATCTACAAAACAGAGCATACCACAACCAAAAGCGCAAAAATATATGCAAAATCCAAAGGTCTAATCAAGGCAGGCAAGGCCACATCTACATGGAAAGCAGGAGGAGCGGTATTTCTTAGACTTATTGACATGTTGGGGGTCAAACGTCAAACCTCCCTGAAGGATCTGGAGAATTCACTCTTTGTGTCCACAAGGCAGTATATAGTCTACTCTGTAAGCATGCACTTAGTTACGTGAAATTTGGATTATCCGAGTACGGGGTAATGTATATAGAAGTTCAGGCTCTGTCACCACCTCCATCGCTGACTGGGGTAATTACTTTGCACCAACCATTTGGTTGTTGACAGAATAGTAGCTTACTTCCTGTCATATATGACAGGCAAATACTCTAGTTCGTATAATATGGCTAATTTAGCTAATGATCATCCCGTACCATTCCGAAGAAATTTCGAACCTTTTTCCTATCAATTTCCTCCAGTTCTAAGGATTCGATTGAGAATCCTCTGTACCGTGATATTCCAGAATCAGTCGTCCTATGTTTAGGATAATCCTCGAATCATAAGTTTGCCACGCGACCTTTAAATCAGAGTTTTCGACGCAGCGTCTTTATTCTGCGTTCACCTACCGAGCAGCCATACATATATACATACATATGTTCGATGCTGAATGCCGTGCGTTCCGTCGACACGCCCGCCGGCTTGAGAGGCGCTACAGGCGAACGAGGGCAGCAGAGGATCATGTGGCCTGGGTGAGGTACGTCCGGGAAATGCATCGGCAATACAAGAACAAGGAGCAAAGCTACTGGGAACGCAAGATTGCCCAGAATGCCGGCGAACCGAAGAGGCTCTGGACGACCTTCAACGACATCTTGGGTCGCTCCAGCTCGGCTCCCTGCCAGGCTACGACGCTCTTCACAGCCGATGCCTTCCTAGAGTCCTTCACAGCCAAGGTTCGTTCTGTCCGTGAGGACACAGCGGGTTGTCCGCTGCCGACCTTCCAGCCGACCAGCTGTGGCCTGTCTGCCCTGGGCCCAGTGACCGGTGAGGAACTACGGAGGATCATCCTGGCGTCGCCACCAAAGACCTGCGACCTTGATCCTGTTCCTACGTTCATCCTTCAGGAGTTCGTCGACACCCTACTACCCTTCATTACAGTACTCTGTAACCGCTCTCTCAATGAAGGTGTCCTTCCTGCCTCACAAAAGAGGTCCATCCTTGTTCCTGTGCTGAAGGCTGATGGACTGGATCCGGCTGAGCCTACTAATTTTAGGCCTATAGCCAATGTTTCTTTCCTTTCAAAGGTTATAGAGAAGGTTGTAGCTGGCCAAATAATTCACTATTTAGATATGAATTGCCCCCTCCCAACCTATCAGTCAGGCTTCCGGAAGGGTCACTCCACGGAAACCCTTCTCGTGCGCCTCCTTTCTGACATTTATGGGGCTATTGATAAGTCCCAGGTTACCCTTCTGGCACTGTTCGACGTGAGCGCTGCATTTGACACTGTCGATCACGACATACTTCTGCAGCGCCTGTCCATATCTTTTGGCCTCTCTGGCAATGCTTTAGACTGGCTTTCGTCCTTTCTGCGGGGCCGTTCCTTCATGGTGGCCCATGGTCCCACTAGGTCCCCTTTGGTCCCGGCGCCTGTTGGTCTTCCTCAGGGCTCCGTCCTTGGCCCACTTCTATATATTCTTTTACTGCTGACCTGGGTCCCCTGCTTGCGGCTGAGTCTGTCCGTAGCCAATCATACGCCGATGACCTTCAGGCCTATGTCCACTGCCATGCCGGCCAGGCTGCTGCTGCAATAGGCATCATGAGCCAGACAACTGAGACCCTGCATGCCTGGATGTCATCGAATCGCTTGCGGCTCAATTCGGCCAAGACTCAGCTAATCTGGCTTGGCACCCGTCAGCAGCTCCGAAAGATAGACTTTGGGTCCCTTACTAAGGAATACCCGCATTTTACCTTCCTAGCCTCAGTCCGAGACTTAGGAGTCACCTTAGACCAGGAGCTTACATTTGTTCAGCATATTAATCTCCTCTGCCGCAGCTGTTACTACCAGCTGCGACAACTCAGGGTCATATCTCGCTCCCTCTCGCCTAGTTCAGCATCTACACTAGTCCATGCTTTCGTGGTCTCCCGCCTCGATTATTGTAGCGCCATATATGATGGGCTCCCAACCTGCCGATTGAGGTGCCTCAATCGGGTCCTACGCACGGCTGCCCGGCTTGTGGGTCGCATCCCCAAATTTGGCCGGGTCTCGGAGTACATGCGGGAGGTGCTCCACTGGCTCCCCTACCCGCAGCGCATTGCTTATCGGGTCTCTGCTCTGGTTCGGCGGTCCCTTGAGGGTTTGGCTCCTCCTTATCTCCGGGAGCTTTGCTGCTCCACTCTGGCTGTCCAGCGTCGTGGTTCACTTCGCTCTGCAACACAGGCTGAGCTCCTTGTCCCCCGTGCACGGACTGCTATCCGGCAACACCGTGCCTTCTCTGTCTCAGCGACCTGGAATGGGCTTCCAGTAGCGCTGCGCTTGACCCCAATCGATTGCTCTTCTCTGTTCTACTCTTGTCTTAAGACTGTCATGTTTGACCGTGGTTGGACTGGGAGCGCACCTGAGTAGATAACCTTGAAGGAGCGCTATATAAGACTTCAGTAATAAATAAAATAAATAAATAAAAACATAATTACATACATGCATATATAAATACACGCATTTACATTTGAGATTGGGAAATGTGTGTACGAATTTCAAAGGATCGACTTCACAGTTCTTCTTAGTTCAATACGATTCCGCATCTGGCGATGAATGTGATGCAACTCCCGTATATGATCTGCGACCAAAACAGGCAGAACCTAAACGTAAGGAGGTCAACGAATTCACGTCATCTTCGGAGGAGGAGGAGGATTCAGACAAAGAATATGTTCCGTCGTCAGAAGAAAGAGATTTCTTCGGCCTAGATCGACAATAGGGTTTTTGTGACGAGAATAATTCTCCAGAGCCTGATAATAAACCGACTGAGGAACCAAACAATTCGACGACTGATACAAATGGGACTCCTATCGAAATTATACAAACGACGAACACCTCAAGAACAAGCACCTACGACAAGAATCAGTACTACATATCTTGCGATAAAACCTATGCCAAAATTACCAAGCACTGGCTATGTATCCATGTCAATTATTCAGAAGTAGTTGAATTAAGCACAGAAAGCGACAGAAAGAAGAAACTGGCACTGGCATCGGTGCTAAGAAATAAACGGGAATCACATCAAGAATCGTTGTGTACTAAAAGACGGTAGAGGTCACCTATCGACCGAATGCCACTATAAACAGTAAACATCAAACGATTACAGGCCCTCTGAGTACTGTTCGGGGTACTACAACAGCTTCCTCTCTCATGCTATAGTATTACACCGAAGTGATAATAATATTCATGAAATGAATAACGCGGTCAAAGAAGTCACGCGGTCAAAAAAGTCATCCTAAATGACCCAATTCTGCTCAAGCTGGCGTCAAAACTCTTCATGAGACATGGGCATGAAAAGAAAGAATTGATAAGAGCTAGGCTTCGTGAGATGGGTACCGCTGTACGTGCGGTTGCTGGTTTCGACATTAACAACATGAGATACAAACATCCATCAGTTGGAATCAATACAATTCATGGGCCACGACGTTCGGATCCATAGAGAATTTTACCACCTTCCCGAAGATACACAACTGGCAAAGCTGTCTGTTCTTGCTAACGGAGCAAGGAAGTGTGCAAAACGTTTCGGTCCAAACCTTGCACAGTGTTCCCCTGAAGGAAATTAGCATTTGTTCCTGCTGAACATTTCCTTTAAATGTATCATGAAAGAGACATTGCGTTTGGAGTAACTGTACCGAAACCAATACCATGTCTTAAGAGACTGTGCTAAAACCAATACTCGGTTTTGAGTGATTGTGCTGAAATCAGTATTCGGTTTTGAGGGACTATGCTAAGACCAAACATACTTCAACTACTAACATCGCCCAATAATTATAAGGCTCATCAGCCTGCGAGTCAGAAATCTGAATGCATTGATGATAATGATGACTCATGGGAAGAGAAAGTTAGGGACATAGAATTCTATATTCCCTCTGATGAATTTCAGACGAAATTCAGGAACAACCGACGACAGGTAATGCAAAACATATAACAGATCACAAACACACACAAAAACGAATTCATGATAAAAACAATTCTGCATATTTTGAGAGAAATCCTGCTCTAAAATTACTAAGAGCTACATTCAAATTACTAAACATTGGTATTCTCCTCACAAGAGGAGGTTTCCAGATATACTTACAAATGGATAGGAAGAAAAAGTTGCAACAAAGGTACCCACATCCACAACTGTTCTGTAGTTAAAGAAGGAATAGGTGATTATATTGTCGCTTATAGGTGAATTCGATTCAGAAAAGCTGGGATGACTATTATGTGAAAACTGCCTTGGATACAGTAAAACAGAATTGTATCGTCATAGCTGCAACATACAGGCAATAAAAGCCGGAAGATAAAAACCGGAAGATGCATAGCAAGTAGAGCGATTATGATACTTCCGGCTCCGGACGGCGCCAGACCGGAAGTCTTGAGAGAAGTGGGTAAACTTGAACTTCAGAGCTTTGACGGCTTAAAGAATGCCACTCTGGCAGACTACCTAAAGCCAAAAGGTTTAAAACGGTAATTAGTGCTGTTCGAGCAGTGGCATAATTTGACCATGAAACTATGACTTACAAGCATTCCTTTCTATCCCTCAAATTGGGTCACACTATTAGGAAGTGCTGTCAGATACTCAAAGGCCAGGGCATTGGGACTTCTGACAAAGAACTGACTAAAGACGCAGGCCTGTTTCAATATCTGTGCGAACTAGAATAGTGCGATGAAGTTTCACATAAAGCACAGAAAGAACTTCATGATCGCAAGAGAAATACGACGAAACGCCTGCCATTGACAGAGGATACAAAGAAACTGATAAACTTTCTTTTACAAGAGTAACATTTGTAAGAGTACTTTTGCTTTTACTTATGTACGTAGTCATATTTACTTTTACTTAAGCACGTTATCTCGATTCTTTTAACAACATTGGCCCACCTAGACGATAGACGAATTCCTTTACTTCTCCAGTGGAGTTCCTTGAATGTTGATGGTTATTGCATTTGGTACTATTATAGGCATTGGCGCTGACGACTGCCAAGACCCTGTGCCGAAGAATATGGAGGAGGAAGAAGAAATACATATCTGTGAAGATTTTCACTTAAATTTGGGTTCGCCAGTCCCGGATAACGCGATGCATCGGTATACAGATGAGTCGGAAGACAATGAAAGCGAGCAAGGTTCGCTTCATTTTTCGAAACGACAAAAAATGAAAAGGTCGATGATAATCGATTCAGAAGAAGATGACATTCAGGTGTCAGAAGGAGCTGAGTCTGGTCTAGGTTCTCCATTGAATAAAGAAATTGCTGTTAAATCTTCAACAATATGTGTCGGCCAATTACAAAATCAAGGCGACAGTACAGGTAGATATGACAAGCAGGTGGCTTGCTTTTTTGTGATAAACTTCTGTACGGTAAACTGAAACGCCACTTAGAAAAGATACAGAGTAATGAATCTGAAGTTGCAAAGCTTCTGGCGCTTTCTTCAAAAGAAGAAAGTCGCAGGGGGTTTATGGAACTTGGAAATCGGGGAAATTTCAAGCATAATGCTTCCGTATTAATTGTCAGAGAAGGTTCCTTGATAGTGCGACGTCGACCAGCGAAACATGCGTACAATTCGGATGACTATTTGCCCTGTGAACACTGTCTTGGATTGTTATTGAAACGGGATTTGTGGAGGCATGTTGCCAAATGCCCAGTGAAAACTTCAGCAAATAACACTTTAATTAAAAACACTATAAGAGCAGGTCTTCAGTCACATCTGTATCGAGAATGATTCTTGAAGGGGCAACCAACTCTGATCAGGTGACACTGTCAGAACAATTTCAAGAGGACATTCTTGATAGAATGCGTTTCGACAGATTGACACGTTGTGCCATGATTATGAGATATGGCAGTTCCTTACATCACAGACATGGTAGACTACGGGTTCATGACATTTCGCAGCAAATGCGCCAACTGGCCCGTTTACTGATAGAAGTCCGTTTTGAAGTGGAGGAGGCAGAGCAACATTTAATCTTGGAGCAATGCCTTACTGGACATCATTTTGATAATGTGTTAGAGGCCACTGAAAGGCTTTGTAAAAGACACATTGACAACGACTCTGGAAAATCGCTTTTGAAAAATCCAAGTCTTGGATTGAAAATTGACCACATGTTAGTGAAATGCACTGACATAAAGAAAGGTATGGCTATTCGCGTGGGAGACAAGGTCATGGAAGATGAAGCAGATGCCTTTTTGGCCCTTCATCGTTCAGACTGGACGAACAAAATATCATCTGCTTCATTAGCATCATTGAAGCAAAGACGACACAACAACCCTGATATCTTGCCACTTACTTCAGACCTTGTACAGCTGAAAGAATACCAAGAAACCTCACTGACTGCGTTCACTGAGACACTGAAGAGAGAACCAACTTACAGTATTTGGCGACAGCTGTTCGCAGGGAGTCAAACCTGCAAAGATAACATCCCTGAAGGATCTGGAGAAGTAACTACCCTTGAACGAGCAACCCCTTTCCGCAACAATGGCCGCCCGTCTCCAATGGATTCTTGGGTCGGTTTCAAGTACTATGAATTTATGACTTAAAAAACAATTTTGCTTATTTTACGAGCAATTTCACAAGCAAATAACTGAACATTGCTATTCTGCTCACAAACAGAGCCTGAGGTTGTCCAGATAAGTCTACAGAATGATAGGAAGAGAAAGTTGGCAATAATAACTGTGTTGCGCAACAAAGGTAACCACATCCACAGCTGTCAATCCAGCAGTCATTCTATGTTTAGGATAATCATGGAACAGTGTGATTCTCGTTAACGTTAACGATAACGAAAATGTTCGTTAACGAACAAAAAATGATTTCGTTAACGATAACTATAACTATAACTAAAAAATATCATTAACTATAACTATAACTATAACGAAAATAACACTAACGAAAATTCATTGCTATTTTCGTTAATACGATAAAAAAAAGTGCAATATCGACTAATGTGAGAACGTGAAAATACAGCCGTTAACGAAAGCAAAATGATTCCTATGTTCGCCTTGGATGTCGGTGAATATGGAGCGCTGTGTATTCATGAAGCTGAATGGACCCATTCGTCAAAGCTCTAAGCAAATTATTGTGTAACGCGTCTTCATAATTCAGTGTGATTTTCATTAACGATAACGGTAACTAAAATGTTTTCGTTAACGAAAGCAAAATGATTTCGTTAACGATAACTATAACTGTAACTAAAAAATAATATTAACTATAACTGTAACTATAACTAAAATGAAAAACCATTAACTATAACTGTAACTGTAACTAAAATAAAATCTGTAAGGAGAATCACACTGTCATGGAAGCTGGTTACACGACCTTAAAATCCGAGTTTTCTACGGAGCGACTGTAATCTGCGTTCACCTACCTAGCAGCCATACATACATAATTACATACATAACATATATACATACACGCAGGGAGTTAAACCTCAGAGATTGGAAATTTGTTTACAGATTTCAAAGGATCGACTTCACAGTTCTTCTTAGTTCAATACGATTCCGCATCTGGCGATGAATGTGATGCAACTCCTGTATATGATCTGCGACCAAAACAGGCAAAACCTAAACGTAAGGAGGTCAACGAATTCACGTCATCTTCGGAGGAGGAGGAGATTCAGACAAAGAATATGTTCCGTCGTCAGAAGAAAGAGATTTCTTCGGCCTAGATCGACAATAGAGTTTTTGTGACGAGAATTATTCTCCAGAGCCTGAAAATAAACCGACTGAGGAATCAAACAATTCGACGACTGATACAAATGGGTCTCCTATCGAAATTATGCAAACGACGAACACCTTAAGAACTAGAACCTACGACAAGAATCAGTACTACATATCTTGCGATAAAACATGTGCTAAAATTACCAAGCACTGGCTGTGTATCCATGCCAATTTACCAGAAGTAGTTCAAGTAAGCACAGAAATCGACAGAAAGAAGAAATTGGCACTGACAACTGTTGTGAGATAAAAAGGGAATCTGTGGTGTTCTCAAAGACGTGAGAGGTGCCTTAATTGTCACTTAACAGTAAACATCAAACGATTACAACCCTGCGAGTACTGTTCGGGGTACTACAAAATCTTCTTCTCTATCCAGCTATAGTATTACACCGGAAGTGATAACAATAATTCACAAAATGAATGACGCGGTCAAATGAAATGTATTGATGAGAACAATGCTATAAGCGATGTCTGGGTGGACCTAAGGAAGTTGGTTCTGGCCTATCTAATAATATTCAACAGACGCAGACTGGGCGAAGACTCCAAAGTTAAACTGGAGGAATTCAATAAAGCAAAACGTGACAATGCAAGCACCGACGTAGAAACTGCCTTTCGGAAATGGAAAGACACCTATAATTATAGGCTCTTTAACCGGCTTGAAAAACCAGGTAAGCGAGGACGTACGGTGCCATTACTGATTGATCAAAACAATCTCTCTCCTAATCAGAAAAAGAGGTTGAAGGCCGGCGTAGCCAAAGATAATAACTATCTGTTCGCCCTTAACACTTACTTACTTACTTACTTACAATTACTCTTCTCTGTTGCACATTTAAGGCAGCGACTCACTGTTTTCCGTGGATTGCGAAGCCAAATTCCCAGAAACTTTAAGATCCAAATCGTTCCGAAAACACGTACCAACCACTTCCCAGATACTCAGCTTAAAAGACAATGAATTGGATATACTCGCTCAGTTTATGGGACAAGACGTCTGAACCCTTATAGAGTTTTGTCGATTTCCTCATCCTTCTCCTCCTCCTCTTCTTGTTCGCAATCTTCTTCTTCTTCTGTAGAGCTTCGTCTTTCGTGACAATTATTATTTCCGGTGCTCATAATTTCTATGCAATTGCACTTGTGATTAGGTAGCTCCATTTCATTTATTAGTTTCTGCCTTTACAGATAGCGATGTGAAAGTTGAACCTCAGGATGACTCGGATGACAGCAGCGACGCACTGCTAACGTTGTGGGTGTCCAAAACTGCCCTCAAGTTGAGTCACACTGTTAAGAAATGCTGTCAGACACACAAAGGCCAGGGCATTGAGACTCATGACAAAGAACTTGCTAAAGACGCAGGCCAGTTTCAAGATCTGTGCGATCTAGAATGGTGCGAACAAGTTTCATATAAAGCACAGAAAGAACTTCATGAGCGCAAGAGAAATACGACGATACACCTGCCATTGACATTGGATACTAAGAAACTGATAAACTTTCTGGAAACAGGAATTAAAGACAATGCCAAGAAATTGATAAATCCAGGCGACGACTTGAACTGCATCTGGAGACTAGTGTCCGAGTTGGACTTAGCCTATTTGATTGTTTTCAATAGGCGCCGACAAGGTGAGCTGTCTAAATCGAAAATCCTGGACTTCACCAAGGCACAACGGGGTAGTGTTAATGTAGATATTGAAAGCTCTCTTTCAACAATGGAGTGGCAACTGTGTCGACTGTTTTACCGAGTGGAAATGTCCGGTAAACTTGGACGAACGGTGCCGCTGTTAATGGATGGAAAACTTTCAAAACTATGGCGCTCTTGAACAAAAGTAGACTTCAGGCGATCGTTTCACAAGACAATCCGTATGTCTTCACACGTAACAACTAACAAGTATTCTTCAGTTTCATACATACGATGAAGTGACTGTTTTCGAAAATTCTCTGTGGACTGTGGTGCTGAATATCTAGAAACACTAACATCATTCCGGAAACATATGGCAACAATGTCTCATCTGCTCAGTTTGAAAGACAACCATGGGCCACGATGTCCGGACCCATAGAGAATTTGACCGCCTTCCAGAAGATACACAACAACTGGCAAAGCTGTTCTTGCTAATGGAGAAAGGAAGTGTGCAATACGTTTCTGGCCAAACCTTGGACAGTGTATCCTGGAGGCGGAAGCAAGCTAGCAGTTGTTCGAATGAACATTTCCTATACATATGTCATGATTATTACTTGTCTGTATTGTATTGCATCTGAACACTAATCTGTGTTGATAAGATGTACAAAGCGGCAATATAATTGTGAGTAGGTATTTCCATTTAAATTACTTTATTCTGTTTGTACCTTATACCGCGATGTAGAATCAGACAAAGAAAGTGTATATGTGCTAAAAAAATAGTATTATGGTTGGAGGGGAGGGTGGGAGAGGGAAGAAAAGGACATGGCACGGTAGGGCAGGACAGAACAGGGAGCGGAGGAGAGAGAGGTAGGGCGGAGAGGAGGGAGGGTGTGGACTCATCTATTGCCTGTGCTTAAAAAGACATTGTGTTTGAAGTGACTGTGCCGAAACCAGTACCATGTTTGAAGAGACTGTTCTGAAAACAATACTCGGTTTTGAGGGATAATGCTAAGACCCACACACTACAAACAACGCCCAATAATAACAACGTTCATCAGCCTTCGAGTCAGAAATCTGGTATACGAAGCCCGTAGTTTGCTGCGGAAATCCTCCCTTAGAAAGGATCTACAATCTACATAAACGAACATCTCACAACCCAAGCGTACAAATATATGCGAAAACCAGAGGTCCAATCAAGGCAGGCAAGGTCACATCTACTTGGAAATCAGCAGGAGCGGTATTTCTTAGACTTACTGGCACGCAGGGTGTAAAAAATGCAAAGATAACCTTTCTGAAGGATCTGGAGGTTACTACCCTTGAACGGTCTACCCATTTCCGCGAATATCCGACAGTCCCCAATGAATTCTTGGGTTGGTTACCAGGACTTTGAATTTATGATAGAAAACAATTTGCTTATTGTCAGAGCAATTCTACAGTTTGATTACTAAACATTGGTATTCTGCTCACAAGAAAGACAGGAAGGAAAAGTTGGCATTATTAACTGTGTTGCGCAACAAAGGTAACCACATCTGTTCTGTAGGCTACTTAAAGAAGGAACAGATGATTTAATTGTCGCTTATAGGCGACTAATTCGATTCAGAAGAGCTGGGATGACTACAGGCCATGTGAAAACTGCCGTGGATACTACAGTGAAGCAGAATTTTGCATCGTCATCCCTTTAGCCCTCAAATGGAGTCTCACTATTAGGAAATGCTGTCAGATCCTGAAACGCCAGGGCATAGAGACTTCTGAAATAGAACTTACTAAAGAGGCCAGTTTCAAGATCTGTGCGATCTATGGTGGTGCGAGGAAGATTCACATAAAGCACAGACAGAACTTCATGAGCGCAAGAGAAATACGGACGGCGCCAGACTGGAATTCGTGACTCGGATGACAGCAGCGGCGCTAACGTTGTGGATGTGTCATGTACTGTCTAAAACTGCCAATTTCACAGGGGACGGTAATTACTCACCACTCGACATGGAAATCAGGAGAACGACTACAGAGGAGCATGGCAGCGAGGATAGCGACGAAGTATCAGGTAATGTCTTTGACGCCTATTAGCGCTTTGGTATTATACCACAAACAATCCATTGTCAACCTTGGAAGGGAAGGATCTACAATCTACATAAACGAGCGACTCACAACCCAAAAACGCACAAATATTACGAGAAATGAGGTCTAATCAAGGCAGGCAAGGCCACATCTACTTGGAAAGCAGGAGGAGCGGTATTGCGTAGAGTTACTGACACGCAGGGAGTCAAACCTGCAAAGATAACTTTCACTGAAGGATCTGGAGAAGTTACTACCCTTGAACGAGCAACCCCTTTCCGCAAAAATGGCCGCCAGTCCCCAATGAATTCTTGGGTCGGTTTCAAGTACTATGAATTTATGACTTTAGAAAAACAATGTTGCTTATTTTGCGAGCAATTCCACAAGAAAATAACTAAACATTGGTATTCTGCTCACAAGCAAAGCCTGAAGTTGTCCAGATAAGTCTACAGAATGATAGGAAGAGAAAGTTGGCATTAATAACTGTGTTGCGCAACAAAGGTACCCACATCCACAACTATCGATCCAGCATCAGTCATTCTATGTTTAGGATAATCATGGAAGTTGGTTACACGACCTTAAAATCAGAGTTTTCTACGGATCGCCTGTACTCAGCGTTCACCTACCTAGCAGCCATACATACATAATTACATACATGCATTTATGCATACCGAAACAGATATGCATACTCGCAGGGAGTTAAACCTCAGAGATTGAAAAATGTGTTTACAGATTTCAAGGCACCTACTTCACACTCCTTCTTAGTTCAATACGATTCCGCATCTGGTGATGAATGTGATGCAACTTCCGCATATGATCTGCGACCAAAACAGGCAAAACCTAAACGTAAGGAGGTCTACGAATTCACGTCATCTTCGGAGGAGGAGGAGATTCAGACAAAGAATATGTTCCGTCGTCAGAATAAAGAGATTTCTTCGGCCTAGATCGACAATAGAGTTTTTGTGACGAGAATTATTCTCCAGAGCCTGATAATAAACCGACTGAGGAACCAAACAATTCGACGACTGATACAAATGGGACTCCTATCGAAATTATACAAACGACGAACACCTCAAGAACAAGAACCTACGACAAGAATCAGTACTACATATCTTGCGATAAAACCTGTTAAAATTACCAAGCACTGGCTATGTATCCATGCCAATTTACCAGAAGTAGTTCAAGTAAGCACAGAAATCGACAGAAAGAAGAAATTGGCGCTGATAACTGTTGTGAGATATAAAGGGAATCTGTGGTGTTCTCAAAGACGTGAGAGGTGCCTTGATTGTCACTTACCGACCAAATGCCACTAAAAACAAGAAATATATGATTACAGGCATTGCGAGTAGGCCTACTGTCCGGGGTACTACAACAGCAAGGAGCTCTATGGCCATCGCTGTAAGGTTGAGCCAACGAAGTAAAGAGGGCAAGTTGCAACAAATGAAATGATAACAATTATTCACGAAATGAATGACGCGGTCAAAGAAGTCATACTAAATGACCCAATTCTGCTCAAGCTGGCGTCAAAATTCTTCATGAGACATGGCCATGAAAAGAAAGAATTGATAAGAGCCAGGCTACGTGAGATGGGCAGACTTGTAGTGGAAACACAAAAGCCCTTGGAACGAAGGCTATTACTGTGAAATACTACCTCAAACCCGCAATGTTTCAAACGGTTGTTACCTGTGTGCGTGTGGTTGCTGATTTCGACAATAAGAACATGAGATACCAATATCCATCAGTTGGAATCAAGATGGGGCACACTCTACGCAAATGCTGCCAAATCGTGAAAGGCCAGGCTATCGAGGAGAGGCCAGACAATTCAAGGTCCTATGCCAAATGGATTGGGCCGAAGAAGTTTCCTATCGAGCAAGAAAGGAAATGAATGAACGGAAATGGAATTCTCTTAAACGTCTTCCGTTGACGAATGACACAAAGAAAATGGTGGATTTCTTACAGGAAGATATGAAATGTATTCAACAGAAATTAAGTGATGAGAATATTGCAATATGCAATGTCTGGATGGTCCCAAGCGTGTTGGTTCTGGCCTATTTAAATAAAAAAATCACTAGACGCAGAAAGGGCGAAGTCTCCAAAGTTAAACTGGACGACTTCAATAAAGCAAGACGTCTTAGTTTTTTTAATTGTGCTACTTTACTACTGGTGCCATCTCATACATTAGTTTTACAGCAGGCATAGTATTGATACTAACACTTGCCAACAGTATTTTATATTTATTGATATGTTAGCGTTGTGATTATCTCTGTTTATAAATTTTTTGACTACTTACTTCGTCACTGAAGGTACGGTAAACAAAGCATATTGTTAGGGTGCATATGTTATTGAGATGTAATCTTTTCTTTCAGGAATGCGTGTAAAGTGGACACCTACAGAAATTTCAATTATACGAAAAAGAAGGAACACAACATTTAATTATAGCTTATAGGCGACTAGTTCGTTTCAGAAGAGCTGGGATGACTACTATGTGAAAACTGCCTTGGATACTACAGTAAAATAGAATTGTATCGTCATCGCTGCAAGGTACGGCCAATGAAAACCGGAAGACGCATAGCAAGTAGAGCGATTATGCTAATTCAGGCTCCGGACGGCGCTAGTCCGGAAGTCTTGACCATCATATTGGCAATGGGCGACGGACCGGTCAAAAAGACCATTAAGGGTGACCCGCTTCTTCTGAAGCTCGGTTAGAGGCTGTTCATGCCCCACGGTCATGAAGAGAAGCAGCTGGTGAGAGCGAGGTTGCGAGAGATGGGTAAATTAGTCCTTGAGCTGCAGAGCTTTGACGGCTTAAAGAATGCCACTCTGGCCGATTGTCTAAAGCCAAAAGGTTTAAAACGGTAATTAGTGCTGTTCGAGCAGTGACATAATTTGACCATGAAACTATGACTTACAGGCAACCCTTTGTAGCCTTCAAAGTGGGTCACACTAATAGGAAATGCTGTCAGATCCTCAAAAGCCAGGGCATTGAGACTAACTCTGACAAAGAACTTACTAAAGACGCAGGTTAGTTTCTAGAGTGGTGCCAACAAATTTCATATAAAGCACAGAAAGAACTTCATGAGCGCACGAGAAATACGACGAAGCGTCTGCCATTGACAGAGGATACTAAGAAACTGTTAAACTTTCTGGAAACAGGAATTGAAGGAATGCCAAGAAATTGATAACAGCATCTGGAGACTAGTGGCCGAGTTGGCCTTAGCCTATTTGATTGTTTTCAATAGGCGCCGACAAGGTGAGCTGTCAGGCAGTCCAAATCGAAATCTTGGATTTCACCAAGGCACAACCGGGTAGTGCTAATGTGGATATCGAAAGCTCTCTTTCAATAATGGAGCGGTAACTGTGTCGACTGTTTTGCCGAGTGGAAATACCCTGTGAAGGTGGATGAACGGTGCCGCTGTTAATGGATGGAAAACTTTCAAAACTATGGCGCTCTCGAACAAAAGTAGACTTCAGGCGATCGTTTCACAAGACAATTCGTATGTCTTCACATGTAACAAGTATTCTTCAGTTTCATACATACGATGAAGTGACTGTTTTCGAAAATTCTCTGTGGACTGTGGTGCTGAATATCCAGAAACACTAACATCATTCCGGAAACAGGTGGCAACAATGCAGAGATAATATCCCTGAAGGATCTGGAGAAGTTAATTACTATTCTTGAACGGGCTACCCTTCCCCAACAATGGCCGCCAGTCCCCACTGAATTCTTGGCTGGGTTACCAGGACTATGAATTTATGATAAAAAACTTTTTGCTTATTTTGCGAGTAATTCTACAGTCAAATTACTAAACACTGGTATTCTGCTCAAAAGTCAGAGCCTGAGGTTGTCTAGACAAGTCTGCAGAATGATAGGAAGAAAAAGTTGGCATTAATAACTGTGTTGCGCAACAAAGGTAACCACATCCACAACTGTTCCGTAATGAAATAATGATTTAATTGTCGCTTATAGGCCGAAATCGATTCAGAAGAGCTGGGATGACTACAGGCGATGTGAAAACTGCTTTGGATACTACAGTAACACAGAATTGCATCGTCATCGCCGTAATCCTCAAATGGAGTCACACTATTCGGAAATGCTGTCAGATCCTAAAAGGCCAGGGCATTCAGACTTCTGATAGAAGACTCCCCACCCTCCCTCACTCTGCGCTCCTACCATTTAGAATGGTGCGAGGAAGTTTCATATAAAGCACAGACAGACCTTCATGAGCGCAAGAGAAATACGACGAAACGGACGGGGCCGGACGGGAAGTCGTGGCTGGGATGACAGCATCGACGCACTGCTAACGTTGTGGATGTGTCATGTCTTGTCCAAAACTGTCAGTTTCACAGAGGACGGTAATTACTCACCACTGGCCATGGAAACCGGGAGAACGACTACAGAGGAGCATGACAGTGAGAAAAGCGACGAAGTATCAGGTAACGCCTATTAACGCTTTGGCATTACAGCACAAACAATGAATTGTCAACCTTGTAAGGGAAGGATCTACAATCTACATAAACGAGCATCTCACAATCCAAAACGGACAAATATTATACGAGAACCAGAGGCCACATCTACTTGGAAAGCAGAATTTATTAGACTTACTTAAACGCAGGGAATCAAACCTGCAAAGACAACCTCCCTGGAGAGGTTACTACCCTTGAACGAGCTACCCCTATCTGCAACAATGGCCGCCAGTCCCAGTGAATTTTTAAGTTGGTTACCAGAACTATGAATTTATTATAAAAGAAAAACATCTTTTCTTATCTTGCGAGCAATTCTTCAGTCAAATTACTAAACACTGGTATTCTGCTCAAAAGTAAAACCCTGAGGTGGTCCAGATGATAGGAAGAAAAAGTGGGCATTAATAACTGTTTTGCGCAACAAAGGTACCCACATCCACGGCTGTCGATCCAGCATCAGTCGTCCTATGTTTAGGATAATCCTGGAATCATAAGTTTGTTACGAGACCTTTAAATCAGAGTTTTCTACGGATCGCCTGTACTCAGCGTTCACTTACCTAGCAGCCATACATACATAATTACATACATGCATATATACATAACATATATACATACACGCAGGGAGTTAAACCTCAGAGATTGGGAATGTATTTACAGATTTCAAAGGATCGACTTCACAGTCCTTCTTAGTTCAATACGATTCCGCATCTGGTGATGAATGTGATGCAGCTCCCGTATATGATCTGCGACCAAAAAAGGTAAAGCCTAAACGTAAGGAGGTCAACGAATTCACGTCATCTTCGGAGGAGAAGGAGGAGGATTCAGACAAAGAATGTGTTCCGTCGTCAGAAGAAAGAGATTTCTTCGGCCTAGATCGACAATAGAGTTTTTGTGACGAGAATTATTCTCCAGAGCCTGATAATAAACCGACTGAGGAACCAAACAATTCGACGACTGATACAAATGGTACTCCTATCGAAATTATACAAACGACGAACACCTCAAGAACAAGAACCTACGACAAGAATCAGTACTACATATCTTGCGATAAAACCTGTTAAAATTACCAAGCACTGGCTATGTAGCCATGCCAATTTACCAGAAGTAGTTCAAGTAAGCACAGAAATCGACAGAAAGAAGAGATTGGCGCTGATAACTGTTGTGAGATATAAAGGGAATCTGTGGTGTTCTCAAAGACGTGAGAGGTGCCTTGATTGTCACTTACCGACCAAATGCCACTAAAAACAAGAAATATATGATTACAGGCCTTGCGAGTAGGCCTACTGTCCGGGGTACCACAACAGCAAGGAGTTGTATCGCCATCGCTGTTAGGTTGAGCCAACGAAGTAAAGAAGTAAAGGTTGAGCCAACGAAGTAAATGAAATAATAACAATTATTCACGAAATGAATGACGCGGTCAAAGAAGTCATACTAAATGACCCAATTCTGCTCAAGCTGGCGTCAAAATTCTTCATGAGACATGGCTATGAAAAGAAAGAATTGATAAGAGCCAGGCTACGTGAGATGGGCAGACTTGTAGTGGAAACACAAAGAGCCCTTGGAACGAAGGCTATTACTGTGAAATACTACCTCAAACCCGCAATGTTTCAAACGGTTGTTACCTGTGTGCGTGTGGTTGTTGGTTTCGACAATAAGAACATATATGAGATACCAACATCCATCAGTTGGAATCAAGATGGGGCACACTCTACGCAAACGCTGCCATATTGTGAAAGGCCAGGCTATCGAGAAGAGGCCAGACAATTCAAGGATCTACGCCAAATGGATTGGGCCGAAGAAGTGTCCTATCGAGCAAGAAAAGAAACGTATGAACGGAAATGGAATTCTCTTCCGTTGACGAATGACACAAAGAAAATGGTAGATTTCTTATAGGAAGAAATGAAATGTGATCAACAGATAGGACAATGCAATAAGCAATGTCTGGGTGGACCTAAGGAAGTTGGTTCTGGCCTATCTAATAATATTCAACAGACGCAGACTGGGCGAAGACTCCAAAGTTAAACTGGAGGAATTCAATAAAGCAAAACGTGACAATGCGAGCACCGACATAGAAACTGCCTTTCTGAAATGGAAAGACACCTATGTCCCACCTATTGAACCTCTTTTACAGGCTTGAAAAACCAGGTAAGCGAGGACGTACGGTGCCATTACTGATTGATGAAAACAATCTCTCTCCTAATCAGAAAAAGAGGCTTAAGGCCGGCGTAGCCACAGATAATAATTATCTGTTCGCCCTTAACACTTAACAATTACTCTTCTCTGTCACACATTGGAGGCAGCGACTGTTTGCGAAAGTTTTCCGTGGATTACGCAGCCAAATTCCCAGAAACTTTAAGATCCAAATCGTTCAGAAAACACGTACCAACCACTTCCCAGATACTCAGCTTAAAAGACAATGAGTTGGACATTCTCGCTCAGTTTATTGAACATGACGTCCGAACCCCTAGACAGTTTCATCGACTGTCCGATGATACACTCCAGCTAATGGCAATGGGCGACGGACCGGTTAAAAAGACCATTAAGGGTGACCCGCTTCTTCTGAAGCTCGGTTAGAGGCTGTTCATGCGCCACGGTCATTAAAAGAAGGACCTGGTGAGAGCGAGGTTGCGAGAGATGGGTAAATTAGTCCTTGAGCTGCAGAGCTTTGACGGCTTAAAGAATGCCACTCTGGCAGATTGTCTAAAGCCAAAAGTTTTAAAACGGTTATTAGTGCTGTTCGAGCAGTGACACAATTTGACATCGAAACTATGACTTAGAACCAACCCTCTATAGCCCTCAAGTTGAGTCACACAATTAGGAAATGCTGTCAGATACTCAAAAGCCAGGCATAGAGACTTCTGACAAGGAACTTACTAAAGAAGCAGGCCAGTTTCAAGGTCTTTGAAATCTAGAGTGGTGCGAAGAAGTTTCACATAAAGCACAGAAAGAGCTTCATGATCGCAAGAGAAATACGATGAAACGCTCACCATTAACAAAGTATACAAAGAAACCGGTAATCTTTCCGGAACAGAAATTGAAGGCAATGCCAAGAAATTGATAAATCCAGGCGACGACTTGAACAGCATCTGGAGACTAGTGACCGAGTTGGCCTTAGCCTATTTGATTGTTTTCAATAGGCGCCAACAAGGTGAGCTGTCCAAATCTAAAATCTTGGACTTCATCAAGGCACAACGGGGTAGTGCTAATGTGGATATCGAAAGCTCTCTTTCAATAATGGAGCGGAAACTGTGTCGACTGTTTTACCGAGTAGAAATACCTGGTAAACGTGGACAAACGGTGCCGCTGTTAATGGATGGAAAACGTTTGAACATTACGGCGCTTTTGAACAAAAGTAGACTTCAGGCGATCGTGTCACAAGACAATCCGTATGTCTTCGCATGTAACAAGTATTGTTCAGTTTCATACAT
This sequence comes from Allolobophora icterica, assembly GCA_963556255.1. Taxonomy (NCBI): domain Eukaryota; kingdom Metazoa; phylum Annelida; class Clitellata; order Crassiclitellata; family Lumbricidae; genus Allolobophora; species Allolobophora icterica. Next base: position 47,883,259 of record OY744603.1, on the reverse strand, counting down.
ACGAGGAAGTGACTGTCTTCGAAAATTCCCTCTGGACTGTGGTGCTGAACATCCAGAAACACTAAGGTCCATATCATTCCGGAAACAGGTGGCAATAATGTCTTAGCTGCTCAGTTTCAAGACAATTCATGACCCACGATGTGTGCGGACCCATAGAGAATTGTACCACCTTCCCGAAGATACACTACAACTGGCAAAGCTGTTCTTGCTAATGGAGCAAGGAAGTGTGCCAAACTTTTCGGGCCAAACCTTGGACAGTGTACTCCTGGAGGTGGAAGGAGCATTTGTTCCAATGAACATTTCCTATAAATATATCGTACCTATTACTTATTGTCTGTATTGTATCTGAACACTTAGATTGGGTTGATAAGATGTAGCCAACTGTAATATAATTGTGAGTAGGTATTTACAGTTCAATTACTTGTTTCTGCCCGTGCCCTCAAGACAGCGACGTGGAATCACACAAAGTAATTGCAACTGTGCTAAAAGTAGTATTATGGTTGGAGCGGATGGGAGGGGAGGGGAGGAAAGGGAAGGGCAGGGCCGGGCCGGGCAGGACGGGATTGAGACGAGTCTTCTATTGCCTGAGCTGAAAGAGACATTGTGTTTGGAGTAACTGTTCCGAAACCAATACCATGGTTTAAGAGACTGTGGTAAAACCAATACTCGGTTTATAGTGACTGTGCTGAAACCAATCCTCGGTTTTGAGTGACTGTGCTGAAACCAATATTCGGTTTTGAGGGACTATGCTAAGACCAAACATACTCCAACTACTAACATCGCCCAATAATTATAAGGTTCGTCAGCCTGCGAGTCAGATATCTGGTATACTGAGCTCGTGCTGCGGAAATCCCCTTTTGGACTGCTAACGTTGTGGGTGTGTCATGTCTTGTCCAAAACTGTTTCACAGAGAACGGTAATTACTCACCACTGGACATGGAAACCGGGAGAACGACTACAGAGGAGCATGGCAGTGAGGATACGACGAAGTATCAGCACAAACAATCCATTGTCAACCCAATCTACATAAACGAGATCTCACAACCCAAAACGCACAAATATATTGAGAACCAGAGGTCTAATAAAAGCAGGCAAGGCCACATCTACTTGGAAAGCAAGAGGAGCGGTATTTCTTAGACCTACTGACACGCAGGGAGTCAAACCTGCAAAGATAACTTCTCTGGAGGATCTGTAGAAGTTACTACCCTTGAACGAGGTACCCCTTCCCGCGACAATGACGCCAGTCCCCAGTGAATTCGTGGGTGGGTTACAAGGGGAATATAAAGATGCCCTCAACTTCATAACCATCTATGACGTCAATCATCTTCGATATGACGGCGTCGTTAAATAAACGTATTTTAAGTAAGTCATAACCATCCGCGAAGAAAACAAGAAACACGTTCTGGAACTTTGATGGAATCTATTAATGCTGATTTGACGCATGTTAACAACTGGTTTTCCGCAAAACAGACTTCCACGTTGCTTGGATAAGACCAAATGTATCCTATTTAAATCGCATAGGAAAATAGACCTAACACTGAAAGCTAAAGGGGCACCCATACTCAAGTAGAGTTCACTAGGTTTCTGTGTGTATATGTTGACCAACATCTAACATGGAAGGAACATATCAGTTATAATTATCTCGCTACAGTTATACTATTCTTTAGTCTACCGCTCTCTAACGTATTGCAACCTAAGTTGGGCTTCTAACTACTAATCCTGACTCCATAAATTAGAAATACTGCAAAAGAAGGCAGTTCGTGTAATTGCAGGTGTCCGTAGAGATGGTACACACGAGTCCAATCTTTGTCGAACTCAATTTACTGAAAATAGGGGCCTAAACCATATCAGGATATCACAAATAGTAGACTTCGTATATCGTTTCGAGCATAATTTACTACCCCTCATAGGACGAATTCCAGTATTCACACCGCTCCGCTTCGCCAAAGCCCGCACTAATAGCCTATAAACTAATACCCTCAGTAGTCAGCGACATACCCCTGCCGAGCTAGAACAGATAATAAACTGGGCGAAGGCATGCAATTTAATTAAAAGTGCAAGTTAGATGCAAGAGATGATCGCCAGAGGGAAGCGAGGGATTGAGGGTATAACGCCACCCCCACCCCGGGTGTGACCAGAGTAAATTCCATGAAGGTTTTGGTTTTGAAGGTAACGGTCACAGATACCCTTAACTTTGAGACGCATATAGCCCTTATATGTACCATGGCGAGACAATCTATGTATGCCCTTCGAATACTGACTGCCCATGGGCCATTTTGCCCTCGGCTATACGATGTAGTGCGGGCGACCACGGTGCCTCGCTTGCTGTATACTTCCTCTGCATGGTGGGGTTTTGCGAGACGGACAGATGGAAGCTCCAGTCTGTCATAAAGAGACTGATTCGTCATAAATACCTCTCCGGTGACAGTCAATTTAAACCTTTGAACAACTGTGCCTTAAATCACACACTCATCTGTTTACGACAGCTCTGGGAAATTCTGGCTATATCCTCCAGGAGCTATTTCCCCCTAAAAAGCCGTTGGCATATTCTCTCCGGCCCGTTCTAATGACCGAGTTTTACATGAAAAAAACTTGTATATATTGATTTGATAACAGTTGTCTATATGTTGCATGTACACCGAATAAACAAAGAAAACCAAGACAAAAATATACGAGACAATGATACAACCCATTTTCCTATATGGATCGGAATGTTGGACAAAGCGAAAACAAGATGAAAGAAGAATTCTTACAGCAGAAATGAACTGGATGAGGAAGATGGCAGGGATTTCAAGACTGCAGAAAATAAGAAACCATGACATAAGACAATCATTAGATTCATTAGACATCAAAACAACTCTGCTAGACAAAGTCGTTCAACGAAGACTCCAATGGTTTGGACATGTAGAGAGAATGCCAGTTGACCGAATCCCACGCAATGCGCTACATGCAAGATTCGAAGGAAAAAGACACAAAGGCAGACCAAGACTACGCTGGATAGATAATATAACTGAGGACATAACATCACTTGGACTAACACAAAGGGGGCAATAGACTTGACAAATGACCGAGGACAATGGAGATAATTTATTCGTACCCATCGCCGCCAAATGGCTGGCGTCAGGAACTGATGATGATGATGATGTACACCGGAGTGCTTCTTGCAGCCAGTAAAAATAAAGAATATACTTACTTACTTACTTACTTTACGTGACTTTAGTATTAAGTCCTCTGGACCTATGATATGGAAAACACGCCCATTACTAAGAAACTCGTCTCTCTGTAAATCTCCACGAATTCAAAACGAGGTTACGAGCATTCTTTATGACTCATTATATCGATCTTATTATATTGATGCATATATGCAAGCAGGCCTGGATTAACTATGGTTCCAGCTGGGTCCCGGGACCCAGCGCCTACCAAACAAGTCATTAATAAGGGGCCTACCATTGGCATTAGTATGCTGCCTCACAATTTTTAACTACTATTTCAGGGACAAGATAGACTGACAAATTTAACACTTATGAACACTGAGTGTGAAATTGTGCAACGGCTAGATTTTCAGGATATTATTGACAGTTTTTTTTTATTATGAAAGCACGTCGTAAACAGTTTTAAATTCATAAAATATATGTACTATAATTTAAATTTCGTCACCACTTATTGATTGAACACATGGGTGGCGATCCGGGGGATCGAGGGGGACAAGACCCCACCTTTAAGAGTGGGGACATACTATAGTCTATAGAGTTGTCCTCCCCCCCCCCAATTTTGAAGAAACTGTAAAAGAAGGTGAACAAATTTTTTTCGGCGTGAGCGTGAAAAAATGTTTTCACCTATTTTTTGACCAGATCGGTTCAGGAGTGTCCCATATCCCCCCCCACCTGCCAAACAGAATCGTCGCCAGTGATTGAACATATACTATAGGAGCCTACTATACAATTTTGGAACCAGGCCTACAAAATGTTAATCCGGTCCTGTATGCAAGCACGTGTGCTTAGGAGCTTTTTAGTTAAGAATGTTATTTACAGTTAAAGACAAGCCTCTTCTCGGTCTAACGCATTGTTCTAATGTTTTAAATATAACATGAACAAGCTACCGTTAATAATTGCATGCAATGTCAGTCATTACTTGTAAATGTTACTTTAGCTACCCAGGTGTCCCTCCCTAACGGGATCTTGATCCCTTTTGGATGTATATATGTATGTATGTATGTATGTATGTATGCATGTATGTATGTATGTATGCATGTATGCATGTATGCATGTATGTATTCATGTATGTATGTATGCATGCATGTATGTATGTATGTATGTAGCCTATGTATGCATGTATGTCACCCAACATTTTCCGGGTTCTTTTGTTTACAAAGAGCTCGTTTTCCTATAAGAACTTCATTCTTCAGAACTCTTTCCTCTCTTAAAACTGTTAACTTTCAAATATAGCGGAGAATCTCCTTGATCAACCTTTCGTCTCTCTCACCCGACTCTGACTCTGATCATTCTATGACATTCTATACCCTCCAATGCCCAATACACTTCACATCATCTTTATCATCAATCCCTTCTCATAGTGTAGGCCCTACTCGTGTGGATATTTCATGAAAGAAGTGTGAAATTCATTTCTTCTACTTAATCTACTTCTCTGCTTCATTTACCACTAATGTCAACTGATGTCTCAGTCAGAGAAGGAGAAGGAGAAGAAGGAGGCGAAGACGAAGAACAACAAGCAATAGAAAATACAAAACATGCCAGGTCAATCCGCCAAGTAGGCCTATTATTGTTAGGACATGCCACAGAGAATTACTGTCGAAATATCAATAATGAAAGTGGTTCAACAGAAGAGAACGAAACAAACTGCTTCACTTACCCCGATGTCATCTGCCGCTTGTGCAGTCACGTGGGTTCTCTCCGTCTCTGCCTTCTTTGTGCTGTGTTGTTTCTTTAACTGTCTTCAGAGCCGCCTTCACCATTAATCGTCCTCGAGAAAGCATGATGCATGAAATTTCCATTCAGCAAGAGTTATGACTGACTTTTTGGTCATTGGTAATTTCTAAGAAGATTGCCGATTCATACTCACAAGGTATGACACTGAGAATGACTTACATTTGGAAGTAGGCCCTAACGTTTTCGCAATTTCTCCTCGATAGTCTCCAACTGCCTGTTGCCAATGCCGAGTGAGTGACGGAATCTGCGTCTGCGCTACGTATTTATACAGTAGGAGAGGTCTCAGGAAGACCGGCTAATCTAAGAGAACGCGCTGAGATCAAACGCCGTGTGGAATTGCACAGTGGGCGCTCACATAATTAGCCGCTACCTGGAACATTCCTCATCCGGCGACCTCTTGATATTAATAGGCTAATAGCATAGACAAAGCCTGTGTTGTCTGAGACCAGTGGCCGTAGTTCACAGACACAGCGACCTCATATAAACCTCGCGATCATAAACAACTTGAGCGTGCAATTAAACACTGAATAGCAGCACACAGACTGATTTTGACAGGCTGTGCACTTTAACGAGATTACCACCATTCCCCCACTCTTAATCCAACCCAGGCCTTTGATGTAAGCCAACGGACTGTACAGCTGAACTGGAGGAGAACGATGAAAGCAAATGTAGTACTACATAGGACATCACACCATAGCCTGCGGTGTCCACTTCTGTATGTCTAATTATTTATCTATATTTCTTTCTTAGTGTATCTCTTTGTCTGTTTGTCTGTCTTTACGTCTCTTCGACTACATATATCGTTTTGCCAGCATTTATCTAGCGCTAGAAAAACATACACACAGACAGACAGACACACAGAGGCTTGGCGATAGATTGCTGTTCATTAGAAGAACAGAGGAGCAGAAATAATATGAGTGGATGGATAGATGGATGGATGGATAGATTAGTGGGCGAATCGACGTGTATTATTATTATCATTATTATTATTATTAATATTTTTGTTTGTTTTGCCCCGAGGTATACAGGATCCCTCAGGGACTTCAACATTATTTACAAAGTAGGTTTGTCTGGAATGGGCCCTATTCGTCTAGGTTATTATTATTATTATTATTATTATTATTATTATTATTATTATTATTATTATTATTATTATTATTATTATTATTATTATTAAAATTATTATTATTATTATTATTATTATTATTGTTATTATTATTATTATTATTATTATTATTATTATTATTATTATTATTATTATTATTATTATTATTATTACAGTAGTTTTATATAGCGCCCCATCGAGGTTATTTACTCAGCAGCGCTCCCAGCCCAACCCCGGTCGAACAGAACAGTGTTAAAGCCAGAGAGAAACAGGACAGATCTTATTTAGTCGTCGGTTGTCTTATGCGGCAGGACAGAAATTTGGTTCGAGATTTCTGCTCCGCGTGCGCCGCCTAGCAAAGTCAGCTGTGATGAGTACACTGATCGTGTACTGTCGATGGGAAGATGAGACGGCGAGGGAGAGATCACCCGCTTCATACGCTGAGGCTAAGAAAATGAAGTCGCTAACACTTCATACCCATGGCTGCCTTAGGGTTAGCTCAAGGGACTGCTCTTCTTCCGTCTAATGCGTGGGCTCATTGGGAATCAACACATGACCATCCAAGATCCGCCCGTCATGTTATGTAATGTACTGTCCTGTGTAGTTGTTGCATATGCCTGCCTGCCTGCCTGCCTGCCTGCCTGCCTGCCTGCCTGCCTGCCTGCCTGCCTGCCTGCCTGCCTGCCTGCCTGCCTGCCTGCCTGCCTGCCTGCCTGCCTGCCTGTCTTACGTAAGTCTGTGCCTTTATGTCTCTCACTGTTTCTCTGAGCCCAGTGGCCGTAGTTCACAGACGCAGCGACCTCATATAAGCCTCGCGATCATAAACAACTTGAGCGTGCAATTAAACACTGAATAGCAACACACAGACTGACTTTGACAGGCTGTGCACTGTATCGAGATTACCATCATCCCCCAATCTTAATTCAACCCCAAGCCTTTGATGTACAGCTGAACTGGAGGAGAACGATGAAAGCAAATGTATACTGCATAGCTTAGCACACCATAGACTGGTCTGCGGTGTCCTCTTCTGTGTCCACTTCGCTGTCCATCTGTGTATCTAATTATTTGTTTATCTGTTTCTTTCTTAGTCTGAGGAAGTCACCTCTAGCTGGAAGTAAACCATGGATTAGCCCCACTAAACCCAAGCTTAGGATGAAATGTGTGAAGCATGTGCATGCGTTGCAAATCGATTACCCTGGTACTATTGGGTTTAGTCAGTAGGATCACAAATATTGAACACATTATTACCCTTGACAGCAAGAACAAAACAAAATACATGCATCGCAGCAATGCTATAAACAGAATGAGAGTACACAAACTGACAAATTATTTATAAATATATTCAGTGAAATTTGAGTAGTAGTTGTACAGAATGCTGATTCAGGGTCACAAATACATCTAACTGTTAAAATGCAGTGGTGAAATCTTTTTTTAAAATTTAGATCATCCTATTATCGGTACTTGTCCTTTTGGTCTAACCCTGTGATGCCTAAAATTATTACCACTGACAACCCATAAGCCTAACCTGTTATTACCGAAGCTGTAATGCCAAGTTTTACGAAAGGGGAAGTGGGGGAAGCATTATGGGGTCGCAACAGTGTTAACAATTGTACGAAGAAACTGTTTTGGACTTGGTCTCGTCGTTTTGCGACCTACAGTTTTTCTGTTGTCAACACTTGATGCTCCGTCCTTAGTCGACAGGTTTTGTATATGTATATATTGTGTACACGATGTCACATAGTGAATAAAACGAATAACATGCAGAAAAGGTTTCCCGCGGTGAAGTGTCAAATGTTTCTATGTTTGTGGAAGATTCTGAGTTTTCTAGCTTAACATAGTCAAGTCCATTATTCCTGAACCCCTCAGTCGTTAGGTGGCTTCGTGTCTGAGGCGTTTTCTATCCCAGGCATTCTTAGCTTTTTATTCATCCACCACTCTGATTTAGAAAGTGATACCGGCCAATTGATAAGTACTAAACGGTAATAGCATAGAGGTGAAGTACTTTAAAATACGATAGATTAAGTGTCCTGATACATACATACATACACACATACATACATACATACATACATACATACATACATACATACATACATACATACATACATACATACATACATACATACATACATACATACATACTTAGTTACATACATAGTTACATACATACATAGTTACATACATACATACATACATACATGCATGCATGCATGCATACATACATACATACATGCATACATACATGCATACATACATACATACATACATACATACATACACACATACATAATGCATGCAAACATACATACACACATACATAATGCATGCAAACATACATACACACATACATAATGCATGCATACATGAATACATACATACATAATGCATGCATATATGCATACATACGTACATAGTTAATACATTGGCTGTAAATAAATAGTTCGTCGGCTATATGCAATTCGTTTACCCACTTAATGTCTGGTTCTTCATCCATAGGTAGCCCCTCTTCTTTTGCTTTCCTCAAGACTTATTTATTTTCTCTTGGCCTTGCACACTGGGAGCGCCTCTGAACGGTTCACCCTACTAGAGGCGCTTTATAAATGTTTAAATACAATACAATACAATAGTTTTGTCAGGTAAAGTAAATGACAACCGAAATGGGGCGATTTTAATTGGGGGCGAGTTTGTATCGTATGCAGCAGAGATACAATTTCATGAAGTAAAGGACTACAGGCCTAATACTCTGAGTTGATCACTCGTCATTTCAAACCAATTTGTTGTAAACTAGATGACCCTATAATGAGCGGGACTTCGGTTCCTTCTCAGTCTGTCTTTTGTATTCCGGAAACACAGGCTATTTGTACACTGGATTTTGGGTAAACGGACACTTACCCCCCTGGACAGTTTCCCCCCGGACATATTCCCCCCGGACAGTTACCCCCCCGGACAATTCCCCCCCCCCCATACTAGGACATTTCCCCCCCTCAGTGCAACATACACAAAGCTTTCTGTTTTAATGATCAAAACATACATACATACATACGTACATACATAAATGTATACATACATGCATACATACATACATGCATACATAGTTACATACACACGTACATACATACATACATGTATACATGTATACATGCATGCATACATATATACATACATGCATGCATACATGTATACATACATGCATACATACATACATAGATGCATATGGCACATGCATGCATGCATGCATACATACATACATTCATACATGTGTGTATGTATGTATGTATGTATGTATGTATGTATGCATGCATACATGCATGCATACAAGCATACAAGCATACATGCATACATACATGCACGCATACATACATTCATGCATGCATACATACATACAAAGTCATACATGCATACATACATGCACATATACATACATACATACATACATACATACATACATACATACAGACATACACACATACATAAATCCAGAGAGGGGGGAATTTGTCCGGGGGGGAAAATGACCTACTGATATTCGGGGGGAAAGTGTCCGGGGGGTAACTGTCCGGGGGGGAATATGTCCGGGGGGAAACTGTCCAGGGGGGTAACTGTCCGGCATTCTGGATTTTGTGATGTTTATTTCAAGAACAATAAAATGAAATGAAAAATGAAAGTAAAATGTAGTGTAATGTAATGTAGAGTAATATAAAATAAATATTTACAATGCACTCCTGCAGCAAAGCTATTCACAAGCACTCTCAACGTGATAGGCTCGTGCAAAATAAGAAAAGTCTTTAAGCACTGAAGTGAAGCTGGCGAAAACGCCTCAAGCATCTTGCTCCGAATCACAGGAAGGAGTTCATTCCAGAGTGAAGGGCCAGCCAGAACAAAGGCCCGATGCTGAGTTAATGAGGCTCGCGACCGAGGTACAAACAAGTCCAATCGGTCAGCAGAACGGAGGGGCGAGAGGAGCGTGAAGAGATTGGTTTGCTCATCAATTCAATTAATTATTAGGCGCAAAGCCCAACTTGGATCTAGTGACTAGAAGAAGAACCTTGTATTAAATACGAAACGGGACAGGGAGCCAATGAAGTTCATTTGGCATATATATATATGAGATAATGTGTGAGTATCATGGTAAGCGGACAATAAGTCTAGCAGCAGCATTTAAGACGGATATTGCACTTGAGACAGCCGAACATTAGAGAGCCAAATTAACAGAGAATTGCAATAGTCAATGCGTGAAGAGGTGAAGAAGAGCTTCACCAACGCGTTATCTTGCAGTTTCAGAGGAACGGTTGGGACAGTGAAACCCTTTCCTTTTTGTTGAGGGTGTGGCTTTTCAACATAATTTTTTTGAAGTGGAAGAGACTGCTCCGACAAAGTCTCCTGGGAAGACATTATTCCAGTCCTGGGAAAGACTGCTTGGAGAAGTATTATTTTTCTCGCGACACCGTTGCTGAGTTGTTAGATCCGCAACACAATAGAGCATCAAGAAAAAGTAGAAAGGTCTTTCTCTGAGCAGAGTGCCAAAGACCCATCACCGATCGAAAATAGATTCAGCATCTGGAGATAACACGCAACAACTGTTCGAACGCTGAGGTAAAAAGTCACTTAAAATTCACAAAGGCTGTTCTTGTTGGAATAGAAATGAAACATTAGCAACGCTAAGTCTTCAGCAAAGAAAAGTTGCAGTTGGTACCGTTTAGACTTTACAATCAAACTGAGGTGAAAAATAGAAAGAGTTGATGGCATGATATTATGTTGAGTGTTGGTTTCTGCGTCCTTCACAAAGCAATAGGTCTCGAAGCATTGAGATTTCGATTGAATTTAGAATACCAACGCCTGCTTGATTATATCGGGCGACTCTAGAACAAAATGGATTCACATTAAGCTGGGCGTTCCTCAAGGCTCTGTACTTGGTCCTTTACTCTTTATTCTCTACACGGCTGACATTTCTTCTCTTTTCCCACTCTCGGGAGCTACTGGTCATATCTTTGCTGATGATGTGCAAGCTTTTGTCCATGGGTCTCCTTTATCTCAATTGCACTTAGTTGAGCGTATCGAGTCTCTATCTAAGTCTCTCCATTCCTGGATGTCCTCAAATCGTCTCTGTCTTAATGCCTCCAAAACCCAGTTCATTTGGTTTGGCTCCCCTCAACAGTTGCTTAAGATTGATTTCGCCCTCCTCTTGGAAATCTTCCCTCACTACTCCTTTTCATCAAGTGTACGTGACCTAGGTGTTACGCTTGATAGCTCTCTCTCCTTCAAAGATCACATCTCTAACCTCACACGTGTTTCCTACTTCCACTTAAGGCGTCTCAGGGCTGTTCGACGATCTGTCTCTTCCTCTGTTTTCACAACGCTGGTCCATGCTTTCATTTGCTCCAGAATTGACTACTGCAATTCGCTTCTAATCGGTCTTCCTAAGGTCCGTCTCATGCCTCTGCAGTCAGTCCTAAATGCAGCTGCGAGATTAATTGCCCGTCTGCCACGCTACTCACGCATTTCATCCTTCATGTTTGAGAAACTGCACTGGCTTCCTCTCTCTGCACGTATTAAGTTTAAAATCCTTATTCTGGTGTCAAAGACACAGCGGGGTCTCGCCCCCAAATATTTAATTGATGTAATTCACCGGCCTCTTTCTGTCTCTTCGCATCGTCCACTTCGCTCCTCAAACAGATTTGATCTCTCAGTTCCTCGTACTAGAACAGCTATGGCTCAGTCCCGATCTTTTGCCTCAATTGGTCCCTCTCTCTGGAATACACGGTCTCCTTCTACTCGCTCTTTAATTTTAATAAGTAACCCCTCATCTTCTTTTACTTTCCTCAAGACTTATTTCTTTTCTCTCGGCCTTGCGCACTGGGAGCGCCTCTGAACGGTTCACCCTACTAGAGGCGCTTTATAAATGTTTAAATACAATACAATACAATGCTTGTCCTTCTGCTGTCTTGTGGCGTTTATCACGCAGTCAGTTTCAATTTCGAGAAGAGTTAATTCGACCGATGAAATGCCATCACTTGAGAAGACGGTCGTGTGCCATCCACTAGCCCTTCAGTCCACTTAATTGATGTCAATCGTGACATCTGACCTTTGACCCGCCCAGCGAATGACACCTGCGCAGGTGACTTGATTGGAAGAAAGCCGTGCATAATAGAGCCGTTTATTCAACCGGAAAGAATATACCTGTCGACGATGTTGGCTTCCTTGGAATAAGCAGTTTCAGCCGTCAAGGTGGACAAATGCAAATTACAGGTCCAAATGCCAATAGATAAGTAAGTCTTCTTCATTTGATGTCATGTGACATATGTCACTCCCAGGCTGTCGAAAAATCCAAACGATGCTCGTTCTCATTCAGTCGTCAATAATAGACAAAGCGCGACATGGCAAACTCGTAGTTGGGCCACTGTTAATTAATTCAATAATTAATTTATGATTAAATTCACACTAAAATTAAAAGATTTTGTCTTTTGGCTGCTGATAGTGCTGCTGCTGGCGTTGGTGTTGGTGCTGGAACTACTGGTGTTACTGATGCCTCTGGTGCTGATAGTGCTGCTGTTGGCGTTGGTGCTGTGCTGGACCACTGGTGCTACTGCTGTTGGTGGTCGTGTTGATGGTGGTGCTGATGGTCGATCTGATGCTGCTGGTCGTGCAGCTGTTGTTAGTTCTGTTGCTGCTGTTGCTAGTGCTGTCGGTGGTGCTGTTGGTGGTGCTGCAGCTGTGCCTTTGAGAGGGAGCCATGGCTGCCTAGTCTCCGTTAACGATCTCGATGCCACCCAACGAGTCCTAACATCAATAAGAGGCATCGGCGTCTCTCGGCTCTTGAACAATTAACGACGCAGTCCATTACAACGACGAATACACCTGTTCGATTGCACCACCAGCACCTACACTAATGGCACAGTCGCTGTCTGTCTGTCTGTCTGTGTCTGTGTGTCTGTGTGTCTCTGTTGGCATCTGCTTCTATGTCTCTTAGCTTGAGTCTGTATGAGCTGCAGGTTCTCATTGTCTCTCGTTGTGCCGCTGCTATTGTTTTCTGTTAGTGTCTTAGTATATGTCTGCGTGGTTGCGTTTCTGTATCTTTCATCTTCGTCGGCATGATTTGTGCCTTTCTCTGCCTATCGTTCTCTGTCTGTCTCTCTCTTTCTTTTTCTTTTTCTTTTTCTTTCTCTTTCTTTCTCTGTCTCTCTCTTTCTATGTCTCTCTCATTCTCTGTTTGTCTCTTTCTCTGTCTCTTTCTCTGTCTCTCTTTCTGTCTCTGTCTTTCTCTGTCTCTGTCTTTTTCCGTCTCTCTGTTTCTCTGTCTCTTTCTCTCTTCCTATGTAAAGACCGCGTATTTGAAAGGTGCGAGTACATTTGTTAAGCTCAGGTGCTAAACACAAACGACTCAAAATTATATACGTGCAGTCGGCGTCAATAGAAGGAAATTGAGTCTAGAACGATAAGCGCAAGATGCGTGATGTCTAACAATCAGCTTGGAACAGGTTTCTAGCCTCATCAGCCTATAGACTGCATGCATCGGCTAAACTATAGGCCACCGCTGCCTAATCAGCCTATATATAGGTCTCAATGAGCCTAATTGTATAAGGCTGCTGCACACATGGTGGCAGCCATGGGGATCAGCTGAAGAAGACCGAACTGTCAACATCTGCACCTGAACTACTCGAAGCAATCGATCGTATAACTGCCGCACCTGTCATCTCAACCAACTGTAAGCCTACAAGCACAAGGCGCCAGAGAGAGACAGAGACAGACAGAGACAGACAGACAGACAGACAGACAGAGACAGACAGACTGGACAGAAGGAAAATAAAGACCTCTTGGAGAAATAAGAAGTATAAGGCTCCAAGATTCCAAGGTGAAGAAGGAAATTGGAAATCTGAGACGGACCAGGTGTCGACAGCTATACAGGCGGCAGATATGTGTAGAACAGGAAGCAGGATACGCGTGTAAACGGAGCGACAGAGAAGGAGACAGGAAGACGAACATATTTAGGAATGTTTAGAAAGGTAGTGAAGAGAATTTGATGGTAGTGGACATAACAGAAGAAATACACAGGAGGAAGAAAACCAGAAACAAGGAAGAGGGAAATGGAAAGTTATAGATGATGGAAGAAGAGAAACGATTAAAAATAGGCAGAACGCTTTGTTTAAGCCAAGCTTCTTGTAGCAGATGATTAGAATGATCGTAGCTGGAGAATGGCCTGTCTGTTCCATGTTCCGTTTATGCCTTCGCTCGCGGATTGGTTCAACACGTACGCGTTGATTATATTATCATATGTGACAAAAAACAAGTGGATGAAGGCGTTGCTTTGAATGATGTTCAATCTATGAACCTTCCTCCGACCGGAAGTTGACAACTTCTGGGGAGGGAGCATAGAGTAATGGTAACACTCATGGCCAGGAGAGCATTAGGTTCGCGGATCGATTCCCGTAACCCTCCTCTAGGTCGGCGCCTTGCATTGCTGCCAAACCGTGTGTTTAATTAAGATCTTGCTTGTACTTTCATGTTTCAATGTAATCCTACTGCGTCTGTCAGTTTGAAATAATAAAAAATATTAAAAAAATAACATGCCATTGCAACCATATTACGTTGATTTTGTTATATGATTACGCTTCTTATTTTTCTCCAACAATCTCTTATACATCTTTGATTCCATTCAGCATATAGGCATACAAACAACCCAATTTACACTTTACAATTATCTTTGGTCGCGAGTTATCCATCTCTAGCCCGACGTTTAACAGTCAGTGCTTTTCAGAGATTCATCAAAGACGCGATATTATCAGGTAGATGGTAAAGGGAACGCAGCATTAAACGCAGCCTATCAAACAGTGTCGAGATCACTGACGATAATTATCACCAGGTGGCGGCGGGGCCCGGGCAGGCGGCGCGACAGGTGCACACCAAGTGGTTGGCATGACAACGAGCACTGTCGATAACAACGTGGTCCAAGACTGAGAGCGTCGATCGACACAATCAGTAGAGCCATCGGCGTCACTGCCGTATATTCCCAATCTGATCGAGCTCTCCTAGAAACTAGAAAATATGAAAGCAGACTGCCTCTGTTGAGCAAACATTGTCACACGTCGTGTCTTCATCTCGTAACAAAATGAAGGACCAAGTAATGTCAAATACGATGCGTGCAATTAATTGAGAGACAGAGGAACGACAGAACGGAAGGAAAGGATCAAACAAAGAAACTTTCCAAACAGAGATTGAAATGAAGACGAAATTCAAAGGCAGACGACAATTTTAGTCAATCAGTAAGCCAGTTAGGCAAAGACAGACAGAGACAGAGACAGACAGACAGACAGACAGAAAGATAGACAGACAGACAGACAGACAGACAGACAGACAGACAGACAGACAGACAGACAGAGACAGAAAGATAGACAGACAGACAGACAGACAGACAGACAGACAGACAGACAGACAGACAGACAGACAGACAGAGACAGAAAGATAGACAGACAGACACCCTCAACGTAATACTGATGTTAACGTTGGCTGAGAGTCGTTGGATGCAGCTGGCCAAAGATGTTTGTAGCATATTAATTGTCACTGCTGGTGTCTATGAAAGTAAATGACTGTCTCCGAAATTTCTCAACACCAGAAGTCAGTTCGAGAAGACTATAGCCTTTCATTGGCGCTATATCAAGTCCGCAATGGCCAGGTTATTTGGTCTGTTACGTATCGGGCTCTTTGAGGAGACAGAGCTATGGTGGAAATCGTTGGTGATGATCGTCATGGGATGGTGCAGAGTGCCAGAGTCGGAATGCAGATTGGATGGATTGAAGAGTTCGGTTTTCAGTCATACACGAAATGCTGCTGTATAGAGAGGGCAGACAGGGAGTGGTGAGATTGACAGGCGAGGCAGGATGTGCCGAGATTGACAAGCGAGAAAGGAAGGTGAGTGAACTGGTGGAGGTCTTTTTATAGTTCGTTCCAGAGCTGTTCAGCGGACCAGCGGTTGCATGATTTTGTAGAGCGAACAGCGAGGACAGAAGGCCGAGACAGAGAAAAGTATGATGAAGAACGAGGCTATAGTTCTGAGCGAATGAATAGTGAATAGCGTAAGAGTGTTCAAGATGCTTGAAGTGCAATAATTGCAGACAAGATATACAGTTTTGCAATCGATGTTCCGAGGGACTTTAACCGAATGAAGTGATTTAAGAACCGAAGGTAGGCCTGCGTGTCACTGTTTGGGAGCTTCCGGGACTACACTGACAAGAGTGTTCTAGATTTTCATATGTCATTTAAATATGAATAGTGCATGTGTAATAAACAAACGATTGCAATGTTTTTGACCGAAGACAGCCAAAAACTAAGAAGGCAACGTGGAACATGGAACTGTCGCAATAGTCGTTGGTCTGCTTCCTTCCACTCGCTGCCACCGCCGCCTTTCCACGCAGACGGTCGGTTGGTCATTGCCTTCTCTTGGCCCTTCCCTCGGCCTGTATCGTCCTCGTACACAGGTCAACGCATTCGCCAAAGTCCATGGCGTCCTGTGCCCGGCTGTAGTCGAGATCAGCGAGGCGGGCGAGGGCAACGATGTAGCTACAGGCGATGCGAAGGATGGCCAGCTTCGACAGGCGTTGATTGTAGGCATACGAAGGCACCGCCCGACGCAGGCTCTCGAACGCAGCGCTGATCGTATGTACTCGGCTCCTCTCGCGTGCATTCGCCTCTATGCGCCGCTGGCGACTCATGTGCTTGTAGCCCTTTCCCACACGCATGACGTCACCGCTCGTCTCCGTGGCAACGCCGTGGCCAGAGGATGACCCCGTGTCCATGGTTACGGCATCGCAGAGGTATCCTGTTTCTGTGGAAACAGGATCGTCGTTCAGTTCGGTCGCACGGTTGTAGTTCTCTCCTGCCACCGATTCGTTCATCTCAACGCTGCTCGTTGGAGAGGCGTAAGAAGGAAACCAGGCGTCGTCCATTCCAACAGCATCACAAGGCTCTGCGGACGATCGCAGGTCAAGTGGCTGACGTGAGGTCTGGCCAGTGACAACTCCAGTTAGGTCACCCAGATCCCAGGGTCCGTTGGAATGTTGTTCTTCCTCCAGTGCCACTCCCACTTGGTCCTCCGCATGTTCCCCGTGGCAATGAACTGACTCGGCTGAAGCACTGCTAGGCGGCAACAATCGCTTCGGTCGCGTCATCTTGCGTTTGTTTCTGGCGGCTGTCGTATCTTGGCTTTGATTTTGGTCAAGATCTTTGGCAACGACATATTCAGACGACATTTTCAGAACTCAAAAAGAATCAAATTGATCGAGCTGCCAAATTTTGTTCGGTTTTTAAATGTTTAGTTTTCATGTCATGTGTCACATGTGCTGAAGGTTTCAGACATATATGTTGGTTTGTGTCCAATTTCAAATTATTCATTTGCTAAAGTTTTAACCATTTCATCTCCAAAAGTTCGAGGATGACTTTCTTTCACATAGAAATTTCTTCAGTTTTACCTTCACAGAATCGGTTTCAAAGGTCAGTAGGCCCTATATCTTTGGAACATCATCTTCACAGATTATTTTCATTCAGTTGCTAAGGAGATACTCATTTTGCTTCTATTTCTAGACTTGTTCTGGAACCACTTCATTTTAAATAAGCGTCCCGCTCACTGTACTTTCATTCAGCAATCTAAACTGAATAAACAGCCAGAAATGATCCATGACTAGAAGGTTCACTTAGGTTTTACTCTCGAGTGGTTGAGACTACAACAGCTTCCTGTGATGTTCGTATGAAGATGACCTTTCAGTGAAGAGACTAATTACCTACAAAATAACAAACAATGAAGTCATCAAATCATTCAAATATGATATCAAAACACTAAACAGCAAACTGCAAACAAGAAATTGCCAGAGAGGTTATGTTTTAGTGGCTGACAGAATTAAGCAATGAAAAGTCCGGTCAGATGATTTAAAGGCAATTTTTTTGGACACATTGTGAACTCTGTTCGATAAGCATTGTTCGATAAGCATTGTTATAGATTCACAAGAATGGGTCACTGCATAGCAGAGACTAAACCAGAAAGATGTTATAGCACCGTCTTTTGGAACCATATCAAGAACTGCCTTATAATGAGGGGTGTTATTAACAGGTTACTTTCCATGGCTTGACATACACTTGGGATCCATGTTCTGAACGCATTATATCAGAGTTTGCTTAACTCATACAAGTTACAATGAGGAGACTCCAGTGCTTACGGTTAAATGACTATATTCCTATCCAAGGTTCCAAATCCAATGCATGTGTGGCATTCTTTACAAAATCGCTTTAGACAAATTTGTAATGTTTAGCCAATTTCCCTGGAAGTAATCACACCACAGAACCTTGGCTGAAATGCCTAACAATGATACCTTGGCGGAAGACGGGGTCCTCTCGGACATCTCCTCCTGCGCCTAATCAATAGGCCTATATGCTATAATTAAGAGTTTTCCGTTCGCATGTTCTTTAGCCTGAGGCCATCAATGAAGTGGCAAAACTGACCATGGGCGCCCGCAGGAATTTTTGCAGAGGGGGGCACAACCATGTAGTAAAAAAAAATTTTGAAGGGAGCGAAAAGCTTGTTGGCATGCCCATATTTCAATGTGGGACCCACGAGGCCATATGGAACTATGGACGAACGTTAATGGGCATACTTTGTAAGAAGTCTTAATGGCACCTATATTTCATTTTAACAACCCGCCATCTCGCGAATGATAGGCTGAGTGGACCTTTGGGAGGGTTGCGGGAGGCAATCCCGCTACCTACTGCTCTTCACGCCAGTGATGTTACCACTACTCTATGGACCCTCCCCCGAATGTATAGATGAGCACTTACAATGACAATTACATGTACTTGTCACACACAACCTAGGTCCCACATAGTCCGTACTTAGTTCTATATATATATAACTGCAACCATGAAGAGGTTAGAACTGTAAACGTGAGTGTAGGCTCGTTTCAAAAATCAATTCATTTAGATAGGCCCCTGTCTTACTCAACATTTGCGCAGACAGTAGATTTATCCATTTCCAATTAGGCTGTATTTTGATCTCGGCCATTGCAATTAAGTTCTTGACATTCTAGAGATATTAATTTAAGCAATTGTCGGGAAATTTGAATTCTTTCTTTGAATTTCTGACACAAATTCGTCAAACAAACAAAGAGCTATGAAACCTAAGAATAAATCTAAACAAAATTTACTCGAGTTTTTTTAAACTAAATTTCAGTGGTGAATAGAGGATGTGCATTATTCAAAATTGTAACTCACCATTAAAAACGTTGCTGTTGCAGGTAGCCTAAATGTATTGGTAATATCACAAAGCATATGGTGCCCACAAATTATGTCTATGAACCCTCCGGTGTTCGGGTGTTGAGACTTCCAGCAAAGATTAATGACTTTCGCTGTTACAGAATACTTTTACAATAAATGTAACAAGTCATGGTGAATATAGTGTATCGCCTACATTCAACTGTATGGTGAATATAGTGTATCGCCTACATTCAACTGTCCTTCCAATAGCACGTCACTACAGGCACGCTAAGTGCCATGGTTCTGTGTTCACGTTGTAATTGGCACAGTGTAATCACTTGGAAAGAACGGAGAACAAAGAAAGGAGCTACCACACTGTCTCCCTCCCCACTTGTCCTATCTTATCAACATATTAATGCCAAGTCTGTTGAAGTGTCAAAATATCCAACTGGATTTCAACCCAAAATGTGTATGTCATTGATGTACCATATATACATGTATACACATGTGCAAATATTCTTCCCAACAGCTTAAACACGCATACCCTTATGCTCTCAGTCACTCCCCGTAACCTATGGACCCCTTATATTAGGACCAGATGTCGAGTTGGCTTTCCCCGCTATATGGTCAGCCTTTATGCCCCGGTTTCTCGGGTCAGCAGTGTCAAACCCCAGCCTTCTAAATAGAGCCACCTAAAAGGCCGTGGTAAACCGGCCGTCACTACACGCTGTAATTAATCAATGTCATGTTGTTTAACTATGATCCGATGTCTTTACTTCAATGTATAAGAGCACCTTTGTATAAGTCACCAAGCAAGCACACAAAATGTCAGAATAACTATATTTATTTATTTAAAATAATAATATTTTTAATTTTACATATTTTGATTCAAAATCCAGGGCGGGGGGCAAGTGCCCCCCCTTGCCCCAACGTGCGGGCGCCCATGAAACTGACTGACAACGATAGCCTCACTCATAGGCCTAGATACGCTTCCCCGGCATGGTGGGATTTTACTAGCGCCAAAGATATAGGATGGAGCAGTTTACAGGAAGGTAGCGAAGAAGTGGTTTCTTCCTCCTTCGGTCCCGGATGCAGAAGCACTGGCTGAGACGGCTGATGAAAGCCTGTTCAAAGCTATCAACACCGACTCAACGCACGTTCTTCGACAGGTTTTTCCAACAACCCGAAGACAACCGAAATTTTATTTCTCGTATTCTCTTTAAGAACATATATTAAAGTATCAGCGTAAACATGTTGCGTCTATAGGCCTATATGTCAGCGTGTATTTATCAAATAAACGAATATTAAATTAAATTCAAGACCCCAATCATGCTAAAACTGCCCTACCCATTCTCAACTGATGGGTCCATAGTGCTCATCCCATATCCATCGCCGAAGTTATAACATTAGAGATTAACAACTCTTAGGTACCTTTTCCAACGAAGCAGAAGAAACAGCAGCTGCACTCAGAAACGCAACGAACTGCGTTGCGTCAGAGTCGTCGTCTGCTGCGGCAGAGATCCATGACGCACGCCACCTGTCGTCCGTTCTAGGCGACGTCTGTCTAAACGGCGACGGCGGCGGCGTCTACGACAGATGTCGCTCTGTGCCAGTCGTCGTCGTCGTCGTCCTCGCCCTCTATCGACCGACGGTTCATTCGTTCGTTCGTTCGTCGTGCGATCATCTTAGCAACGCCGCCGATCGTCGTCGTCGTCGTCTCTCCAAATGCCAGCGACACTCATGGACTGCTTCAGATTAACAGATGTACGAGAAATCGCCTGGGTTGAAACATTCAGGCATTGCGGGGATTCGATGTCAAATGCGTTCCGGTTGTCGGGACATTAAAATAGCAACAAAGGCCTTCTGGTTACGGCCTCGTCTTGTAACTTTGGTGTAATAAGTGGGAGTACCAATTTCTTACATACACGAAGCAAGGCGGAGACTGCGATTTCTTTGAAGACACAATAATAAAATATTGATTGGCATTGTTCAGAAAGTGTGGGGTACGGTACCCCCAGTCTAAAAGGTGGGGATACGGGTACCCCTCGTACCCCCCAAATTACGCCTATGAACTCTCGCCAGTATTAGCTACGCCAAATATTTGATCCGTCATATAAACTCACCAAAACCTCAACTCTTGCGATCTCTCCACAGGTCTTTCACTCAAAACTTAAATACTGCGATCTGCTCTTTGACAAATCATATCCTGAGCCATGCTGCCACATGCATCCACCTGCCTCGCCGTTTCAACTTAAAAACACCATCCACCTTAGCCGTCTGGCCCATTTGGATCTTGACCAGGAACCGATTTCACCCCCCACCTATCGATTATGTTTGACTAAGCGCCTGTGAATAAGCAGGATCCCACGACTTCGCTTTTTTGGGTGTTGTAGAAATCTCGAGATTACGATTAATAAATTATGTAGCCCTATTTCTAACCTTACTTATGGATTATAGCAATGTGTTGGCCAACGAGGTCGGTTAGTTTCTAGTTCATTTGCTATTACATAGCAGTGCAGCACCTTCTGGCAAACCAGACGACGAACCGTCGGCGCTGGGCCGGGCATCGCAAAGGGTTCAGTGGGACAAACGGACAATCGGAGAGAGAACGGAAACAGAGGAATCTCAAACACCGTGTTCTCGAGGAGATTAACGAAGAGGGACAAGACTACGTGGTTAAGGCCACTATGGAAAAAACAGTACAGAAGGCGAAAGGGAGTGGGATAGAGGATGAACATTACAGATAGACACAGGCAGCTTCTTTATTGTATCTGGTCTATCAACGCACTTCTGTTACTGATATAATAATAATAATAATAATAATAATAATAATAATAATAATAATAATAATAATAATAATAAATGTGTAACACCAAACAATAAAAAGCTTTTACTTTGCTTTATGCTTTATTAAGACTGAAAATCAGATTAAGAAATATCCTTAGAAGCAAGCATGTAACTGAAAAGCCTGACAACAGTAGGCCTACTGTGCCTTCAAGACTATATGGTTCATCAGTCACCTCGATCTTCCTTGGACCTGTAACGAATTAACAACTATGCTGCAGCCGGTACAACAGAATTGTTCCAAACGAAGATGGAGGCAAGTGATGGTTCATCCTTTTTTTAAACACAACAACTTTCAATGCAAGTTTTAACACATTTCTCACAAGTGAGATGAATATAATAAAACTACATTGCAAGCAAATAAGCTTTAAACAAAAATTAAACAAAGTTGTTTAAAGAATATGTCTGTGTTATAATGAATAACAATTAAAGTTTGTATCAATTAGTGGTTTCGAGTGTCTTTGAACCCTGTTATATGTCTTGTTCTGCAAGTCCCCTTTTCTATCCCACATGTTTTCAAATATCAGGATTCATAGTTTCTTGCTCGTATTGAAATTTGGCAGTCATATCGTAAAAAAGTGGACATGCAAGAGAGTAATGCTTGTGAAAATTCCAATCTAAGTTTGTTTTTAAGAATTCATCCCATATCCAGTGTCAGAATCTGAGAATGACATTTTTCTTACAGTTCTGGGTTAATGCGAGTCAGCTGTGCTGCACGCAAGGACTGTCACAGCACCCAGCAACATTTATTTATTAATTTTCTCGTCGCCAGATTCTAGAAGTCCTTTGCCACAGACAGAGCTCTCCCAAGGAGATAACAGTTTAGAAGGAAGTTCTTTTAACCTTCATGAAAATCAGGTAGATGGCTTCATTTCGAAGTTTTGCCCAAGTAAATCTTTTGCAAGTCCCCTTTGCTACCCCACATGTTTTCAAACATCAGAAGGATATGTTTTCTTAGTTTTTTGCTCATTCCGACATTTGGCATCATATGGTACACAAATTTGACAAGCAAGAGAGTAATACCTGTAAAACTCAGACTATTCATTTTTAAGAATTCATCCCAAACCCAGTGTCAGGTTCTCAGATGAAGTCTTTGTAACAGTTTTGGGTGGATGTGAGTCAACTGTGCTGCACGCAAGGACTTGCAAAGCACCCAGCAACATTTATTAGTTTTCTCATCGCTAGATGCCAGAAGTCCTTTGCCACAAACAGAGCTATCTCTTGGAGATGACAGTTCATGAGGAACTTGTTTAAACCCTCATGAAAAGCAGGATAGATGATTGGTTCTTGTGGAATACAAGTGGCTGTAGATATCACACAAAGATAACTGAAAAACGGATTTAAGCATTAGCGCCCAATACTAGGTGTCAGGATTCATGAGCCCTCTTTCTTTGTGAGTGTACTATGAAAGCAAATTCAGTTCAGAGATAAAAAGAAAAATTGGCACAAATGAAGTGAACTAACATCTTTCACTGTTAGTAAGTTACCAGTGTTAATTTAGATCGAGCTTCTGGTTGGCAGATACTCCTCTCGAAAGAATCAAAATCAAAATATTTTATGAAAAACGACAGATAGCATGAAACTAGTTCACCAGATGTTGTTATAACCCACAGTCTCCAATATTACAGTATTTTCTGTCACGCAGTTTCAGCACAGACTTATAGAGTTACTAGTTAAGAATTCTGGGATAGCCAGAATTCTTAACTACCAACTTCAGAACACAAGCAAATCCATCTCAGTTGTTTGCCAAACGGCCTGTAAGTGGTTTTAACATCACCTGTTTAAACTAGATATGGAATGATCCACAGAAAGATCGTTAGAAATAAAATTGGAGCACGTTCTGATTAATGTTGCAAGTAACTTGAAAGAAGTCTGAGTAAATCAAACAAAATCATGCAACTTGACAGAAGTCTGAATAAATCAATTTAAATTCCACATATAAATCTTAAAACATTTTTATAATAAGCAGATAGCAATAATGCAATGATGTCCTCATTTCAGTCGGTCTCGATATCACCGTAATTTCTCAGATTTGAGAGAAGTGGTTTCGCTGGCTGTGCCACATTCCACTGCCCTGGAGGCAATTCACGGACTGGAATATTTGGAACATAGGTACAATTTGGAACCTTGAAAAAGACATTCAAAACAACTCCTTTACTAGTTTTCTGCCCAACTAATCACTGTCCATTTTCTCTTACATGAGTCGGATAAATTACTTATTACCTACAAATTTCTTTAAATAATGACAAAAACTTTGCAACTTGATAAACCATTTGAATTCTTGGAAGCATCTTCAAATATATGTTAAAATGCCAGCACAAAGCAAGTTGCAGTAGTCAAGATTGCTGAAGATTAGGATTTAAGCAAATAAACCAGGGAAGGGAAACAAGTGTAACTATTCATATGAAGGTGTTCATGTTGACAGTGGGCAGACCTACAAAATGCTCAATTTAATATACTTCAGATTTCAAAACCATAGTATTTGACTCAAATCAACTGCTAAGCCCAACTGTGGGAGGAAAAGTCGAGTTGTGTGACAGAAATTCTATCAGTGGACATGATTTAACCAGTGTAGTTCCAAAAGTTGGAATTGACTCATCAGTCTTGGACGGATTCAAATGCAGCCTGCCATCGATGATCAGTGACCACACTCAGGTATACACTTTGGCTGCATCAGGAAAAGACCTGGTTCAGGAACTGTCAAAGCAGATATACACCTAAGCATTGCCAGCCTACAGATGGTGTTTGAGATCAGTTAAACACTCAGTGGTGTGGTGTACAAGGGGAAAGTATGGGACTGAGAACAGAACTCTGAGGGATGCATGTAGGTGAGTGCTAAGAAGTTTCACACTCCACTGTAAGTGATTGCCACGATTACCAAGAAACTAGAGATTCAACTGTATTCAGACAAGTATAGTCTACATCAGTACTTCCCAATCTTTTAGGGCTATGGAACCCTTTTTGAATTTTGACAATTTTTGACGGAACCCCTACCTAAACAAAACAAATTCTGGTAGTATTTTAAAACAGTGATCGAGGCATGTAGCACTTAATCGATAACAGTTCTAAGACTAGAAATTGTTTTAAATAAATTTAATTTTCCAACAGAATTGTCTTCACCTTGGAGTCTGATTTGTAGTGTAACAACACTTCAAACAACACTTATCCAACTGCTCCATGGAACCCATGTCCTCCCCTCACGGAACCCTACGGTTCCGCGGAACCCACTTTGGGAAACACTGGTCTACATAATTTATTAAAATTAATTAAATCTATGACTGTAAACAATAGGCCTTTTAATATACCTGTGCTGCTGATGACATTCTCAAAGGTTCTACAATACAGGAATGGAGCAATAGTATCAAACACCTTTAAAGCCAAATTACTAAATATTATAATTACAGTACAAGTAAATCCTTTTAGGACATCAGTGGTACTTGTAGATGCTTCATGAGCATTTCTGGCCAGTGGTGCCAAATGGCAACAGCGATAGTTTTATAGGAAAGGTTCCACACACAAGGATCAACAACTGAATGCCTGATTTCTGGTTAAAACAGTCTGTTCTTTCCCTGCACTACCATCGCCACTGGAGGGACCCACACACAGGCAAACGAAGGAAACAAAGCAAACACAGCATTTGAATGACATATTAGAGAAGATGTGTGCATAACAATTGAAATAAACCTTAAGAAACGTCTATTACACCGCAACAGAAACACTGCAACCACAGACCTGCAAACATCGCTAGCAGAAAATCACATCTGGATAAAAACTTGTCATTACATTAAAAGATTTGTCTCTATCTGGCTTGCTAACTGAACACATTTGACTGAAAAGTAAGACTCACCATGGGTACCACACATTTCACAGAACGTTCTTGGTGCTGGATTTTTGAACGTGCATGCCTGGCACTCCCAATCACCAGATGGAGCTAAAAGAAAGGTTTCTATTTGTAATAATCTCAGAATACAGTATGTAAAGTTCTGTACTTCTTATCAAATGCCTCACAATACACTAGAAACCGCTCTATGCCATCCTTTGGAGCATATCGAGAACCACCTTAAAACAAGCTTATTTTTATATAGATGAATTAATTCAGGAAGCCATGTCCCAACCACATTAAACCAGAATTTGTCTTATAACAGAACAAGTTATGCTGATTTTCCAGTGTATTTCAATGACATAAAATACTGTTTTCACAATACCTAATTTAGATGACTTGGATCACCGATTTGATTCCTGAAACCTATTTAACAAAACTCAGTTTCAATGACAACTCATTGAAACTCATGAAGCACATGCGTTTCAAGTGGTATGAGCAAAGAAGACAACAACATGAAAATCTACATATGATTTGACTCTTATTTTGCCCAATAAACCACTTAGAAGTGCTTATACAAATCTGAAACTTGTACATGTTTCATTATCTTGATGTTTACTGTGTTCAGGGTAGGGTGATCATGGTTTGATCAATCAACAGCTGTACGTATCTTATACTCTAGAACTCAAATGTATGCTATTTAGTAAATGACTTGCTGATGTGAGGACTAACAATGATGAGCCTGGGATTCAGCAGAAGACATAAGTAATAAAATGATTATACATATTTTTGGTAGCTTAACAAGCTACAGCATAGCACAGAGATTGGCTGTCATTTCATGAGTAACACTCCAAATTCTCTACAGACCAACTGCATTAAAAGCAACATTTTGGTAAACCTATCGAGTAATATTCCATGTCTCTGAAACAAAGCACTGCTGCCAAGTTGTTAGATGGGTTCAGTAAGCCCAGCATAACAACTCCAGAGAGAAGCCAAGGAAGCAGAAATCTAATCTAATGATTAGAACTATAGTGCAGTGATCATAATCGTAAATCATCAATTGATGGTCACTTCAAATGAAATCACTATAGTCAAAGTCAAAGACCGAGAGCCCAACACTGTTTTGGTGCAAGGCACAGCACGAGTCAGAATATCAACTGACTGAGCGCAAATGTTGCTGGCATGAGGGGTGATAGGTCGGGTGATTTGAATGCAATATGTTTATTAACTATAAGACAGATTATACACTCAATTCTTTGTTTCATGGGCTGCCAGTGTAATAAGTGCAATATCTGTGTAATATGTTGACATTTTGGGGTTTTTGTTATGGCTCTAGCCAGAGAATTTTTAACAATCTGTAGTCTGTGCAAATAATACCAACAAAAACAGAGTTATAGTAGTTAAGACGGCAAGAAGCCTAAGCAGTTGCAAATGAGACTAAGCAGTGTGAGACATGTAAGATCTGATTCTACGCATATCCCAAAATTCAGAGTGAGTTGATCTGAATATGATTTTAACATGGTCACAGGACAAGGTTGGGTCAAAAGTTATGCCCAAATAGCATGTATATTCACAACAACCAGTCAATTCACCTAACTAAACAGATATTGGCCAACTGAACTTGTGAGTTGTTGACTTGTGCCTAACAGGAGGAATTCAGCATCAGAAAGATTCAGAAGAAGCATTAACTGGCCATCCAACACCGAACGTCACAAAAAAAAGAGGCAAGTAATTGGACAGCCAAACTGGACGATGAGCTATCGAATGAAAGAAATAGCTTGGCATGGTTGGTATACAAATGTAGTCTGGAGAGCTTTCAGTTAGTTGTGAGCCAAAGGGAGTGGTATACAGTGTAAAAAGAAGTGGGCCCATACATTGTGGAACCCATAGTTCAAGATAGTTGGCATCAAAGTGAATTGATTGTTATAGACCGAAAGCATTACATACACAACATCAAATGACATCATACCAGAAAAGCAACATATCATTGCACCTCAAGCTGAATCAGAGGCAGTTTAAACATTAGGAGCTACAGAAGTTTTGTAATACTCACACCAATACCCTGACCTCAGTTTTAAATCATTGTAAACCAGACAACATTGTGAATATCTAAAACAAAGTTGTCCAGCAAAGCCTCCCTTGTTTTGCCACATGGTGATAATACCAACTGACCGAATCTCACACAATGCTTTGACTAAATGCAAGGTTTGAAGGAAAGAGAAATAAAGGAAGACCAAGACTGTGCTGAACAGAGATTACAAGCAGGCCCGGCTCAAGACATTTGGCGGCCCTGGGCAAATTGGCGGCCCTAGGGAAACCGGCGGCCCTAAGCACAAAAAAGTTAATGACTTTTTTTTAGGAATTTGCCTCAAAAATATTTCATCTTACAAAAAAAGTTGACTTTTTTTTAGGAATTCGCCTCACAAATGAATGTCATGACCTTTTTTTTAGGAATTCGCGGTTACACCTGGGCAATTATTTTATGACACCAACACTATCATACTTCCATCTAGCGAATAATAATTTAATCATTTTTGAAAAATGGAAAATTGGCGGCCCCTAAAAATCGGCGGCCCTGGGCAGCTGCCCAGTTTCTCAAACGGACAAACTGGGCCTGATTACAAGTCTTGCACTAACATTGAGAGGAGCACTGAGCTTGACAAATGACCAAATGACCAAGTCAAATGGAGATCAGTTATCTGCACCCATTGCCACCAAATGTCTGGTGTCAGGATCTGATGATGATGATGATGAATATTAACTTAAAACAAATGACAGTTGGCAAATACCAGATGGAGGTGGTGATGGCTTCTGCAGTGCAAAAGTATTCTGAGATAATGGCTGTGGCACGAAGGTGCGGTTCTGAGCAGGTGGTGCGCTTGCTTTAGGTGTCGATGTCGTTGGCTGACGCGTTTCTCTCAATGCTTCCACTTCCTCTGTCACCTTTGAAGCAACCAATCAATACATAAACTGGACTTTTTAAGTCACACTAATTGTTAAGTTAAGGCCACCTAAAATTCACTTTGCAAAAGATAAGTCAACTGAATCAATATTTGTGATAATTTACAGCTTTAGTTCACAAGTATTGGATATCACGAAACATGCTTTGGCAGATATGCGAAGTAGCAGATGTCACGATTGTCAGAGAAAGATGCAATGCTCAGGCTAAAAAGCCTGAGTATTGCATTTTTCATATAAAACTCATGCCCTGACAATATCATTAGATTTTTCTATCTTAACAGTGCTGCACAATGCCACAACACATAATGGCAGTGCTTAATAAACTGTTACAGTACATTTACCCAGAATACCCAAGTATGTTTACTAGAAAATATGCAGGTAATTATAATTGGCATTCACTGTCTCTGACATTCAAGGTTCTCATTTGCTTATAGTTTCTATCTGTTTCTTTGCTTTCTCACAGCTGAACTTAAGGCACCTACGTTGAAGCTTCTTTGTCCACTTGCAGCTGCAATCTCTATAGACCTCAGGGGACTCGATGGATCTATTTGACCTTCTGGTTTCATATGGCATCAAATTTTGAATATATTCCAATAATGGCACTATGAAGTTCCTAGAAAACACATACACAAACACACCACTTTCATATACAGTACTCTACTGTGGTAAGTTACGCTAATATTAGAAATAACTCTGAACAGTACGTACAGAACGTAGCTTCGTTCTCAAAGCGCTGTTGTCTATGCGTAGCAGAGTTATGTCACTTTCATACTTCTTCAACTGAAACCAAAAACAGAAACTGGCTACATATTAGACTTGACCACAAACCTCATGATTAAATGTAAGTCGTCTAGTGCAGGACAAATGCTAAAGCTGGGTGATAAACAATCAATATAAAAGACAAAAAACAAACATCATTGTCATCAAATGAAATGGTTGCATCCAGTGACCTTGTTCCTAGAAAACAAATGAAGACATATTATTATAAACAATCGCAAATCGCATACAAGCTGACACCACATTCTAGCCAATCCCTTAATCTTCAACATTTGAAGGGGAACATTATGATCTGCATCTGAAATTATCCTCCCACTTTCTCTTAGCGGATGAGTGCTAACATCTGTTGATCTTGTCGGGCTAACTGTGCAGTGTCGGGTGGTGCTTTCATACTATCAAGTGGAGCATAGAGACTAGGGAGTAACCGATAAGTACTTTTCTTCCGATAACCGATACCGATAATTTAGCACATTTTATTGGTGATTCCGATACCGATACCGATAATCGCAAATATTTGTTGAGCTTGTGAGTGAAGTTATCACAATATGATGGTTATGTTAAAATATATATTATATACAGATATATTAAAAAGTTGTGGCATTTCGTATGTATTTTGCGATAGCCTTGCTGAAGTTGCAGAAAATTTCGGTCCATGAAAAACTACATCAGCAAACTTATTTCTGAAAATGTATCAATTTAGAATTTTAGATTAATTTTAAGCACATTTCAACGAAGCGCACTCCTTTCATTTTCCCTTTCTCAGGAAGCGCACCCGCTTAAAATTACGATTTTTCGAACTTTTTATCGGTGATTGAATTATCGGATTTTCCGATAATGGGATTTGAAGTAGTTATCGGTGCTTATCGGTTTCCGAGCCAATAACCGGTTACTCCCTAATAGAGACCATACCTACCAATACATTATTTCAGGTGTTCTAAGGGTATTCGTACTTCGATACAGCAGAGTGCGGAACTGTTGACCGCTCTACTCGACTTGAGCAGGGGATCTATAATTACCGGTACACAAATTGTCATAATGTATAAGGGCTCCCCTGCAGTCTGACTAAATTAAATATCTATCTGGTAATTGTAGATGCCCTTATATGGAAGTGTTTTGCAATGTGCTGTAGATGTGTCTTACAATCTTGGTTTGACCCTTGTATAAGGCAACCCCCCACTGTGGACTTTCCAAATTGCCAAATATTTCTCAACTCATATGCAAGTATATATGGCACGTTTGCCGTGGAACTAAACAAACTCATCCAGTGCCTGCCATCTGCTGTACATTAGATTCATCCACCCATTCCATCTTCCAAGGTCACACGTGCAATTAGAAGATCAACTTATTCTCTCAGATATTCTCAGCTACAGCACAGTCCTTCGCCAAAAGCTGTTATGTTGCACTTCTTGTTTGTTATCTACAAAACTGATCATAGCTGCTCAAACTTAAGGTAACAGAATTAAACCCTTCAAACGCAAATAGAATCATTAACAAACAAAGGAAGAAAATTCAATTTTTACTGTCTATCTCCTTTACCTAAAAAAAACTGAAAATAAATGTATGAAATTTCATTTAAAAGTAGATAAAATTAGTAAAATTCATTGATACTTTACAAAAATGACTTAAAACAACTCTGGCAAACAGTGGAGAAATCAGTTCAATTAACAATTTGACTGAATGATATACCTGTTGTCTAGCCACATCCAGGTCACTGCGCAGGGTCTCAAAGCAACGCTGAAGTGTGTCCTTCTGTGCAATCAGCTTCTCTCGGTCTTTTCTCTCCACTTCAAAATCTTCCTTATAGGCTTCAATCTACAACTCGAGTAACAAAATAAAGAGAGCTAAACAGAGGTATTAGAAATAGACAGCACATTGCAGCTGTCTGCAAAGTATCTTGTTTCCACATAAAAGCCATGCCGCATGTTCAGTCGTGCTTGCCGCACTGGCAAGCAACTTCTGGAGACAGTAACTTCTAGTTTAGTCAGAGCCACACCTAACTACTGTAATTCACTGCTGTACAGCACCAGTGTTTAACACTGCCCAACTGCAATTGTATTGCATTGCATTGTATTTAAAAACTTATAAAGCACCTCTACACACTGCCCACCAATCAGGAGTGCTCCGAATGTGAAAGTCCTTTGGAATAAAGGCAAGTTTAAAGACAATGAAAAGTTGTGGCAGAACCACCAGATAGGAGTGCAGCCCGGACCAAGGAGGAAGCTTATTCCACTAACAAAGGAGTGAGACTGGGCCATGGCCGTTCTCACTCGGGGAACAAATACGTCAGGTCAATGTGTCCAGAACACATCTGCCTGACTGATGACAACAACGCTGAGGCATGACCACATTCTTTCTGTACTAGCAGAGCTACACTGGCCACCTATAAGGTCAGACATCACTTATACAATAGCTCTCTCTAAAGGTAAGATTCTCTCAACTAATCAATTAACAATCTGCTTACCTATCTTCTTCCATACAGTGCTATCAGCCATCCAGATATCTGCGATTCGCTACACAAAACTGTTCGTCTGACTCGGACACCAGACACTAATGGTCTAAATGCTCCAGATGCGAACTCAGCAAGTCGGCACCGGTTGTCTGGAATACTCTACCTGTTTTCAATGCTCATGACAGTATCTTGCAAGACAGATTTGTCAAGCAGCTTAAGATCTATTTGGAATGTCTTGCTTTTGTTGTCTGACCACTTTCAACCACTCGTTCCTATGACTTCTTGCTCATCTAACGGATATATGGCATGTTAAGTTAAATGGTGTAAATTTTACAACCGAGGGACTCACTTGTTCAGGTGGTCGATTCTGCTTGTAACCTGGGTGCTGTCTTTAACTCTGCTATATCCTTTACTGACTATATCAAAGGTATTTGAATATCATCATACTTGCATATTTGTGAATTTGGTGTCAAGTCCTTATGTCTCTCTAGCAAATACGTATATTGGTTCCCAGTCACCTGCATAACTTTAACTTGCTTCTTACTGGTATCCACCAAGTCTAATTTGCAAAGTTTCAGAGGGTTCATTACTCTTTGGCTAGTCATAACTAATGCACCAATACATGAGCACGTAACCACAGCATTTAAATTCAGTCCTTGCTCCTCCGTCTATCACTATTCAACCAAGTCAGTTACCATACTTCTATTGTCATATCTTAAACTGCAGTTGGTGAATTAGCTTTTTCGGTTGCTGGACCTAATTTTGGTTTTGTCTACCCCTTTACCTGTTCCTGCTCATTCTGCTCAGTCACTTGTCAAATTCTCAACTTATAACCTCTCTGTTCAAATTGCTTGTCCAACAGACTGCTCCTTTGGCAACTGACCTGATTTTGACTTGGGTTTGGTGTGTCTCGTTCATGCCTTGTTTAACAGACTCCAACGTTATAGAAGTTACTGTTAATTGTATTGTATCTATAAATTTATAAAGCGCCTCTCGCAGAATAACTATTCAGAGGCGCTCTCAGCACAGAAGCCCCGGGAAAAAAAAATCAAGCCGATTTACAGACCGTAATGAGCGAGAAGATGCAGATAGTGGCTTTCACAGATAGTTTGAGAGATATTTCGGGGCAGTACCCTGTTGAGATTTAGAGACAATTAATAATTAACAAATGCATTACTTACTAATTTACTTTGATAAATCATACAGATGACCCAGGACAGGTAAAGCAAAAGGAAATGAAGAGTAGGCCTAACTTAAAAGTGACACAAAATCAGATATTAAGTGTGCTTAATACACAGGGGTGCAGCCCAAATTTACCAGGTTGCCTATAAGCACTACCGTATATACTCGCCTACAAGTCGACGTCACGTATAAGTCGACCCCTAAAAATTTGACCTTGGATAGGGGAAAAGTCTATGACCCGCGTATAAGTCGATGCGTGATTTTACATTTATCCAGTAAATCTTGACATTTTGCAGCCATTTCCAAAACCAACTAAAGGCAGGAAGGTAGACCCTAAGATAACACGTGCACAGCAAATACGTGCGTCGCCCAAACAGAATGTTACCCAACAAATTATCTACCAATAATTACACATTTTCTAATATAAAAAACACTTTAAATTACCAGTCAGCTATTTACAAATTAATTTTGGCCTTTTCCCGGTGTTTTTTTCTTCAAATTATTGCCGACTCAGTTTCCATTTTGTGAAAGTTGCGGTCTTCAATTCCAGGAATCCGGAATATGGATTAAGGCAAAATATTATAGCGCTATTACAATTATTAACAAATTAAACTGCCAGTACCATTTGCGGTTTCGAACTTCAAAAAATCTCCTGTAATTTCAAGGCATCCCCGTAAATATAAGTTTCGCCGTCATCGTCGTCGATTTCCGAGTCCCCTGGCGTCGTTTTGCAAACCGTCAATGTAGGTACATGTTGTATATTTATATAATGCCTAACCTTTAAAACAACTGCAGTACCATATCTCGTGACAAATCATTTCGGAAGAGCTTCGTCCATTCACAAGGTCAAGCAGGTTTCGTCGTCATTGTCAACCCCGATACCATCATTACCTGCTTTAACTGGACAAGTGAGATACGCGCGGAACATGTCCTATTACTGGCATTCCTTTTTCTAATGACCTGACCTCGCGTTCCGCATGCATTGCAACCAATCCTTTATTCATTCTTCGTAAAACCAACCTTTGGAATGAGCCTTTACAATAAAGCCTCTTAAAAACCTCGTTTTGGGGCGTATTTTGCTATTGCTTATAATAAACATTGGCGTCCGTTTCATCCCATCTGCTAGACAACTAATTATCGCGTGAAATGCGTTCGTTATGGCCATCGACGTATATTGGGATATACGTCGATGGTTATGGCCAATAGTTTTGACCTGAATGGTCTTATATCGTTTACAGTACAATTCCCATGCAGGTCAAATTTGGTTTTATCAATATTACCGTACACGAATGTAAGGTCGTATATGAAATGCGCTATAAAATCAAACGATGCCTAGAATGGAACCTGCACCCAGTCAAAAGAATAATAAACAAGAACTGGCGTTGACGTTATCAGCGCGCATGGTTTAAATTTCACAGAAAATTATTTTATTCTACCAGATATTTTGTCAGTATTGTGCTAAAAATTTATTCTTTATAGTATCATTTGTTTATAACATTATATTATTTCCTTCACGGTCCTGCAATCGCTCATTGTTGCGTCATGCGATAATGGACGGGGTATGTCGTTCGTTATCCGACGGGTATCTTGTTGACCTCCGTTGCATGTCCACGCGATATCCGATGGATAAATCTTGCGATCTTGGCTTGCCCCTCGTATAAGTCGACCCCCCAACTTTCGACTTTCAAATTTGCCCAAAAAAACTCGACTTGTACGCGAGTATATACGGTATGTACAATGTGGAGTTGTGGACTCCATACCCTAACCTATTAATCCTAATAGGATTATAAAGTGAAGTTGTCAGAATGGGGACATTTAAAATATGGATTTATTTCTTCTGCTTCATATTCTGAATTCTGTTTTGCTAACTTTCATATTCAGGCTAGTTATAATAATGATATTTGTTTGATTAGAGGCTTTTAAAATAAATTGATCCAACAGAGAAAAGCACATAGTCTACCTCATTAGTGCCACGAGATAAACATATTACACAGAACAAAGTGCTTCTCGAATAAGTCTAGACATAAGCCTGGAAAAGCATATTTTCCATTACCAATTTAACTGCAGGTCTCATTTTTCAAAATCTGGGTGTGACACAGACATCTTAAGTAACTTAACACGGAGTTCATACTCTAGTTCAATGCAGATGAAATACACAGAGCATCCTGAATAAGTGCTGAGGCGGTGGTAGGCTTTGGTGGCAAGCTGAATAGTAACCAATATGGAGAGCAAGATATGCTATAAATGGATAAGGGAGAAAAGGACAATAGAAACTAAAATGCGCTGATTTCTTTCATTAATGGAGTAACTCTGTCTTCAGTGGCAGCAAGTTCCATGAGGTGCAAGACATACCTGGTGCTTGAGAAGAGAATTCTCAGTTGCCAATCCACTGGCTGATCCACTGAATGCCATGCCTTTCTGAAACAGCAATACAAGTCATGTACTGACAAACACAAACACAAAAATATCACACATTATATATAAGAACAGCATGTTTGCATTTGCACCCACTGGCATGACCAATTACAAGCATTCGGACAATTAACAGAAACTGTAAAACTGAACATTAATATCATGTTGTGTATGTTAGGGCAGCACCTTCAGAGGTTCAAGAGGTTCTAACCTAATCGACACTGGGTGTAAAGTGTTAGCAACTTTACTTTCTGACTGGCACATCTGTAAGGGTGGCTGACCAATCCTCTCCCTCGTATGCAGATGCTGCATTAAAATCTACATACATGCATACATAAGAAAATGCACAACACATGAGCTCATTCATGAATGCTTCCTTGTGTAAAGAAATCCAAAGAAATTGACATGAACAGCATCAATACAGCAACAGAATCAAAGACTTGTGGAACAACTGGTCTTGTGTAAAAGAGACACTGAAATCTAAAGCATTGTCCGACCTGCTCAAAGGATTCTGCTAAACGCATATGTTCCACATCTCGGATCTGGGCTTCCAGTTGCTGGATAAGCTGATGTTGACTCTCCAGCTGCATCTCTGTCTCCATCACTCGTTGCCTCTTCCTCTGAAGCTCTTCTTCAAGCTGACAGTTTAACAAACAATTGCTTTGCATTTAAATTACCACTTACAAAACAATATTGTAATGTAGAGACATTTACATAAGAACAAGTAAAAAAAACTCCTCAACAGCAGTGAAAATGTGAGCATAATTAAAATTTCTGGTAAAAACAAACAAAATGAATAAGTCAAAGCAAATGATAAATTGATAAATAAATACCAATTATACAAATATTAGTGCTACAGTTAAAAGTTACAGCAAAAACTCACTACCAACTGCAATCGGAGAAAAGATAACCCATAAAAGAAACTCTCGTTTGTTGGCTTTACCCATACCATCCTTTAAAAATTTCCAAAATACATGATTGGAATAAAGTGGAAGAATATTTCTGCACTTGCCTGTCATCTCTGGATTTGGAGTTAAAATTCCTTTGCATCAAGTGAAATTGACATTTGGTATAAGCCCTTATAAAAAGGTTTGTTCAGTTGCTATTTTGCTATGGTTGTGTTTTTGCTTCAGCCAAAATATCTTTTAACTACAGGACACCTCCCAGGACTAGATTAATTAATCCACTGAGATGGTCACTGTGTAGGGACATCGAGCAAGTCCTTCACTCACAGCTGCTCAATGTCATTGAAGTTCTATCGTATGGTCATGTGTGCACTTCCTACACTTCTGAACTTGGAAGGTGGACAATATCAAATATAGTTGTATTGTATTTTATAATGTTCATAAAGCCAAATAACAACAGAATGATTACCTCACCTAAACTCAGGTTTCATGATTTTAAGCATAGTGGGACAGCAGATCAATTCATCAAAAGTTTAGTACTATTGCCTTTTTTCCCCACACATTCTGCCCCTCTACTACTATACCTTTTTTAACTCAACCACTGCAGAATGCCATCATTGCCATCATTTGCAGAAAATTGTAACACCAGATTTGCAAAAGATTAATCATAATACCAGAAATCTTAACAAAAAATTGCAAAATCAAAGTATCTTCAAGAACTTCAACATGAAAGCAATCACATCCAACGACGAGCAAGACACCCTACTAACCTGATTGACGTTGAAGATTGCTGATCTCCAGTCCAGCTCCTTTTTCTTCAGGTCTTCATTCTCTCTTGTCAGTTCTAGGTTCTGTTCTGTGAGCTTCCAGTTGGCAGACATCAACTACACATATATCACAATGATTTCACCATTAACCATTTTAACCTTACAGGCTGGAAACCAGCCGGTTTAATTTTGGCGATAATTAACTTAACTACAGCATTGAACTGTAGAACCAAGTATGATATGCAGGGACACACAGTGAATATATAATGCATAAATAAAACCATAATGAAGGTAAAAAAATGGTGTTATAACATGTTTTGTTGGTCATAATATAATATTTCATAACTTCTCAAAACAAACATAAAAAACTTATGGGTCCAAGCAAAAAATTGCCCAAGCCACAGGTATACGTGCCAAATTACTCAGGAGCTCAGGGTTCAAAGAGTTAAACAATAAGACCATCAGAAAAACCAAAACCATCCACCTATGCTTATGGGTCCGAGCAAAAAATTGCCCAAGCCACAGGTATACGTGCCAAATTACTCAGGAGCTCAGGGTTCAAAGAGTTAAACAATAAGACCATCAGAAAAACCAAAACTATCCACCTATGCTCTGACAACATGACGCTTTGGATACAAAGAGATCAGAGAGTTAAACAATTTTGAACTGATTCTATCTCAGTGTAGTTTTTGATAGACAGGCATAAAGCAAGCATTATGACTTTGCAATTGATCTCCTCTTCCCACTCTGTTGTTTACATGGATACTCCCACTTTTCTCTAAACTGTATCCTTTCCACAGTTTGGTATATTTTAAGTTCAAGCCCTCTACATCATCATTTTCAGTGATAGAATACATTTTATAAGCAAAAAATTGCATAAACAATTACCAGAGAAAAGAGAAATATTTAAATATTACCATAAATGGAAGAGATAAAATCATTTTGTAATCAGACTTAAATAAATTATAGGTTATAACTATAGAACTAACTTATAACTAACCCAGACACTGCAATACTTGCAGAGCAACAAAATCATATGTAAAACTCATCCAGATACGAAAACAGATTAATGCATTTCCTTTTGAAACATTTGGTGGCTCTGAAAAGTGGTAGTTTGACATAAAACATTTTAACCCATTAATCATTTGATCACAAAAGAAACAGCATGACAGCCTACCTCGGATATATTCTGTCTCTGGTCCTCTGATTGTCTGTCTGCTGGAGTAACTGCAGACACTTTGCCATTAACCTTCTCTTCCTTCTGACTTATCTGATTTATTTTCTCGTTTAGTTCAGTATTTTCTCTCTTCCGTTCTTCCACCTCTGCCTCCAGTTTTCTTGATAATTCACTTACTCTTGACCTAAGAGCTTCCAGCTCAGCTCTTTAAAAAATGACAATGCTACTGTAAAGAGTACTTAACAGATACTGCTTTAATCAACTGTATAGAAAAGCAGAAGAGCAGTCCCTTAAGCTAGCCTGAGAGGCTGCCATAGATATGAAGGGTTAGCGATTTAATTTTTATTTTTCTTGGCATATGAGGGTGGGTGCCCAGTCTTCTCCCTAACCATTTGAACAGCATATGGTCAGTGTATCCATCATATCTGAGTTGGCTAGGGGGGGCGGATGGAACTGAAATCGTATAACAAATCTTTGCCATGGCAGGGATTTGAACCACCGACCTCTCTCTGTCGACATGTGAATTGTAGAAAGTCTTTCAAATACCAAAATTTACTCCTTGCCATGTATTGAAATGCCACAAAAGATCATATGTCAACTGGCAAAAGATCATATGTCCATAGCCACAAGAGCATGAAGAAACAGAATATTCTTGTACATGTAATCTGCATCATGAGGGAAATGCTTGAAATGATGTGGTTACTGCCCTCAGTTATGAAACGGATGACAACAGATGCTCAAGTCAAACATTCCACTTCCATAAAGAGCACACTGTTCCTAGGTTCTTACAACAAAACACAATTCAGACACTATAGTAAAGCGTCAATGAGATTTTGACATGTTCTTCGAAAGTACTCAGTCAAACAAACACATGCAACAACACAGAATTTGAATCCACAGCGGCAGATTGCTACAATGGAAATAATGCGAACAATACCAAGTACGATCAGTCTGACAGCCATATAAAGTGAATATAAGTTTCACAGAGCTACAGAATGTTGAAACACATATTATGAATGAACCCATACAGAAACAACTTAAGCTGAATGCATTTTAGATGAGCACATCAAATGTAAATATGTACAAAAACTTAAGCAACTTACTTCATGCTCATGGATGGCAATTCCACATTCTGTTGAACACAAAAATCAAAACTTAATCATCTATTTCCTTCAATGAATGATGAAGGTAATGATAAGGAAAGGTAACAGCTAATAACAACTACATTACTTGCAAAAGTCTTAATAACTCAAAGCTGTTGCTGGCGTAGAGATGTTTCAATGTGCAAGATATACAGCCTGTATACATTCCATATGTGAATTCTGACAGTTCATGGCACCTGAAAGTGGAATATCAAAATAAAGAAAATACAGCATTCAAACAAATTTACTTAAAAACTGTTTTTACTCTAAAATGCAATTTGTAATTAAACACAATTTTCTGGTAGTCTTTACAAGCCCAGTGATGCCCATAGAAATTATCCTGTAGATTTTTTCTTCGTGACCATACTAAATTCTAGTGCTATCATTAGCCCATTACAACCTGTAACTAGACAGCTATATAGGCATGTACATAGTTACAAATCATCAGTTTAACATGGCCCTCACCATAATGCGATATGGATCGAAAATCCCTTGTTATAGCAAAGGTCCAGTGTATCTTAGAATTCAGAGTGCAGTTGCCTTTTCTGTGGACCTTCATCGAGAAAATGAATGCAACAATGTAACAACAAAATTTACATCGCATTCTCTGGAAATACTACACTGGAGTAAATTTACAGAATTGAAAACAGTCTAACAAATCTTAATCCAGATAAATAAATGGAATTAAGAAATTGAGTCTTTCAAAACTGACCTCTTTTTCTGCTGGACTTCCCAGACATGATCCTTGACCCACGACCTCAAATGATTCACTCGATGATGATGATGAAATCCCTCCACCTTTCTTTTGGATGACGGGACTGGCAATTTCCAATTCCTTCGTTTCTCCTTTTCCATCTGTTACTTGCTCCATTGATGGCTCTGAGCACTGCACACTTTTTGTCATCGACACGTACTCATCCAAATTCGGTCCTGTGTTGGCCATGCTGTGTCCGCATGCCACATCCCCACAAGCAACCAGATGGATGAAATCTCCTGGTTCATTGGTGGGGGGCAATCTGACTGCAGTATCAGGCAGTGATGTCAACGCCTTTGTCAGACGCTGGTAGTTGGCAAGGTCACGTTCGTATTTCGTTCTTAGGGATTCCAATTCAAAAATTTTTGCAGTCAGCCGTCTGTGTAGTTCATCATTGTCTCTTGCCAGATCATCTAACAAACAATTTAAATTAATAATTAGAGTTTGGTTTATTTCTTGTTACAAGTAGATGTCAATCAAAACCTAGTTTTACTATCACAAGTCAGATGCAGTCAATGAATCAGATGCCCACATTTCCATGTCAGAGTCTCCATATTTCGCATAGAGAAATATAAAATCAGAATGTTAATAAATAACCAAAAAGTATCCCAACCTCAGTAAAATTATCAATATTACAGTACTCCTGAAATACTAATTTTACTTGTTAAATTATAAAAAGAGTATTAACTTAAATTTTACATGTCACATGAACACAATTTTCAACTTAATGATAATGACACTAAAGCTACTTCACAGGCACTACATGCAACTGATGGTAGCATACATATGCCTGTTGTACCTTGGCTAATACTAGAATGATACTTACTGAGTAAGTATTTATAAAATTCTCTGCTCCATTACAATACATTAAAAAGTCTTCATGTAAATGATCAGCTGAATTGCTGGTCTTTATGTAGTGTGAGCTTGTGTGAGAGTTCATGCAACAAATGCATTTGGCACTTACCTAAGAGTTTCTGTCCACTGCTAGTCTGTATTGGTCCATCAGCAATTTCAGGCCGGTTCAGAAACATTTGTTGGTATCTGCCATCTCCATAGAATCCAGGTGAAACAACCGCACGAGATCCGAAGTCACTGCATGTAGCATTTCTGTGAAACACTGATGTTGCTGGTGTCCTTACTGTGCTGTTGTAAATTCCAAAAGCCATGGGTGGTCCTTGTGGGATGGGTGGTCCATGGCCAGCATTAAGTAGGATTCTCTCCTCATTCGGCATTTCTAATTCCCATTTCTTATCCATTATATCAAGAGTGATTTTAATCTGTAAGCATGGTTATCCTTTGCTCTGCCTGATTCAACCTCTTTCAAAAATCCTGACCTGTGCAACAATATTCATCAACAAGCATGAGTTATATCATATTTATGTTCATTACCATGTTATGAAATAGCTATCACAAAATATGATAATGTACCATATAATATTAAAGCTCTTGCTTCTGGCACATCATGTATATTATATATGTTTGTTTCTACTGCTTTTTCATTCTCCTATCCTCTGTGGTGTAATATAACTGGTATCTTATCACATTATATTACCTCATTTAAAACAAAGTTATTGGTTTAAAATTATATTATTTTAAATTGCACTGCTTGTATTCCTATTACCATATTCAATATAATTATTAAGTTCATTATATTTAATTTTAGATTCCTCCCAGTTTAAAAAATCATTGCAAACCTTGGTACTTAGCAATAAAAGAGAAGTTTAACATATACAATGACTTCCGTGATTTCTTGGCCCTTCTACCATCGAGTCAAATGGACAACTATATATGTTAAGTTGTGCCAACTTAACATAAATAGTTATCCATTTGACTCCTACGATCAGAAAAATTATCATTGGCTCACATGTCATTGAAGCGTAATATCCCAAACTTTTCTAAAGTTATGCTTCCTTGATTGGCCAGTGTCAAATGCAGTTGAATTTACTTCCCAATTCATGTCAATATTTGTTTAGACTCGTTTATTGACACATCAGCATCCACATATATATGAAAGTATCGCAACAGATGCAATCTAACAGCAACTTGTGCCAATACCCATTCCTACAGCAGAAGCAAATGTGAACAAGCAACATGTCCAATGTCAATACGTGGATACAGAAGTCTAGTTCAGCACATTCAAACTCTTAATATTACCATACAAACAACTGTGCCACAAACAACTTTGAGAAAACTGAACATCAGAATGACACGCTACAGCACACAACAAGGAACATACTGCATTTAAGGATTTTAGAAGAGCACACACATGCCTAACCATTAAGTAACTCTGCTCACAGATTTGCACTCATACATGCAATTTTTCGGGCAAATACAGAAAAGCGGCGCATTTTGGAATTTCGCATGTATACTTTGCGTTCTCTACGTCTGTGAATAAGCTGGTTCCCGTGACTTCACTTTTTGGGAGCTGTATAAATCGCGTGATTACAATTACGAATGAATAGCGGGGGTGCGGCCCAAATCCCCGAAACGAATTTCGGCCGGATCCCTGAAATCGATTTTTTAAATCCGACCCGAATTCCCGGAATTTAAGAAGATGACGTTTGTGTGGAGAAATATAGATTTTTTTCTTGAAGTCAGTGTTTTCACGACGGGATCGGATGTTATTACATGGTGGAAAACACGGAGATGCTATACGTTCGACGTAAGAGTTTACAATTTAACTTTGAACAGTTTTCGGGAGTTTGGCCGATTTCTATAAACTGTTTTCGGGAAATCGGGCTTTTGTGTATTTTCAGCGTTATCGTGGATTCGGGTTTCGGGATTCGGGTTGACCCCAAATAGCGGTGCCCATGCACAAGCACAGAAAGAATTCGCCACAATTGTCAGCCCTAAAGAAACATCCTATTTACTACTGCATTAAATGAGACTTGGAATTATTGAAAGGAAGTAAATTGCCAAAATGAATTTTTTCTTGGCATCAAATACGATATCTCATCGTATGACACGGGGAAGACACCCTGCTTTGGGAATTCCTATATTATCGTTATCGATGTCCTGCAACACGACGCCGTTTTATTGTTTTCAAATAGCAGCACTGTTAAAGGTCTGATTTTATCGTAATAAATTTTCAAATATTATTTTAGAATTATGCGTTTTACTTACTCAAGCGAATTAACGAAACAAACACAAAATAACACAGAATTTAAACTCTTCAAGTGATCCAAGCAAGAACTATAATTAGCAACCAAGGATCTTATATTCCATATAGAATCCTTACACCTTATATAACGTCGTGTACCTAGTTTTTCAGCGATAATCGGGGTCACAAAATTTCACATCTTATTTACATTAAAAATGCATGAAGTTAATTATTTATGAGGGCAAATCGACGAAAAATTATGTTTTCGAAGTAAAAATTGTCTTTGAAAATTTAAAACGCCATATTAACTGTCAAAAATTAGAATGTAAGGCTTAGATCATAACTTTAGTTATAGATAGGCCTATGTATGTAAATAAGACACTATCGTTTATTGTTTATAATACTGTATAATGTATATGTATGTAAATAAGACATTATATAGAATTGCTTGTGTTTAAACTGTCTTACAGTATTACTGATATTGTGATCCTTTTGTATGTATTGTTGTAAAGTATGAGCGTTTGTCTTATACTAATAAAAGATTACTTACTTACTTACTTACTTAAAAAACAAAATTTAAAATGGGGCGACATCTGTGGGTGTTAGACTGGGGTACATATTATTTTCATGAGTAATCCTCAAATATACACGGTGAGTCATTAAAAAACGTGTCCCTACATAACTTACAATAATTCATGCATATAACCATCAATTTTAATGAAACTTCATAATAATGAAGCTTGATAGTCCAGCTAAGTGCTGTATAAATTATTTTTTATAAAAAGCTGAACCCGCCTAAACTATAATTATGTCACGACAACCCTCGGAAAAATGGTGCTTACCGAGGAAGATAAACATTTCATGACCCCAAAAGAATAAAAAATGACAGTGCGAAACGTTTTTTAAAGAAATTTTCAGATTAAGGGTTGATTCATGGTAGATTTAATGTTCTCCTTTCAAAAATTGATAAAAACTGGATTTTTTTTATCGTCGACCAGGTAGAGGCCGCCTGCTAACGGCCAGAACAGTTGACAATGAGACTTTTGAGTTAGGCCTACTGCAAACTGAAACACCTGATTTCATTCCGCCTACTTTGTGGGCACCTAGCATTTCTGATTTAAATCCGGTAGAGTATAAAATATGGAGTGTCGTGCAAGAAAAGGTGTACAGATATCGAATACATGATGTCATCCAGTTGCGTCAT
This sequence comes from Allolobophora icterica, assembly GCA_963556255.1. Classification (NCBI taxonomy): domain Eukaryota; kingdom Metazoa; phylum Annelida; class Clitellata; order Crassiclitellata; family Lumbricidae; genus Allolobophora; species Allolobophora icterica. The sequence continues at coordinate 47,838,487 of OY744603.1, read as the reverse complement.
CGAGTTTTGAAGGAATGGGACGAATTGGATCGGCGCATCATTGAAGTCAGTCAAGTAGTGGTGTATGCGTCTTTGCGCATGCGTGGATGCGCAAGGATGTCAATTAGAACTTAAACTTTAAGTTTCTTAATGCTCTCTAATAACTCCTCTACCTTTACTTTAAATTTCTTTGACATAAACGTATATCTGAGGAAGTTATAGCAAAATATGCAGGGACACGTTTTTTTATGACTCACCGTGTAGAATCATTGATTACCGACCATAGGTGGCCTATGGTCGCTAATTAAGGATTCTATATTTGAGGATTGGTAAGCGTTATATAGAACAGGTCGTTGACGGCAAGGACCTTTTAGGCCACGGTTTTAGGACATCAGCATTACCACTCTTGAAAAATGAAAAACCCACGTTAGGACATTCAAAAACCCAGAAAACCCAAGATAGGTTTTCTGCAGACTTAATTATTATGATATTCTATTTACGAATTATAATATCAATCAATCAATCAATAATTTTATTGAAGCCATTTTTAAGCACAAGGAAATACAACATAAAAGTTTGTACAATGGCAACAAGAGGAGACCCAAAAGGAATCAAGATCCCGCCAGTGGCGTAGAAAGGTTTTTGGGGGCCCTTGTGCTAAGCGAGATCCAGTGGTGTAGCAATGTGTTGTCCAGAGCACAAGGAGCCCAGCGGTCAGAAGGGCCCCTGGTAGGGAGTAGTCATTTTTAGCCTAAAAGTAAATCTACATGTACAGCAAAGTAGCAACAGCGTACACAGTACTACACACTCAAATGAGTTGAAATGACTCGACTCAATAGTTTTATTGGCTGAATCTGAAGCTGGAATGTCTACACTGTCTACATGTTGCTGTTGACTGTTGCGACACGTGAACGATCATTTTCGAAATTGAGGCTAGGCCTAATCAAAAACTATCTACGAAGTACAATGTCAGAAGAGCGGCTGAGCGACTTGGCACTGTTGTCAAAAGAAAATGAACATGCCAGAAAGCTTGATATTTTTGCGCAAGAGAAGGCGCGCAAACGAACGTTTTAACTTTTCAGAATTTTCGGATTCTTCTTTTTAGACTACAGTACTAACAGTAGACTAAAGACTTGTCTAATTTGTTAAATTGTTTCGTTATTTTTATCAACCAACCCAACTGTTTCACAATTTGACAGAATATATAAGTGTGGATAATTCATATTTTAGCAGTCATAGCAGATGGAACAATGTTTTTAGATTATACTTAGATTATAGTTCAATTTTTACATGCTAGCCCGGAGAAATAAAAAAAATGTTTTATAAAAATAAATTGGAGAAAATAATTAAAATGTAATTATTTAATTATTATTTAATTGTGGTGCGATTTATGATATTTGCATATTTCTGACGGCATGAAATATGCAAATATCGCAAAAGCGCCAAGCGTTTTTTGCACAGCGTTTTTTTTGGTTTAAAATCGAAGGGGTTCAAGGGGCCCATCATCGAAGCTCTGCACAAGGGCCCCCAAAAACCTTTCTACGCCACTGCCCTATCCTTTTGACTAGGCGCCTGTGAATAATCGTAATCGTAATCTCCAAACTTCTAAAGCGCCACTCGAAGGCCACGCGCAGGACACCAGCCTATTCACGAGCAATACGTCAGATCAGAGGGGTTTCCAGCATAGGCGCAACCACGGTCTAGAAGTTGGAGGGGACCAACTAGAATGCCTGAGTGGGGGCAGACAATTACGAGCGCCGAAGGCGCGAAGCCGCGATTGCCGAAGGCAAGAAGCCCCTAACGATTAGGGGGTCTGGGGGAGCGTCGTAAGCTCCCCCAGCGGGGTCTGGGGTGGAGCCCCAGAAGCCAACGCAATTTTGAGCTTTTGATACCAAAATGGAATACATTTTGGGCTCTTGTTTACCTCAAAATTTTCAACGACGAACCGACGCAATTTTGAGCTTTTGATACCAAAATGGAGTACACTTTGGGCTCTTCTTTGCCTCAAAATTTTCAACGACGAGCCGACGCAATTTTGAGCATTTGATACCAAAATTGGCAAAATGGAGTACATTTTGGGCTCTTGTTTACCTGAGATTTTTCAACGATGATTTCGAAATAAAACTACCTAAACCACTTCGATCTGTGAAAAAAATTGACTAATATATGTGAGGAAACCGAGATTTTAATTGTTAGAAGATTAGGCCTACCGCTTGTAGTCGCAGCATGAAAAATTGAAATGTCCTTCTAGGCTTCTACTGCGGGCCATATTCGGATTTTAAAAGCGAGATGAAATACGGTAGTTTTAGAGTGAAATCCTACAGCAACAAATGCAACATTCTACACTCATGAATTCTTATAGACTTGAGTTCAGCCTGAACATTTTTTATTGGCAGCCTGCAGGGCCAGCGGCCAGCAATTTGTAGGCCTGATTGCTGAGAAAAGTCTATGAAATTTTACATTTTAAAAGAGTAAAACATTAAAACAAAACTTGAAAATACTAAAGGAACATCAAGACTCAAGTCACTTGACGTCGCCAAAGATCAGTTCCGTGACATCGCACTTAGCAACAAGCTCACACGAGCAATCTGTGAGAAGTTTACACTGTCGAGTGAGTCACGATGGACGTGCAAGACGCTATTGACTCGTACTGTTCCTTGAGAACGCCTTGAGATGCCTTAGTGCTGAAAAGCTGTGTTCTGCTTCTGCATTGCTACATGGGACTGTCAAAAGCAGCCGGACAAGTTGTTCAACTTGGTCAAACATCCGTCTAACTGCAGGTTCAGTAGACCTATTTATCAGTTTGTCAGCCAGTGTACCGTTGATAAATTCCATTTCTGCTGCCTGGCCATGGCGACTTGGACCAGAAATCTGTCTGTCTATGTCTGGATATTCTTGCTCGAGTTACAACTGTTTCTGTATCGGTGGTTAAAGGTGGGTGGTTTTATCAGCGCTACACAAACGATTGCTGGGCGTTTTTTTTCTAAAATCTCATTTGGATCTTAGCAATAACGATGGTTCCAGTTCAGAGGGTACCGACACGGTCTCCGGATCCCACGATTCCCCCTCCCGCATGGGCGGCGATCATGGGGGGTCGAGGGGGACAAGTCCCCCACCTTTAAGAGTGGGGGCACAGCATACATTTGTTCTCCCACTTTTTGAAGAAACCCCCAAAACGCCGTAAAGTTTTTTGCGAAAAATTTATAAAAAAATTTAGCGCGTGAGCGCGGGAAAATTTTTTGACCTCTTTTTGAGCAGATCAGTTCAACACTCTTTCCACCGGATCAGTTCAACAACGTCCCCCCCACCTGTGAAGCAAGATCGCCCCCAGTGCCCTTCCAGCCAGTTACAACGCCGTTCTCTATGAGAACTGATATAGGTTATGATACGTACCCGATTTATTCTTTTTGCTGGAACCGAAACTTAACAATGACTGAGACGTTTGATAGAAGCCTACTTCCAAGATGCATTAGACATAGAAGTCATGGCTCGTTAGTAATGGGTATTGAACTTTGGTGTAAACCGTTGGTCTTGTATTGGTCTTGCGTACGTAGCTGTCGGCATGTAATAATAATAATTTCGTTTATTATGAATCAAAGTTGACAAACCGCAACTTCTTACAGAAGGTGTAGTGGTATACTAAATGCAGAGAGAAAGAGACGGAGAGAGAGATGCTCGAGTGGGAGTGGAGAGAGAGACAGTCCAATCCTTTAATATTGAAAAGAAAATTTATTAACACCCGGTGGCAAAAGTTGGAGGGGACCGTTCCAACTTGCTCGAAAGTTGGGGGACGCGTCCCACGGGTCCCATAGGGTGGTTGCGCCTATGGTTTCCAGAGAGTAGTCCAAGAGGTCCGAGTCCGGTTTCCAGAAGGCCAAACCGGTTTCCAGAAGGCCAAACCAAATCAGAGTGGTTTCCAGAGAGTAGTCCAAAAGAGGTTCAAGTCCGATTTCCAGGAGGCCAAACCAAATCAAAGGGGGTTCCAGAGAGTAGTCCAAAAGAGGTCCAAGTCCGATTTCCAGGGTACCAGATCAGAAGAGGCAGAGCAGCTGTCAAGGCGAGTGTCGTTTACGGCGAGAATAATTGGAAGGCGGAGGATCAGATGAGTCAGGGTAGGAGTATTTGAAAAGGTGAGACTTCACTTCAGTTTTGAGTGGAAAGCCCGGGGGTGATAGATCGAGGAACATGAGGATGAGGATGGGTTGCAATGATGATGGAGGCACTAAGAAACTGCGAAATACAGGGGGGAGAGATCATTCCAGAGGCGTGGTGCTGTGATGGATATGGCTCGGTTGGAGAACTTGAGGTGAGTAGTGACTTGGGGTCGAGAAAGACTGAGATAGGACGATGATCAGGTGGAGCGGGTTGTCTGAATGGCGAAGAGATCACGAAGGTACTTGGGCTGGGAATATTGTAGGGAGTTGTAGGATAGTGATTGGACTTTGTAGTGGATTCGCTCTGGGATTTTTAACCAATGGAGTGATTTGAGGATGGGAGTGAAATGATGATGTTTGGGCGTTCTAGTGACAGAGCTAGTGAGTTTTGGATAAGCTGTAGACGCTTGATTTGAGTGGATTCAAGGTTGAGGAAGAGAATTGTAGCAATCAAGCTTCGAATGAACAATGGAGGTAGCAATATGGTGGAGGCAGTTTTAAGGTCGAGCATGGGTCGTATGCGTCGGAGGTCACGAATGTGCATGAAGCAGGAGCGCGAGAGGTTGGAGATGTGGTCAGAGAAGGAGAGGTGTGGATCAAAAATAACACCAAGATTGCGAACAGAGGAGTCATAGGTGAAGGTGAGAGACAATGAGTTAGTCGAAAGGTTTATGCAAGGATCAGGGATTTTCTTGATTTGATCAGGAAGGCCTAGGATGATGAATTCAGTTTTGGATGAGGTTAAGGCAGGAGATTGGATGACATCCACTGTGATATAAGTTTAACCACGTTGAGTAGTTGTGTGATGGCGGTGGAAAAAGAGCCTGGAGAGAAGGATATGAAGAGTTGGGTGTCATCTGCATAGAGATGGTGGTCGACAGATGAGGATTGTATGAGATTACTTAAAGGAGTGGTATAAAGGATGAAAGTAGAGGATCCAGGGCGGAGCCTTGAGGGACACCACAGGAAAGAGAGAGGGGTTGTGAGCAGTGGCTGGAGGCTTTAACAGAGAAGGATCGGGAAGACAAGTAGAACTGGAACCAGAGTAGAAAAGGGGTTGTGAGCAGTGGCTGGAGGCTTTAACAGAGAAGGATCGGGAAGACAAGTAGAATTGGAACCAGAGTAGAGCAGTGCCAGAGACGCCAAACCAAGAAAATAGTCGTTGAAGAAGGAGACTGTGATCAATGGTGTCGAATGCTGCGGAGATGTCGAGAAGACAGAGGCAAGAGACTTGCTGATGGCTGACGGCAGAGACCAGTTTCTTGTACAGAGAGGCAAGTCAAGTTTCTGTGGAGTGGCGTTTAGTGAAGCCAGATTGGTGGGGGTTAAGAAGTGAATTCAAAGAGAGGTAGTCATTTAGCCGAGAAAGGACAATTCGTTCATCTAATTTTCTAGAAAGGAAAGATTGGAGATTGGGCGGTAGTTGGATAGGTTTTCCTTGTCAAGGGTTGCTTTTTTGAGAAGGGGAGTGACAATAGAAAGCTTAAAGGCCATAGGAAAATTGCCGGTAAAGAGTGAGAGATTGATAATATTGGTGATTACAGGAACCAGGACAGAGGCACAGTCTTTTAGAAGAGAGGTGGGGATAGGATCAAGTTCGCATTGCTTGTTAGGGAGAGAGTTTAGGAGGATTGACATTTCTGCTTCAGAGGCAGGAGAGAAAATTGGGAGCGATGACTGAGAGGTAGGAGGAGTAGGGTTGAGAGGAGGTGAATCAGTAATGTAGGAAACAAGGGGGGTAAGTTTGTGTAGAAGAGACTGTAATGTAAAGCGAATGGATGAGATTTTGTCTGAAAAAAAATGAACAGAAGGTATCAGCAACAGATCGAGGAGGAGGGAATGGAGCTAGGCAGTGGGGAGGGAGATTTGCGATGAAGGAGGGTGTTGACAGCTTCCAGAGATGTCTAGGGTTTGAGGCGCTGGAGTGGATAAGTGAAGAATAATATTTCATTTTGGTAGCAGCGATGAGTTTGTGGAAACAAGGGGGGTAAGTTTGTGTAGAAGAGACTGTAATGTAAAGCGAATGGATGAGATTTTGTCTGAAAAAAAAATGAACAGAAGGTATCAGCAACAGATCGAGGAGGAGGGAATGGAGCTAGGCAATGGGGAGGGAGATTTGTGATGAAGGAGGGTGACAGCTTCCAGAGATGTCTAGGGTTTGAGGCGCTGGAGTGGATAAGTGAAGAATAATATTTCATTTTGGTAGCAGCGATGAGTTTGTGGTATTTGTTGGTAGCTGATTTCAAGGTATTGAGGGCTTTAGATCTAGCTGCAGGGTCAGGTGTGCTGGTAGATGTGTTCAAGGCTCCTGCGGAAAGTTTTAAAAGCTTGGAGGTAGGAAGTAAACCAAGGGTTGGTGGCGCTTGAACTGGGTTTGGTGATAAGTGGCGCATGAATGTCAAGGAGGTTGGAGTGTGGAATTGTAACAGGAAAGGAGGTCTTCAAGGCAAGAGGGAGGATTGAGAACCAGTTGTAAGTCGAGAATATCTTGGATGAAGGCCTGACGGTCAATGGACCTGGTGAGACGGTAAGAATGAGAAGGAGGATCCCGAGGAAAAGGATTGATTTCAAGGTCAGCCATGATAAGATATTAAAGATAATGATCAGTAATGTTGAGAACAGAGTGTGATACTTTGGGAGATAAGAGGGAAGCGTCGGAGGTGATGAGGAGATCGAGGGAGTGATAATCAGTGATTCATGATATGCGTCGGGAAGTGAACATGTTGGTTGAGATTAACTGCGGACAGTAGGTTAAGGAAATCCGATGCAAGAGGGTCAGATGGATTGTCAACATGAATGTTGAAATCGCCGGTTAGTAAGAACTCGTTGGGAGTAGTGGCAGCAAGAGAGAGGAGAGAGCCAAATTCATCAAGGAAGATAGAGGGTTTGAAGGAGTAGGCGGACGAAGTAGGAGGGCGATAAATATTGAAAACTGTGAGTAGGTCGGAATAAACTGCTTAGGCTTACTGAGACTCTGCATTTTAGGCGCTGAACAATTTTTTTTTATCACCATCTAAACCATTATGGTAATGCTTGATGTGGACTAGTCACTAGTGAATGCCAACTGCAAAGATAAAAAAATTGTGAATTAACACGATTAGCATTTATTCAAGTAAATCATGTGGGTTTGAAATGCATAGCACTTTTAAGTTCATGCCTTTCTTAGACTGCGTGAACTTTAAACATAAGAGTTTATGACAGCAGACTTGTTGTCCTCGAGACCAAGGTCTTGGTCTCGAGTGCACTCGAGTTCGCTTTTAAAAGTCTTGGTCTTAAGACCAAAAATCTTGGTCTTGAGGTTCAAAGTCTTGCTCTTGATCTCGCAAGACCGGCTGTCAATATGAACAGTCATTTAACAAAACTCCAGTCTTGTTGTTAAGACCTTAAACCTCAAGACCAAGACCACGACCAAGACTTTGAACCTCGACACCAAGACCAAGACCAAGAACCTCGAGACCAAGACCAAGACGTTGAACCTCAAGACCAAGACCTTGAACCTCAAGACTAAGACCGAGACCAAGACCTAAAAATCACATTCAACCCAAGACTTCTTTTCCTTAAAAAAATTGTCAAGTTGGACTAATCGTTATTTTAATGAAAACATGAGTATTTTATTTCATTCAATCAAAACAACTCTAAATGCAGACTGCAGAGAATTCCGAATTCGTATTTACAAAAGTCCGTCATGCAAAATGTTATTCCAAATGCCTTTTGTATTTATAAAAATCAATTCACTCAGAATTTTCTGACCAAGCCGTGACCTGTGGGGCCTCATAAAAATTCCGCCATGTAAAAATATACGTTCTACAGGTGCTGAAGTCGCTGGCAAACACAGTAGCTTTTCAAGCACTGGATGTACAAATCGTGAGCCATTTTTAAATCCTCCCATGGTTTATCAGACCGTCTGCTTCAGAAAAAGTCTCGGCAGGGCTTCCAGACACAGCAAAACTTAGTTGCTGCTGCCGATGGGTTTTCTGACCAACAAAACTTGCATCCGTCCGTAGGTATTTGTCGTAGGCTATGATGCAAACAGGCTTGATAAATTCTTAATTCAGGAACAGTGGAATAATTGGTAAAAAGAATGATGACATAAAAAATGGCTTTGACGTGCGGTCGTCCGCGAAGGGGGAGGGAGGGTAAGGTCAGATGCGGACAAATGCGGACAAGGGGAGAGAGGGCTCCAAAATAGGTCATATTTTGCGGACGTCCTTTATGGATGACCCCATATTGCACATTTCAATCTATAGCTTTCTTTTTGTCAGTCTATGACACAGGAATGTTACAGTGACACATAGCATGGAATTCTTAAGAGTTTTCTTTAAAGAACTGATAATATCCGTATGCAGGGCCGACGAGAGAAATTCCGGGCCCCTAGGCAGATCAGTCGCGGGCCCCTAGGCAGATCAGTCGCGGGCCCCTAGGCAGAGCAGTTACGGGCCTCTAAACTATATTTAGGCTTTATATAAATATAATATATAATATCATAGGGTCGTACAAAACAATTTGAAAAAACACAAATTCAAATAATAAAAGTGCGTCTACGACCGTACGATATTATATATTGTTAGCTTGTTAGTCTAGAGGTGAAATGTGAGTTAGAATGATACGAGAAATGACAAGAAAAACGAAGACTTTCGCAATATTGATAAAACGTATATTTACACTATGTACATAATACTCACACAACGAAGACAAACGAAACGTCAAAAGACAGACTCTCCAAGAAGACGCCTGCACAAACTCCACAAAGGAAGATACAACTCGAGAACCGGCAATTAAACATGAGTAGCGACCACGCAGGGTACACTCTCGGAAAACGACCACAAAAGGGTACTTACAATGCGTGACACAACCAGTGCACGTCTTACGCCTTACTTAACTAAAACCGGTCTCCCTGTAGACACAAGAACACTGCTATATATAGTCAACGAGACCATCCTACTTTAGCTTCAAACGAGGTGCGTCTTAACTAAGGTTAGTAAGTGCACGTGAGGATGATAATGGCGGGATGGCTGAAGGCCAACTCCCAACAGACCCCCCGACAACGAAAAAGAGGAAACATTAAAAGTGTTTCCGACCATGCAGAAACTACAAATGTACATGAATTTAAACTATATCGAAAGTTCAACATAACAGTCCACTAGAAACGTTTACAACACAAAATGAGAATCATCTATATAGGCTTAATGAAAGAGACTGAAAGTCCGTAGAAATCTATGGAAAGTTCGTACATTTAGACTGAGGGGCGACTTAATATGTCTGGTAACACATTGTCTCGACCACGCCGATGCTTAATGTTCAAGGAATATTGTTGGAGTTCAAGACTCCATCGCAAAAGTTTCGCATTCGAAGGAGCCATGCGATTTATGAACTGAAGTGGGCTATGGTCCGTATAGACAACCACCGGAGCGGAACCAAAGTACACGCTGAACGCGCGTACACCGACCACCAGCGCAAGTGCCTCCTTCTCAATGGTCGAATAGCGTACTTCAGCCGAACTCAACTTCCGACTCAGGTAGCAGACCGGATGTTCAATCTCGTCCGTTATCTGAAACAAACAACCTCCCAAACAGAAGTACGAAGCATCTACAGCCAAATAAAAAGGTTTGTCAAAATCTGGCGGTTTAAGTATAGGCCGCGAAGCCATCCTAGACTTCAAATCAATGAATGCATTCTCAGCCTCAGGAGACCAAGTAAACCGGTGACCTTTCTTAAGTAACAAAGTAAGAGGTAACGTTAACTGAGAGTAATGCGACAGAAACTTGCGGTAATAACCAGCCAAACCCAGAAAAGACTGAACCTGCTTCTTATTTTCAGGACGCGGAAATTTTAGCAAAGCCTCGACCTTCTGCATACGTGGCTGAATACAGTTCAAACCAATATGGTGACCCAGAAAATCTATCTCTGCATTAGCAAAGACACACTTCTTCAAATTCAATGTAAGTTTAGCGTTAGCAATGCGTGTCAACACTCTTTCCAAGTGAGATAAATGAGCATTCCAAGAAGAACTGAAAATTATCAAGTCATCTAAATATCCGTCACAAAACTCATCTAAACCATGCAACAGTTTCGCAACCAAACGTGAAAATGAAGCAGGTGCGTTTCTTAAACCGAACGCCATATAGCGCCACTGATAATGACCATGTGGGGTCACAAAACCAGTTAAAGGGATTGATTGACTATCAAGCGGAACTTGCCAGAAACCCCGTGTCGCGTCAAGCTTAGTCAGAAATTGGGCTTGTCCAACCTTGTCAATTAAAGATTCTACACGTGGCATCGGAAAAGGATCGGCTACCGTAAGCGCATTCAACTTACGAAAATCTGTGCACAGCCGCAGAGACCCATCCGATTTAGGTACAAGTACAATAGGCGAAGCCCACGCACTTTCGGATTCCTCTACAATGCCTTGTTCAATTAGGCCTTTAATCTCTTTGTCTACCTGTGCCATACGCTCAGGATGCAACCGATAGGCTGTCTGTCGTACTGGTCGTGCACCAGGTATTAACTCAATACGGTGTGCCATAAGTGAAGTCTTGCCAGGTACATCGCTAAACACACCCTTAAACGTACTCAGCATGCCCAGTAATTCATTCCGTTGCACAAAATCCAAAGGACTATTTGCGACCACCTCTTCCAATTTAGGTGACTCAGACACATTCACACTTGCAGGCACAACCAAACCGACATCAAGTGGAGGCGTACAATCAACACGCGACTCATATTTCTTCATGAGGTTCACATGCACAACACGTTTACACTTCCGTCTATCGGGTGTGGCAACCAAATAGTCAACAGGTCCCAACCGTTCCAAAACGACATACGGGCCAGCATACTTAGCCTCAAGTGGCTTTCCAATCAACGGCAAGAGCAACAAAACTTGCTGTCCAATTTCAAAGTCAACAGCTTTTGCACACCTATCATACCATTGTTTAGATTTTGACTGTGCAACTAACGCATTATCATTCGCCATACGGACAGACGTACGAATTCGTTCACGCAAATCCATCACAAAGTCAACCAGATTTGTCTTACTCACTCCAGACAAAACATCATCATTCAACCAACTCTGCTTTATCAAACGTAAAGGTCCATTCACACACCTTCCAAAGACAAGATCAAAACTACTGAAACCTAGTCCTTGTACAGGAACTTCACGGTAGGCAAATAGAACCCACGGCAAAATTTGATCCCAGTTGCCAGGAAAATCCTCAACAATTGCCTTAAGCATATCTTTCAACGTTCTGTTAAATTTCTCGCAACAACCATTACTCTGAGGGTGATACGGACTAGTTTTCAACTGCACCACACCACATTCTTGCAGAAAAATTTGCATCAAATCAGACATGAAGTCAGTGCCACAATCCGACAAAATCTCATTTGGAAACCCAAACATTGTAAACACGGATATTAAACATTTCGCTACATCATGCGCTGTGTGGTTTCTCAACGGAAACGCAAAAGGATAGTGTGTTGACAAGTCAATAACAGTAAGTATGAAACGATTTCTCGTACCCTCACACACACTTAGGGGTCCAACTGTATCGATTGCCAGGCGGGAAAAAGGTTCCGTTATGACAGGCAGATTTATCAGAGGTGCCCGAGAGGGAGGTGCCCCCTTACCTAGTCTCTGACAGACATCACATGTTCGACAATAGGTACGAACAGAAGAATTTATGCCAGGCCAATAAAAATGACGCATTAAGCGGTCCAAAGTTTTCTTCACACCCAAGTGACCACTTGCAGGGATATCATGAGCCACGTACAATAACTTAGCACGCAACTGCGTAGGAACAACAATTTGCGTGTACCCTACATCATCAGGCGTATCTAAATCCTTCCACTGCCTCACCAAAATTCCGTTAGCAATCGAATACGATTGGCGTTCCATATACTGCCCATCCCTTCGTTCAACCAGCTGATACAAGGGAAGCAAAGACGTATCGGCTTTCTGCATATCAATTAAATTCTCGCGCGACACTACATTGGTTAAATCAGCATGCACTGCAGTAGACTCTTTGAATAAGGCACTCAAGTCTACGTCTAACTGCACATTTATATCAGCAGACTTATCTTCTACAGATTGAGTATGCGACACAGGTAAAGAGCCAGAATCGGTCAATTTAGTTTGAGCGCGCGTCGTCACTCCCACATTTATCTCATCTTGTGGACTATCCAAGTCGTTACCAATTAGAACGTGAATGCCAGGTGGCAAATGGTCTACCAACCCACATAAGATAGTGCCGTTAGCAAATTTAGACTCAACTCGAATTTCAACCAAAGGAACACGAAGCGTGACACCCGAAATACCTCTAATAAGGCGAACCTCACCGGTGTCACAGAACTCATTAGCATGCAATAATTCCTTGCTAGCCAAGCTTTGCAAAGAACCAGTATCTCTTAACACAACAATATTGCGAGAAAGTCCAGTGGGCGTATACACATAGCCAGACGAACAGAATGACAAGTAGCCAGCGTCGACCATTTTAGTCGGCCCATCCTTCACTTGTACAGACATATCTACGCCCGTGACTAATTCTACATTCCTAGGATTGGTGTTCTGCTGAGCAGCGAAATCCCGTTTTGACCTCAATTCTGGATGTAATTTGTAACATGAAGAAACCCCATGATTAGATTTACCGCAGTAAGTACAAACAATCTGGGAGTCAAATGACTTGTGAAATTGAAATTGGCCCTCGTTACGGAAATTTTTCGGCGACCAATGGGCTTTTGCTCCACGACCCGAATCACGACCAAATCCAAAATTTTCCCGTTTTTCATCATTCGAATGCAAGACAGAAGCATGCGCAGGGAAAGGCTTATATAGAATAGCAAATTCGTCTGCTAACTTTGCGGCGTCTGAAACTGTCGCGGGTTTTTTGTCAATTATCCATCTATGGATTTCAACAGGCAAGCAAGTCACAAATTGCTCAAGTTTAAAGACTTCGAAGGCCTTAGTCAAGTCATTAAACGCATTTTCACCTTCCAGCCACCTTTGAAAAGGTAACGCCAAGCGGAAAGCGAAAGCAGAGTAAGTCTCCTGCGCACCCTTAACCAAAGTTCTAAAGCTCTTCCTATAAAACTCCGGCACCCTAGCGAATGCAGTCAACAAAGCCTGTTTTAGGGTGTCATAATTCTTACAGCCCTCAAGAGATAACTCCGAAAAAACCTGTTGGGCTTTACCAGTTAATTGAGGGTGTAACAAAGCAGTCCATTTATCTCTTGAAAATTTATGAATAGTCATAGCCTTCTCAAATGAAACAAAATAATGCTCTATATTCGTCTCGTCAAATTTAGGGACCAATTTGATGGCAGAAGCTATGCGAAACACATCTTTGTCCTGTTCGGGACCTGGGTTCAAAACTTTAGCCTCGATGCGCTTTAGCTCTAACTCATATTGTCTCTGCCTCTCTTTGTCTTCACCCTCTGCTCTCCTCACTCGTTCTCTTTCCTCCATCTCTATCCTCAATTTTCTGTCCTCACTCTCCATTCTCAATTTTTCCTGCATTTCAGCCTTTCTGTCTTCAGCCTCTCGCCTTCGTTCCTCTATTCTCAATTTCTCCAATTGAAAAACCCTGTCACTCTCCAACTTCGTCAATTCAGTCTTTTCTACCGCTTGCCGAGACCCAATCTCCAGCGGTCTAACTCCAAAATCGAACACTTCCTTTTCCTGCGTTACAAATTTAGCAAGAATTTTCTGCATTTGAGTCTTACTCATGCCTCTAGTGTCCTGATCTAATTTCTCTAATTCAAGCCTTAATTCGTCAGCCGACATATCGATAATGTCGTCCCAACTCAAAGGCTTAGTCACCGGAGAATGAAGGACACTCCCAACCGGAGAAGCGGGTACCGAAGTTTCAGACCCAAAAGTAGCCATTGTACAAAGTCGTACACACAAAAACGTGTACAACCACAAAAACCGTCAAATACACAATCCCAATTTCCAATTTTGAAATTTCCAATTTAACAAAACGGAAAACGGTGAATTTTAAGGACGAGCCCCCATATGTTAGCTTGTTAGTCTAGAGGTGAAATGTGAGTTAGAATGATACGAGAAATGACAAGAAAAACGAAGACTTTCGCAATATTGATAAAACGTATATTTACACTATGTACATAATACTCACACAACGAAGACAAACGAAACGTCAAAAGACAGACTCTCCAAGAAGACGCCTGCACAAACTCCACAAAGGAAGATACAACTCGAGAACCGGCAATTAAACATGAGTAGCGACCACGCAGGGTACACTCTCGGAAAACGACCACAAAAGGGTACTTACAATGCGTGACACAACCAGTGCACGTCTTACGCCTTACTTAACTAAAACCGGTCTCCCTGTAGACACAAGAACACTGCTATATATAGTCAACGAGACCATCCTACTTTAGCTTCAAACGAGGTGCGTCTTAACTAAGGTTAGTAAGTGCACGTGAGGATGATAATGGCGGGATGGCTGAAGGCCAACTCCCAACAATATATATACACAACTAGGCTATGATTTTATTCAGATGCTTGAAGTTTAAACTGAGTGTAGTTAAGCGTCAGAACGGTCAGATAACATATTTTAAAAAGCATAATCATAAACTTTGTATAACTGATTATAATATTTTTCCTAAGTTGATTGCGGGCCCGGCCCCCTAAAAAGTCGCCGGGCCCCTGGGCATTTGGATGAAGAGAAAAGGCCCTAGGACGCAGCTTCGAGAAACAACACGAGATTGGGGGGGGGGGGGGCTGTGAAAGTGGCTAGCGACTTTGTCAAACCGAGGACAGCTGATGGAGAAGTAGGTCATGATCGATGGTGTCGAAAGCGACAGAGATGTAGAGGAGACAGAAGACTTGTTCATGACTAACAGCAGAGACCAGCTTATTGTAAAGAGGAACAAGCAGGGCTCCTGAGGAATGGTGTTTAGTTAAACCCGATTGGTGGGGGTTGAGGACCAGAGGCGGCGCTAAACCAGGGCAAATGCCCTGGTAAAAAAGCCTTTGCCCTGGTCGTTGCCCTGCCAGAATTTGTTCGGGGCATAAATCGTCCCGGCACTGGTTACTTGCATGACTGCCCTAGTTACAAAAAAGTCTGGCGACGCCACTGTTGAGGACTGAGTTACAGTTGGGCAAGGACAATGCATTTGCTTAGTTTAGAAAAAAGGAGATTGGAGATGGGACAATAGTTAGAGAGGTTCCTTGTCAAAATTAGCTTTTTTGAAGAAAAACTGACAAGGGAGTACTTAAAGGCGGTGGGGAAGTGATCAGTAGAGAGAGGTTGGTTATTTTGATAATAACAGGCAAAACAACAGAGGTACCTTGTAAGAGAGGTGGGAATAGGATCTAGTTCGCACTGTTTATTAGGGACAGAATTTAGGAGATGTGAAACTTCTGATTCCAAGGTTGAAAGAAGATTGAGGAGAGAAGACTGAGCGAGAGGCAGAGGGTGTGGGATTGATATGAGGCACTGATATGGTGTTAGAGGAAGACACAGAAGTGGAGTGTTAATCGAGTAGGAACTGCAAGACGCGAAAGAATGAGATTTTATCAGGAAAAAACAAGCAAAAAGGTATTGGTGATAGAGGTAGAGAGCTTGGTAGTAGAGAGGGAGACTTAGGACGGAGAAGAGCGTTAACGGCTTTCCACTTTGGAAATATCTTACTGAAACAAAATTAATTTGCACTGCACATGGTCACTAAAACAAACAAGTCACTTTTACATTTATGTACTGCTGTAGCTTACCTAAACAGCCATGTGCATATGCCAGGGCAGCTGACTGAACTCAGACCTCGAGGAAGGTTCTTCATTGGATCTCATGACAATATTCATCCAGTGACACATGCAAGTTGCAGGTCTCATAAGGCCTTTAAGCTTCTGTCATATACCTGGCAACCAAATTGTGTTTTCACATCATTTGTATCTCTGGACAAAGTCTCTGACTTGATGCAGTAGAATTTGAATAATTTGGTAACATGATAAAAGTTATGATTACTATCAAAAGTATGTTGGGCAGTAATATTGGGAAATTGTGTGCACATTTTTATCTGCAGGGCGGCTATAAAACGTAGTGTACACCTTAACACTACATCAGATTTCACCCTGTTTTTCTGTTCTGTAGTACTTTTTGTATCACAGATAACCTTCCATCACTGTCTCATAAATTTTATCTAAAAATGATTCTAATTTGTAAGTCTACCACTGCAAATTTCGTAAAATGTAACATACTTTTGGAAGTGTATCACTTGCACAGACAATGCATTACTTTTCCAAGTAATACGTCACATGATGTATTACTTGAAAGCAGTTACTGTATGCTCTCAAAGTTCCTCCAACCACATAATAGAGGCACCTTGCAAAACATCTGCCCTCTATACTGTGCCATTTACTGATCAGGTACACCCATTTAAATTAATGATGCACCTTGTTTGGATGGCTATTAATAACACTTGTAAAACAAATCTAATCGAAATACTTTTAAAGCGCCGTTAGCATAAAACCCAACAGATCAAATAATGGTAACTTCACATTTTACAATCCAAATTCATAAGCCACTGAAGAAACCACATTCAAATCCCATAGATCACGAAAACCAGAAGCCCAGTTATGGGTTAAGCAAGTTGAAAGACAAGAGTAGTAAGGCGAAAGATGAGTAAACCAAACAGGCACTGCTATAATTATAGTGCGTAGTGAATCTTCGAAACCTTAAACCTCGAAACAGAATTTTGCTGGATCCCGAAATCGATTTTCCAAACTAAAACAAAAAAGTTTGCACAAAATCTAACTTTTTGAGACAGTTTCATTGCTTATATAGTTTCCCAGATCTGTGTGTCCTATGACAAACACTCTGGAATGTGTGGAATGCAGCGGCTGTCCCTTCGTGACTCCAGTGCAATGTATGGAATGTGCCTGACAGGCCATTGGCCAACCTGCCTAAGGCTGGCAATATCACACAGGTGCCTGAAAATTGGCCCGGCTGACGAACGCTCGCCACATAGATGTACAGATGCACAGCCAGCCAGACAGACACTCAGATAGACAGACAGACGGATTGATAGACAGACAAACAACGGTTAGAAAGTCTGTCTCTGCCTCCCTCCTCCCTCTCGGCATCACTCCCCCATAGGGAAATGTTCATAAGCTTTGCTCCTCCTCCCCCTCAACCTCCCGCCAGTACGGAAACAGTACGGAAATGTCAAATTACACTTCCTATAACTCAAACATAACACTGGAGCACTTACGCCTCGGTCATTTTGTAGTTATAGAGTAATAGTATAAGCGTAATAACTTTTGGTAATTCGACATTTCCGGACTATGTTCTAGCA
The DNA here is from genome assembly GCA_963556255.1 of Allolobophora icterica. NCBI lineage: Eukaryota > Metazoa > Annelida > Clitellata > Crassiclitellata > Lumbricidae > Allolobophora > Allolobophora icterica. Next base: position 47,821,049 of record OY744603.1, on the reverse strand, counting down.
CTTACTTACTTCGTAGCACTCTAATTCTGCGCAATTCTGGGGCGGCCATGATATTTACCTTGTGCACAGCTTTCACGAAACCTTTAACTTCACGAAAAGTTCGCAATATATTCATGTCTGTCAGGTTGGAGTGCACATTCCTTTTCACTTTCAAGTTCACATTCGTGCTGCGAGTGACCTCCCCATGTTATTGCAAAATATTTTAAATGCAACTTTGCCAAAAGAAATAATAGACTGTAACGTGTTACACGACAAAGCCTTTCACATCACAGCACCACCAACACCCCTACCCGAAACACCCAACAACTTTCTGTTACATTACCTAACCTCCTCACGGCACCCCTTCACACATTCCACGGCAATGCATTCTATTGCAGTATGTTGCAACTTTACCATCCAAACTTACACACTATGATGCATTACACACAATAGCCTTTCACCACACATACACACCACGAACATGCCTACCCAAAACACCCAACACATTTCTGTTACATTACCTCATCTCTTCGCGGCACCCCTTCAAACATCCCACGGCAATGCATTGTATTGCAATAAGGGGTCATCCATAAAGGACGTCCGCAATGAGGGGGGGAGGGAAGGGTCATTGAAATGCGGACAAATGCGGACAAGGGGGAGGGAGGGTTATGACCAGTGCAGATGTCCGCATCTAAACTTTTAAATTTTATAGTTTTTTAAACACCACCTTGTTTCAACCTTCTCCGAAAGACGAAAAGGTCACTGAAGTGATTTCCTAAAAGCTCATGCTTGGTATAACCTTTACTGCGACTTTAAAGAGCCTTTTATTACTGCACATCCTGCGATATGAAACCTGAACTCTCACTTAAACATGCACAGGAACTGTGGAATAATTGTAAAAATAATGATGACAACATTAAATATTGGCTTTGGCATGCGGACGTCCGCAAAGGGGAGGGAGGGAGGGTAATGTCAAAAGCGGACAAATGCGGACAAGGGGGAGGGAGGGGTCCAAAGTAGGTCATATTTTGCGGACGTCCTTTATGGACGACCCTAAGTTGCAACTTTGCCACCAAAACTTTCACAGTACGAGTCTATGATGCCTTACACACAAAAGCCTTTCACACCACATAAACACCACCAACACCCCTACCCAAAACGCCCAACACCGTTCTGTTACATTACCTCACCTCTTCGCGGCACCCCTTCAAACATCCCACGGCAATACATTCTATTGCAATAAGTTGCAACTTTACCACCCAAACTTACACAGTACGACGCCTTACACACCAAACCTTTCACCACACACACACACCACCAACACCCCGACCCAAAACAGCTAACGCCTTTCTGCTACATTACCTATCCTCTTCGCGGCACCCCCTCACACATCCCACTGCAATGCATTCTATTGCAATAAGTTGCAACCTTAAGCACCTAAATTACACTCTTACGCCTTACACACCAAACCCTTTCACCACACATACACAACCCGGGAAGACCAACAAGGGAAGGAGGAATAGCAGTAGAGGATAAAGAGGGAAAGATATTACAAGATCCAGGGGAGATCCGAAATCGTTGGAAAGAATACGTCGAAGAATTGTACCAGAGTCAGGAAAAGCCGACGGATCTAGATGAGGGACCATGCATGGGGACGGGAGATGATGTGGGCCCGGAAGTGCTGAGAGACGAGGTACTAGCAGCGATTAGCGACATGAAGAACAATAAAGCAGAAGGGGTGGATAACATCCCAGCTGAAATACTTAAGAACTTGGGAGAAAAACTAGTAAGACTATGCCAGGATATATACAGCACTGGGAAGTGGCCTGAGGACTTCCTACAGACCATCATGATCCCCATAAAGAAGAAAAATAATGCAACGGCTTGTAAGGACCATAGAACAATCAGCCTGCTACCACACGCAGCCAAGATCATGCTGAAGATAATCACAAAGAGAATCCAGGCAAGGGTAGAAGCGGACAAGGGTCTAGGAGAGGACCAATTTGGATTCAGAAAGGGTAGAGGAACCAGGGACGCCATCGGAGCCCTGAGGGTGCTAACGGAAAGAAGTTTAGAGTACGGCCAAGAGGTCTATATCTGTTTTGTGGATTATGAGAAGGCGTTTGACAGAGTAGATTGGAAAAAGCTGATGAATGCACTCAGACGAAGAGGTATAGATTGGAGGGACAGGAGGCTAATAGGAAATCTATATATGAACCAAAAAGTAAAGATAAGAATAGAAGGGGAGTGCTCAGAGGAAGGAGAAATTGGTAGGGGAGTAAGGCAAGGATGCCCACTATCACCAATCCTCTTCAACATATACATAGAAGAACTGATACAAGAGGCAATGGAACAGACAGGAGAGGGTATAAAAGTGGGTGGAAGACTCATAAGAGCCCTAAGATTTGCTGACGACCAAGCAATGCTGGCAACTACACAGGAGGGACTGCAGAAATTGATGGATCAACTAAACAGGACCTCAATAAAATACAACATGAAGATAAATATTGGAAAGACAAAGATTATGAGGATAAGTGCAGGGGAGGAGGAGATCGAAATGAAAATAACAATAAATGGAGAGGAGGTGGAACAGGTCAAGAGCTTTTGCTACTTGGGAAGTGTGATAACAACAGATGCAAGATGCCATAGTGATATTAAACGAAGGATAGTATTGGGAAAAGACGCGTTCACGAAAAGAGGAGAGTTGATGAGAGGAGGACTGAGCAAAGACCTAAAGAAGAGACTTGTCAAGGCACTGGTATGGAGTGTGGTACTGTATGGGTCGGAGACGTGGACCATCAGGAAAGAGGATATCAAGAGACTGGAGGCCTTTGAGATGTGGATATGGAGAAAAATGGAAAAGGTGAGCTGGACGGAACGAATGACAAATGAAGAGGTGTTGCAAAGAGTAGAAGAAAAAAGATCACTGATGACAACATTAAGAGAAAGACAAAAGAACTGGATTGGACACATATTAAGAGGAGACTCCCTCTTGAGAGAAATCATAGAGGGGAGATTGGAGGGAAGGAGAAGGAGAGGAAGACCGCGACAGATGATGCTGGGATGGATGATGACCGAAGGATACAGCGGACTGAAGAGAAAAGCACAGCGAAGAGAAGAATGGCGTCATTGGAAGTGGAAACCTGCTGAAGGGCAGAGAACTTAAAGAAGACACAACCCGGGGAGAGTATTTCTGAAATGCAGTTACATGTACACTAAATGTATGTGTTATATGTGCACAAAATGTAGTTATACATACACAAAATGTACTGTTATATGTACATGAAATGGACAACAGCATTTACACAAAATGTAGTTACATGTACACAAAAGGTACAGGACTACAGGTGCATGTATTCCCAAAATGTACAATTGCACCATTCTAACAATGGCATATTTATCATTAGTCACAGTTTTACATAAACTCTTGCTAATCAGTGTCAAACAACAGACAGGAAGTGTCAAGGCTATTAAAGCATTAATGAAGCACTGCAGTCTAAGCATCAGTGGGGAAGTAGTACTTTCCAGTGATGGACTTGCTGAAGGTCTCTACACAGTAACCGTCTCAAGAAGGCTTGCACCTATACTCTCCCTGTTACAAGGCTACATTTACACACTCTACGCCTTACACACAAAAGCCTTTCACACCACAACTTCCCCACCTAAATTTACACACTATGACCAGTTATGAGCATAGAGTGAATCTTGTGTCATTTGTCAATTTCTATTCAAGGGACAGTATTTCTGGTGCAATTTCATCTTCACAGCGCGGTCCCAACTAAGGAATTCTCTTCATTTTCCGCAAGTCCCTTTCATCAATTTTACAGCAGGTGGCATGATACCATTTAAAGCATTTGGCATCGCTGCACTGTAGCATTTGTCCTAAAGAAGAGGAATGACAAAGGCAGTGTTTCTTAGGTGTATGAATGAGTTTCTCACTTTTCTTGTTGTGGGCTACTGTCAGAAAGTTGCTCAGTTTTCCACTTTTCAACGAGGTCATGAAATGACTGACACCCAACGCTTCGTTATAAACGTGTCCTGTTGGGTCAACCTTCAGACAACAGGACAGCGCCGCAGCTGCAGCATAGAAGCCGTAAGTTCGAGTTCCAAGGTGTTGTTGTAAAACCTGTACATGGATTAGTATGTTGTCACGCGTACAGTCTTAATAAAGTAATGATGACACTTGCAAAACCGTAGAGACATCAATTCCTCAGCAAGTTGAAGCAATTGTACTTCTCCTACTTCTTCGGTTCTTCCACAATTGCTGAAATATAAATTTAACCTTTCTCACAATAACTGAAATCATAAGAACACTGATCGAGTTATATCTGAGGAAGTCATAGTGTTTTTATGTACCGGTAATGATTATCGTTATGCACAACACGTTATATTATTACTTTCATTCAATTATCCGTTACTACACCCCTTACAACCATTACTTTAACTTACTGCAATATTACAAACCTTGTGCTGTATCCTTGACAATGTCTTCAGAGTTTTGGTGGTTAAAGATGCAACTTATTGCAATAGAATGCATTGCAGTGGGATGTTTGAAGGGCTGCCGTGAAGAGGTGAGGTAATGTAACAGAAAAGTGTTGGTTTTTTTGTAGAGGTGTACTGATAGCCCTTTTGCCGATTATGCCGATACCGCGTATAGCTGATTATTGAAATAGCCGATACCACGTATGAGTCCGATTGTTTCATTACCGCCCAAAACTAGGCACACGACGTTGTATAAGGGTTATTAAGGAGTTTCCAGTCCTGTGTATAATAGGTCCTTGGTTTCTACGGTGCCTAGTAAGTAATGCAATGCTAAACATAAAGCAATAATAAGAAAGAAAACAGATATTTGTGCTAATTTTTCTTTTTTGTAACGATTATTGTGCAAAAAACGTTAATTTTAAAGTAATTTGCATTGGCGCCGATTATTTTTTGCTGATGCAAATTATGCCGATACCTACAATAATCGGCCCGATTACGAATGCTGCCGATGCATCGGTACAGCTCTAGTGTTTTGGATAGGGTGTTGGTGGTGTGTATGTGTGGTGAAAGGGTATTGTGTGTAAGGTGTTGCAGTGTGTAAGTTTGGGTGGTAAAGTTGCAACTTTCATTCATTCATTCGAGGATTTATATAGTGCTCCTTCATGGGGACTATTCAGAGGTGCTCCCAACACCAGCACGTTCAAATAAGACAGTTTTAAGATTTGCGACAAACAATAGGAGAAACTTATTGCAATACAATGCATTGCCGTGGGATGTTTGAAGGGGTGCCATGAAGAGGTTACGTAATCTAACAGTAAGGTGTTGGGTGTTTTGGGGAGCGGAGAGTTGCAACTTATTGCAATAGAATGCATTGCAGTGGGATGTTTCAAGGGGTGCCGCGAAGAGGTGAAGCAATGTAACAGAAAGGTGTTGGGTGCTCTGGGTAGGGGTGTTGGTGGTGTGTATGTGTTATGAAAGGCTTAAAATTGTGAGTAAGGTGTCGTAGTGTGTAACTTTAGGTGTGGAAGTTGCAACTTATTGCAATACAATGCATTGCCGTGGAATGTTTGAAGGGGTGCCACAAAGAGGTTATGTAATGTAACTGTAAGGTGTTGGGTGTTTTGGGTAGTGGTGTTAGGTGGTGGTGTGTATGTGGTGTGAAAGGCTATGGTGTGTAACACGTTAAAGTCTGTTATTTCACTTTACAAAGTAGCAATTAAAAAATACGCCAGTACCATGACGAAGTAGCAATTAAAAAATATGCCAGTACCATGGGGAGGTCACTCGCAATACGAATGTGAACTTGAAAGTGAAGACGAATGTGCACTCCAATTTCACAGACATATTATTTTCCTGAAATTTGAATTTCGGGGATCCAGCACAAAAGAGCATTTTCGGGAATAGGCTACGGTTTTGTTACAAAATAGTTTCGAGGTTTCCGGTAGTAATATCCGTTTAGAGGTTCGGGAATTCACTTGGCTGAAATGATGAACACAATGGTTTTAAAACGTATCAAACGTAACTAAATGTAAATCTAAATGTAAACGTAACAGAAACTAGAGGCTAGAGAGGCAAAAGAAGATGGCAGACCATAGCTCCAATAATGCATTCAACAATGCACGTCACTTTAAAATATTTATTCTGAATTTCCTTCACATTTGCTAAACAACTAGCTGCAGAAAATAAGACCTATATTATCGCTCACCTACAAAAAACTGCAAAAGTACCAACAAATAGTTCTCCAAATTATGTATAATTTATAATACAGCAAAACAAACTATTACTCTAACATATACCTCAATTATACTACTGGCAGGATTTTTCTGAACCTTTAATGTATTTTTTTTACTTAACTATCGGACTACATAACAAGGTAAGTACAACCCTTGAGGTAAGTTTATCTCGCCGCCAAAGAGTACAGTATCCAGATGCCTTGCTTTGTCGCGTAAACGTCTGACGCAAACTTACGTTTTTGAAGCGCTCTTACTACCAATAATAATCTTCGTTTAATATCTTCAAACTGACAATAACGCAGTATGATTACAAATCAGTATGAACGGATGATCACAAGTTATTACAGGAGTCGAATTTAACTGTACACGGCAGCCATGCAAGGCGCCCATCACGTCCTACATCTCATTTTAACAACGCGCCATCTCGCGAATAAAAGGCTGACTGGACCTAAATTTGAGGAGGTTGCGGGAAGCGATCCCGCTACCTCTTGCTCTTCACGCCAGTGATGTTACCACTACTCTATGGACCCCCATGCGTACAACAAAAGTAGGTATCCATAGCGCTCCTACTAAAATGACTATAATTATCTTCTAAAAGTTGAGTCAAGTTAAAGCTAATATTACGTTGGAGAAAATTATTGCGTGGCAATATGATTTATAATAGGCTATAATAATGATAATATTAATATTATTACTGTTGAGATTAACAGTGAGAGATTGAGATGGTGGTGTGGGAGTTCCAGTGGCGTAGCCAGGTTTCGACACCAGGGGGAGCGAGCACATGAAAAAGGCCCCAACTACCAAAATAAATAGTTATCGGCATTCACATTGCGAAAATGCTTTGAATCTTATTAACACAGCTAAATTTGGAAGCCACATTTGTGAAATGCTCAAATCTATTAGTTGTACGTGCTATTTATTCATTCATTCATTCGAGTATTTATATAACACCTCCTCATGCAGGGGGGCTACTCAGAGGTGCTCCCGACTCCTGCACGGCCAAACAAGACAGTTTTCAATCGATTTTAGAATGTATAAGAGGGAGTTATCAGGAACAGGCATAGATCCGGGAAGCCCGTTCCATGCCGTCGGGCCTACCACTGAAAAACACGGTTCTGCATGGTGGCTGAGCGGGCAAAAGGCACAATGATCTTTGCACGAAGATCGGAGGTGGCGACTACCCTGAAGGCCTGAACTCCCAGCATGGGGCGGAAAAGGACCCACAGATAAGCTGGAGCGCATCCCAGCAAGCACCTCCAGACCAGGGAAACAACCCTTATACTACACGTACGCTGGCTGACAGTAACTGGAGCCAGTGCAGGACCTACAGCATATAACCAGAGACCCAGACTTGTTGTTATCGAGACCAAGGTCTTGGTCTCGAGTGCACTCGAGTTCGTTTTTAAAAGTCTTGGTCTTGGTCTTGAGACCAAAGTCTTGGTCTTGGTCTTGAAGTTCAAGGTCTTGGTCTTGGTCTTGGTCTTGAGGTTCAAAGTCTTGGTCTTGGTCTCGCCATCGGCAGCAGCAACTAACTTATGCTGTATCTGGAAGCCCTGCCGAGGTTTTTCCTGAGCTTCACTTTCACTTTTAGCCAGAACTTTGTCCACAATGCCCATCTTCCAGCGACGCCTGTCTCATGCTGAGCTAATAGGAATGCTCTATCTTCCTCGATGCTGATAAACCATGCATGGGAGGATTTTTAAAAAAGGCTCACGATTTGTACATTTAAATCCAGTGCTTGAAAAGCTACAGTGTGTGCCAGCGACTTCAGAACCTATGGAAAGTATATTTTCACATGGCGAAAGTTTTATGAGACCCAAAAGGCACATCTTAGTCAGAAAATTCTGAGCGAATTGATTTTTATAGAATACAAAAGTCATTTGGAATAACATTTTGCATGAAGGACGTTTGTAAATATAAATTCGGAATTCTCTGCAGTCTGCATTTAAAGTTAATTTGCTTGAATAAAATAAAAAAAACTCACGTTTTCATTAAAATAGCGAGTAGTTCGACTTGACAATATTTTTGTAAGAAAAAGAAGTCTTGGTTTGAATGGATTTTTTTTGGGTCTTGGTCTCGGTCTTTGTCTTGAGGTTCAAAGTCTTAGTCTTGGTCTTGGTTTCGAGGTTCAAAGTCTTGGTCTTGGTCTCGAGGTTCAAAGTCTTGGTCTTGGTCTTGAGGTTTAAGGTCTTGACAACAGGACTGGTTATTACGGCCCTGTATAGAAGCATATTGAAAAGTGAAGGTTAATGAACACAAACATTTGCGAAATTTCTTTACATTTATTAGAATTGATTTATAATGAATTAAAGTCAATGGTCTTCATGCAGGATGTCCTTTTCTATGCACTTGAGTGAAGGCCAGTTAAACCAGTTTTGGTCTGTTCACTGGCGGCGATCTTGTTTGACAGGTGGGGCGGCGGGCACTTTTGAACTGATCTGGTCAAACAAGATGTTTTGAACTGATCCAGCTCAGAAAAGTGGTAAAAAAAATTGTCGCGAAAATTTCTTGACCTTTTTTGGGGGGTTTCTTCAAAATGTAGGGTCCGATGCAATGTGTGTCCCCCACCCTCAAAGGTGGGGTCTTGTCCCCTCGACCCCCCGGGATCGCCGCCCATGGGTCTGTTCAATTTTGGGGCCCTAGAATCGTGGGGCCTCTGGCGACTGCCCAGCGTGCCCATGCCTTAAGACGGCACTGGTTTGTATAGTAGGCCCTAGTTATTTTTGGGGTACTACAGTGACGTAAGTCACGCTACATTTATAGTCTAGTAAAACGTGTGTGTTTTAATAAAATTTAATAATTCTGCTTATCGACTCTCAATCACTTCTGCACTAGAGCCCTGCGCCGACGTCACAGTGTCGGCGGCGGCGCGCCGGTCATTTTTGGTCGGCGGCGGCGGCGCGCCGACAAACAAAAATCGGCGGCGGCGGCACCCACAAAATGTCGGCGTCGGCGCGGCGCGGCGTACCCTAGTCAGAAACATGAGTCACCATGGGCATCCGCAGGAATTTTTCCGGAGGGGCAAAATGTTTCTAAGGGAGCAAAATTTTTCAAGGGGGCAAAATGACGTTTTTGCATGGAAAATCTATTCACAAATCCAGGGAGCAAATCCCCTCCTCCGGACGCCCATGTGAGTCACTATGAGAGTTGAACAGCCGTTGGTCCTGTGACCAGTCAAAGTGCCAAGTTCTCTAAAGTCACTCCATCACACTGAAGCTCAACTACATATAAAGGAAATGAAAGAGAAGGCACCTTCGGACATTTGCCTTACAAATTTGAACATCCTTAATTACACTGCACATCTGTATAGGTATTGGCAAATTGTAATCAGATGAAGAAAAATGCATTTGCATATTGCATGAATACACTTGCATATGCACTGATACAGTTTAGGCCTATGCACCAAGTCAAATGGTAGATGCTGGATAACCGAATCCTCCCAGTAAGAGAGGCTGCTGAAGCCATGAAGTGAAATGTAAATATATACGTTTTCCTGTGGTAATGCAACGGCCGAGTGGCCTCACTTCTGTTAATTTTTCAATGAATTTACCAGGTGGTCTGCTGCCCGTTTGAACTGGTGTCACGCCATTTAAAGTTTCCACATATAGACCATTGTTTGTATCAGGCTAAACTGAAAAAGACCATTCTTGATACTATACGTACTAAGTCAAAACCTGTGTCAACTGATACTGTTTACCTGAATAGATTCCAGCCAAAAGCATTAATCAATTATACCTTCCGTTCTGTAGGAATTAGTTAAATGGCATACCTTGATATTAATAGCACTTATTAATTCCTCTAACTTTGCAACATTAAGCCAAAAATTTACACCATTGTAATAAGACCACAGACATCAAAGACAACAATCAATAAGTTATAGAAGCTATTCAACATGAAGGTAACGAATGAGGGAATACTGTAGTACTGTAGTACACATACAAAGACATGCAATGCTTTTGTTGTCAAGGTATTAAGGAAATAGCAACAGGAACAGGTGTATCAAAACAATGGTTACTTGTAACAAGATATCGCTTTAAATGACTGTGTGTATCATGGTACAAAGACAAGATCATCAAAGAATAAGGAAAACGAATTTAGTCAGGAAGACAATGCATTCTTGGTATCAAGATAAAGACCACAAACATTGTAATCAGTTATGTTCACTCTTTATCTTCTTCATTAACACACGAGTTCCTACAATCAAAGTGCCATTTCTGAGAATAGTTTGCTTGTCTTTGCAATATCATACAAAACATGAAAAATGCAACAATAACAATTAAGCATATCAAACTGGCATCGGCGGCGCGCCGACAGATAAAACAAAAATCGGCGGCGGCGGCGCCCATAAAATGTCGGCGGCGGCGGCGCGGCGCGCCGGCGCAGGGCTCTATTCTGCACCCAAGGTAAGCGCGATGTTTTTGTAACATGCAGCTTTATTTCCTCACTGAGTCAAATTTGGACTAGTAGAAATCTGTGGAATTCGTCTGATCTTAATTGTTATTATTATTATCATTGTTGCAGTTTCATATTTTACACCCCTTCAAGATTGCTTACTCAGGAGCACTCCCAGCCCAACCACGGTCGAACAACACAGTTTTGGGGACAGCAGGAACAAGGTACAAAGACCAGTCGGTATTTGGCGCAGCCACAGGGAAGGCACGGAGCTGCCGTATGACTGTCCGTGCGCGGGGAACAATAGGCCCTAAGTTAAGCTTGCGCAGCTAAACGGAGAGAGCAACGACGCAGCGAAAATGAAGTGGGACAGCAGACCTCCCGCAGTTATGGTGGGGCCAAGCCCACAAAGCACCGCCGGACCAAGGCAGAGATTCGGTAAATGATGCGCTGCGGGTAGGGGAGCCAGTGGAGGACATCCTTCGTATATATACGCAAACACTCTGCCAAACTTGGGGATGCGGCTTACAAGGGGAGCAGTAGAACGCAGGATTCTATTCAGGGGCTTAATCCGGCAGGCCGGCAGTCGTAATCGTAATCGTAATCTCCGGATTTCTACAGCGCCCAAAAAAGCGAAGTCGCGGGAACCAGCTTATTCACAGGCGCTTAGACAAATCAAAATCGATAGGCGGGGGGTCGAATCGGTTCCAGGTCAAGATCCAAGATCCAAGATCCAGTCCGTCAAATGTGGCACTGCAGTAGTCCAACCGAGAAACATCACATGCATGGACAGATAAACTGCGCCTTAACCGGGTTAAGCCTTTAAATGAACGATAATACAGAGTTTTTACAAAGCGTATCCCTATTTCGTCCACGTTCGCTGTAATATCCTAAGTTCATAACTATAGGCCTATCATTTTGCTGTTTGTAGCAGCGTATGGTTAACTTTTTGAAAGTAAGATAACAGTGCTTATCCAAAATAGCACTAAGAACTGACAGTTTGTGCAAAGCAAGCACATCCCTTCCACGGACATTAGGCCTATATACTGGTGTTTTAGTTTTGGCGAAACCGATCTGATTGATTTCTTTAAAATAGCTGTGTTCCATAATTATTGCAGGAAGTTAATAACAAGTTTTTCAGTGTTACTTTTATATTACAATAGTCCTCAGCGTCATAGGCAAGCTTGTATTGCATGGGCGCCCGCAGGAATTTTTGCAGGGGGGGGCACAACCATGTAGTAAAAAAAATTTTTGAAGGGAGCGAAAAGCTTGTTGGCATGCCCATATTTCAATGTGGGACCCACGAGGCCATATGGAACTATGGACGAACGTTAATGGGCATACTTTGTAAGAAGTCTTAATGGCACCTATATTTCATTTTAACAACCCGCCATCTCGCGAATGATAGGCTGAGTGGACCTTTGTACGTACGCAGGTGGAGGGGGTGGAAAAAAGTACGCGTGCGATCAGGGAGGGGTCATGGGCGCCCGCAGAAATTTTTTGCAGGGTGGGCACAACCATGTAGTAAAAAAATTTTTTGAAGGGAGCGAAAAGCTTGTTGGCATGCCCATATTTCAATGTGGGACCCACGAGGCCATATGGAACTATGGACGAACGTTAATGGGCATACTTTGTAAGAAGTCTTAATGGCACCTATATTTCATTTTAACAACCCGCCATCTCGCGAATGATAGGCTGAGTGGACCTTTGGGAGGGTTGCGGGAGGCGATCCCGCTACCTACTGCTCTTCACGCCAGTGATGTTACCACTACTCTATGGACCCTCCCCCCGAATGTATAGATGAGCACTTACAATGACAATTACATGTACTTGTCACACACAACCTAGGTAGCACATAGTCCGTACTTGGTTCTATATAGCCTATATAACTGCAACCATGAAGAGGTTAGAACTGTAAACGTGAGTGTAGGCTCGTTTCAAAAATCAATTCATTTAGATAGGCCCCTGTCTTACTCAACATTTGCGCAGACAGTAGATTTATCCATTTCCAATTAGGCTGTATTTTGATCTTGGCCATTGCAATTAAGTTCTTGACATTCTACAGATATTTATTTAAGCAATTGTCGGGAAATTTGAATTATTTCTTTGAATTTCTGACACAAATTCGTCAAACAAACAAAGAGCTATGAAACCGAAGAATAAATCTAAACAAAATTTACTCGAGTTTTTTAAAACTAAATTTCAGTGGTGAATAGAGGATGTGCATTCAAAATTGTAACTCACCATTAAAAACGTTGCTGTTGCAGGTAGCCTAAATGTACTGGTAATATCACAAAGCATGGTGCCCACAAATTATGTCTGTGAACCCTCCGTGTTCGGGTGTTGAGACTTCCAGCAAAGATTAATGACTTTCGCTGTTACAGAATACTTTTACAGTAAATGTAACAAGTCAACGGTATCGTGAATATAGTGTATCGCCTACATTCAACTGTCCTTCCAATAGCACGTCACTACAGGCACGCTAAGTGCCATGGTTCTGTGTTCACGTTGAAATTGGCCCAGTGTAATCACTTGGAAAGAACGGAGAACAAAGAAAGGAGCCACCACACTGTCTCCCTCCCCACTTGTCCTATATTATCAGCAGCATATTAATGCCAAGTCTGTTGAAGTGTCAAAATATCCAACTGGATTTCAACCCAAAATGTGTATGTCATTGATGTACCATATATACATGTATACGCATGTGTAAATATTCTCCTTCCCAACAGCTTAAACACGCATAGGCCTACCCTTATGCTCTCACTCCTCTCAGTCACTCCCCGTAACCTATGGACCCCTGATATTAGGACCAGATGTCGAGTTGGCTTTCCCCGCTATATGGTCAGCCTTTATGCCCCGGTTTCTCGGGTCAGCAGTGTCAAACCCCGGCCTTCTAAATAGAGCCACCTAAAAGGCCGTGGTAAACCGGCAGTCACTACACGCTGTAATTAATCAATGTCATGTTGTTTAACTTATGATCCGATGTCTTTACTTCAATGTATAAGAGCACCTTTGTATAAATCACCAAGCAAGCACACAAAATGTCAGAATAACTATACTAATTTATTTAAAATTAATAATATTCTTAATTTTACATATTTTGATTCAAAATCCAGGGGGGGGCAAGTGCCCCCCCTTGCCCCAACGTGCGGGCGCCCATGTTGTATTGTGAAATAGTCTGCCTGATATTTTTGATTAAATTTTCAGGGAAATTTTACTTATTAAATAGCCTACGGTACTTTGGTCCGCGAGCTATATATGTCTAGAAAAAATACGGGTCCCTGGTCCAAAAAGTTTGAAAACTTCTGCTCTAGCGTTCCCATGCTGCATAGGCTTAGCCGCTTAGGCAGGCACGTAACTAGCCTTTTTCGTTTGGGGGGGGCTTAAGCCTTGAACATGGCAACATTTATACAGTGTTCATACGAATTTTAGCCGTAAGCATGCATACAACGGCTTGACTTGTTTGGGGGGGGGGGGCTTCAACTTCGTTTGGGGGGGCTTAAGCCCCCCAAGCCCAACGCTAGATACGTCCCTGCGCTTAGGCCTATATCAGTCAGATGTAGAAAACAGGATTTTCAAGCGTTAATGAAAGATGCATGTCTATAGCCTAATGATCCGGTGTAAAGACTTCAGGCTGCCCCCCTCCCATTTCAAGTTACCCACCGGTAATCTGAAATCGATTTCACATTACCCCGGGGGTAGCCTGAACGCGATTTCAAGTTACCCCTGCGCTGTTCACTTTACCCCCTATCTGATTTAGCTATATATATATATATATATATATATATATATATATATATATATATATATATATATATATATATTCAAGTCGAGGAAGACAGCAAAAAACATGGATGGATAACATACGAGAGGATCTAGAGAAAATGAACTTGAATATGAGAGAGGCAATAGAAAAAATCCGGAACAGAGAAACTTGGAGACGTCAAGTTGAGGACTCATCGTCGGCCCCGGCCTGACGGAAGAGAAATAAAGAATAAAAGATATATATATATTCATATACTTACAAGTCAGGATATGTTAATTGAATAAAACAGGTGAAACATACACGATTCAAAGCTAGTCTCAATACCGGGGTATTTGAAGGGAAAAAAATGTCACAGAAATGTGTATTAAAACCACTCATTCACTAGTTCAAAGTACCTGACATATTATATACAAACATAAGATATACAAAGATTCAACATATATAGTTGATGTAATTGTGGTCTACAACGACAGATAGCTTGTTGTTTATTATGTACTATGGAGGGGTAATGAAGTTTAATGATAAATGTTAACAACTATTATTATTATGAGATAGTCGAAGAACGGGCCTAATTAATTTGAGGGGGCAATCTGAAATCGCAGGTGATAATCTTAAATCAATTTCAAGTTACCCTCGGGGGTAACTTGAAATCGATTTAAGATTATCCCCCGGTAATCTGAACGCGATTTCAAGTTACCGGGGGGCAGTGCTTTTTTTCAGCCGGAACGCGCCGGAACGGCGTTCCGGCACCTTTTTCAGCTCCTGAAAATAATTTATTTTATTTTAATAATAAAAACAATTTAGTTATTTTAATTTATTTCAGTGTTGTGAACTGTTTTCAGTGTTTATTGAGACCATTCCCAACCCCCAATCCAGTTTTTCTCGGGATTTTAGCCTGTCCATAATTGTTCCGTTCCGGCACCTATTGTTCCGTTCCGGAACCTTTTTTCTAGAAAAAAAGCACTGCCGGGGGTAATTTGAAATGGGGGTAATCTGAAATCGCTACACCGGCTAAAAGGAAATGAAGCTGTATACATGGGCGTCCGCAGGAATTTTTCGTTTTTCGGGGGGCACAATTTTTCTAGTTGGGCAAAATTTTCCAGGGAGGAGGCAAAATGACGTTTTACATAGAAAAGCTATTCACGAACTCAGAAAACGTGATAACTTTCAAAATCCAAGGGGGCAAATGCCCCTTCCCCCTCCGGACGCCCATGGCTTTATAATTAAGAACATACACGTTTTGATCTGTTGTGTTCAGAAGGACACTATAATTATAGTCTACTGTTTAGAGTTTTATTGTGATCTTTCTCTTCTATAGACGGGCATAGAGAATTTTTGAGGAAATTTTGTTAAAAGAGGATTTCATAAAAGGGCGTGGCTTAAATTATTTAATTTAATTTATATAAACACATCTCTGAATAACCATAATTTACATCGTAATAAAATTTCCCGTTTGCAAATTGGTCAAATTTAAACCGCAAGAATGTTGCACCCAGCAGTGAACGACAAATAGGCCTATAGATCATGGCGATCCCGGGGTCGTGGGGACAAGACCCTCCACCTTTAACAGTGGGGCACACCATACATTTGTAGCCCCAAATTTCGAAGAAACGCCAAAGAAGTTAAACAAAAAGTTTTTCGATCAATTTTTTACCTCTTTTTTTATCAGATCAGTTCAAAACTCTTTTTTGAACAGATCAGTTCAAAAGTGTCCCCCAGCTGCCAAACAAAATCGCCGCCATTGGCCTAGATGATGAAGGCGATTTTATGTTATCAGGAATCAATCCACCTCTTGATCGTTTATGCTTTAAGCTGCGTGCACTGACGTCATACTCTGCATGATTCGTATACATTCGAATCAGCTTAGGCCTAATTATTAGTTGATCGAGCTACTCGTGACTTTTCTGATCTTTTTAGACCTATATAGTCCTATATCCATAATGAACGAATTCTTCTGAATTCATTTGGTTTAAGAAGAGGCAACGTAGCCGCAGACCATTCATTGCAGGAGTCGATCGTTGATACTTGATATGCTATTGTTACCCCACCCTGCTTCGTTGGAACATTAACTGTTGATCATATATTGAGATTTCGTGCTCTAGGCCTAATTAATAGTTATTATCCATTATGATGCAGACATTCACCTATAGTTTTAGAACTGTTGATCAGTGCTTCTCAAGCATTTGAAATGAAGCATTAGGGCTGTTAAAAAGATTCGTAGCAGTTAATATTTTATTTTTCATATACATGTATTGTACAAAGCTAAAGCGATCGTCAACTTTCATCTGCGACGGCATAGAAAACGTCTCCGTTAATAGGATGACCTGTGAACCTTGAAAAGGTTTGATCGTCCTTTAAGTTCGACACGGCTGCTCAGATGCTTTCACGGGGCGTGGAAGAATAATAACCGAATGCACGTGTGGTCACTTTATAAGGGGGCTGTTTGAATTGACCACTTAAGCCCACGGTCAGAACGTTGTTTATCCCTGGTAATTTCTTGGGAGTGGATTATCCCGGCGGGAGTTATAGGGTCCTCTACGTTGGGAGTCGGGTTTCTGACTTCCCTCATCATCCTCTGAAGCGTGACCTGAGGGCGGGGCCACGGATCGTCACGCAAAACCTTTAATAGTCCTACGAGGCCAATGGTATATAGGCTGTACCGGTCTCATATATAGGGTCGTTTATTAGGGCCAGACCCAAGGGTCATTACACGTGGGCGCAGATTTAAATCTATATAGCGGGTTAAGGGAGACGATGAAGGCATGAGGCGGGGACGCCGTGGGGTCGCCTCAGACTGCACCGAACGATGAAGGACCAGCGGTTGATCCCAAAGGGAACATTTATCGACTTAACCTAAGTCGACTCAAAGGACATCGACAAGAAGAAGAAGAGGAAGAAGAGCAAATGAACGACGAAGACGATCTCTAATTATCAGCATCACTTATAACAGGACTAAATACTAAACCACGCTCAATCCTTTAAGCCTCTCTCTCCTCTGCAGCCTCTGTCAATATGTGTCTCTCTCTGTGTGTGTGTCTGTCTGTCTGCTGCCTGTGTGTCTCTATGTCTGAATTTCTCCATTCATCTCTTTATATTGTTTTCTCCGCATTGCATGTGTATGTGACACTGCGCCTGTATGACAGCGTATATGTGTATGTGTATGTAGGCTCTAATCGTAATCGTAAACTCAAAATTTCTAAAGCGCTATACATTGTTATAAGCGTAAAGTACCATGCAGCTTATTCACGAGCGCTGCTTGGTGGTCCGAGTCCGGTTGCCAGATAGTCCAGAGATGCAGAGCAGTTGTTACGGCGGGTTCGTTGAGGACGAGAAAGCTTTGTAGGCAGAGGTTCATGAGGCTTAAGGTAGGTATTCTTGAAGAGGAGATACTTCAATTTGGAATGGATAGCCTACACGTGGGGTGATAAGTAAAGGAGCCTGAGTGTGTGTGTGTGTGTGTGTGTGTGTATGCGTGTGTGTGTGTGTGTGTGTGTGTGTGTGTGTGTGTGTGTGTGTGTGTGTGTGTGTGTGTGTGTGTGTGTGTGTGTGTGTGTGTGTAGGTGTGTAGGTGTGTGTGCGTGTGTGTGTGTGTGTGCTTGCCAACTGCTTGGCTCGTCCATATACAGTCTTTGAAATTCTCGATCATCGATGAAAGAAAAGGAAAAAGAAATTAAGGGAAGTCATTATCTCCTCTTAATTTCTTGCTCCTCTTGTTCATCGATGCCCATCCTGGTATAAACCTACTTTCAATCAGTCTTTCTCTATTTCTTTTGCTATCTTCTTAAATCGCTCGTGGACTTCGTCGCTTTCTCATCAAGAGGTCTACAGTCTGCAGGCATTTGTATCTGATTCCAAAACAATTAAAACCAGATTATATATACTCCAACCCTGTTCTAAATGACATAATCTTGTATTTGTGGTCCACATAAGTCTTATGCAACAAACAAGGCTTAGGCCTACTATATGTACATAGTTAGTTTTAGTCTAAGCCCATACATATAGATGTATACTTAAGATAACAATTGGCACTGCCCAGGTATACATCGGAGAGCTCTATTATCCAGTAGGCTATGAGTCAGCTGGGTCTCCGGTCATTGCGTTGTGCAACCCGTGGAGATCTGCAGATATCACGCTTCCACACTTCAACTCAAGCCCATCGTGCATTCTCGTGTGTTGAACCGTCCTCCATTCAGGTCCATTGAACAGCGTGCCATTGCAGTACATAGACCTTATGCAGATATAGGCTACTGTTGCTCTTGATTTAACAGACTTTTCCGAGCTGTCATAAGGCGCATTGGTTTAAATCATGTTTGAAGCGCTTTTGCGAGGTACTCAAATGCGCTATATTAAGTGGCATGAAACGTATAATATATGCTACATGCATGTATAGGCCTACTTATTTTGGCAGCCCTGAATTGCATATATCACTGACGCATGGAATTACACCAAGGCATGCAGGGCCTCTATATTTCGCAAGCGATTGAAGACCATTCTGTTTGATCGTGGTCTTGTGTTAGTCAGGTCGGGAGCATCTTTTACGACTTTTCTATAACAGGTGCTACATAAACAAAGACACATAACTACACTTACAATTACTATGCCCTCAGTGCGTGGTATATATACGACTGCATGCAGCGAAGAAAAACCGCAGCGTTACATCAGTTTTTATGCATATATAGTATAATGCAGGCCTATAGTCATATCGAGACTGCATGCATGTCCCGTAGCACGTTGCCACATAGGCTATATTGCATGTATGTAATACAGATGTATGTATGTAGGCCTATGTACGTGTGTGTATGTATTGGCGTGAAGAGTGCCAACACATAATTGCTCTTGATAAATTCTAGGCCTATTGTTGCAGAGATTAGAACACACTGAAACAGTATGGTTACTAAACATCAAAGGGGGTCGACTGCAGTCACTCAATGCAAGATGCAAATACACGACATACGCACGTAAGCCTATACATGTAGGCCTATATGTCATACATGTAGGCTACAGGGGGGCCTACATATAATATAGACAAAATGCGTAGCGTTTCACAGATCAATAGCGCATTTGTCAGATGCATGCATTATATAGGGCCTATGTAACCAGCTGCAGGCATGCATGCAGAAAAGAGTTCAAATCTATAGGACTAAATATCTGCCATGCATGAGGTTGTGTGTGTTATTGGGACGTGTTTCTCACATTTCATCTCAGTATACGTATATATAACATGGCCGTCCGCAGGAATTTTTTTAGGGGGCGCAAAAAATTTGTAGGAGGGGACACAAATTTTGTTGGGGCCAAATGACGACGCTGTTGCATAGAGAAAACTTGCACAGAAAATAAATTAGAAATAAATGATGATCAAGGACTTTACCTAAATAATTAAGTGTTCCTTCGCATTGAAAATCGTGTTTGGACTGTTGTGATAATCATAATAATCAAAAGATTTTATTTTTATAAAATATTTGCAAAATGATAGAATTAGAATTAACATTTTTAGAAGAACTAATTAGTTAGAATGAGCGCTCTAACTTAGTACTTAGTTTTCCGGTGCAGGTCTGCACATCGGGCGACGCATCTCCTCCACTCTCCTCTGTCCACCGCTAGCCTCTCCGCCTCCTCCGACGTCAGCTCCAGACATCTCAGGAATTAACGCTCAACTAATAAATTAGAATTAGGTGACTGTTGACGTCAGAATACAAACCGAAACAATAATGTAGTTCACTACTTTTGCATACAATCTGCTAAACAACTATTTCGCATAATGATGATAACTCAAATTTCAATGGTCTTCATCCGATTTCTGGATGCTGATGTTGCAGGAACAACATCGTGTTTCATTTGCATTTCAGCTGCATTTGGAGATTCTGTTAAATCTCAGTTTATTTCCTTGCCATGGCAGAAGCTATAAGAATGTTAATGCTAAAACAATCACTTTCCAATTTATTTTCTTTATTTTGGATTTGTTTCTGACATTCTGTTTATATTTTCTTAGAAGGGAATTGAAAATTTTAAAATATTGGTATGAGGGATCATTCTATGGCCTATATTCAATGCGACACAGTATACTATAGCTTCGCCGTGCATGGTTGGCGCCTGGCTATATATATAGCTTACTACAGAAGTTTCCAGATTAGATATAAGATCATTCACAGGCGGGTGTGTCGGAGGTGTCTTCAAAAGAAAAAAAAGAACATGTCACTTGAATCAAAAGTTACATAGGCCTCTAGGCTATATATACGCGCGTAAAGTTGAACATAAAAGCCATGGAATGAAATTGCACCATTTTTGAGAGATTAACAAAAGGTGCTAGATAAAATTATGATCACCTACACAGGTGAGAACGACTGCATCGATGACTATAAGTCGAGGGAGTTTAAGAATATTAATTAGGCTATAGTAGCGAAGACAGTGTGCACGCGGGTCTGTATACACTTATTAGCTTTTAAACTTTACACAGACAAACTGTCATGCAGCTGACCACGTTGAGGGTATGTCCAACAGACCTTTCTTTGAATAATCTAATCCAACAGACCATCCTTTGAATAATCTAATCTAAAGACCAGCCTTTGAATAATCTAGTCCAACAGACCCTCCTTTGAATAATCTAATCTAAAGACCAGCCTTTGAATAATCTAATCCAACAGACCCTCCTTTGAATAATCTTATCCAACAGACCATCCTTTGAATAATCTAATCTAAAGACCAGCCTTTGAATAATTTAATCCAACAGACCCTCCTTTGAATAATCTAATCTAACGACCAGCCTTTGAATAATCTAATCCAACAGACCCTCCTTTGAATAATCTAATCTAAAGACCAGCCTTTGAATAATCTAATCCAACAGACCCTCCTTTGAATAATCTAATCCAAAAGACCAGCCTTTGAATGATCTAATCCAAAAGACCAGCCTTTGAATGATCTAATCCAACAGACCATCCTTTGAATAATCTAATCCAACAGACCCTCCTTTGAATAATCTAATCCAAAAGACCAGCCTTTGAATGATCTAATCCAAAAGACCAGCCTTTGAATGATCTAATCCAACAGACCATCCTTTGAATAATCTAATCCAAAAGACCAGCCTTTGAATGATCTAATCCAACAGACCATCCTCTGAATAATCTAATCCAAAAGACCAGCCTTTGAATGATCTAATCCAAAAGACCAGCCTTTGAATGATCTAATCCAACAGACCATCCTTTGAATAATCTAATCCAAAAGACCAGCCTTTGAATGATCTAATCCAACAGACCATCCTTTGAATAATCTAATCCAAAAGACCCTCTTTTGAATAGTCTAATCCAACCAACCTCCTTTGAATAATCTAATCCAGAATGAATTTAATCTAATCCAGAATGAATTGAATACATTCAATCATCGCCATCATCATTGTCATCATCCTATCATTCGGCTTTTGACGATCTTTTATCATTGTTTTCAGCATCATCATCATTATCGTGGTGGGTGGATTAGAGGGTGATTAGGGTGGATTAGATTATTCAAAGGATGGTCTGTTGGTCTGTCACCCTCTTTTGAATAATCTAATCCAACAGACCCTCCTTTGAATAATCTGAACCAACAGACCCTCCTTTGAATAATCTAATCCAAAAGACCAGCCTTTGAATAATCTAATCCAGCCTTTGAATAATCTAATCCAACAGAACCTCCTTTGAATAATCTAATCTAATATTTTGAATGGTCTAATCCAACAGACCTCCTTTGAATAATCTAATCCAGCAGGCCATCCTTTGAATAATCTGATCCAGCAGACCATCCTTTGAATTATCTGATCCAACAGACCCTCCTTTGAATAGTCTAGTCCAACAGACCCTTCTTGAATAATCTTTTTTTTACTTTATTGAATGCTTTATTGACATGCTCACTGTCAAACCGCATTAAGTATCATTGAAACGTATAGTATGACAGCACAATTATTATCAAGATCTTAACTAAACGCAAACGCTAATGGAACGTTACGGTAAAATGTAAATCCAACAGACCTCCTTTAAATAATCTAATCCAGCAGACCATCCTTTGAATAATCTAATCCAACAGACCATCCTTTAAATTATCTAATCAAACAGACCATCCTTTGAATAGTCTAGTCCAACAGACCATTCTTTGAATAATCTAATCAAACAGATCTCCTTTGAATAATCTAAACCAACATACCCTCCTTTGAATAATATAATCCAACAGACCATCCTTTGAATAATCTAATGCAACCGACCATCCTCTGAATGATCTAATCCAACAGACCCTCCTTTGAATAATCTAATCCAACAGACCCTCCTTTGAATAATCTAATTCAACAGACCCTCCTTTGAATAATCTAATGCAACCGACCATCCTCTGAATAACCTAATTCAGCAGACCTTCCTTTGAATAATCTAATCCAACAGACCCTCCTATGAATAATTTAATCCAACAGACCCTCCTTTGAATAATCTAATCTAACGACCAGCCTTTGAATAATCTAATCCAACAGACCCTCCTTTGAATAATCTAATCTAAAGACCAGCCTTTGAATAATCTAATCCAACAGACCCTCCTTTGAATAATCTAATCCGACAGACCCTCCTTTGAATAATCTAATTCAACAGACCCTCCTTTGAATAATCTAATGCAACCGACCATCCTCTGAATAACCTAATCCAACAGACCCTCCTTTGAATAATCTAATGCAACCGACCATCCTCTGAATAACCTAATCCAACAGACCATCCTTTGAATAATCTAATCCAACAGATTCTCTTTGAATTATCTAATCCAACAGACCACCCTTTGAATGATCTAATCCAACAGATCCTCTTTGAATTATCTGATCCAACAGATCACCCTTTGAATGATCTAATTCAACAGACCCTCCTTTGAATAATCTAATGCAACCGACCATCCTCTGAATGATCTAATCCAGATGCTTCTTTACAGCTCCGTTATCGTAATTCATAAAACATCAGTCGATGGATAACTTCAAAGTAAAATCGCATTCCAAAATCTCAGTCCATTGGACGAAGCTACACAGCCAAGATCCGTACACACAGGTCTCTGCATATACGCAACTGAATCACGTAGGCCTATACGTATACCTAAAAGAGCACATAAATCTGTTGAAACTTCTGTCTGCAGCCCTCTCGGTGCGTGTGTGTCTGTGTGAGGCTCTGTCTGTCTGTGTGAGGCTCTGTCTGTCTGTCTGTCTGTCTGTCTCTGTCTTTCTGTTTCTGTCGGTCGCTGTAGCTTCATTTCTCCTGCTGATGGCTTCATAAATTAGCGTCAGTGTGAAGCAATGTGGTCTAATCTGCATGACACAATTAACAGTGAATGTAAACTCAGACTCTGTGTAATTTTTTTCTTCTTCCTACCAAGGCCTACGTCCTACGGCTTTCGAGGACAGCTTTCGTTTGATTCTACTGGATTTGTATGCATTTGTTTATTTCTATAGGACGACTAATTCCTTTGCGAACAGTTAACAGGTTTACACACAGGAATAACATGAAAGGGAATGAATTCCCTTCTGCAGGGGAACTAATTGCATGCTATATTAATGCAAATATATTATAGTGTATATATAGGTGTATATGTCTGTTCAGCCTGTCATTTCCAGTGTAAGTATCGACCTATATTGCATATGGATGCAGTGATATGCAGGTTAATACTGTGTCCTTTAAATGCAGTTCGGATGGACCGCCTGTGGTTGTTCATGTCACGGCTAATAAGGACTCACTTTATTCGGCCCACCGTGTAGTTCGCCCTAGCCACAAGGGCGCACTGCGTGATCCGCCAGTCGGCCTCCATCTCCCCTTCCTTCACTCCATGCGATCATCTCTCTGCCGCCTCAGCTGCAGCAACCGCACATCGACCAATGGCGTCGTTTGAAGCCTCGTCCTTCGCTGACCACTCACCACAGGAGGCGGGGCATCCAGATGAATACAGATTAAGCACATAAATCCGATTCAAATGTATGTGTGTATGTATGTATATACAAACAATATATATGTATATATATATGGCGTGTGTATGTGAATGGACTCCATGTGCACGAGTGTATGTGTGCCTACATTGCAAGTGCCGACACTTATCATCTGCCAACGACTTTTAATGAAAACTTCTTCATTTATATGAAGTTATTTTCTGTTTTAAACGGCGTCTCTAAGTTTAGTCGTATACCAAAGGATAAGCGAATTGGATCGATCATCTACTTCAGCCAGATAGTGAATACGCACTCATGATAATTCAGTCGATCTGAGATTCCTGCTCTGCATGCGGCGATCACCTGTCAATCATCGGCGGTGGGCGTTTCTTCGGCTGATCGATATCGTCTGCTGTTCCGGCGGCGGTGGCGGCAGCGGGAGCACCTGCTCCGTGCACTGGAGCCACTTTGCGTGTGTCCGGACTCCGTGGACCGCGTCAGAGACCCATGCACACGGACCAGCGACCAAATACACGGACCAGCGCTTCTGCAGATCGGCGTTCAGTTAGCGGAGTCGATCGCTCAAGTGGATAATTGCATTTCTCGGCGTGCATGGTCAGTGGTGGTCACTGATGGTCAGTCATGCAGGATCCATTTCTACAGCGGTCAGCAGCGGCAGCGGCAGCAGCAGCAGCAGCGATGGACCTAACGTCGTATAATTACAATCGGACGATGATGGAATATTTTCACTCGTGCAAAAGTAAGTGCAGTCATGCTCCGATGTAGACGACTGAATTCCCCTCCTCATGATGACCTCATGACCTCATACCTTTGCCAAATATTGTTACTCTGACATCTATAGCCTACGATAATGTATGTGTCAGGTATATGTATACAGTTTTATACGACCCTCTGTATGACTGGAATAGAAGAGAATCTCTTTTGAGAGACGCTATAGCGGATATACAAATGCTCTGCATGTTACATTACATTTACGGGTAGTCTTCCATTGCCGTATCTATTGAACGAATTCCAGGTGATTCCAGGTCAAATCGGCAATTATTTGTCGATCCAGGTCGACCCAGATCAAATTCCAGGTCATATCGGCAATTATTTGTCGATCCAGGTCGACCCAGATCGAATTCCAGGTCATATCGGCAATTATTTGTCGATCCAGGTCGACCCAGATCGAATTCCAGGTCATATCGGCATGTGGTTGTCGACCCACGCAACACGAAAGGAAATGTTCGCGGAAAGTTACATTTTTGTTGTCTTTTCTTTAAAACAAGGAGTGCGCGCACGAGATGTAGTATACGCCCCCATGCATAGAATTAATGGTGGCGCTATAGAAGATATTTTACCATGCTTACATATATAACCCCAATGGTGCAACACTCTAAATATACCAATTCCAAATAACATTATAATGGACGAGACTCGACGAGTTAATTGAAAATCTCTTGAGAATTCTCCGCCCATCGATGACATGTAAAGTTTTAAGTGCACTGATCTTAATCGTATGATCTTGAAATTTCTGTGTTCACTGTTCACTTTTTGTCATTTCAACTCCTCTCATCAGTTATAAACCTCTAGTTCCTCTATATTTTGACAATTTCGTATACAAGGGAGTCTTTCGCTTACATGTAGGCTAGGCCATAGGCCTATAGGTAGTTCATCACTTATTGAAAATCATAATTATGTTAAAACGCCGAGAAGTGTCATGCCTCCATAAAACTGCTCGTTGTTTTCTGAATGTAAATTTCATGCATGACACAAATTAAAAGTAGGTCCTATATCTTGCCATAAAGCTATAAAACAGCTCTTTCAACTTTTTTCAGATCTGAACTTTAATAATTAAAAATATAAGTTTAGGGGTATACACTTCAGTAAATTTAGTTTATATAAGGAAATAAAATTCGTGTGCTACAGTTCGGGACATGGGCGTCCGCAGGAATTTTTTTAGGGGGCGCAAACTCTTTTTAGGGTGGCAGAAACTTTTGGGGAGGGCAAAATGACGCTTTTGCATAGAAAAAATTTGTATAGAAAGAAAA
>OY744603.1:47527239-47792239 GCA_963556255.1 Allolobophora icterica | reverse complement strand
GAAAACGATTTTCAAACATGCGAAATGAATTCAAAATTGAGTTTGAACGGATTGAGAATGAAGCAGCCGAGCTAGTTATGAATGTGGTATTACTACTGACTATAAGCAACACAGACACTGGCGTAAACTTGTCCAAAATATAGGGAGGGGGCATTTGGCTATTTTTTCTACACTTGTTGCATTGAATGTACAGTCCATCTCAATTATTGGGGGGCACGTGCTCCGGCTGCCTCCCCCCGAGTCTACGCCTATGAACACAGAGTTCGAAAAAAAGGAGATTCCATGAGGAAATGTCAGTGGATAATGGAATATCTGATTCATGGTTGAAACCTAAATAGGGTCACTAGAAATGTGTCATAATTTTCACTTGACTACTGTTCCTCACTCTACAATGGCCTACCTTCTAGTCGTTTCGCGTGCCTCAAATCCCTCAATCGAGTGCAACGCTCTGCGGCATGCCTTATTGGTCGAATACCAAAATTTGGTCAGGTCTCTGTGTTAAATGCTGGAGGTCCTGCATTGGCTCCAGCCGACTGTCAGCCAGGGTGTAGCATAAGAGCTGTTTCCCTGGTCTGGAGGTGCTTGCTGGGGTGCGCTCCAGCTTATCTGCGGGTCCTTTGCCGGCCTATGCTTGGAGTTCAGGATAGTCGCCACCTCCAATCTTCGGGCAAAGGGTATCCATTGGGGATACGGAAATTTCGCCCCCGGAAGAATCGCCCCCGGATGTTCGCCCCTGACATTTCGCCCCCGGGAAGATTCGCCCCCCCGCTTCTAGTTTTAGTTACATTTTCATCATAGATCCCGCTTTTAGTCTCAGTTATTTTCATCTCTAATCCAGCTTGTAGCCTTAGTTACATTTTCATCATAGATCCCGCTTCTAGCCTTAGTTACATTTTCGTCATAGATCCCGCTTCTAGTCTTCCGGGGGGCGAAATGTCGGGGCGAATCTTCCGCGGGCGAATCTTCCGGGGGCGAAAAGTCCTAGAACCGTCGGGTCCACCACTGAAAAACACGGTTCTGCATGGTGGCTCAGTGGCTGAGAGGGCAAAAGGCACAATGGATAGGTTTAGGACTCCCAGATCTGCGGCTGTTCCCCAGAACTCCCTCTGATACGTTCCATAATCGATTGAAAACTGTCTTGTTTAGCCGTGCTGGAGTAGGGAGCACCTCCGAATAGCTCCCCCTCCTGGGAGGTGCTATATAAATACCCGAATTAATGAATGAATAATTAGCACAACTAAAAGATTTGAGCATTTTACAAATGTGTTTTCCAAATTTAGTTGTTTTAATTATAAGATCCAAAGCATTTTTGCAATGTGAATGCTGATAATTATTTATTTTGGTAGTTGAGGCCTTTTTATGTGCTCGCTCCCCCTGGTGTTAAAACCTGGCTACGCCACTGATGGGTTCGAGATGATGCACGGAAGAGTGGCGCCTGAATTTCCCCACGTACGGCAGAGCGCAACGATGACTTCAGACTGGAACGTTAAGCTCCTTTGTGTATTGTATGTTGTAATGTATCTAGAACTTTATAAAGCGCCTCTCGCAGAATGACTATTCAGAGGCGCTGATACTGGTATTGTGATGCGGTACCCATGCATTGACGAGGCCCTCCCCCCATATATATCAGAAGAATCTTGGCGCAGTTAAGGACGGACTGACGCTGAAACATTCTGAACTTCGACAGGTCTGCAAGAATGGAATTACAATAGTCGAAATCTATATATAGGTGCAGTGCTTTTATGCAGCCGGAACGCGCCGGAACGGCGTTCCGGCACCATTTTTCAGCTACTGAAAAATTATTTATTTATTTTAATAATAAACACAATAATTTAGTTATTTTAATTTAATTTAAGTGTTCTGAACTGTTTTCAGTGTTTATTGAGATCCCCCTATCCAAAATCCCGTTTTTCTCGGGATTTTAGCCCGCCCATAATTGTTCCGTTCCGGAACCTATTGATTCGTTCCGGAACCTATTGTTTCGTTTGGAACCTATTTTTCTAGAAAAAAGAGCACTGTATAGGTGTAGCCTCTCTGATGCCCAAACGACATATTGCGTCGATGACTCGTATATCTGACTCAGCTGATAATAGCAGAGAGATTTCATGTGGTCAGCCATGGATACTTCTCCGTCCAGTAACACACCCAGCAGTGACCCAGGTCGCCGATTGACAAATTGTGGTTTCCAGCCTAAGCAAGATATGCCGACTGCATTTATTCTTCGTCAAACTTTGAACGCGTCTGCATGGTGCATGCCTATTCCCAAGTTTATTGCATCTTCGTCGGATTCAACCGGAGTCAATTGGAAGACATCCATGACCATAGGCGTAATGGGGGGGGGGTGCGAAGGTACCCGTACCCCATTTTTTGGACTGCAAGGTGCCGTATCCCCCACTTCTTATTTCCAGAAGAAACAACGCCCATTATTATTTTCTCCGAGAAAAACCTTCATTTGAGCCCTCAAGACTCAAAACAAATGCCGAGCATCATCATCATCGTCATCGTCATCATCATCATCAATTCATTGTCATCTTCATGGGCGGCGATCATGGGGGTGGGGTCGAGGGGGACAAGTCCCCCACCTTTAAGAGTGGGGGACACACCATACATTTGTTCCCCCCACTGTTTGAAGAAACCCCAAAAAAGGTCGTCAAGTTTTAAAAAAAATGGTAAAATGGCTTTTTTTGGAGCAGATCAGTTCAACACTCTTTTCACCAGATCAGTTCAACAGTGTCCCCCCACCTGTGAAATAAGATCGCCGCCATTGGTCATCTTCATTGTTATTATTATTAGTATTATTGTTGTTTTCGTTGTTGTTGTTGTTGTTAGGCAAGGCGCATGGACGGCGCAGTTATGATAATATAACAGCCGAGAAGGGCAAACAGTGCGACATTTGCCACTTCCTAGACCAAAGTTGAGCCTCTGTTCATGAGTCCTGTGGTAAATCAAATACTATACTGGAGATGTCCAAATCCTGCAGTCTGAACCCATGGTAGTGATTATTACATAAGCACTGAAACAATATTTAGGCTCTTTGAGGCCTACTGCAGTAACGTGATTTTCCTTCATATATATATATAGGCCACCTTTAACAGACAAGATAATTATGATTGTAGGCTGTATGTGCATTCATTTGTACAACTTACTCTAGATCCCGTTTCTGCAGTCTCTGTGTCCTCTCTATTCACTGCATGCATCTCTCCCAGAGTTCCATACGGTCACGTGACTCTGACTTCCGCTTTAGACGACACGCTTGGCCGACGTTGCGTGCATGTAGCTTGCAATCCGGACATGGGCACGCACCGCTGGATACAGCGCTTGTTCGCCACGGCTGAACGGTCAGCTGGTCAAGCCTCTTGTTTCAGCCCGATTCTGAAACGTGTTTGCCTCCCTCCCTCATCCCTTTTCTCTCCTCTGCTCCACTAAGTGAAGAGACCCGCCAGAGAGAATTGTAACCTCACCTGAACGACACTA
Organism: Allolobophora icterica; assembly: GCA_963556255.1. NCBI lineage: Eukaryota > Metazoa > Annelida > Clitellata > Crassiclitellata > Lumbricidae > Allolobophora > Allolobophora icterica. The sequence goes on along the minus strand of OY744603.1, from coordinate 47,788,765 downwards.
TTACGAAAACATTCGCTAGAATTTGCTGACGAGATTTAAAACGATATACTTGAAGCATTTAAGATTTCGACATTTAGCAATTGCAGTATAGTTCGTTTTGTTCACTTTCGAATAAGAAAGTTTATTTGGTAAGCAAATGGGTTTTCACATGAACATGATTATTGAAACGGATTGAATGAAACGGTTTCAGCCTATTTGAAAGTTCTGCAAAACCATTATTGACTGCACACATTTTCACTGATTTTTGACGAGGTATGTATCAACATGCTTACATTTGTTTACGCTCGTGACTTGAACGCAAACAATCTGCAGCTGCAGCATATATATCATTAGGATACATCGTCGACTTCTTACAGAAGGGTCTGTGCTATTACTCTAAGCCCACAGAGACACCGATACGCATAAAGCCTATAATATTCTATGGACGTGCATGATACCAGTATATATGCTTACAGAAAAAGGTTGAAACTAAAAGAAATATATTGAAAGAGCTTATCGGAAGAGAAATCTTAAGTCAGTCGAGCGAGTCTGTAGACATGGATTGGACATTTTCTCTTTAACTCCTTCGGGCATTTGCCCCCGTGTATATAGTTTACGCAGGCTGCAGTACAGGCCTATCCGACATCAGTACAAAGAATTAATGAAAACAAACTATAAATATTTCAATTATAGGCCTAATCATATATATGTAATATTTAGGCCAGTATATGTTTTGCAAGTTACCACATGCAACCAGCACTATATATTATATATATATATATATATATATATATATATATATATAGTAACTGAGAAGTTCGTGTTGGACGCTGCATGATATCTGTAGCCTATCTCTTTGCAATTCTCTATATATAGAGGCCCTATTTAACTTTTTTAAACTTTAAAGAGCGAGAGAGCTGCATAGTAACCGTTCTGCAATCTTATAATTTACTCTTGTAAAAAAATATTCTGCCAACATCTAAAACATAGAATTATGGAAGCAGGTTACCATAATATATATTTGCTAAGCATATACATGTATTCGCTAATGTTGTCCTTTTGCCACAGTTACAGTCGGTGACCTCATCAATAGTTTAAAAAAATCGAAACTTCTATAATGCTATTCACGTAATGCAGAATCGCATTCGGAGGATACGCTGAGAGATGATCTTTTAATCCGACGTCGTATAGATTCTGTTGCGTTTTCTGCTTTCGAATATTTAGCTTTCGTTTCTGTTTTTCTATATGGAATATTGTTTTTCTTAATTTGTTTATTATTTATTATTATCTTTGGTTTCATAAAAATTTGAACCGATTTTCTTATTATTTTCTTGGGACCCACCTAAATGAAAATTTGTAAAGCGCAACTTTAAGAGAAAACTCATCAGCAGCGCTTTTGACCAAGCATGCAGGGAGGCCCCGCGATCAAACATCGCATATATACATGCTCCTAAACTGCATCCAAGCCATTGTTTGACAGCCATGGGAGAGCCTATATGAGAGGGGTGCTGTCGGTTCTTAGTTCCGGGACCCGGGGTGGGGGCCAAGGCGGGACCAGGGAGTTTCGTGGGCCCATCTAATGGATTCTATTCAGACTGCTCTTCTAATGTCAGCCTATCACCACGGACCCAACTGTCGTGTTTGTTATATAACAGGTATGGTATGTCTGAAACGAGGTGGTCAGGTCGTTTTGGAAGTGTTAAGTCTATTTAGTTCACCTGCCTGGCATTTAAATGCATTGGAAGACCTTATGGAGCTAGACCTGAACTCCGAAACAAGAAACGAGTCCAGGGATTTTTATATCGTATATTAAATCTTTTGTCTGTGTGTTAATGTCAGATTTGTGGTACAAAATATTAGCTAGGCCTATCATAGTCATTTGTAATCGAAATCCCGAAATAGCTAATTTCAGCAAGGTCACTCAAGCCAAAGATGTCACATTGGATGTTGAAGTAGCAACCATTGTAACACTCCTTTGAAGATTTGAAAAACTCCTAAACGACAGGATATCCATGTGGAATGAAGTGAAGCTGGTTGCATCAACCATAATTGGCACAGAAAGAAAGCGCCCTCGTGGACGCGTGATGGAATTAGTTGCAAGAGGGAGAGGCTGCATGATGACAACACACTCAATGCCAAATAGGCAGAAATGAATTACACAAATGATTATTAGCCCGAAGTCGCCTACTTCAGAAAGTCTGTGTTTTATGTCTTTTAGGTATCGCTAAAGTTTTACCAGGATTAACTGTCCGCTTCAGGGCTGTTAAGCAGCTGACTCAAAAGTTTTGATTTTCTGTGGTAATATCTAATCATGTCTGCAAGTGATCTGGAAGAACAAGCTTTAGTTTTAGCAAATCAATATTCTGCTGACATTAATTAATGGTCAGGATTTCATAACAGATTTACAACATTTAGTACATAAGGCAAATTCGGGAAGTGCGCAGTTATCGCCATTAGAACTGTTGAATTTATTAACAGAATACGGTCTTTCCTATACGCCTACCTATTTCTAAATGTTTGTGTCAGTTTGCGAACAGGACTATTGGTAATAATTCTAGCAACAGTAGGCCTAGTCTCTGCAGAGAGATCACTGCGCAATCTCAAATGATGAAGCACTTTTATCTTTTTAAGGTCTATAGATACAATGTCTCAAAAACAGACATACGTCTTGTTGATTTGGCCATGCAGAACAATTGTTTTTGATACTGTCATTAGAAGTTTTGCAGAAAAAAAGCCAGGAAAGCTCTTTTTAAAAGTAAATTAAGCTCATGAACACAGTGCTTTTTTCAGTCAGAACGGCGTTCCGGCACTTTTTTCAGCTACTAAAAAATAATTTATTTATTTTAATAATAAAAAAAATTATTTAGTTATTTTCTGTGTTGTAAACTGTTGTCGATGTTTATCGAGAACCCTTCCAACCCCAATCCCGTTTTTCTCGGGATTTTAGTCCTTCCACAATTGTTCAGCTCCGGAACCTATTGTTCAGTTTCGAAAACTTTTTGTCTAGAAAAAAGCACTGCATGAACATATTCTTATCTGTGACTGGGTGAGAGTGGTTGTGGCTTCCCAGGTTTTTCTTTTAATTGAGGCTTCACACTTCCATTTGAACTTCTGATAAACGTGAAGGCAGACATTGACAGCAGACTTAATACGGTTGTTTAATTAATGTTGGATTGTAGTATAATAATTTACATATGTTGCCCTGTAGACTTTGTATTATACTGGGTGTGGGACGAAAACAGGAGGGCTGTTAGGGGGAGGATCATAAGAATGGCCCAAAAACAGTCTTAAACCACCTTACAAAATTCCTCTCAGAGGCCCTGCGCACAACCTTCACGACAAAACCTTATGCAGTGGGTCATCTCATTAATCTCCTGCAGGCTCCCTTTGGCTGGATATATATATATATATATATATATATATATATCTATAGGGTCACGGTCTCCCGACTCCCGCACCCTCTTCATCGATCTCCACAGCATTTGAGCCACCTTACAGAGGTCGTCGGCTAATCGTGGCACTGCCACTGCTTGGAAACACGTCTGACTATTGCCTGTTCAGAACCATTCAAGGTACTTGTCATGTAAAAACTGCTCATCGAAATACCTTGGATATTTTGATAACAATGACAATAGCAGTCTGTATAGTGGCACAATTATTTTTTGTTGAGTTGACAAGAAAATAGCAGTTGCAAGAACAGTGAATGCATTTATATTCAGTGATGAATGTGTGTGATATATATTGTAGCATCGCAAGATCCTCTATACCACGGTCGACTTGTCGCTGGTCATGCCTGCGTGTACCAAGAAAGTGAGTCTCTAAATATCCTATATTATAATCGTATGCTCAAAGTTTCGTTTTCTTCTGGTCAATATACAGTTGTTACCTCCCTGAAAATTATTTCGAGTCAGAAACTCGCGTATTTTGTTTTCAAAGCGAATAATTTTGTACTTCTATAGCCTAGTGTGATATAACAATGTGCGTCTCGTATTTTGGCATAAAGACCATGCATTCTTTCGACTGCAGGCTTCCTGCACTTGAGAGAGTCCTTTCAAGCTCAGATGCCATAATTAAATATATGCCACATTACACACATATTTTCTGCCATGGCTGCCACGTACAACGCAATTCTAGGTTTGTCATCTCTCTACCCGACCATGCAACCCTTGTTACTCAAAACTAACACTTGGTTGTATACCATCGCTATTTACGACATTGCCGCTTTCCAGGTGTTAACACGAGGAACAGTATAGGCTAAGTCTCTTCGCGAAGTGTACATACGCGATCGAGGGTACAAGTGAGCATTACACTTTCAAAGCTTTATCAGCATTGAGACTTTCTGCAGCCTATACAAACCAGTATTCATTTGGCTGCAAACTGCCAAAGAGACGGAACTTCTACATGCATAGATAGATGGATAGATAGATATTATTAGTAGTATTATTATAACTTGGAATAGCCTTCCCCTATAGCCCTCCGCTTGCTCCCCTGCAGAACTTTTCTTCTATAGTACACGTTCTTTTCTCACCATAAGACCGCTCTATTCAGCCGTGCTGGAGTCAGGAGCACCTCTGAGTAGTTCTCCTCGAAGAGGCGCTATATAAATATCCGCTATGAATGAATGAATGATTATGAAGATTTACAGAGCACAAATTCCATAACTAAATGAAATAGATAACTAGACAGACAGATGGATGGATTGGATAGGTGGAAGTATATATTTATGTGAATATCTATAGAATATTATAGATAGATAAATCTTCATAATCATTCATCCATTCGACGGATGGATGGATGGATAAACGGATTGATAGATGGTTAGATGAATATATAGATAGATGAATGAATATAAGGATGGATAGAAGGATGGGTAGAAGGGCGGATAGAGAAGGATGGTTAGAAGGGTGGAAGGAGGGATGGATGGCTGACTGGATGGGCGGATGGATGGATGGACGGACGGACACACACGCGCGCGCACACACACACACACATACATGCACCCCTAGAAACAGTTCGTGTATACACTGTTGTTGTTTATGCATATATTTTAAGAGAAATTCCTGAACGTGGAAACGAATTCCACGATGCGATTCCCGCTGCCACTTCTTTATTACCTGGCGTTTTAATTAAGTCATTCCGTCATTCCCTCGGACTGTCCGTCCGTCAATCCCTTGCCCCCCTCTCACTCTCTCTCTCTCTCCCGTTCCGTCTCCCACATGTGACATTAAAACATGCTGGCGCCTTAACGGTCCGATTCGGCTGCGGGGGAGTGGGAGGGAGGGAAGCGGGACTTTGAAAGCGGTTGGGCCGCAGGCTGCTGCAGCGAGCCTAAGCATCTGGTCGATGCTTTAATTAGCAACATAAAATACGTCGACAACATCATCTCAGCGCTCCCTCATCAGCAGCCCAGCCATGCGGCGCTAATTTAGTCCGAACTCCAATAATCTCCAACCACGACACACAGAAAGTGCCGCTCACAAGGAATTCCTATACAGAGATTGATGTTCAGTCGCCTATAGCTCTCTGCTGCTTCTGCTGTTTGTCTGCTGTCGGTTTGGCTATCTGTCTGTCTGACTGTCTGCACGTTTGGCTATCTGTCTGTTCATTTGTCTGTCTGGGTATCTGTTGTCTGCCTAAACGAAGTTGCCTTTGCATTTATACAAATATAAATGTTTGGGTGTTTGCTTTTATAAAATAATATCGCTTGGAATATTGATGTCCGTATATTGCAATGAGACTCTGGCGATTGAACGACATTTAAGTCCCAAGGCCATCATAACCCTCATAGGCCTGGCTAACGTTAGCATATAGATCTAACTCATAATACCACAGGAAGCCAGAACAGTTGCAATATTAACAGCGTATACAAGATGCACAATTAACAATGGGCCGAGAACGGAGCCCTGCATGCGTTAGGCCAAAAGGAGTGGCAATCCATCGGGATCGAGTGGACCCAAAGATAGTTCAGGACGTGCGCCCATGCAAAAAGAGTGATGCCAGTCAAGCGGCTTGCCAGATATTTGCTATAGAGAAGACTAACAGGAGGCGAATGCCATGATCGACTGTGTCATATAGGCCGCACTGACTTCAAACAGAGCCAAAAGGTAACTTGGCTCATACCAGGGAGTCATATATAGTAGAAAGCAGGCAGACCATAAGGGATTCAGTGGAGTTTTTTTTAGAAAACCATACTCATTAGCCAGGAGCAAGTTATTTGAATCTACATGAAGTGTCGTTTGACAAGCTATAATTTTTCGATAATTTTCGATAAAAATTATAAATAAGATATGTATCCTATTTGACCATGCATATCGTTTGCATCGAGTCAGGCTTCAAGGAAGGAAGAACTGTGCGCTTTTGGGAACCCGATCCAGCGTCCAGTAGCAGCAAGCAGTTGCAGAAGAACGTAAGCGATGGAAACGAACTTGCTCCTTTACGACTGAACGTTCCCTAGAGTATATAGTCTCACGAAGCCCATTCGAAATGGTACACTGTTCAGTGGACACAGTATAGGCAGTGATAACGGTGCCAGCGATGAGCGCACTGATAGGGCCTGGCACTCCATACAAGGACGCGAGAATTAAGCAATATCTTACGTCAATGCTTTCCAGTCTTGTTGTCAAGACCTCAATCCTCAAGACCAAGACCAAGGCCAAGACTTTGAACCTCAAGACCAAGATCAAGACCATTACTTTGAACTTCAAGACCAAGGCCAAAACCAAGACTTTGAACCTCAAGACCAAGACCGAGACCAAGACCGAAACCAAGACCGAGACCAAGACCCCAAAAAATCATAATGAGGTCGAAATTTCTATTCTTACTAAAAATTATCAAGTCGGAATACTCGCTATTTTAATGAAAATGGGAGACTTAATTTTTTCAAGCAAATTAACTCTAAATGCAGACTGCAGCGATTTCCGAATTCATATTTACAAAAGCCCTTCATGCCTTATTCCAAATGCCTTTTGCATTTTATAAACGCCATTGTATATATTGAAACATAATATTTTAATATTTGAAGAAATTCTCCTCACGATTTTGGGGGGATTGCCCCGGCTCTTCAATTATTGGGGGCACGTGCCTCGGCTGACCCAACAGAGTCTACGCCTATGAACGCCAATTCGCTCAGAATTTTCTGACCATGACGTGCCCTGTGCGGCCTCATAAAAATTCCGCCATGTGAAGAAATACATTCTACAGGTGCTCAAGTCACTAGCACACACATGTCGCTTTTCAAGCACTGGATTAAATGTACAAATCGTGAGTGTTTTTTTTATTTTCCCGTGATTTATCAGACCTTCTGGCTTCAGAAACAAGTCTCGGCAGGGCTTCCAGAGAGAGCATAAGTGCATAACTGTTACTGCTGCCAGTGGGTTTTCCTGGCCAACAACGCAACGAGACTTTTATCCGTCCGTAGATATTTGTCGTATGATGCAAACAGGCATGATAAATTTTAAATTCTTGAGTTTGTTATATGACTACATTCATATTGACAGCCGAGTCTTGGTCTTGGTCTTGCGAGACCAAGACCAAGACTTTGAACCTCAAGACCAAGACCAAGACTTTTGGTCTCAAGACCAAGACCAAGACTTCTAAAAACGAACTCGAGTGCACTCGAGACCAAGACCTTGGCCATTTAACATCAGCCCGTGGGCCGCATGCGGCCAGCACGGTCTTAGGCCTACGTAAACAGCGCGGCACATGTATACAGTGTATCGGCAGGAATTTTTCTGGGGGCAACATTTTTCTAGGGGAGCATAATTTTTCAAGGGGAATGACGTTTTGCATAGCTATTCATGAACACAGAAAACGAGACAATTTTCAAATTCCAGGGGACTCCTTGCCTCCTCTCTGAACACCCATGTGTTTTGGCGCTACGGTTTAGCTGCAACAGGTCGTGAGCAACCGTACAGGCAAGAAAGGAGTGTGGCCGTGGATCAAGTTTAAACACATTCAAAATATCGAAATTTTAGCATTTAAGTTTAATTTCTGTCCAAATTATTACGGTCGCACGATGGACAAAGCTGTAATAATCCTATGAGTAGAAGAAAACGCCCAAGAGAAAGTAGAATATGGAAATTTAAAATGAAAGAAATGAGACTTCTAGTCCATATATATCTCAATTCTTTCTTTTTAAATTTAAGTGTTTACACACCCGAATGCCATCCGGAAGCCAATAAGCACGTCTTGAGGGTCTGACGTGTATTGGCTAGAGATATTCAACTGTCACACGTGGACAAAACAAACATTCAACAGATGCTTCATGCATCAAGCCTTTCCTTCTCAGTAAAACATCGTCGTCGTCATCATCATCATCATCATCATCATCATTATCATCATCATCACCCGAATCCCCAAAGTCCATTTCGCATCGGGATTCGAACTTCCGATGCTAAGTTTATACCACACTCTATTCCGTATACAAGTTGTCTGTACAATGGAGTTCGACGCTACTTTTGTAGCACATGTTCTCTTGACTATAACAGCGCAGTTTAGAGATGTTGCTTTTTTATCGCAATTTCTTCTTATCAGGTCATGGAGGTATCAACCAGCTGGGAGGGGTGTTTGTCAACGGGCGACCACTTCCAGATCTGGTGAGGCAGCGGATTGTGGAGATGGCTCACCAGGGAGTCAGACCCTGTGACATCTCCAGGCAACTCAGAGTCTCACACGGATGCGTCAGCAAAATACTCGGACGGTAAACAATACCTCATCTATCCCCATATAGAAAACTGCCCAATTAAATGTAGATTTTTCATCTTAAATATATCGTCAGGATATGTTTTCGTATGCTTCACACAGATTTAGGCAATTAATCTGTTTGATTTCGCAAGGCTGTTGACATTGGAGAAGTGAAACAAAGATCCTCTTAGATTTGTTCATCGCATTTTCGCCAAAAGAGACAAAACTTATTGCTATGTTTAGTGCGCAATTCGTATAACAACTGCACTCACATAGGTAGAGATTGTGCATAGTCTATATTGCATGCTAGGAAAGGTCACAATTTCATCTGCTGCAGCTGAATTTTATACTATAAACAATCGCCAGTTTAATATTAAAAAGGCAGTTTGATGATGCTTCGTAGCTTAAATAAAAAATAATACATAATTCTTTGAAAGGAACTGCTTGCACTTGTGTTTTAAATTGAAAGCGTAGCTCAACCGATTTACATTCACGGCTTAAAAGGCGTCATAGACGTCAATAGATCTAAAGGTCTAATGGCCTACAGATGCAGCCTATTGCATTTCTAAGAAGGATTTTGCCTGAAGTGTGAGCCAGTCACTGCGTTTAAGTGTCTGTGATCCAAGAGAAGTCTTTTTTCCACCTGACAAGAGGAACCCGGCATCCATCAGATTATGAAAGCATTTCGGAGTCCGTCCCGCTCTCTTGTCCATGTTTCAACTCAAAATCGCTTAATCAGACCTGCGTATCGCAATTGTTTCCGCTTTCAGCGCTAAGCGGCTTTTCGCTTGCAAACGTTGGCCATCGATTCAGCGCTGAATTACTGCTCGAGGGCTTCCGGTTCCAAGTGAAACAACGAAACGGAAATCCGCGAATGCATGGGAGGAGGTCGACATTAACTGCAGGGAAAGTGGGTAGGGAGGAGATGGACGGAGAAATTGTGGCGGGGGAGGGGTAGGAGTTGCACGGGGACATCCGCAAATTTTATATCTGCACTTAATTTGTCATCCACTTTAAGCCAGTGACGTGATGAGCATTAAAACGAAAGCCCGAGACTAATATTATATATATCTCGGGCTTTATATATATGCATATATATATATCGGGCTTTATATATCTATGCATATATATATGATGGATGTGTGTGCTTCTATCTCACTCTACTTGTCTTTCTGCATGTTTGTCTGCTTGTCTTTCTATATGTTTAATTTTTGTATGCTTGACTGCCTCTGCCTGACTCTATTTCTGTCTGCTGATATGCCTTTCTGGTTGCTTGTCAGTTTGTCTGCCTGTCAGGTAGTTTATCGTTGGCCTGTCTGTTTGCTTTCCTGTCCGTCTTCTTCTTTGTCTGCATGCCTGTCTGATTGTCTTTCGTTGTGTCTGACTTTCTTCCTGTGTGTGTGTGTCTTTTTCCAGTACGCCTTCGAACTTCCTCCTCTGTCTGTCTGTCTGTCTGCCTGCCTGCCTGCCTGTCTGTCTGTCTGTCTGTCTGTCTGTCTGTCTGTCTGTCTGTCTGTCTGTCTGTCTGTCTGTCTGTCTGTCTGTCTGTCTGTCTGTCTGTCTGTCTGTCTGTCTGTCTGTCTGTCTGTCTGTCTGTACTCCCCATCAGCGGCGCCGCATCGGTGCATGCTAGCAGCGGTCATCGGTTATTATGGCATTCGTCAGCTTCCCTCGTCTGTTCCCGTTGCCATTCCCGTCTCGGTCTACTGCTCTGTAATTGCATTGCAAATCTAAATTGCATTAGGTGTTCTGCTATGACCCACGCGTACATACACATACACGCACACATCCACAGACACTGCCCCTCCCGTTTAATCCTTATGGACCCACACATGCTAGTGTACGCGTCTTAGCCGTGTTTATATACGCAAGGGCGTGTATACGTCCTAAATAGACGCCGTGCAAATTGCTTTGATGTCGACCGCAAAATCGAATCTACGCCGGAGTTCTTAGATCTCTATTAATCTAATTCAGTCTTACGACTTACTTAGCGCCTCTATAGATTATTGCTTACGGGTATCAGTCGATGGCCCTTTAAAAACCAACGCATAGCACATGGACAGTCAGCCGTCGAAGACTGAAGAGAATTAGCCGACCCAAGAGAATAAGAAGACCCAAGAAAATAAGCAGACCCAGGAGAATAAGCAGACCCAAGAGAATAAGCAGGCCCAAGAAATTAAGCAGATCCAAGAGAATAATCAGACCCAAGAGAATAGGCAGACTCAAGAGAATATATATAAGCAAGAGAATGAGCAGAGATAAAAAAAGACTAAAAAATTAAACGAAGAAACGTTGTATCACTTATCGAAGGAAATTCCGTAACAATGATTTGACTTATTCGGCAATTCAACTTGTATTAGTTAGATATGACCAATGACCATTACATATATGACCACAGACTTACAATGGGCAAAGCTACAAATGTCTCGGGAAATGTATACTGACAAAGCAACTTATGTTTCTATAATACATAGTATTATGCAGTGGCCTTTAAATAGTGTGCACCCAACCCATGACAAGATCACTGAGTTAACATGTGTATGCAGATCTTCTAAAGTAATAGCCTACTGTATCTTACTTCATCATATCTTACCTAACTGTCTTTCTCTTACCACACCTTTTTATATACACGTTTGCGATCACCATGCGTGTCTTTACACTGCCGTTAACTTTATACTTCACATTACCTTAACTCACATTACTTTGCCTTTCTTTTTATTCATTCGTTCATTCAGAACATTTATATAGCGCCTCTCACCGATATCTGCTGCGACGCGGTCACAGTCCAGCCTCGACGAAGGAGACCCGTTTCCAATGAGTGTGAACGGTGTATGCAGAGTACCTAATACTATAGTTAAAAGAACACGCAGATCTGAGAGAAGGTTATTCCTCGTGATCGGCCCAACCGCTGAAAAGGCAAGACGTTGCATCTCCAAAGTGCGCTTAAAGGTAACAAGAAGTTCACCTCAAGAGGCGGAACGAAGCTTTTCGCGGCCAGCAAAATCTGAGATGAGACACAGAGGTATACCGTTAATAGTCATGCAGAGGGCATTTGCCCATTGGCACCATCGGCGTATACCAAGACAGCCGAAGTCTTCTGTTCAATACCCAGCCAATGGAGTAAGTCACGGATATGAAACGATACAATTTTGAGATACCTTGTATTTCATCACATTTGTTACCATTAAACTGACGCACGTCTTGCATTTTCAGTAAGTCCCAAACGAAAAGACCATCAAGTATATTACAACTGAATTATGCTTAGAAAGAAGAAATTGCCTTTGCTAAGTATAAACGCCGACTCTGTGGAGAAGTCACCGCAGGATAGAAAACTGTTAACATAAATCAGAAGAGGATGACTTGTTTCCATTCAGATACTACGAGACCGGATCGATCAAACCTGGAGTGATTGGGGGATCGAAGCCAAAGGTAGCGACACCGAAAGTCGTCGATGCCATCTGCAAGTACAAGAGGGAAAATGCGACGATGTTCGCCTGGGAAATACGAGATCGACTTCTGTCGGAGGGAGTCTGCGACCAGGAGAATGTGCCAAGTGTCTCTTCGATCAACAGGTCAGTGCGTTAAGCTCACGATAAATTAAGTGTTCAGTTCACTGCAGGTGGTCTCCTTGTGTACATAGTATTCAGTGACTCATATATAACTGTCTTACATGTGTGTAAAACAACACTTCAAGTGCACTGTTGCTAAAGTGCCATATTGAATATGTCATCTATCAGTTACTAAAGAAGAACTTTCTTTCTTCTTTATTTCTCTTCCGTCAGGCCGGGGCCGACGATAAGTCCTCAACTTGACGTCTCCAAGTTTCTCTGTTCCGGATTTTTTCTATTGCCTCTCTCATATTCAGGTTAGAAGAAGAACTGCTGTGACATAAATCCTACCTCCTGCTGAAAATCATGTGACTGATCATTTATGCCTACAGCCCTATACGTTATGTTGCTATGTGAAATACGATGGCCGCAGAGCGGCATTGGCCAAATGAATGAGTTCCAGAACTACTCTTGTTTACTGAAGAGATTCTGCGGAAGTGAAGAGCATCAACGACTTGTGTGACCGTTATCTCTTGCAGAGGAGAAATTATCTGCACGATCAGACCAGCATATACCAGCTTACACGCGACAATATATAGATGAGAATGCTAACTATCGGGTGGGCTATAGATTTGGTAAATGTGATTTCCTAGTGAGACTGATAGATAGGTGGATAGATAGAGAGGAATGTAGAGATAGACGGAGGCACGTACATATCGGGATAGCGGCATGTAGAGAGTGAAAGAGAGAGAGAGAGAGAGAGAGAGAGAGAGAGAGAGAGAGAGAGAGAGAGAGAGAGACAGACAGACAGACAGACAGACAGACAGACAGACAGACAGAGAGACAGAGAGAGAGACAGAGAGAGAGAGACAGAGAGAGAGACAGAGAGACAGAGAGACAGAGAGAGACAGAGAGAGACAGAGAGAGACAGAGAGAGACAGAGAGAGAGACAGACAGACAGACAGACAGAGACAGAGACAGAGAGACAGAGAAAGAGAGAGAGTATAATATGGCGATGGCATCTGTTGTTGTTATCCGGTTGAGTCCGTTGATGGCCTAGTATAGAGTGTGGCGCCAATCAAAGCGAATTATCTTCGATCTCATCAACATTAAGCAGAGATTCGCGCATTGAATCATTCTCTATGAAGTGTCGACATTCGTTGCGAACACGCAACAGTCGCTGCTGCTGCTTTCCGTTGCGTTACTCCATCTCGCCTCCCGTAATCGAGTTATCTTCGCTCAGCCTCTGCAACTGCTTCCAATCCCCGCTCGGCTCGAAGACGATACGTCGACGAAGACAAGATGAAGAAGCCAATCGGTCGATCGGTGCCGTTTTCTCTTTCCAAGCAAACGACGCCGACGTTATGAATAATTTACACCGACTGCAATATTATTAGAGGCGTTGGGTCACGCGAAGTCCATTTGAACACGTGGCATGTAATGTTATGTCAGACACACAATCCATGATTTGTAACGCACCAAATGAAACACACGATGTCGATTGTGACTATTTGGTCACTTGGATCATTGCAGTGCAATAGGGGCAATCAGTTCGGGCTCAGTAGGCCTATATAACTCGCTTTGTTGCAGGTTAATCAGGCCATGATAATTGTAAACAAAGAATAGAATAGAAGCGACGTACAGTGTTAGTTGTTACAGGCGTTGAGGGGAAGAGCCTCCTTCCTTCACTCATCTTCTGCGTGTGAGCTTTTGGTCCCCCGTGCCATCACCTCAACTAGACAGCTCCTCCATCTGGAATAGACTCCCACTGGAGATTCGCCTGCTGTCTATAGCAATAACTCGGGCACGTTTTGCAAGCTGCTGAAGTCTAGCTTATATTGATGTGGTTGGGCTGGGAGCGCCTCTGTGTAGATACCTGGAGGGGCGCTATATCAATTTTTTTTAATGAGCGACTGATTGAATCGACATGAATCAATGAATACTTATACATCTATCCATCCTCTATCTTGCCCACCATCGCCCATCCGTATATCTTTCTGTCTTACTATTTATCTATCTTTCTTTCTTTATGTCCGTCTGTTCTTTTTGTATGTCATTCATTCTTTCATTCATTCTTTCTTTCTTTCTTTCTTTCTTTCTTTCTTTCTTTCTTTCTTTCTACTGATGAATATTGTTATATGGCGTAGTGCTTGCGTATTGTCTGCAGAGTATTATCATTTGAGTTGTTTCTGATTTCTCCCCAGAATCGTTCGGAACAAGGCAGCTGATAAATGTAAGCAGCCGTCTCTGTCTGCTCCTGCAGCAGCATCAGCTCCATCTCAGACGACGCCTTCACATCACCAACAACAGCAACAGCAACAACAGACGCAGTCATCGAGTCTTCCATGCGTCGCCTCATCTCCTCCGTCGTTGCTTAGTCACCCGAGCGGAACCGGAGGAGGTCGTGGAGGCGGTTACACAGGTGTTTCCCATCACGGTTCAGTGACACCGGTCGGCTACACTATCGGCAGCATTCTCGGCATCTCAGCCCCGCATCCCCAAGTGCCTCCTCCTCCTCCTGCACTCCATCTCACGATGGAATCCTCTACCTCCGTCAGTCCAGACTCATCTGGAACTGATCCAGCGCCGACCAGTAATTTATGCATCCAAGGAAAGGAGGAGAAGCTAACGATTCCAGGTAAAGCACCAACATCTCATCTCAACATCACAGTAATCCTCCTCCTCAATTTCTAGAAGTATATGCTGATATATTTGTTTATTTATTTATAGCGCATTTTATAAACTTCTCAAAAGCGTCGCTCTAAAGAGTGTTGTATGAGTTTGGTGTGAATTTGTTGAAGACAACGATCAGTTGTTGAACCGGTTGTGGCTGAACACTGCATCAGTCACTGACCAATCAAAGTTGTAAACGCCGAAGCACAAATAATTATGCTTTAGAATTCTTCGATCGAGTTTTGTCGTTGTCAAAATGTGGCTAAGTACAGCGTCGTAAATGACCATGGCTTGTATTGCGTCGTAAATAACCATGGCTTGTATTGCGTCGTAAATGACCGTGGCTTGTATTGCGTCGTAAATGACCATGGCTTGTATTGCGTCGTAAATGACCGTGGCTTGTATTGCGTCGTAAATGACCGTGGCTAATACCGCGTCATAAATGAATTTGGCTTACATTGCACCAAAAATTATGACGCTTTGAAAATTCCGACAAATAGCTCTGCACTCAACTGGCCGCTGAGACTACAAATAAGAGAGAGAGGCAGATCTTTAGGCAGAAGGCATGCAGATATGCAGGTTGATTGACAGACAGACTAAGACATACTGACTGGCTGACAAATTGACAGACAAATGAACAGCTAACTTTGCGTCTAACTGCAGTAAGTCAATAAGTAAGTTTCAGTAAACCAATTTTACATAATCAGAAACATACATAGACTGAGGAACTGAACGAACGAACGCAAGATTATACTACTGAACGAATGAGTGAACAAGAACAACAAAAGAAGGACAGCGACTGACAGAGGGAGAGAGAAAGGGAGAAACAGAGAGGGAGCGAGAGAGAGAGAGAGCGATGCACCTTTGGATATTGTTTCGTTAGTGTTCGTGTTATTGTAAGCGAGCACATGTAGAGACAGATTGACGGCCGTGAAAAATTGTCGCTCGTTTCCCCCGAGGGACTTTTTGTGTGCGATCGACGGACCGTGTCTTATGAAGACGACGACGACGACGATGGTCCATGGCTGCTGCGGCTGGACGGGCAATGGAGGAGGAGGATGCTACGGCTGCTGCTGCTGCTGCTGCTGCTGCCACCGGTGCTGCTCTTCTGTATGATGGTTGTATTGTTTATGGCGGAGGCAGATTGCAGGACCTTCTCTTCAGTGCCAGAGAATCAGTTCTGACGGGTGGGAGGACGAGATGGAGGAGGAAGACGGATAAGGGAAATAAAATGGGAAGTGGAGAGAAGGCGCTCGAGAAAGTCAGAGAGACGACGATAGGGAGAAAGTATCGAGAGATGGACATCTTGAAAACGATATGAAGAAATCTAATTAATCGGATTCAGAGATCTAAGGCGCCAACATCTAAGTTAATAAAGCAGATAATGATGAATTTAATAAGAAATTGTGTTCGCATATGTTACATAATTATTCATAGATCGAGAAAATGATAGGTTTATATTATGCAGAGAAATGACTTTCCCATTGTCAGGTTGAATGTAAACTGATAGACTCTATAGTAAGAACGAAACAAATACAGAACGGCAAAAACCTCTATAGCTACTCAATCCACCTAAAAAGGAAACCAGTATAGGACTATGTACACCTATAGGCCTATTAGCATATTAGACTTGAAATTAATTATACCCACAAACGAATTCAACAATGAGTTCAAAATGAGTTCAGCTAGAATTAACTGGTTCGGGTGTGATACTCCGCGAATATTTTATTACGCTGCACTGTCGATCGATCTAACGAACCGCCTACAGGCCCACATGGCTTATGTATATCACACGCTCAGATATATATGCCTACACCTATATAATGCACAAGAGCCGACTGAGTTTCGGATGGTGGTTGGGGATTCCGCACTGAAGCGTAAAATGAATCGAACGGGATGCGTGCATAAACCAATGAGAGAGAGAAAACTCAATGAAATGTCATCACATGTTAAACGATTGTAACATAAGTATCAGAAATCGTCACCTGCTCGACAAGCATACATATGGCAGAGCATAGGCCCCTATAGGACATATATGCTACAGAATTTAATGCAGATCATGCAGCTGAATGCATAATTAGCCTACCTCAGGTTTCTATCACTTTTTCCTATAGCTTATAGGCCGTATACCACACAGAAATTTATTTCAGCTTGGTTACGTTATACGGTTATACGACTAAGAAAATATTACGCAATATTTCGCTTAGCCAAGATACGAAATGGCCTATTGGAGAGGAATAAGTGCAAAGATTGATTGTGCAGCATATGTGCTGAACTACAAGCCAGCAACTGTAACCTGCGTCGTCATAAGTTAAAAGGTTTTCTCAGCTTCATATGCGATTTATGCACTTCTTGAATATGTCCGCATCGCTGTCCTTTGTGAAGCCAACTGTTGTCTCTTAATTCGATCTTGATTTAAAGCATGTTCCGGCCAATTTACCTCCTCCTCTTTAGGCTGCCTCATATCTGTTTCGATTTTCTTGTCCCTCACACCATGACCATTTTGCTTGACCAAATGCTGGACTGAGCAACATGTATGATGTAGAGGAAGACAGCTTATATATGTCTATTTAGGATCAGAAGCTGAAAAAACTCGCTCGTGCCTTAAGCCGCTATAGTGAACCGTTAGAGGGATGATAGCAAACTGACCCCCAGCCTCGGATCATCTGTTTACATCTCTTGACAACCCTCTGACAGACGCAGTCCCTCGTGAATAAGCAAGTGCCCTGCGCTTAGCTTTAGAGCAACGCTTTAGAAATGTGTAGTTACGACTACGAGTGTAGGCCTATACCAGGCTGTTAATTCGCACTGATCTCCAGAGTGCATCACATTCTAATTATGGAACTAAGGCGTCTCTTAGTCTGTTATCTGATGTCTCTCTGTCTCTGTCTGTCTGTGTGTCTGTCTGTGTGTCTGTGTGTGTGTGTGTGTGTGTCTGTCTGTCTGTCTTTCTGTCTTTCTGTTTCTTTCTCTCGCCTCTCTTTCTGACGCTACCTTATTCTGCTCTACTGCAAGACCTTTTTTTGCTGAGTTTGCACATGTGTCTATGCTTCTCTCTCTCTCTCTCTCTCTCTCTCTCTCTCTCTCTCTCTCTCTCTCTCTCTCTCTCTCTCTCTCTCTCTCTCTCTCTCTCTCTCTGTTCTCTCTCTCTCTCTCTCTCTCTCTCACTCACCCACTCTATATGTTTCTCTGCCTCTCTGCTTCTCCTTCTTTGTCTTTCTAATTCTATCTCTTATCTCTCTATTCACGGCACGATTCTTCAGACACCGTCTCTCTCTCTTCTCTGCCTCCCTCTATGTGTATGCCTATGTGTTTCTCTGTTTATCTGCTTCCAAGTCTCCCTCTGTCTCACTGCATCTCTCTTGCTTTATCCCACCTTCCCTAGTCCCATTTCGACTGTTCTTTTATCTCCTTCATCCGGTAATTCGCCCCCTCTCGCCAGTTCGTTCGCCTCCTCTCCTCGCCGCCTTCACCGACTCCTACAGAGAACACACCGACCGACCGACCGGCCTCGTTTGTATCGACGGCTTTGGCATTTGCGGCGGCGGCGGCGACTAGGAGGGCCTGCTGCAGTGGCGACCCATCGAGGAGTCCGTGGGGGCCTGAGTCCCGGCCGCTGCACGCATCATAAAACACGGCCCAACTACAAACAGACGGACGACGGCGGCACCCGGCTAATGGCCATCCCCCGGTCGACGACGGATTGTCCGCAGATAATTGGATCAATCTACGACGAGCAATTGATTTGCACGAGTTCAATGCTACGCCGGTCGTTGTCCGAGCCAAGGCTTGCTCATCTGCTTACTCAGTCTGACTGGCTGGCTGGCTGGCTGCCTCGCTTTTGGCTGGCTGGTTTTCTGTCTGACTGGCTATAATAGCTGACGGAATAAACCAGCAAGCTTAAGCCATGTCCTCGTGTTTCAACCGTGTATCAATGCAAGACTTTCGTATAGGTGCTTTGTAAAGGTTTCGTACGTCCATTATGTGTACAGTTGATCAAGAAAGAGATACAAGAAGACTGACATAGAGACAGACTGAAGGACAGATAGACAGGCTGACAGACAGAAAGAGAAACGTACTGACTGAGGGGCAAGCGGACTGACGGAGGACCGAATTGACCGTTATGTAAAGTGTCTCGGTGCGCGCTGTATAATTAACTGATTGATATATTTGTATGTATCCATGTTCATATATATATATATACATGTATATATATATATGTTCATATATATACATGTATATATATATATATATATATATTCACTCGTATCACTTGAGCTTTGAGGCGGCGACTTGTGAAGCACTTCCCAGAGATTAATTAGTGGCAGCCACAATTAAATAGGAATCGGGGTCGTTTGGGGAGATTGGGGGTTGGGGGGAGGTTGGACAGAGCGCTCCGACTGCAAGCGGAAAGATGCCTGTAGTGAAAGAGAGATCATTAGTCCATCAGGTGCTTAGGATTACCCCAATTATTACGAAACGCACTTCAAAGACCTGACCGAAAAGGACATTTGCTGTTGACATGCAGTGCCTCCTATACTCCCGATTGGATCAGGCTCAAAATGACAGTCTGCGATTCGATTCACGAACACCTCAACTTACAACACGTGATACTTGTAACACACAATGTACAACACGATCGCATTAAACTTATAAATCCGATCACAAAAGTAGCCTGTGGTCAGTCCTGCCGGACGCTGTACTGACCACTGCTTGATATATAGGCGTCAGTGGCAGTACGCTGTCGATTGGTAACCTCTGCACCAAATTATGATGCCATTAAAGTGACAATGTTAGAGCAGAAGAGCATAACCAACCACCATATATATATATATATATATATATATATATATATATATATATATTGTTAGCTTGTTAGTCTAGAGGTGAAATGTGAGTTAGAATGATATGAGAAATGACAAGAAAACAAAGACTTTCGCAATATTGATAAAACGTATATTTACACTATGTACATAATTGAAACGATACTCACACATACAAGACAAACGAAACGTCAAAAGACAGACTCTCCGAGAAGACGCCTGCACAAACTCCACAAAGGAAGATACAACTCGAGAACCGGCAATTAAACATGAGTAGCGACCACGTAGGGTACACTCTCGGAAAACGACCACAAAAGGGTACTTACAATGCGTGACACAACCAGTGCACGTCTTACGCCTTACTTAACTAAAACCGGTCTCCCTGTAGACACAAGAACACTGCTATATATAGTCAACGAGACTATCCTACATTTAGCTTCAAACGAGGTGCGTCTTAACTAAGGTTAGAAAGTGCACGTGAGGATGATCATGGCGGGATGGCTGAAGGCCAACTCCCAACAATATATATATATATACATATATATATATATATTGTTAGCTTGTTAGTCTAGAGGTGAAATGTGAGTTAGAATGATATGAGAAATGACAAGGAAAACGAAGACTTTCGCAATATTGATAAAACGTATATTTACACTATGTACATAATTGAAACGATACTCACACATACAAGACAAACGAAACGTCAAAAGACAGACTCTCCGAGAAGACGCCTGCACAAACTCCACAAAGGAAGATACAACTCGAGAACCGGCAATTAACATGAGTAGCGACCACGTAGGGTACACTCTCTGAAAACGACCACAAAAGGGTACTTACAATGCGTGACACAACCAGTGCACGTCTTACGCCTTACTTAACTAAAACCGGTCTCCCTCTAGACACAAGAACACTGCTATATATAGTCAACGAGACCATCCTACATTTAGCTTCAAACGAGGTGCGTCTTAACTAAGGTTAGAAAGTGCACGTGAGGATGATCATGGCGGGATGGCTGAAGGCCAACTCCCAACAATATATATATATATATATATATATATATTGTTAGCTTGTTAGTCTAGAGGTGAAATGTGAGTTAGAATGATATGAGAAATGACAAGGAAAACGAAGACTTTCGCAATATTGATAAAACGTATATTTACACTATGTACATAATTGAAACGATACTCACACATACAAGACAAACGAAACGTCAAAAGACAGACTCTCCGAGAAGACGCCTGCACAAACTCCACAAAGGAAGATACAACTCGAGAACCGGCAATTAACATGAGTAGCGACCACGTAGGGTACACTCTCTGAAAACGACCACAAAAGGGTACTTACAATGCGTGACACAACCAGTGCACGTCTTACGCCTTACTTAACTAAAACCGGTCTCCCTGTAGACACAAGAACACTGCTATATATAGTCAACGAGACCATCCTACATTTAGCTTCAAACGAGGTGCGTCTTAACTAAGGTTAGTAAGTGCACGTGAGGATGATAATGGCGGGATGGCTGAAGGCCAACTCCCAACAGACCCCCCGACAACGAAAAAGAGGAAACATTAAAAGTGTTTCCGACCATGCAGAAACTACAAATGTACATGAATTTAAACAATATCGAAAGTTCAACAACATAACAGTCCACTAAAAACGTGTACAACACAAAAAGAGAATCATCTATGTAGGTTTAATGCAAGAGACTGACAGTCCGTAGAAATCAATGGAAAGTTCGCGCATTAAAACTGAGGGGCGACTTAATATGTCTGGTAAGACATTGTCTCGACCACGCCGATGCTTAATGTTCAAGGAATATTGTTGGAGTTCAAGACTCCATCGCAAAAGTTTCGCATTCGAAGGAGCCATGCGATTTATGAACTGTAGTGGACTATGGTCCGTATAAACAACCACTGGAGCGTAACCAAAGTACACGCTGAACGCGCGTACACCGACCACCAGCGCAAGTGCCTCCTTCTCAATGGTCGAATAGCGTACTTCCGCCGAACTCAACTTCCGACTCAGGTAGCAGACCGGATGTTCAATCTCGTCCGTTATCTGAAATAGACAACCTCCCAAACAAAAGTACGAAGCATCTACAGCCAAATAAAAGGGTTTGTCAAAATCTGGCGGTTTAAGTATAGGCCGTGAAGCCATCCTAGACTTCAAATCAATGAATGCATTCTCAGCCTCAGGAGACCAAGTAAACCGGTGACCTTTCTTAAGTAACAAAGTAAGAGGTAACGTTAACTGAGAGTAATGCGGCAGGAACTTGCGGTAATAACCAACCAAACCCAGAAAAGATTGAACCTGCTTCTTATTTTCAGGATCGGCTACCGTAAGCGCATTCAACTTACGAAAGTCTGTGCACAGCCGCAGAGACCCATCCGATTTAGGTACAAGTACTATAGGCGAAGCCCACGCACTTTCGGACTCCTCTACAATGCCTTCTTCAATTAGGCCTTTAATCTCTTTGTCTACCTGTGCCATACGCTCAGGATGCAGCCGATAGGCTGTCTGCCGTACTGGTCGTGCACCAGGTATCAACTCAATACGGTGTGCAATAAGTGAAGTCTTGCCAGGTACATCGCTAAACACACCCTTAAACGTACTAAGCATGCCCGGCAATTCATCCCGTTGCACAAAATCCAAAGGACTATTTGCGACCACCTGTTCTAATTTAGGCGACTCAGACACATTCACACTTCCAGGCATATCATGAGCAACGTACAATAACTTAGCACGCGACTGCGTAGGAACAACAACTTGCGTATACCCTACATCATCAGGCGTATCTAAATCCTTCCACTGCCTCACCAAAATTCCGTTAACAATCGAATACGATTGGCGTTCCATATACTGACCATCCCTTCGCTCAGCCAGCTGATACAAGGGAAGCAAAGACGTATCGGCTTTCTGCATATCAATTAAATTCTCGCGGGACACTACATTGGTTAAATCAGCATGCACTGCAGTAGACTCTTTGAATAAGGCACTCAAGTCTACGTCTAACTGCACATTTATATCAGCAGACTTATCTTCTACAGATTGAGTATGCGACACAGGTAAAGAGCCAGAATCGGTCAATTTAACTTGAGCGCGTGTAGTCACTCCCACATTTATCTCATCTTGTGGACTATCCAAGTCGTTACCAATTAGAACGTGAATGCCAGGTGGCAAATGGTCTACCAACCCACATGAGATGGTGCCGTTAGCAAATTTAGACTGAACTCGAATTTCAACCAAAGGAACACGAAGCGTGACACCCGAGATAGCTCTAATAAGGCGAACCTCACCGGTGTAACAGAACTCATTAGCATGCAATAATTCCTTGCTAGCCAAGCTTTGCAAAGAACTAGTATCTCTCAACAGCACAATATTGCGAGAAAGTCCAGTGGGCGTATACACATAGCCAGACGAACAGAATGACAAGTAGCCAGCGTCGACCATTTTAGTCGGCCCATCCTTCACTTGTACAGACATATCTTCGTCAACCTTCTGTGCCCAAATTTCAAAAATTTTCCTGTTTAACTCGTCAAGAGCTACCCAGACCATTTTCTGCAGCTCTACCTCATTCCAAGTTTTTATTACTAGTCCTAAACTATTTAATCTTTCCCTCATCTCTTCGACAGACATATCGAAAATATCTTCAACACTCAAAGGCTTAAACGATAGCGAATTTTCCATTTTAGAAACTTATGCCACTCAATTCAAACAAAACGACTATAACAATTCAAAATTCTTCGATTCAACATACCCAATTTCCGTACTTTAAACTTCACTCTCAAAATTCAATATCAAAATTCAGCTTTTAAAACTTCAAATAGCTTCGGACGACGTCAAATGTTAGACCGTCAAATACGCAATTCCAATCTCCAATTTTACAAAACTGAAAACGATGAATCCCGGACGAGCCCCCATATGTTAGCTTGTTAGTCTAGAGGTGAAATGTGAGCTAGAATGATATGAGAAATGACAAGGAAAACGAAGACTTTCGCAATATTGATAAAACGTATATTTACACTATGTACATAATTGAAACGATACTCACACATACAAGACAAACGAAACGTCAAAAGACAGACTCTCCGAGAAGACGCCTGCACAAACTCCACAAAGGAAGATACAACTCGAGAACCGGCAATTAACATGAGTAGCGACCACGTAGGGTACACTCTCGGAAAACGACCACAAAAGGGTACTTACAATGCGTGACACAACCAGTGCACGTCTTACGCCTTACTTAACTAAAACCGGTCTCCCTGTAGACACAAGAACACTGCTATATATAGTCAACGAGACCATCCTACATTTAGCTTCAAACGAGGTGCGTCTTAACTAAGGTTAGTAAGTGCACGTGAGGATGATAATGGCGGGATGGCTGAAGGCCAACTCCCAACAATATATATATATATATATATATATATATATATATATATATATATATATATATATATATATATATATATATATATATATATATAACATCACTTGAGAGTAGTCATACCTCTACAGAGAGGTTAAACTGATGAAAGCGGCAACCGACATGAAATTATATAACAGAACATTGCATAATTTATATCATGACATAACAGAACATATCATGACATGGCATAACAGGTGTCATGTCATGACATGCTACTAAAGAACAGAACAGAAGAAATCGGTGGTTTTCGTTGTATACGGTTTAGATGAAGTCTCACTTTCAACTCCTATTGTATTCGTATTCTGACCATATAACGCCATTTTGCTGGTTAATCGCTCGTTGCATATGGCTGTCTGTCTGTCTGTCTGTCTGTCTGTATGTCTGTCTGTCTGTCTGTCTGTCTGTCTGTCTGTCTGTCTGTCTGTCTGTCTCTGGTCTCTCTGACAACGGGACTCTGACCTCCACTGAATTTCGATCTCTGGACAACCCCTCTGATACGATGCAGCGCTCGTGAATAAGTTGATGCTTTGCACTTAGCTTCAGAGTAGCGTTTTATACACCTGCAGGAGTTTACGATTATACGATTAATTGTTTTGTCTTTGTACAGAGGAAGATCAGTTGATGGACTGCAGAAGGCGATATAACTCACTCAACATACAGGTCAGTTCATGACTCGACATACAGGTCAGTTCATGGCTATGCATGGTCACAGCCCACATCAGACCATATACATGCATTCAGTTTGCTTTCTTTTCCTATCAGCGCTATCGATGAGGAAGATAACAAAAGATGATGACGACGACAATGACTACGATAATTTCTGTGGAGCTTACGCACGCGCCCTCTGTACCCGCGACCTGTTATAGAAAAGTCTCATATGAAACATGCAGAGCGCTATAATGATCACGGCGTTTCACAGTAATACCTGAAATGTTATTAAGTGTTTCATTGTAAAATTACGTGTAACAATAGGTGAATGACACATTGATCAACGTGTTGTAGCCTTGGACTTCTTCTCTGAAGAACGGTGCGTGTAAACCACCTTCGGCGGCGGCTGCGACGGCGTCGTGTCTTCGGTCGGGTCCTCCGTCTCCCCAGCTCCAGTCCGGCTTATGTCCGACGAACGCCTGTCTGCTGTCGAGCCAACACTACCATCGTCCCTCGTTGCACGGTCCATACGCAGGCAGTGGTGGCGGATGCAGTGCCACATCCTCTGCGCTGTCCATCGGCACTCAGCCGAACCCCATGGACTACTGCAACCCCCTGCAGACGTCGTCGTCATCATCCCCTTCGGCAGCTGCCTTCGCCGGCAGCCATCAGCCGAACGCAGCTGCAGCAGCTGCACTCCTCGGCGGATACAGGTCGTCGCTACACGAAGATCCCAACCCATCAGCCTACGGAATGACGATCGGTAACACCTGCTATATATGCTCCGTCTATCCGTCTGATTCACTCGATTATTCAACAACTGCGGTTCTTTCATGTCATGTTAAGAAATGTTATGTTATGTCGCATTGTGTTGCGTTATGTCAAGTAATGGTACGTAATGTTGTGTTTATGTTATGTTATTTAATTCTATGTTATGTTGTACTATATTGGATAGGCTAGGTTACGCCTACCGTAAATACTTCACTAACAAGTTTGGCCAAACGACGGACTGGTTAAATCTTTAAATTCCAGGATCTATTAGTAATGTTGTGTGATGTGCCACCAGGAAAAGCATTTACGTCAACATGTAATGGCTAACGACAGAGCCAGCAGTGCACCACACATATAATAACGGCATGGACAGAAAGTTTATTCAAGATTTCTATTCCAGTATTGCGCCCCACACTTATAGACGCATACATCGACTGTACACTGTCGGAGGGAACTTCCATTTTGAAGATCAGACAGCGATAGACGGGATTATCATATCATATCACATCACATCATAATTATATCATAATATCATATCATATATGGTTATTTATAAAGCGCCGCTCACAGTATAGGCTATTCAGAGGCGCTCTCAGCGTGACAGCCCTGAAGGAAAAGGAAGGTCTTCAGGCAGCAAAGAGAAGAGGGCGAGATCCCAAACAATATCTTGCTACGGAGTGAGGGAGCAAGTCATTCCATAAGGAAGGGCCAAGGATGGCAAAAGCACGATGATTAGCCATCGAAGTCCAGAGGAACACGTAGATCAAGACGGTCCGCGGACCGATGAGTGCGGGAAGAGAGAGCAGAGAGAGAGAGAGGTTTACGCATTAGGTCACAGAGGTTTGGTCACACACCGCCTTATGGCGACGTTAACAGGATTGGTCGTTAGCATAGCATAGCTACAAGTGCTTCTATGGAAGATATCTTCAGGTAGGCTATAGTGGCACTGCCCTGGTCTTCTCCTTCTTCGTTCTGACTTTTATAATCTTAGAGGGAGATTCTGAACAGAACCTGTATGAAACATTTGCGCTCTAAGCAGTCGATACATGTTGGCAATGAATCAAGACAGAACGAACGAATGCGTAGTAGGTTTCATCCATCTTTCGATCGACTAGGCCTATGCTTTGTTTTGTGTACAGGCAACGGTTCATACTCCACATACGGGTCTCCAGCTTCCTATCAACCGACACAGTACGACCACAACTGGGCGACCATGCGTTACGCAGCAGGTATACGATAATCGCTGTTTTATTCTACTCGTCCGCTTATTCGGTGTTTGAATCCCGTTCAGTCTTAAGAAATATGCAACAATCTACCAGCAACCACTGTATTGCGGAGAGCAGTGGCGTAACAACCTAGCCGGGGGCCCTTGGACATTCTAAGCTTGGGGGCCCTTACCCATTAAAAAGTGAAAATGATGAGATAGCTATTTTAAACTGCAGTTAAGTCAAAAAAGAGTATTAAACGTTTTGATTAATGGTCCATAGTTCAAGTCACACTGATGGTTCAATGTATACTGTCTGTTGTAGTTCTTATATTGAGCTCTCACATCACGTCATCTATCCCAGAACTGGCTACTTACTGCCTGTGTACTATTTGTCACTCTCCCAGTCACCGTCGCCAGTGCGAAGCGCTTCTTCAGAGAATTGCTTCATGAATTTGGCTATTCTAGCTTTACTATTAGCAATTTTATGTGTCTGTAAAATCATTAATATGCAATTGTTTTGCGCATTCGTTTTCGATCGCAAGAGGAGCAAGACCATCAAGCATGTCCTGTTAGATAGTGGATCTAAGATAGGCCTACATCTGCATAAGTTTCAATTTGGAGAAGGAGCGCTCTGCCACTGGCTATAGGGCCATCGCAGATCTATGTGGCCCCTGGCCTTAATGAGAGCCATTTTCTAAAATGGCCGACTGCAAAAAGAGATTTTTCAATATTTCAGCTTCTAGTTCACTTAGAATTGTGATCTTGGTGTCTTCACAGATCCCATACATACTTGGGCTGATAGGTCGATCTCCGGAGGCATAGAATTTTATACAATCACGGAATCAACTTTCTAGATCTATACTACTTTCTTATTTTAACAGATTCACAGCGTAACGTTAAGGAGAGGGGATAAAGTAATGGTCAGGAGAGCATTAGATTGCGGTTCGATACCCGTAACACCCCTTTAGCTCTAGGGCGAAGCCTTGCATGGTTGCCAAAACGTGTGTTTAATTAAGATCTTGATTGCATACTGCCATGTTTCACTATAATCTACCTGCGTATGTCAGTTTGAACTAATAAAGAAGATTATTAGGCCTATTAAGTAAAAGGCATTAGTAATGTTTCACGAAGTGAGGCAGATTACTTATATAATTATACTACTTTAAAAACCAAAGCAACAGGTGTATAGCCCACAAGGCTTGTAGAGACACATTGAGAGAGACATTGAGAGAGAGAAAGACAGACAGACAGACTGCGACAGAGACAGAGCGAGATACGAGAGAGACAGTGACAGAGAGCGAGCGAGTGAGAGAGCGAGAGAGAGCCATAGACAGACGAACAATCAGGCATATGCATAATTCATATTTATTTCAGGCATTTCTTAGGACTGGAGCTGAGAGATATATGCGTATACCATAAAGTGTATGCAGTGGTTACGCCTGAAAGAGAGAATCTGACTCATAGGCAACTGGATTCTACTACGATCAGGGTCAAATACCCCGGCGACCCGGTGACCTATAGATAGACACCACACGTACATACGTCTGTGGTGTATACCCTTATATCATGAAGCATCCGTCATATATACAGGCTAGCCTACTTCAGGTTGCAGGGAGGCTCAGGCCTACATGGGCCTGGTTGTGCACTTTCGAAGACCGTATATATAGGCTAAATATGTCATCAGATGGAACAATTAACCATATTAAAAAAATTTGTGCTTGGGGGAAAATGAAAGAATATGGCCATAAAGCAGACTGTGACACAGGGTGCGCAGTAAAAAAGCTTGGGGGCCCCTGAGACCTCGGGGGCCCCTGGACTTTGTCCACCCTCGTTATATGGTTGTTACGCCACTGGCGGAGAGCCTTCCCGCCCTTCTGAATTGCTTTGGCGTGTTTTGATTTCAGCAAAACATCTGTAAGAATCAGATGCATTCCTTTAAAAACAGCGTTTACGAGAATTATGTATGGCCTATGGCCTAGCGTTCCAAGTATATAATGACGTTGCGAAACGGGCAAAGACTAGCTCTTGTAGTGTTACGGTCTCAGAAGCACAGGCTTCGAAACCTGAATAATTCTAATGGCATTTATGCGCCATGCCTGATGATGATGATGATGATGATGATGACGACGACGACGATGATGATGATGATGATGATGATGATTGATGATAATAACAATAATAATAACAATAACAATGAAGATGATGATGGTGGTGATCACGATGATGATGCTCGGTAGGCCTAATTGTGCTCAAATGAAGGCCTTTCTCCAAAAAATAATAGGCCTATTGATCATTGTATCTTTTGGATATGAAAAGTGGGGGTATGGTACCCTCCAGTCCAAAAAGTGGGGTACGAATGCCACTTGAACCTCCAGAAAATTACGCATATGACCAGCAGGGTTCCTTGTCTGATCCTGCTCTGTTTACATTATGCACGACACCACAAGGAGCATTGCTCTATAATCAGTCGCTAGTATGCCATTTCTATGCTGATGATATCCAAACATACATTCCATTGACAGCTTGACTTGTCACTCGTCTGTGCAGCTGCTGTTCACTGCATTGGTCTTCAGTCGTCTTGATTATTGTAACTCGCTTCCTGTGGACCTGCTGGTATTACAAAGTCAAACATGCTGAAACTCCTAGGAATTTAGAACTCATTGGCTAGAGCCATAACTACTTTGTCAAAATATGAACCCATGACCTCCGTGCTTGAATCATTTTATTGGTTATCGGTTGATGCATTGTGCATCAGACACCGGTACCAATAAAATTACTAATTAATAATAATAATAATAATAATAATAATAATAATAATAATAATAATAATAATAATAATAATAATAATAATAATAATAATGGTAGTAGTAGTAAATAAAAATACAATAACTGTTACCACTGAGCACACGGCATCAGCAAAGACAAGCTATGCTCTTTTTTTGTAATCTTGATGGATTATATATTTGCCTCGGGTAAATAAGTAATAATAACAATATTAGCGATGATGATGATGATGATGACGATGATGATGATGATAATGATGATGATGGTGATGGTGATGGTGATGGTGATGGTGATGGTGATGATGATGATGATGATGATGATGATGATGATGATGATGATGATGATGATGATGATGATGATGATGATGATGATGATGATGATGATGATGATGATACAGTGTCATAATGGCAAATTATAACATAATGCTCATTTTCCCTTTATACTCTGAAACACTTCAAGCCTATTGTGTGCGAAGAGGACATGCAGTTGCTAGAAGACGCATTGCTTAGTACCAGGTATCTGACAATCATGAAAGACATTTAAGGGAATCTCCTTCTCCTTTTCTCCTTCCTTTCACTGCATCGATTGTATATTACATGTTCCATGTCATTCCTGTTCGCAGGTCCTTACGGCTACTACGTCGGAGGCGGTCATTCGACGACACTGGCGCCATCTACTTCCGAACTGATGACGCCATCATCAGCAATGCCTACCGATTACAAGCCGTCAAATCGGTGCTAGCAGAGACCCACCCCGTTCCCTCTCCCTCGAGGCTGAGCCTCTTCTTCACCCATCTTCCCTCCCTCTCTCCATACATGAGATACGGCGTCATCGTCCACGATTTGCGGCACTAATACGTTGCTTTGAGATGCCCAGGAGTCATAAAAGGTTGTTTGAACTCTAAATACCGGAAATTGTTTATGTAGGCCTATCTCGAAAAACGCAAGTCATCGTGAAGTTCCCGGATGTGTTTTGAATTAGAATCACCGGCGGATACTTTGCAGCAGGTCTGGTTGTTTTGTGGACGCATCGTTCTGAACAAATGGATTGCACCTTCTAAGAGACAAATACATCTGAAATTGTTGTTCCAAATGGGCTTCAACATGGTGCTAACGGCGAACGACCTCCATTCAATTAGGTGAATCGCACTGCAAATGATTCTGAAGGCGTTTAACTGCGTGAGGCAAAAACATCTGTTGGAACGATACATGTAGACTGGATTACTCAGCGTTCAGACATTGCAGCAAAAAGCAAGTTTACAATCAGCTAATACACTTCTAAAGGACCTACTGACGTCATTTACTTTTAAGCTACACCCGTGGATCGTCGATGCCTTTGCAACATCTTTGCATGGCCCATACGTCATAAATATGATGGCCTTCTTTCCGCCTGTATGATTTGACCCGACCTTTAGCCGCTTCAGTCGTTACTAATGACCATCTCGGCGTCTCCTCTACATTATGTCTGTCTCCTCTGTATACTCCGATTAGGCTATATATATATATATATATATATATATATATATATATATATATATATATATATATATATATATATATACGCACGTAACACAACATGTATATTGTATAAGGCCAGCTGCTCTCTGGCTTTGCGTGTATTTCTAAAGCGGCGGAAAAGACTCTACCGGAAATCTTGAGAGAACGATCTTTAAGAAAAGTGTAATGGCTAAAGTACAGCGAGTTTTTCAAAGGTCCCGAATTCAATTCCAATCAAGGAGGGAACGGGAATAACGTGATCGCACAGAATTTCGATATAGTCTAATGCAAAGAGTTTTGAAAACGACAACGATAATTACATTGATTACGATAGGCCTAATTATAGTGAAAACGATAAAAATGATAACCACAATGACATTGATAACGACAACGACCTTTTTAACGGATGTTGTTAGTTCATTGTTCAGTTCAGATCCATCATTTATTCAGTGACTTGTTGTTATTATTATTAATATTAGTAATAATAATAATAAGAATATTTTAATAATAAAATTATAATTAATTTTAATACTTCTTATAATTATAAAAAAATAATGCTATCATCATCATCAATCATGATGATAATAATATTAATCATAATATTAAATATTATTAATATTATTAAAATATTGGTCACAGGAAAGAAATAATTATGGTATGCAGATTAATATAGGAAAGACGAAAGTTATGACAACAACAGAAACCAAATGTACAATCAGGATTAATCAGGAGGAACTAGAACAGGTGGACAGATTTACGTACCTGGGTTCAACGATTGATGAAAACAGCGGTTGCGGTACAGAGATCAGAACACGTTTAGCAAAGGGTTATGCAGTAGCTACGGACCTCAAAAGGATATGGAGGAGTCATGATCTAACAAATAAAACGAAGCTAAAGTTGTGGAAGACACTGGTTTGGCCTGTGGCCATATATGGATGCGAGAGCTGGACATTGAGGAAGGAGGAGGCAAGAAGAATAGAGGCATTCGAGATGAAGTGTCTGAGATTGATTATGAATATATCTTGGACGGAAATGCGGTCAAATGAATGGGTATTGGAAGCAGCAGGAGTAGAGAGAAATTTACTGAGGACGGTGAAGGAAAGAAAAATGATATATTTTGGACACGTCATGAGAAGAGAAGGACCATGCATGGAGAAAGACATCATACAGGGCACACTGCCGGGAGCCCGGAAAAGAGGAAGACCGAGAACAAACTGGCTGGGCAACATAAAAGAATGGACGGGATTGGCAATGGGAGAATTGTTAAGACTGACGGAGGACAGGAGGCGTTGGAGGAACATTGTGCATGATGCGGCCGAACCTCGAACCGAGGATGGCTGAGAGCAGAGAGCATCATCAATCATCATCATGATTACTATTAGGTCCTACTAATATTCGGCTTATAGGCCTACTAATATTATCATTACTACTATTACCACTACTACTATTTTACCCGAGGTAGATAGGATCCTTCAGGATTTAAAGGAAAAACATGATTATTTATCGATATTTAATATTTAATAAATATTATTAATATTATTAAAATATTGGTCAATTATTACTACGGTATTAATATTAATAGGATGATTCTGTGCCAGACATCAAAGCCGAATCTGAAGTGAACTGATCGTTTCTGGTTATCTGATGCTTTCGAGTTAGGGCGTGTTATGGGCGGGGGGGGGGTGGGTTATGGGAGGAATCCTCCGATGACGCTCCAAGCATCACTCGGGCAGATCACAGTTACATAAGGAGTGTGTGACAGACGACGTAGAGTAGCGACGTAACGTAGTGTTTGAAGAAAACGACCAATGACAAGCAGTGCAGACAACAACTCAACACTTAACAATCTGGTCAATATTAAATCGTTCAGCGTGTCAAACAAACGTAAATCAAATGTCCTCTCAATGTTAGTGATTTCTTGTCGTATACAATAATTATAACCATATCCATCAAGCATATCTAAATGCATCCGTTTTACACAGTATGCGAATTGTGGGATAAAGACTGGGGGGTTAGACTTTGATTTACGTGGAGTTGGGGTGTGCAATGAAGACTTTACTGTGTGCTCCAAAGAAAGACGGGGGGTTAACCCCCCAACCCCCCGACAATTCTCACCCTGGTTTTACACATTCAATCCTTGTTTCAGATAAACGAGAAACTATAATTTATCAGCTTACTTATTACTAACCATGGTCTTAATACAGACTTGTTGAACTACGAAAATAGAACTATAGTCAACGGCACTGGCGTAAACTTGTCCAAAACATTGGGGCTTATTTGGTTATACCTATTTGCACTCAATCTGATTGCTTCTGCAGTAACTAAATAGACTTGTGGATCATTAAACGGTCACCCGCAGACCAAAACTGAGTTAAAGAGATATAAAGCAGCCGTTGAGTCACCATAGGCGTAGACTCGGGGGGGGGGAGCCGGGGTCCCCAATAATTGAGATGGACTGTACACCCAATACAACAAGTGTAGAATGAATAACCAAATGCCCCAATATTTTGGACAAGTTTACGCCTGTGCCGTTGACTATAGTTCTATTTTCGTAGTTCAACAAGTCTGTATTAATCGTCAAATAGACATAACTTTAAAAGTGGCGTAGTCCTATCGCTAACAGGGAGGAGAGTGGAGGAGGCAAGTGGTGCGGCCGACCAGGGCAGCAAAGAAGGCGAGAAAATGAACATCTTAAAGTCATATTTGTGTCATACCTGCATCATCCCTACCAACAAGTTCAGTGGTGATCACAAAACAACACAAATGAGAGTCTATATGTTCAAAAGATCCAAGTGCTTGTGCTAACAAAAAGCTTCAGACTCGATAGGACTATTGACCCGAGCGCGCGGAATCAATTTAAGAATGTTTTTCATACTTCATTCTCTTCAACCAATGGCCTGTGGTACTTGTACAAATGGATAATGGAGGGAACGGAAGATGACGATGACGATGAAGGTGATAATGATAAATGCTGTTTTAATTATATCACAATCCTTTCGTAATCGTTAAATACGTGCAATTGTATTGGCTTACGTAGGCGTAACTTCGTAAGTGTGCTTATAACAAGATCGTCGAATCGTCGACTCGTCTCTTTCGATCCACCATACACAACATGGCAGAAGCGTATACGTGCTTAACTGTAAAAGAAACACAATGAACTGCAATCTAAAAACTAACTTTAAGAGTCTACAGTAACTGCACTGCGTCAGGTAAGGAGCCTTGCCTGTAAAGTACTGCTTATATACAGTTACAAAATTCCGCCTGAACCTTACGATTATGAGCAACTTTTAGTCTAGATAGCCCCCCGCTTGGTCCCACACTCTAGTCACAGCTCCTTCTACACAGTGTGTGATTTGTCAAAAAAAAAGTGTGGGGGTCGGCTTAATTTCCTTGTTTTGGGGGGGGCCAAAATACGCCGCGGCGACTGCGGAGCCGAGCGCGCGCAGCGCGCGAGTTCGAGGGCGAAGCCCGAGCATATCCGACTAGGGGGTCTGGGGGAGCGTCGTAAGCTCCCCCAGCGGGGTCCGGGGCGGAGCCCCGGCCGCTATTGATTTGGTGCAATCCAAAGCAAAATCTTCTATTGAAAGTGAATTGAATGAATTGAATAATATCACCTTTTTAAAGATCAGTTAACATGTTATTTATGTTAAAGGGTTTGAAGTTTTTCTGTTCGTTAACCCAGTAGTTTTCAAGTTTAATTAACTTGTCATTAGCAACTTTCATTGTAAACAAACACAGTACTGCATAAACTTGCTCTAAATTAGAAGTAAAATAATACAAAAACCACTCCCAATTGGACTTAAAATATGAGAAAAATAAGAAAGTCCAATTGAAATTTTTGTTTTACTTATTTTTTTGTTTAACATGGAAAACACATAAACATGCAGCAAAGACATTTGGGTATTCATTTATAGTGGCACTATAATATTCACTTATGTTGCACTATAATAGTGGCATAGTGCAACATAAGAACATAAAAGTCTAACTTCAACATAAAAGTTGGCTGTACAAATGCAGTAAAATGCACAGGTGCAGGATATATTGAGGTCACAATTTAAAGCGAATGAAATCAGAAAATGTAGTCACCAAAAAACTTGAAACTTCTACCGGCAGTCCAGCACACGATCAATACTTCGCAGTTAGCACCAAAATCAATGATCATACTTAGTATATGTACCCTTGGAAAGCCGAGCATACTTGGAAGTTGGCACCAAAATACTTGTTACTTAGTACAAGTGTGTACAACGCAAAGTGAGAATAATACTCAGCAGTCAGCACTCAAAATAATAAAACAATAGTAAGGTCCTAGGATGAACGAAGTGCTCGGAACTTCACAAGTCACAAGCTGTAACGCATAAACTAAATACTGTTCTTATAACAACTCACAAGCCTCTCCGGCAGCGTATCCTGTATCGGCTCTGCTCTCTTGTCTGGCAAAGCGTCTTGGGCACAGCTCCTCGCTACTTATGCTCCATCTTTACTCTCTCTTCCTCCTTTACGGGTCGCTCAGCTCTTCGTTCCTCTACTCGGGGTGACTTTCTGGTTCCATTTGCCCGCACTGCTACAATGCAGCGTCGAGCATTTTCTGTTGTTGGTCCAACAGTGTGGAATGACTTGCCATCTTTCCTTCGCCTATCTCCTCGTACACACTCGTCTTCCTTCTACACCCTATTGAAGACTTTTCTCTATGATCAGGCCTGGCTCGGGAGCGCCTCTGAGTAGAACTCTTGAAGAGGCGCTATATAAATTTTATGATTGATTGATTGATTGATTGAAATAACTTCAAATAAGAAGATATTTGTGTTCCTATTGAGGACTAAAAACAGAAATAATTTCAAATGACAACAGAAACAAGAATCATCAATAACGAAGTGCAAATTATTTATGATGAACTAGTCATCATGCGAAAATTATTGAAATGAAATTGTCATGTATGATGTAGCCTAATTTGTGATGAACTCTAGCTAAGTGGTAGTGACTAGTCTTTAATCATGGCAAAAAGTTTATATCTTGGTCTAAGCTCATCAACATTCCTTTTCTTCCCTGTTGGTTTGTCGTTGGCACCATGCCTGCCTTTTTTGAACCAAGATAAGACATACTCGTGACACTTGAAAAATTGCACAGCAGGGCCATTAACAGCTATCATCAATAGAGCACTGACAGTTTCAGTTTTTAGCCGGTTTCTTGTGTCTGTGTGCTGCAGATTCATGGAACTAAAACCACGCTCGCAATCTGCACTGGAGATAGGATAAATGGACAGTTTTGTCAGCAATTGTTTTAGATGCATTCCTACTTTCAGATTATCTTTAAAAGTAGCAAAATCTGATAGGATTTCAACACTCGCAATAGAACTGAAACAAAGTTGCTTGCAGAGAGCAGCAACCTCTCTGCAACCATACAGCGTTTTTTCTAAGTCATCTGTTGGCCAGCTTGTTGGATTCAAGACATTTGCAAGCTTCAATGTCTCTGTGCAAGGGAATCGTTCAGCTATATTGTCTAACAGACACTGGTAGAATTGACTTCTGAGACTGGTAAAATTTGCAAAGTCAGTATCGGTCCGCTTAAGCAGAACACCCTTGAACGATCCTGTACTATCACACATGTCCCACATGTTTTTTAGACTCTTACCGGGGAAGTCTTTCATGGCTAATAACGAGGCTTTCGCTTGGGCAATCTTCATAGTTGCACTGACAAGATTGGCATCATTACTTTGAAAAAACAATGACGATTGCTTCAATGTGCGCAGTGAATCTTTGGGTATCTGACAAATTGCTAGATGATTTTGTCTCAGCAGCTCATCTACAGTCATCTTAAGTGTTTCACACATAATATCTGGTGTAGCCATTCTAATGCTAAACAGAACACACACACAAACAACAGGTATTACAAAACAGCATTAATATTATTATAAAAACAATGATATGCGATAGTGCACAGCATATATTTTCTGAAATAAAATCAATGTTTTCACTTTAAACAGCTATAACCCTAAATATAACCATACTAACCCAATTCATGATCATAATCCTAACCCTATTGACCCTAATCCTAACCTTACTGACCATGCATGAATTTAAAACGCTAAAATACGATTTTATCAACCTTTATTATCGCTCAATAGTAATCAACATAAAAGTTTACAATTTGAACTCAAATTACAGATTCCCTGTACGTCCCCCAAACTGTTTCTCGGCTGACATTGTTTCAGGACACTCTCTCAAACTTAAAAAGTTATATGTGTAATTCGCTTCCGGAAGTTAAACGTTCCTAATCCGATAAACCTGTACTATCTCTCAATCAAATCAACACAAAAGTTAATACTTTAAGTTCAAATTCCGGAATCCCTGCACGTCTCACGAACGGTTTCTCGCCGAACATTGTTTCAGGACACTCCCCCGAACTTAAAAAAGTTATATGTATACTACGCTTCCGGAAGTGAAATATTCCTAATGCTTTTTGACGCTAAGATCCTGCACTATTAATTTGTGTATGCATTGTTTATACATTGTTTACTACTCAAAAACCTCTTATATCGCTCAAGCATAAACTCATCACTAAAACCTTTATAACTTTTTTCCCAATGGACGATAAAGGACGATTTTTGCAGGAGTCTTCCTTAATACCTTCCGGATAGTTCCCTAAAAAATCAGCTTGTTACACTCAATGTCCGGGTACCAATATAAAATTTTTTTTCTCCCCGTCTAGTATTTCAAATAATTGTTAAAAATATAGCGCAGTCTATTTCATTGACGTCATTGGATGAAACGAGGTGAATTGATTTAAGTTTGCTGCTTGCATCAATATTAAACACACTCTTTCAGAAACCTCAACCGATCTAATCTGTAGCCTACTGTAGTCTGTAGGCCTACATTTAAGTAGGCCTAAGTTAGGCTATGTAAATTTTAACAGTGACTTACAGCTTTTCTCATCCAGATTTGACTAGCATTCAGAAATCGTGAAAAGAAATACAAATTATACAATCATCTATTATCGCTCAGTTTTGTTGTTTTTGTTGTTGTTTCTTCTTCTTTAGAGCCTCACAATCTTTGAACAGTATGCCTAAACGTTAAGGCTTCCACAGTTTCTGAGATTTGATCATTTGGGAAATTGTGTAACTGTCACGGGAGTCGACGGGACCGGACAACGTCACAACAGTACAACTTGAAACTTTGTGTCAACTGTCAACTGTTGAACGAATGAGGAAATGAAACGAATAAGTCCTACTAACTGCTTGCAGTGGTCCAATTTCGACCCCCTCTTGTGGCACTGGCCGCACTGCCAAAAGAGGGGGTCGAAATTGGACCCCCACACCTTTTTTTTGGAGGTGGAAGTGTGGGGGTCGGGCCATAGCAAAGAGGGGGTCCGACCCCCCCAACCCCTCCGGCAAATCACACCCTGCTTCTACAAGGACCTCAATCCCTCTGCATACTTCCCTAAACGTCAATCTACCATCTGCATATAAGGCCCTACGGTTTGGGGAAATTGACGCAGTACAGCAAAGTCAGACTCTCGCATATATAGATGTTGTTTTCTTTCATGGGTATACGGGAATTTATATATATATATATATATATATATATATATATAAATTTTTGCGTAGCCTATACGTCATAAATATGATGGCCTCCTTTTCCGCCTTTATGGTCTGACCCGACCTTTAGCCGCTTCAGTCGTTACTAATGACCATCACAATGTCTCCTCTATATATATAGCTGTCTCTCCCCTTATACTCCGATTATATATAATATATACGCATCACAGCAGCCTACACATGAAGGCCTATAGGCCTAAATGTATAAGGACCAACTGTTCTCTTGCTGTACATGTGTCTTTTTTAATCAAAGCGGCGGCAAAGACGGCTTCTATAGCGATATCTTGCGGACAGAAAATAATTAATTGAAGTTCTTGTGGTTAAGACATGAAAAAATCTGTCACGGGTTCCGAATTCAATTCGATTCAGGACAGAACGAAAGGAAATAGTCTGAACACATCATGATTATCACAATGCAACTAATTAATATAGCCTATAACGATAATTACATTGATGACGACAATGACAGTGATAACAATAGTGATATTGCTTACGCAGAATGTCTGACTTTGACGGCTGTTGACATTTCATCCATTACATCTAGCGCTCGTGAATAGGCTGGTGCCCACCGCTTGGCCTTCGAGTGGCGCTTTAGAAGTTTTGGAGATTATAATTTATTCATTGGCTTGAACATTTCTCGCACACATTCCTTTCCTTACAAGCGTGCCATGGCTGGTTGATTCACAAATTTATATAGCTACATCCGATTAACAGAATTGCATCATGCGGTCGATGGAACCGACACAAGGTAAGTTAAAGGTAAGTAAATGGTCGAGTGAACGAGCCAAAGCGTGTGTATGTGTGCGTATGTGTATATGTAGGTGTTTGTCTGTGTGTATGTGTGTATGTGCTTGTGTGTATAATATAAAGTATAGTCGTGTCTATATATGTCTGGATGTATCATATGTGTCTTCGTAGTTTCCTCTTCTTCCGTTCCTTCGCCATTCTTAGATCCTCCAGACGGAGAGCAGCTGACCGCCTTGGACCAGATGTGCAACTGCCATTCTGATCAGCTATCTTTGCCCTGTGAGTCGAACCCCGAACTGCACGTCTGCCAAGACGGCGGGTGAAAGGGCGCGAACCGAGCGAGGGCCTTTCTTTGCATCTACAGCACTCTATGAGACCCAGTTCAAGTTGAGAAGAATTTCCGGTTGGCTTGTGATGATGATGACGACGACGACGAGAAGGACCAGGCAGAGAGAGAGGCGACGTATATGGGGGCAGAGGAGAGGAGGGAGTTAAGGGGCAAGGATCAGAGATAGTTGGTTACGCATGGCCGAACAACACGACAGCTTTTAATGAGAATCCGCTCGGTCCGTCCGAAACGGGGCCTCGTGCCATCGATCACTCGCTGAGCGACGATCATTCGATGTCCAGGGACTCATCTCTCATCCGCAGGACACGGTCCTTATCTAAGCCCCGCAAAGTCTCGTCACCAGCGTCGCCACCGCCGCCATCGCCTCCGCAAACTCCTTCCTGGATCAGAAGGATTATGCAATCCGACGCCCAAAGGGATCAGAAACCACGAATGCGACGCTTCCTCTCTCTGTCTCTCTCTTCGCTCGAAAAGACGGTTGCGGATTTCTGTAATATTAACAGTAATTAAAACAGATAATAACATTATTTATAATTCATCATTGTTAAAACTATTGATTGGATACGATACATCTAATTTTTTAGGGCCTGCATTTTTACATTGTCCTTGGGATATGATCCTGCAGAGGTTCAAGAAGTAACAATAATGATAGCATATACTATGCACAGGCGGCGATCTTGTTTGACAGGTGGGGGACACGGGACACTTTTGAAGTGACCTGATCAAAAAAGAGGTGAAAAATGTATTCGTGAATTTTTTTTACCTTTTTTGATGTTTCTTTAAAATGTGGGGGACAACTGCATAGGACTTACTGTCCCTCCACTGTGAAAGGGATTGTCCCAATGTCCCATATTGTCCCCGCCGCCCATGATACTATAATTATGCCCAAGTATATACATATAAATATATATATATAATATAAACGTTTTATTCTAGTTAGATCAAGAAACTAGAGAACATCAAGACCAAGATCTAACTCTTGAGATTCATGTAGATCCCTTTAAGTGTTTGACATGTACCTGAATCAGTGACTTGACTTGATCGGGGGCCATGACCATAATTATACTCTCTCGATACACACCATTATCATACAGTACAGTAGGCATGTATTTATCCAGACCGATTTCACGTACTCAATTCCAGCACAAATGTAGCCCAATTCTACTAAGTTTCATGCTAAGTGTTTCAAAATTACATTGGCTTCGGGGCTCAACATCAAATCCCGTTTGGGAGCCTACGACGTCGGCAGTCCTCTTACTCGGGCCTTCGCTCATTCAGCGCTCGCTGAGTCGCTGTCCTAGACCTCCTCAAGTTTCACCCAGGTGCGGAACCCCTTGGCTTAAAAAAGTCGTCTACTCTGCTAACTGCTAAGTGAAGACGCTAATATCCACAGTCCTCATAAGCAAATGCGACCGTACGTTACTTACCGGAATAACGTACGCTCTAAAAATATGATACTCTAAGCTTCGATTTTCATTATATGCTCTGTCGACGCATATAATGTTAAATGTGCCATCTTCCAAGCATCAAGTTTGAAGTATGAGCTTGTCTTCACCGGTTCACCCTTGCGAAGGCAACGTAGCCTACGTAGTCAAAATCCGTTGTCGACTTAAGGTTGATAACCTGCAGGCTGTCTAATAAGAATCAAGGTTTTTGAATTCTATCCAAACAGTAGGATACAGAGCACGTGTAGGCCTATGCTCGTTGACTATCCATGCACGGCGCGACTACACTGCCGGTGATATGGGTTACGACAAAGAGCGCTCCTGAGTGGCGACCTTGTAGCCTAAAGGCGCTATATTGATGCTCTGGATGAATGAATGAAAGAATGAATGAATGAATGCATACATACCCACAGCAGGTCATTCAACAGGCACGGCGAAAACGATTCGAGGGAACACTGCAATTGCTATATATAGTTTGTGAGGTACACCGTGTAGGCCTATACATCTGCGATAGGGCCTACATGAGAAAGTTACACAAGTAATCATTGCTAGGAAATACCCCGAATGACGTCGTTTTATATAAGAAAACTATCAGAGGCTTAATTCGCTTAAGATACAAATCGGTTTGAGCTCGAAAGAGAGGCCTCTCTCTCTCTGTTGAAATCCTTGATCCACCCTTGTTACCATTAGATAAACAAGTTGGTAAACTTCGAGGATAGCTTTTGTCACGGGCCATTAATTGCGGTGAATTTATATATGACGTTCCCAAGATCACATATAGCTGAAACCTTGTATTGTAAGCAATTCAACGGCAATGAAAAATCAGCTTTCAGCGTTAAAGAGATACGAAAGTAAAGTGTAAATCGAGAGTGCTCGGCAAATTGGTCTAAATAATACGTCCCTAAGGCGGACTTCACCCGACTTATGCGTTGGTGACCACCGTGGGTAAAGAGCATTTGACGGCTATATTCAGTGAGTTGCGGTCAGTGGTCGCACAGTGGACAGGCATTAGTCAGGAAGGGGGCTTCCTTCAATGCATTCGCCTGCAGACAATGACCAGGGAACCATTTGGTCGGATGGCCAATAAATTCTAGAACCGCTCGGGCGCACTGGCCATTGCCTATGCGCGCTGCAGCGAATTACCTGATTCGGTCATTCCCGGGGCAAAGGTCACCGATGACACGCCGAACTAAAGGTCAGAGGTCAATGTGATCTCGGGTCACGGACTCCGTTATACATGTCCGGTGTCGTATTAAAATATTCAAATTATTCGGCACCCACACTAATGCACAAACCATCGGTGTGTCGCCTGAATGGCGGACAAGGAGTGGCTCCGTCGCCAGTCCGTCTGAGGTTAGATCCTCTCGTGTATAGGCCTACATATAGGATAGTAGATGGCGCTGACCTGAAGCATAGACTCCGAGCAATGATTTCTCTGCCTCCCCTCATCAACACTCTGTTTTGTACAGCACGCTGTAGCAGAACTACTGGAGAAAATGCACGATTATAGAGCTACCAAAATGATTTGGAATTACAAGGATTTGAGCTGGGAAGAAAGGTTGAAAAGGTATGGGCTAACAACTTTGAAGAGCAGAAAGAGCAGAAAGAGCAGAGGCGATACCTAACTGAAGCCTATGAAGCAGGCCTAATCAATGCAATGTAGTCTAATTGTAGTTTGACATTTATAAAGCGCCACTTCAAGAAAAAAACTTATCAGTGGCGATCCCAACTCGAACCAGTGAAATTACTGTCGAATAATAGGCTACAGAGTTGCGGTGCAGTTGAAAGGTTCTTTGAAGTAGTACCAAGCAAAGCGTCTCGAGGATATTGGTAGGTCTATAAATTATTATTGGAGCAACCGCAGTAGGGTAGAAATTCTTCAGTGGAAGATTTGTGATTTGTGGAATGGTTTAGACCGTGGCTCCCAAGTCCCAGCCTTTTTCAGAGTAAGGCAGCCTTACTAAAAGTCATTCAGGCAACGGCAGCTGGCCTCAGTTATATTTATTTCTCTTCCAGTTAGTTGCCATCTTAATTGCGCGCGAGGTACGTTTCTTGTATTCAACCACATTGTTGCGACTATTTCTATACTACTTTAAGTTTTTTAAATAGTTATAGACCATAAGCCTATGTCAGTAGTGATAATCAGTAGTTTTTCACATATTTGCCAGAAAACGCAGCAAATGGCTGCACAAATTA
Organism: Allolobophora icterica; assembly: GCA_963556255.1. Taxonomy (NCBI): domain Eukaryota; kingdom Metazoa; phylum Annelida; class Clitellata; order Crassiclitellata; family Lumbricidae; genus Allolobophora; species Allolobophora icterica. The sequence continues at coordinate 47,745,400 of OY744603.1, read as the reverse complement.
TTAGGCTTGTGGTTCTATCAGTCTGCCATCCAGCCACAGCACTCCTAGAACAGGTTCACAGCACCCTTGGACGACACAGCACCGAGGTTGAGAAACAATGGTATAGACGATAGTAGGTCTACTGTCGCAGTGGATGCTGGTTCAAATTCTAAGAGAAAACTAGGAAGGATGGGCTATTAAGCATTCCAAGTTACCTTGCAGTGATTCTAACACATAATCGTGTCCTCTGAAACACCTAAGATCTCCTAGGTCTATATATTCAGAGGCGTCTATCCACCCAAGTCATTGGAGCAACTTCCCCTCCCATCACATTCCCCTCCCCTTCCCTTCCCCGTAAATGATGGCACACACACTGACAGATCTCCTCTTTTCTTGGATGGAGCATTTGCTCCAAGGTTTCCATGGTGTAGACGCCCCTGTAGGCCTATATTTTATAATCACCGAGATTGACAGAATGATACTCCATTGTCAAAATTTCACACTATTTCAGTTTTTGATGCAATCATTAGCGTTGGGGCTAAGGAGCTAAAGCCTTCCCCCACATTTCAAACTTCCCAGAAAAAAGAGCCACCCCTTGCATGTAATGTAATGTAATTGGACATTTATACAGCGCCGCTCCAAGGGCAAACCAACTCAGAAGCGCTTCTGCGCTAGTTTACGATGTATATCGGACATACGCAAGAATGAACCATACAAACTAATTAACGAACAGTGGTATAGTCGTCGATTTAAATCGCTCATGGTTTAGTCTAAAATACCTAAAAATTCACTCTGGAGTGGATACCGCTTCTGAGCGCACAACTGCAGGCTGGCACAGCTGATGAACTCCCTCTAGCGAAACCTTCCACGTCGCTATCGCCTCCAATGTTTGGATCCCAGCTGCACCATTGACATATATATGCTATCATGACAGGCAGAGATATAACACCACAGTCCGAAACACTTCTTCACATGTCTTCGCGGAACTCGTCAGAAGCAGGTCAAGTGCTCGAAAAAACTTGCAGCCGAGACGCAAACACGCTGACAGTTACTGTAGTTCATCTATGCAGGGCGTCTTTTCTCATCTGAAGTTAATTAAGGGCTTAAATGCCTTGCGCTTTCCGCGCCTCAGATACACATTTCGGTGTGACCGTGCGCGTTACAAGTTTAATTAATTAATTAATTACTTAATTAATAATAATAATAATAGTAGTAGTAGTAGTAGTAGTAGTAGTAGTAGTAATAATAATAATAATAATAATAATAATAATAATAATAATAATAATAATAATAATAATAATAATAATAAGCGTTGGGGCTAAGGAGCTAAAGCCTTCCCCCACATTTCAAACTTCCCAGAAAAAAAGAGCCACCCCTTGCATGTAATGCAAGGGGTGGCTCTGTGAATAATAATAATAATAATAATAATAATAATAATAATAATAATAATAATAATAATAATAATAATAATAATAATAATAATAATAATAATAATAATAATCATCATCATCATCATCATCATTTACCGACGGATACAAATAGGCGGAGAGTCCAGCGGGTACCAACCTGGTGGCGTGGTGTTCCAGGGACTAATTAAGATATAGGCCTAGGCCTACTAACCAGCTTAACATTGCTTAATTATAAACCCTTTGCCCAGTGTACCGCGTGACGTTTTGCACCAATCGCGGACTACCGTATACAAACTCTCATATCTCTCTGTTAGTCTACATCAATATCTATAATAGGGGCCTAGATATAGGGCCTATAGGTCTACACGTACAGCTTCTTTAGTCCGCTTTCGAATTTTTTTATGAGAATTTAACTGTTTAATTTTATGAGTTTAGTTTGAAAATTATTTAATTTCTTTGATCGTGTGACTTGTAGGTAAGACTAAACTTATTCGAAGAGATGTGTATATAATTATAATATATACGTAGCAATTACTTGTCCTATATATACTTTATTGAATAAAGGTGTGCATGTAAATATTAGGCCTATCCCTGAATATGATAATTTTGTGACTCGTCAAAAAGTTTACGAAGAAACTTTAAGGCATTGGGATTTAAGGGATGTAAATGGAATGGAACCAAGACTTTTCAACGAATATGAAAATTACAGGATTACGAAATGGCCAAGTAACAGAATTGACTGAAGTTTCCAGCCTGCATATCATGCGTTTCACTCAGCGATATTGAACTTCGTATAGGGTGGAGGGGGCACTTTTCACAACGATATTCAGTCTTGTTGTCCTCGAGACCAAGGTCTTGGTCTCGAGTGCACTCGAGTTTGCTTTTAAAAGTCTTGGTCTTGGTCTTGGTCTTGAGGTTCAAGGTCTTGGTCTTGGTCTTGGTCTTGAGGTTCAAGGTCTTGGTCTTGGTCTTGAGGTTCAAAGTCTTGGTCTTGGTTTTACAAGACCAAGACTTTTGACAATATAAAGAGTCATTTAACAAAAGCAAGGATTTTAATAATTTATCCAATAATTACTAATACAATTGTTTTAGTATTTACACGGTATGAGTGAGGCTTTACTGTTGCTTTTGACATTTATTCTGACTTCCGGTTACTTACCCTGGAATGATTTCAGAACAGACTCACAATTTGTACATTTACATCTGGCACTTGAAAAAACTGCTCTGTTTGCCAGTGAATTCAGCACCGTAGAACGTATTTTTCACATGGCAGAATTTTTATGAGGCCCCAAGGGTCACGTCTTGGTCAGAAAATTTTGAGCGAATTGTTTTTTTAAAAATGCAACAGGCATATGGAATAAGATTTCGCACGAAGGACTTTTGTAAATACGAATTCGGGATTCTCTGCAGTCTGCATTTGGAGTTGTTTTCTTTGAATAAAATAAAAGATTCGTGTTTTAATTAAAATAGCGAGTAGTCTGACTTGACAATTTTTTAGTAAGGAATAGAAATCTGGATATGGTTGTAATTTTTGGGTATTGTTCTCGGTTTTGGTCTTGAGTTTCAAAATCTTGGTCTTGGTCTTGGTCTTGAGGTTCAAAGTCTTGGTCTTGGTCTTGGTCTTGAGGTTCAAGGTCTTGGTCTTGGTCTTGGTCTTGAGGTTCAAGGTCTTGGTCTTGGTCTTGAGGTTTAAGGTCTTGACAACAAGACTGACGATATCATCATCATATCCAAAGATAAGGTGAACTCAGATGACAGCACATGTTTTTCGTGACTTGTCTGTTCCTTTGATATATACTGTGGACCATCATACATCGCCGCTTACAGCATTGGTTTGTTTTTGGTCCTACACTGAATTGCTGCTTATCTCTGTCAACGCACTCAGTCGGCGGCCGTACTTGAATACATAGCAATTACCGGTACTTGTCCAATGCTTTGCTAACGTGTGGCGTCCCTCAGGATTCAGTGCTCGACCCTCTCTTGTTTACTGTGTATACCACAACACAGATGCATTACTTAGCAGTCCTTCACTGCGGTATAATTTTTATGCGGATGATAGGCCTACGCAACTGTATAGCATTTCGTTTCACAGTTTATCTTGTAACTATAGTGCTTTTGAAGCGCAATTTTGGATGGCATCCAATAAACTCTTCCTTAACCCATCAAAACCTGAAACTCTCCTGCTGGGCACTCCACAACCGCTGAACTGTGAACGTTTTAATCTTTCACACTGGGGGGATTCATTTGTTAAGTTGGCTGATTCTGCTAGGAAATGGATGTTATTTAACTCCATTATGCCAATTACTATGTCAACTGTAGTTGTAAATCGCCACACGCATATTGTGATTTCTGCGGAATTACTCGTCATGTCCCTGTGTCCAAGATATCTCTAGTGAATGAATTGGTCTCCAGTCGCCTGGATGGATTACTGTAACTCACATCTTACTCAAAGTCTAATTTACAGAAGCTCCAACTAGTCACAGCTAACATATCAGAAAATGGGCATATAACGCATTGCATTTGCTTGATGTGAAGCAAAAAATCTCTTTGAAATATGGGTATATGCCAACAGCAAAACTTCGGTATATCGAACCTCAATGGACCATCGTCAACAGTTCGATATATCCGAGGTTCGAAATAGGAGAGACATGACGTCAGGCTCGACGCATGTAATGTAATGTTAAACTCCAAAATATCCGACCGCAAAACAAGGCGCATCACAGACCAGCTGGATTTGTCGAATTAAATGAATATTGATTGATTGATTGATTGATTGATTGATTGATTGATTGATTGATTGATTGATTGATTGATTGATTGATTGATTGATTGATTGATTGATTGATTGATAGCTTATTCACCGTGAACTGAAGCCATCAAGAACTTTTCATACGAATACTGCAAATCCGTTTTGCATGACAATTTTGACTGTGTTAAAAAAATAAGTGATACGTGTAATAGCTTAAAATACGTGTAGGCCTAATAGTTTCGCCAAGGAACTATCCCTAATCGCTTACAATGCCAGTGTCGTGCAAGGGTCGGCGCTTGGTCCTGCCTTGTACTCAGTGGAGCGTTAGATCTGCACCCCATCTATACCTTTCACATTCTGCTCAAATGTGCTGACGATTCGTACTTACTGATTGGATCTTCGCACCTGAGCACTGCCACAGAAGAGTTCAGGCATATCAAGGAATGGGCTGCAAAGAACAATCTCCGTCTTAATGCAACCAAGACCAGAGAAATGGTGATACATAAAAAGAGGCAAAATAAGCGTGGTCCTGCCGTGGAAGTTATCACCAGAGCAGAAAAGGTCAAGTCCATGAAAATATTAGGCGTCACATTGCAGACGAACCTACAGTAGGAGTAACAACCCATGTAGACCAGATCCTCTCCGCCGGCTCATCTTCCATATAGGCCTACGCTCCGCTTGCGTGGTCTCCAATCAGCAGCCCTTCGCGATGTCACAATGGCAACAACGGTGACGCATATTTTATATGCCTCCCCAGCCTGGTGGGGGTATACTAACAAGAGGGATAGAGACAGGATTGACCGTTTGTTTAGGCCACTAACCCGCGGCGGATTCCTCCCTGGCGATGCTGATGGTGTCAACCAATTGGTCAACAAGTCAGACGAACGAATTTTTCTTGCTATAATGAGGAATCTCAATCAAGTACTGCATGACCTGCTTCCTCCCCTCCGCAGCAGTGGACAAAACCTTAGAGCGATATCGCATAAATTGACTCTACCCGAAAAAGAGGATAACAATTTTATACCCTGTATTCTCTACAAGAATACCTACTGACGATAATTAGCTGCTCGTGAGACCACATAATCCCTGTAGCTTGTTCTTACTGGTATCAATATGTCAAACATGCCGAGGCAGTGAAGCTGCGGAGAGTTCAGAATTCTTTGGCTAGATCTGCTATAACTAATACGTCTAAATTTGAACCTCTGTGCTTAAATCTTTGCACTGGCTTCCTGTTCAGGGAAGAATTAGTTTCAAATTGGGCTAATAGTTTATAGACAATTTTTAATTCTGGCCAGCCACATTGCTTAAAACCAGTTATAAATCTCCCAGGCATATTATTATCTAACGAGGTCACCTGATTATAATTATCTTTGATCAATGATGAATGTGCACCATCGATATCTATATTTAGACCTGGATTGCGCTAAGGGGGCTGAGAAATGAGGTCAGCGACCTGCCATCTTGCTCCTCTGAGTGTTGTCGAATGTTGACTGAAGATGCCTTGTTGCGCGGCTATAAACTGTTCTAATCAGCAATTTAAAGGAGCACCACAGTCGTTTCATGTGTGAGTATGCCTATTTACTGACTATTTTAGTACTGAGTGAGCGGAGTTCTGATGAAAATGTAAATAAATTCAAGTGAATACGGACTTCAATCATGCGAAATACCCATAGACCTATCGCTTACACGGGTTCGCGGCTAATTCCCGAAACAGAACTTCGCCGGAAAGCTATTTTTACCCTATTCAGGATATTGGCCGGCTAATCCATAGTAGTTTTCAGTATTCGAACAAATGGCAGACAATTGTTTTCAGGAATTCAAACAATTTTGCTTATCCACCACTTTCGGGAATCGGGGATTCGGGAAGACCCCACTTACACGTCCCAAACATCATCCCAAACCATTGCATCATGCACCTTTAAAGTTGCCAGTTTCGCATCTTAATCACAATTCCTCACCCAAAATTCTTATATAGATGTATAATAAATATTTGCAATTTGTACTAACGCATATTTACTAATTGAAATTTGTGAATATGCTGAATATATCAACAGATTTCCACATTCCCAGCCGGAACTGCTGAAACAGTGGGTGAACAATATGCATCGAGAAAGTTTTGCACCATCAAAGAAATCGGTTGTTTGCTCTGATCACTTTCAGCCAAGCTGCTTTGATCGAACTGGACAGACAGTCAGACTTCATCCTGGATCTGTGCCAACCATCTTTACCTTACCTGATCACCTTGTTAAGGTTTCTTTCCATACTGATTTTTCCTGCAACAACTTTTTACATCATACACATCTGTCAGCTATTATTTATTTAAACTGGTGAACTGAGGATAATTTAATTAATTAATTAAGAGTGACTGCAGCAAGTTGAGGCCACCATGAATAGACAGACTGATGTCAGAATTGTGCACACCGTTAATTAATATATTTATTGTTTTGTAAAGCTGTTGTTGATTTATGCTGCTGTTATGAAATATAGACAATTATAAACATGGTAACATCGTTTTAGACCATGATAGTAGTTTGTATAAGTCAGCAAAGCACAGGACACCACTTAGACATCCCTTGATCCAAGTCCAGAGCCAGTCAAATATGTCAAATATGTACTTTTACAAGGAACATTGGATTTATATAGTGCATAAATTCAGTCCCAGCCCATACCTGGCACCTGACGTGTTTACAGAGATGTGTCAAAAGCACAAGCACATTCATTTCATTTTTTTTGGTAACCATCCAGAGAAAAACGCAAGGATACAATAATACATAGCACAATAGTATGTTCTGGGTTAGGGCTACCTCTGAACAGCCTATCAACCACATGTATGTTTTCCATTATCAGCTGTATTCTTGATTTTATGTTGCTTGTTGCTGTGTTAGGTTGTGAAGTCTCGGAAACCCCCGAAAGAGCGATTGCAGCAAGTTGAGGCTGCCATGACTACACAGATGTCAGAACCGTGTGCACCGTTAACATCGCCTACAGTTGTACTGCCTGAGAAGGATCACTCCTATTCGATAAAAGATAGTCCAAGATCTCTGAAAAGGAAAATGGATGTTGTTGTTGATCGTGCTGTTGCAGTACAGAAGCGCTTAAAGTACAGCAATGCCAAAGGCAAACAATTAAACTGAACTTTCATGTCCGTCATAAATTGTTTTATTTAATAAGTTATAGCGTAATTTGTGGGGGTTACGAGAGATGGATTCTGATGCAGGTTACGGGTGCACTTGGCTCTGTGTTGTCGGTTTGGTGTGGTGTGTGTGTGTGTGGGTGTGGTGTGTGTGTGTAGGTGTGTGCAGTGCCGTTTTAAGGCATAGAGTGCTTTCGAATTGTTAAGAAGGGTGACAAAAATGATGTATGGCCTAAGCCCCTATTAAACTTTATTGTTTTGTTTGTTGTACCATGATAGCTTATATTTTCTCTTGTCTTTACGATGGACTCCGATTTGTGACTCCACGTTTTGTTCTTTTACCTCGTACTTTGTTTTAACAAACGTTGTACATAATTTGTCATGAAAAATTGCTTCAGTAGGTGTCAACAAACCATGTATATTATATAATGATGCACAGGGAGCCCTAAGTAGCGGGACCTTGGTGCCTTTTTGGTTCTCTTTTTGTTTGTGCTGTACAATGTCTACTGAAATGTACATAACTGATTAATGCTCTGTACAGTGGTACAAACAATAAAAAGATGGCTTGTTTTTATTGACACAATCCACATGATCTGACATTCATGTGATTTGGTATGTGTACAATGAGCTGCTTCAGCCGCATATTCTTCCCAAGGAACAAGTGATCCCTCAAAACTGAAAACACATTACAGAGCAGTATAGGCCCTTATTGATATTATTTTTACCACTATTGCTGTTGTTGCTGCTACTACTACTGCTGCTGCTATTACTACTACCGCTACTATTATTACTGCTACTAATTTACTATTACAGTTATGCATAATATGTCCAAAATGGTATCCATGCCAAAGCGAAAGTGGAGAAGAAATTGGTACCCCCACTTTTTAGACCAAAGTTATGCCCATGAGTTTAGTAAATATACATCAAAACAGAAATTATTGTGTATATTTTATATGTTGCTTCATGGGCTAGAGAACTGGGTGTCTGTCTTGCAAAAGGTCCAGGAGAGAGGTTGTTGCAGGAGGTAAGTAAGGTCTGAAAGGGGAATGACAGTGTCCTTGGCTCTGACGGTGATCTCGACTATGATGGGCTGTAGAGTAGTTAGGATGCGTGTAGCTGGAGCGTCTGATATAGGAGTCCAAAGTTGCCAAATGACTTGTCACAGCCGTGCTGTGATGTAATGGTAGGTGGTGGTGGTCATACCAGTCATCATTGCGCGGGAATGAGGAGGTGTACGTACATTTTCCGCTGACCCCACGCTTGCATACCTGACCCCTCGTTATGCTGTGCGTAGGCTACGTACTATATGGACGCCCCTTGGTCCTTTACTAAAGAATTGTTGCTAAACAACACATACTAATTTGTACTAGTCGTAGTAAGACGACTGAACATCAATTAAGGGTTGGTTAGCTTGCATTGAATGTGGAAATGCTCTTTACTTGAAGGTCTTAGTCGAAACTGTATTACAGGTATGAAACGCACAGCTAATAGAATAAGAGTAGGAAGATGGCGGAAAGGCCTGTTCGCCGACCGCGCCGATTCGTGCAGAAAGAATAGGCTAAGCTCAATCCAGGTCTAAATATAGATATCGATGATGTGCACCCGTGGTATAAATTTTTCATATTCCTCATACGACTGAAATGACGTCATTTCTTTACGTCACTTCACTGTTTGTTCATTAACTGAGCATCGAATTGTTAATATGAAATGACGTCATTGCGATTTTTCTTACTGTTACGGGAATGGCGTCTATCGATACACCGCATTTTTGCTAAGCTGTCTTCGTTAATAACTTGCCTCGCAAGACGACTGTCATTACTAATTGGAATTAATTCGTTGCGCACGCTGTTACTAAGGTCTTTCTAGTTTAAATGTTATATGTTCATTATCGTTGTGTGTCCATACCCGAGGCTCAGCGACGATGAAGCTCCATCGACGATGAAGCGAGCGAGGCTCCGGAAGGGCTGAACGACGAGAGGTTCCAGCGAGCGAATCTGTAGCGTTACAGCGAGACTCCATCGAGCGTGTGAAGAACGAGGCTTCGGAGAGGCTGCCGCTGAATGACGATGAAGCTCCAGCGAGCGAGTCTTCAACGTTCGAGTCTCCAGCGTTAGTTCTTTTTCTTATGTTTTCGTTTTATTTTCGTTTTCTGGTAGAAGAAGGAGAGTTCAGGGACGTCTTATGACAGCAAAGGTCTTTGACGTCTTCCCGTTGTTGCTGATTCTGTGGTGGATGGATTCTTTGGTCGCACCGTTGCCTTTGATTTCCGTTACCTACAAAACTACTAGCTCTATTTACATTAATTTTTTTAATTAAACAGAAGTTTTTTTAGTTTTTATATATTATATATTTTTTTATATTTAAAAATACACATCTAAATTCATATATAGGCCTACACTGTATTTACACAAGGGACTTTCTTTAATATCGTGTTAGGAAACATTTCTTGTATAACTGCATTTATGCTGTATTACCATAGTAATATAGAATATGAAGTTCATAATCCTACGGTCGAAGAGGAAGTCCTCTTCTCCTAGAGAATCTTACCATTGTTGATCTCACCTATGACTCTTACCACCTCCTAGGGGGCCTACTTCAGACCTGTGATCTGGAGGATGTTCTTTGTGGTGCAGTCGACTCCGAGTTCTTGGCACTTGTTGCGGATGGTTCGGCTAATATTCTTCCGTGAGCATTCCAAGAGGAGATGTTCGATGGTGTCCGGTACGTCGCGCTCCTCGCGGTTTCCGTTAGGGTGCATTTTCATCATGTGATGCCACTGGTTCTACCCAACCTTAGTCTGGTTATCTGAACCAACCTCTTGATTCGGCGGGTTATCCGTGTACTTGATTCTGGTTGAACCGAACGGCTCGATCTTCTTGTAGAAGACTCCCTTCAGGTTGTCGGTGTCTTCCTTCTGCCACTTTCCCACTACGTACTGTTTGATTTTCCCAATCATCTCCTTTTTCTTGATGTACGTAGTGGAGTTGACTTCCGGTAAGTGGAGTCCTTCTTTAGCCGCTGCGTCAGCTTCTTCATTTCCACGGATACCCACGTGACGCGGAATCCAGACCAACCGTGATGTTGCCTGGGCCAAGTCTGCTGATGCTTTCGAGCACCTCGATCATCAGTGTTGGTCTCGAATCAGATCGCTGTGTTTTCACCGACTTCGCAGCGCTGAGAGAATCCGTGAAGATGGTGAACCTGTTCCTCGTGGACGTTCGGTTCTTGCAGATCCAGTCGATAGCCTCCCGTATCGCCGTAAATTTGGTTGCATACACACTGGATGAGTCTGCCAGCCTCAGGATTCTTCTGCAGCCGATCTCAGAGATCACCAATGAGGCCGCGGCAGCAGTCGTGATTCCTTCGTACTTGGATCCGTCCGTGTATATGCAGGTGTAGTTTCGATACTTGTCGACGAGCTTAGAGACAGCGTCTTCTGGATTTCAAGCGATACGGTCTTCTTGTCGATGGACTTCGTCAGCGACAGGTCGACCTGGATGCGTTCGTTCTTCCAAAGAGGTGAGTTGTGGAACACCGCGCCTTTGTACCCTTGATACTTCGTGTCGAAAAATTCCTTGGAGCGTTGAAATAACGGTTCCTTGCCTTCTTGGAATTTATCCATATGCAAGGTCCAATGATCCTTCATCACCTCCTGTGCCGCGTGGTCTTTGCTGGTCACGATCTTGACACCCTCCTTCAGACTGTCACCTAGCCATCGTAGATGTAATAGCATTTCCCTGCACTCGTTCTGGACAGCTGCTGTAGCCGTTCCGTGAGCAGCTCCGCAGCATATTCTGAGCGCTTGTGTTTAGATGGGTTCCATCTTCTTCAGTTGAGTGTCGCTGGCCGTGTAGAACGCGACTGCCCCGTAGTCAAGGATCGGTCGAATCAGGGCTCCGTAGAGCATCAGGAGGGCTTCTTGCTTGCTCCTCACTTGTTGCCCGACAGAGATCGCAGGAGTCCGAGTCTCCTCCTGCATTTCGTTACCACGTAATCGACATGTGCATTGTGCAGTCCATGTCATCTATAACACCCAGAAATTTGGCAGTGGTGCTGACCTCGATCTTATTTCCAAGAACCTTCAGGTCCACGTCGGCTGCTACTTTCCTGTTGTGACTGAAGGCCACTGCAGTTTTCTTAGCGGTTGAGATTTTGAATCCAGTCTCATCGCACCAGCGTTGGATTTCATTCATCGATCTCCGCGCTCGGTCCTGCAGTGCCTTGAGGTTTCTCACTTCATTGAACAGAGCGGTCGTCGGCAAAGAGCGACACCTCCGCTCAGTCTCGTGGGATATCGTTGATCATGATCAGGAACAGAAGGGGGGAGATGACAGACCCCTGCGGCGTTCCGTTTTCCTGGAGTTAAGATAGTTTTCTTTAGTTAAGACAGATCTTTAATTAAAATAGTTCTTTATTTAAGATAGATTTTTAGTTAAGATAGTTCCCTTAATTAAGATTTTTTTAGTTAAGTTAGTTCTTTAGTTAAGATAGTTCTTTAGTTAAGATAGCTATTTAGTTGATAGTTTCTTTAGTTAAGATAGTTCTTTAGCTGAGTTAGTTCCTTAGTTAAGATGTGCTTTTTTAGTTAACTCGCTTTGTTTAGTAAGATGTGTTTTTAGTTAGGATAGTTTTTTTAAAGTTAAGACAGATCTTTAGTTAGCATAGTTTTTTATAGCTAAGATAGTTCTTTAGCTAAGATAGTTCTTATTTAGTTAACATGTTTTCTAGTTCAGATAGTTCTTCACTTAAGATAGTTCTTTACTTGAGATAGTTTAGTTAAAATAGTTTTTAAATAAGGTAGCTCTTTAGTTCAGATAATTCTTTAGTTAAGCTAGTTCTTTAGTTAAGATATGTTTCTTAGTTAAGGTAATTCTGTAGTAAAGATAGTTTCTTAGTTAAGATATTTGTTTAGTTAAGATAGTTTTTTTAGTTAATGTAGTTCTTTACTTCAGATGTGTTGTTTGGTTAAGATTGTTGTTTGGTTAAGATAGTTCTTTAGTTAAGATAGTTTTTAGTCAAAATAGCTCTTTAGTTAAGATAGTTTTTTCAGTTAAGATAGTTCTTTAGTTGAGATAGTTCCTTAGTTAAGACGTGTTTTTTTAGTTAAGATAGTTGCTTAGTAAGATGTGTTTTCTAGTTAGGATAGTTTTTAGTTAAGATAGTAAAGACATTCCATTAGTTGGGATATTTATTTAGTTAAGAGAGTTGTTTAGTTAAGATGTTCTTTTTAGTTCAGATAGTTCTTTAGTTAAGATAGTTCTTTAGTTAAGATATTTCCTTATCTTAAGATAGCTCTTTAATTAAGATAGTTCTTTAGCTAAGATAGCTTCTGAGCTAGGATAGGCCTAGTTATTAGTTAAGATAGTTTTTAGCTAAGAGTTTTTTTTAGTTAAGGCATTTCTTTAGTTATTTATTTAGTTAAGATAGTTGTTTAGTTAAGATGTGCTTTTTAGTTAAGATAGTTGTTTAGTTAAGATAGTTGTTTAGTTAAGATATTTCCTTACTTAAGATAGTTGTTTAGTTAAGATATTTCCTTACTTAAGATAGTTGTTTAGTTAAGATATTTCCTTACTTAAGATAGTTCTTTAATTAAGATAGTTCTTTAGCTAAGATAGTTCGTTAGTTTGGATAGTCTTTAGCTAAGATAGTTTCTTAGTTAAGCAATTTCTTTAGCAAAGCAATTTATTTAATTAAGGTATTTGTTAAGTTAAGATAGTTTTTTTAGTTAAGGTAGTTCCTTAATTAAGATAGTTGTTTAGTTAAGATATTTCCTTACTTAATATAGTTCTTTAATTAAGATAGTTCTTTAGCTAAGATAGTTTCTTAGTTAAGACAGTCCTTTAGTTAAGATATTTAGTTAAGATAGTTTTTAGTTAAGATAGTTTAGTTAAGATAGTTCTTTAGTTAAGGTAGTTATTTAGTTAAGAGTGTTGTTTAGTTAAGATAGTTCTTTGTTCAAGACAGTTCTTTTGTTCAAACAGTTGTTTAGTTAAGATAGTACTTTAGTTACGATAGTCTTTAGTTGAGATAGTTCTTTAGCCAACATAGTTTTTAGTTAAGGTAGCTCTTTAGTTAAGATAATTCTTTAGTTAAGATATTTTTTAGTTTAGATAGTTTTTTTTAGTTAAGACAGTCCTTTAGTTAAGATATTTATTTAGTTTAATTAGGATAGTTCTTTAGCTAAGAGTTTCTTTGTGAAGACAGTCCTTTACTTAAAATATTTAGTAAGGATAGTTGTTTAGTTAAGATTTGCTCTTTAATTAAGATTATTCTTTAGTTAAGATAGTTGTTTAGTTAAGACAATTGTTTAGTTGAGGTAGTTCTTTAGTTAAGATAGTTGTTTAGTTGAGATAGTTGTTTAGTTAAGATAGTTCTTGAGTTAAGATAGTTCTTTAATTAAGACAGTTCTTTAGTTAAGATAGTTTCTTAGTTAAGATTGTTCTTTAGTTAATATAGTTTTTCAGTTGAGATAGTTCTTCAGTTAAGGTATTTGTTTAGTTAAGATAGTTTTTTTTAGTTAAGGTGGTTCTTTACTTAAGATGTGTTCTGTGATTAAGATATTTGTTTAGTTAAGATAGTTCTTTAGTTAAGATATATCTTTAATTAGGATAGCTCTTTAGCTAAGATAGTTTTTTAAATTAAAATAGTTCTTTAGTTGAGAAAGTTCATCATTATTCACCATTCAGCGTCAGTTAGTCCAATAGTATTGAGTTGCATAGCGGCCCTGCATTTTCGATATATCTGCAGGCCCACTGTTTGACAAGGACCGAATATGGCATTCGATAAAAGCGAGACTTCGATATAAGCAGGTTCAATAAAGGACAGCTATGTTTGAACGTGTTTGCATTGATTGTGGTCGGGCAATTTACTGTTGTTCGATACAACCGCAATTTCGAAATACCGAAGTTCAGTATACCAAAGTTTTGCTGTATATGGCATATTAAGGAAATGTGGGCTATGTAGTTAAATTAGTGTAGTATGGGCCATGGGCTACTGTCCAGTGAATGCATTAAACACCACTGCTACAGAAGTTACTAATCCATTATAATTAACAAACACAAAACTATGGAGAAAATGCAAAGGGAAATAAGCAATTTGAGGTGGAGCCAGTAATTATAATAGCAGAAACTAAGGCAATGTCAGGTTTTTGTATGATAAAACGGAAAAGCAAGCAGACAGATTGGCAGTTTCAAGTTTATATCTGTATGATGCATATATTGAACATCTGGCATATTGTATCTAGGTTTGGAAATCATATTAAGACACTGAAACCCTGGACAATATACAAAAGACAGCAACAAAACCTGTAAGATGTATATCTCAGATGCCAAATGAAGAACAACCAAGACTTAAATGGACTGATAAACAAACCAGAGGGCAACGGCTGGACATGTGAAAGGCAGTCTGAAATGTTATAGAGAGGATGAGATTCAATATGATAAAATTCTATTTCGGTCAAACGATTGTAGATAATGGGATCCCATATAGCAGGGGTGGGCAAACTTTTTGCACATGGGGCCACATTAAACGCCAAAAAAAATTCGGAGGGCCGGATAACAAATTTTTAACTTTTAATAACGACTAACATGAAAAGTTTACTTATTTATAATATATTAAATACCGGTACACAATGCACATATTTATTTATTTTAATAATAAACACAATAATTTAGTTATTTTAATTTAATTTCAGTGTTGTAAACTGTTTTCAGTGTTTATTGAGACCGCTTCCAACCCCAATCCCGTTTTTCTCAGGATTTTAGTCCTTCCATAATTGTTCAGTTCTGGAACCTATTGTCCAGTTCCGGAACTTTTTCTAGAAAAAAGCACTGGCTGTTACTAATGCTCGAGATGTATGCAACTGTGCATGCATGCATGTAACAAGTTTCCCACAATCCGGAGTGATTGTGCTGGTTGCAATTCACAGTTTGAGTTCACGTTTAGATCACTTAACTGAGACTTGTACTTCGATTTGTTTATCTTCATAGTGTAAAATATTTGTTGACAGATGTAAGTGGATGCGAATAACAAACATTTTGAAAGCAAAAGTTTGTAGATTTTAGAATTTTTCCTTTCTGAGTGAAGAAAAGAATGTTATCAGGTCTGATCCTTTGAGCTGTTCTTTGAGAACAGTCACTTTGTGGGTCCGTTAACTCCAGCTGAAGTTCCGTATATGAGCTACTTGTCAATGTCAAATGTGAACGATAGGCCCCTATAGTAAGCAAATTCAGTCTCAATTTATTTAAAATCCACAAATTGTCGGAAGAACTCTTCTGTCAAACTTGACAGCTGAAGGCTATATTTTCCTCAGACTCTACTGTGACAGTTTGCAACTGCAGGCAGTGCTGGGTATATAGGAAAGTTCCCATAGTTTTGTTCTTTCATCTGCTTTGAAAGCAACATTAGCTTTACTTTAACGGATTTCACTTCTGCGTATACAGATCATGTGCAAAAACCTCTGCAGGGTATAGGGGCAGATCAACAGAGTTAATGCACAGAGTTATTATTAAAGCTGTATAGTATGACCGAGAGAGCAGCGCCACATGAGTAAAACGAAGAAAACTTCTCGTGGTCTGAATTAAAAAAAAAATTCTGAAGAATTGTGGGGGCCGGATAAAAGGTGTTGGCGGGCCGGATCCGGCCCGCGGGTCGTAGTTTGCCCACCACTGCCATATAGTGTTCAAACTTGGTGCAGATATCACAGTATCTGCAGCAAGCATGAATACTTTCAAGTGTTGGACAGCTAATGGAGAGCTACAGGCAATAGTTACTCATACAGCTTACCTAGCCTATAAACTGTAGCTGAAAACATCTGGTGACTGGTAAACCTATCTCAGAAAATGAAGTACACAATTTCTTTCACATGCATTTAAAAGTTATATACCAGTACTTTTCTAATAACTCATTATAAAACACTGAAACACTCGTTAAGTATAAGTGTGCAGTATTTAAAATAAAAAACACTGTTCCGGCAATCATGATTTTTCTTGGAGAATTCATCAAAATAGCGTACAGTGCACAGCATGCAGAATAAAATGGAATCAGCTAAAATCCACAGAAAAATTAAGAAGCCTTCTCATGAGTGCATAAACTGCACATGTATATATATATGACAAATGATAGGCACATATAGTCACTGACAATCGAACAACAATGTGTGCAGATATTCGAAGGCATACGTTTCAAGGGACAAAACCAAAGTCACTAGCATACAAACATTTCACACTTGAACACATCCAGGCTTACTAGATTGGCAGAAGGCAGTCAACTAACACACTTACTCACTTACACACCCAGTCAGAAGTGGATTACACCCCACAGAGTATAACAATCTGTACATGCTGATAAAAATTGCAATATTAAAAACCAGATTAAATGTTTATGGCTGACCATTTTAAGTAATAACATACATCTGACATTCAAAAGACAGTTTATCATAACACAAAGAAAAACATCAAATAACAGATCACAAAGCAATGCCAAGTCTGTTGTTCTCCCAAGCTTTATACAGATTATGCATAGCACTAAATTCATTTAGCCTCATACATCCAGTACTATGTATGTGTATCAGAACACTTAATATAGCACATTTTTAGTACCCACATAAGCTCAGAATAAGCCTAATATGAGTAGTAATTTTATTCTTATATCATCTATCAGATACGCGGGATGCCTTAAATCCACACTTTTATCCCCAAAGCCCTCACAAATCTTGATACGATAAAAGCCATGGGAGTGACATTTGACTTGACCACTGTCTGCAGCCACTTCCAGAGAGCAGTCTCTTTACAAGTCTTTTCCTTTCTCATGCAACACCACAAACACCAACACCAGTGTGCAATTCAAATGATGAGGTATCTGTCAATCCTATGTGCTCCTGCAGCTCTAGTAGCAGAAAATTCCTCAAAGTATTTTATCGTGTGGCTTAGGCAATGGCCGGTGGCGAGGAATACCGGCTCATTAGTGGTTGAATAGCCAATTGCTGTTGTCACAATCGTAGGCCATTACGAAAGGTTACACAGCTTAACTATGATACAATTCAGCCAGCTTACAGTTTCATTCACTTGGCCTTTGAAACGCTTGGCTTCATCAGTTAAGATGGCACGGTTTGCATCAACAGCCTTTTCAGACTTTCTATTTCTCTTCCACAACTGGTGACCAGAAAGAAACTTCATTTCTTTTGCAACACATTTCCTTGGCCATTCACTGCTTCAATGCAGTTGGCTTGAAGGCACAATCAGATACCATGGATGACTGGCCATTTCTTGTAATTCCTTAGGGATCCCTTCTACCCCAAGTTAAATAATAATAATAAGCAGAAGAAATTAATAAACGATTCCAAAGCAAACATCTCACCAACCCAATTTGTTACTCAGAAACTGCTGCTATTCAATTATTATCATTTTAAAACCAAATTTAATGCATTTCAAGTTTTGAGCACAACAAATCTATCACCAATACAGTCTACATATTTTGGTCACTGTTTCCACTCTGTCTATTCATGGGACACCTATTCACCAATACACAAAGTCCACACTAATACTGGCTGAACATAATAATCTGTACACTAATACCATTCACAAATGAATCTACACCATGAAATCTTCAATTAGTAATGCTAAAATAGTACCTCTCTTACGCTTCTAACCGGAAATGCATAAACAAATATAACCATTTCCGATATTATATGTAAACAATTACTTAAAGTCACAAGCAGTCAATATAAAAATCTAAAAATAATTCTACTAAACATCAGCAAATTGGCAATGGTGTGTATGGCCCTTTAAAAAGTTTTCTTGCTACTTGAGCATACCAACTTCAGAAATGTTCATATGTTCTTGCTATCAGAACATTTGGAATAAACATCTTCAAGTAACTGCATCGCACACGAAAAACTATAAAAAATATATAGCTTACTAAGCTTCTCAAAATAACAAAAACATATTTTCAAACTGGAATCATATCTTTATCCCTTGATCCTAAAAACAATATCCTCGTGGTCAGACTGGTAACAAGAAAGGCACAGTGGCTGATATTGAAAAACGTCATTTAAGGCCAGCAGAAATACTTAAAAGTGATTTCACCTAAATGGTTCAGTTTCGTTGATTTATTTGCATCAATTAAAAAACAAGATTTAATCATCACAAAACAAATTTTAAAGGTTTTCTCTCACTACCATAATCAAATTGGACCAGGGCACGTTTATTCAACAGGGAAACTGGGCAAATGCAACCAGCCCTCACACTTTATATATTTTAACACACAATAATGACACAGCTCACACAAAAAGACCTTAAAGCAAATTGTGTAAAATATTGTAAGCACAAAAACACTGAATTTTTTAAAATCCAGACGAAGGCACATAGTAAATAGGAATGTGAATCATTAAAATGAATGCTTTCACGTCTGGCACTTCTGGAATTTGCAGGATTTCCAACCATTAACAATATTTTCTCATTTCAACTATCATCAACATGTAACAGAGTTAACTTTCGCTAACCCATAATATATTTCTTATATTGATCTTTTTGTGATGCAGGCAACATAGCAAAGCATAAATTGATAGCATTCCAGTATGAATCCAAACACACCTTGAAATCCAGGCAGGCCCTTAGCCAGAAATACAGAGTAGCCCATCCAAAAACATTTGAAGTCGTGACCGCATGACGCCGTGAGTGTACGAAGTCGCGACCACCCGAAGTCTTGCCGTCATACGAGTCCGACTGCAATGCCCCTATGCTGCTTACAGAGCCTAATATCAACCTGTGCTCCTTACAGGACTGTCATCTGAATGCTCGCAATGGCTCAAGAGAAGAAGCTGGATGGTACTGGAGGAGAATCAAGCAATTTATGCCCATCCAAAATAATTTTCACCCATCCAAAGGAAGGGTGGCTGGCTAAGGGCCTGAATCCAGTAACTTCATCTTCACCGACAGGCACAAGTGCAGGGCTACGAATATGGTCTGCAAACATCTTGGTTACAAGTGCAGAACTATTGTCAATTTTAAGCAGACTCAGCATCGTGTTCTGCCCCGATAAACATGGAATGATGATATTCAGCCAAATTAACATTTCAGCCAAAACATCTTTTGATTTCCAGATCTCAAGGTAACATTTACTCTCAAATCTAATGTCAACAATGTTCACATATATTGCCTATATATTTGACAGTTACAGTCAGCAGTTCAGTACTACAGTTCCAAACGATGTACTTAAGTACTGCAGCTTAAGTGCATATACAACCTCACTAGAAAAAGTTGAATTGCATGTAGTTTGAATACCATAGCAGAAGTCCTCAACTCAATCCCACCATATCTGAAACTCAAGCTAAACTAATGATCACCTGCTTTTCTCTTAGTACTGCCTAAATAAACAACTGACATGCGTGAATGAACATTTTTACAAGTCCCACAATGCTAGGGTTTCTGCAGTTTGAAACCTCAATTTAAGAATCTCTTTAGCAGCATAGTTTCCATTCTGATGTAACAGAACAAATTTATGGAAAGCAGTTCAACGGATGCCTAATCATCAAACTCTATGTAGCTTCCTGTAAATCCTGAAATTACAAGAAAAGACAACCAGAAATGTAAATTATGTGAATGACAAGTAAAAATAACTTTCAAAACTAATGGCTTAACATAATCTAACCCTAGCTAAAATTTACAAATTTTGAGCAGATATGATGGGTGCATGTCTAAAAAGAAGTTTAGGATTAATTCTACATCAGTTCCTATGACACATGTATGGCACTGCGGTCTTCGACAGAGAAAATGCCAAGTGTTTAAAACAATTAACACATATAATGTCATATATGTTTCAACACTCTGAAAGTCAAGACTAGTAATGTATTCAAATAGGTCAAGGTAAGTGATGAATTCAGACAGGTCAAGGTAAGTGATGAATTCAGACAGGTCAAGGTAAGCGATGAATTCAGACAGGTCAAGGTAAGTGATGTATTCAAATAGGTCAAGGTAAGTGATGAATTCAGACAGGTCAAGGTAAGTGATGAATTCAGACAGGTCAAGGTAAGTGATGAATTCAGACAGGTCAAGGTAAGTGATGAATTCAGACAGGTCAAGATCTGTCTGAATGTTAATTCAGACAGGTCAAGGTAAGTGATGAATTCAGACAGGTCAAGGTAAGTGATGAATTCGGGAAAGTCGAGATTAGTGACGAATTTAGGTCCTGGAGCAAGGCTCCATTGTTTCACATGCCAAAACGCCAAACTGATGGACATTGGACACTGATTATAACAGATAAGCCTTTGCTTGTCAACTCCTTAATCCTGGCTGCAATCTTCTTAATAATATTGATAATCATTGTACATACCTTAAAAAATTCCAGAACATAATATATCCATCATGGAAGAACATAGTATATAGGCTCTGAAGTAATCATAAATTAATATCTTGCCAATTAATAAAAATGTCAAATTGAAAAAGTGAAAGAATAGAAAAACATATGACTTTGCAATCAAATGAGATGAGACAATTGTATAAGAAAAAGGCAGAAAAAAATGGCAGCAACCACCTGGGATCTTGCAAAACGTGAAATGCGCAAACGAGCAGAATTGAAACAGTGCCCATCCATTATTATATGCATCTTGGCCATGAAAGTCTGAGCTTCCAAT
This sequence comes from Allolobophora icterica, assembly GCA_963556255.1. NCBI lineage: Eukaryota > Metazoa > Annelida > Clitellata > Crassiclitellata > Lumbricidae > Allolobophora > Allolobophora icterica. The sequence continues at coordinate 47,724,500 of OY744603.1, read as the reverse complement.
TTGCAGTGAATGGGAAGAGAGATAAAGACAGGAAGCCAGGCTAATTTAATTGATGGTAGTCTAACATTTATTTTAAGCACAGCTCTACCTGTGAATTATCCTGAACAACAGAAGAGGAATGGTTTGAGTTCTCATCCAACGGCTGTAGCAACTTTATTTTCATCACTTCCTGTTGGTCCTTGTGGTCTTCGGTGATATGTAAACGAAGCATCTTGTTCGTCTGAAATTTCTTTGTGCAGAAAGGACAGATGGTCGACTTCGTTGGAATTCCCTGGTGTGTGCGTAAGTGAACATTTAAGTCATATTTGTACTTGTAGGTTCGTTGGCACGATGTGCACTGGAATGGACGATCGCTCGTGTGGACAGGCATGTGCTCCTGATACTTAGACTTGAAGAGGAATTTCTTGTGGCAGTGCTTACAGCTGTAGGTCTTCTGTTCAGCCGCATTTTTCGCTGACTCTGTACTCGATTCAAGTTTTACAGAGTCTGCTGTGCTTTTTGCAACATGCACAACTGGAAGAGAGATGGCTGCTGTTGGCATTTCCATCTTAGGAGAAACTATATAAGCACTTACAGCGGATGAAGGTGAACCATTGGTCACACCGAGGAGACTGTGCAGTGGCTTTTCAATAACCTTTCCATTAAATGAATAAGACAATGAAATTGGGGTTGAATGCCTTGGCAAATTTTGTGTTGCAGACGTTGAGATTCCCACCAGCTTTCCCGTCTTCAGGATAGGAGTGACAGAAATGCTCTTTGAAAGCAAGATCTCTGGCATGATCCCATTCTTAGTAGACAGCAAGGACTTGTGAACAGAATCTCCAAAGCCATTGTCACCTGAAGTTTTATTATTCGAACTGGCAGCTAGTTTAATTGACAACATGTTACGTATTGCAGTCTGCACAGTGGCAGGATGATTTGTCTGAGATGATGTTTGCTGAGATGACTGACTCAAATCCACAACCAATGGAGTCGGTGTTGCTCGATCAGCCTCACTCTCCACGCTGGCAATTTCCTGGCCTTGAGTCACCACAGAAACTTGAACTTGAGAAGTGTTTGGAGATTCATCATGTTTTGCTTCTGAACTTGACAAGTCTTGAACTCCACTGTCAACATTGCTACTGCTTTGGTTTTCTTCAGTCTTCTCCCCTAAGTCTGCCAGTACATCTTCCGGGCTGCAGGTGTAGTATCCGGTTCTCGAGCAGACGGGTTCCACGTTGGCCGCTGACTCAACACCATCTTCAGAGAAATCTCCATCAGCAGAATCTCCATCAAGGTTATTTTCAGAATCATCAGTTGCGCACGGCTCATCCTTAATGGAAACTTCAAGATCAGTCTCTGCATCAATGATTTCCGACTGATTGTTGTTGTCATCCCGAACAGATGGACTTTTGTTCACACCAGAACCGGAAGCTTCTTCATCTACTTCACACGATAGATCGGCTTCTTCAGTACAACCCAAGTCCACCAGACACTCACTGGTTGCCAATGAGCCTAGCCTTCGCCTCTTTCTTGGGTTCTCATTAAGAGCTTCATCAACGTCCTCTGGGATTGGATATGCTCCCGGGATCTGCATCGAAGTATGGAAAGCAGATGTCCGGCCATGCCATGGAGTCACGCAGATGGTTCCCTCGATACAAAGTGGAACAGTACTTCCAGTTTCTTTCCGCCAGATCTGTGCAACAGCGTCACAGATCTTCTGTCGAATTCTTTCCTTTTGAACATCCATTGTTCTTTCTGCAAACAGTAACCTCCCAGTCTCTCACAATTAGCTTTTTCTTGAAACATCCACAACTAAATCACCATCCTTTATGGTTGTTGAATATTGTGATTTGCAGCCTTAGTCTACAATACATCAACAATAATTCAGTGGATGTGAATAACACAGCTTTGTTTAGTAATGGATATAAATTTTCACTCTTAATAATAATCATCTAAATTTAACCTGTGTTAATAGGGTCTACCTGTTGAATCCCAGTTAGTCGTACACAACCATGTTAAATTTTCTGGGATCAACAAAAAATGATTAATTGATGGCCACTTTATTGACACTTGAGAAATTATCTTGCAAAGGAAAATGTAATAATTTAAATTTAGATTCTTAATGCCCATCAGTTTCTGTGCTTTAAGTCATGTTAGCATGTTATCTTCATAGTGAAACAGTTATTAATGAATGACAGTATGTGTTAACAACTAGGTAAACCTATAAAGTGGAATAAAAGTTGATGCTCAATTTAGCCCTGGTTGACAATGTAACAGCATAAGACTAGCAGGCTCAGGCCAAGTTCTTAAATCCTGTGAATATCCGTAAGTGAGCATCTATATAAAAGTTTTTCAGAGATTAAAATGACCATAATCCAGAACTGACCAATTAACACTCAGATTTACAACTGGCACTAATCTGCATTGATATACTCTTAAGTCCACACTACTAGTATAGCACAGCAAAATTAACTTACAAAATTACCAGCCACTTGATGCAAGCCCTAAAGCCATTACAGTACAATACCACATTAACAAACTGCATTGCATTTTGCAAAAACTAAAGACTTTGGTTTAGATTAATTAACTGTCAGCAATTCCTAGAAGCTGAAAAGCAACTGTGTGCAACATTTTTAAAGGACTAATTAATGGCTAAAAGCAATAGTGGACTCCGTTCATTTAATGTTCTAGGTGCAGCAGTAAATCTGCTATGGCTAAATATAAAATGAGAACAATTGTTTCTGGATGAATTAGACACTGTTGGTCACACATATTGGAGTAAACAAAAATGAACAGATCTGGATAACCAATTGCCTCAAAGACTGTTAAAATTAATTCATCGCAGTTATAATCTTAACTTAGTGACATTCCATTGGTGTGGTGTATTCACAGAAATGTGCAACACTCTATGACCAGATTCAGCAACTCCTCAGTTATAAGTTTCCAGGTTAATTTCATTTAATATCCGGTTGGGAGTAGAGGGAGTCCTGGCACAAATTTCCACTGCCCTGGGGGCAAGCCTCCTAGCTAACTATAATGCCAGTCATAGCACCCACAGAAAAGGGACACTGTGCTGCCACAAATCTCACAGAAAGCCCACTAACAGGAAACTGTTTACAGGACCTCTGTCAAGGGTGCACAATTAGGAAAATTGCTACCAGTAGCTCCTGCCAGGCAGCCACCAACAGGCCACAGGGCAGCCCAGCCAGGCAGTCACATGTCCAAAGTACCAGGCAGCCAGCGGCTTCAGCCCAGATCTAGGGAGACATGCTGAAACACAATGAACAGCCGAAAAGGTCAAGGTGCAATAAAACACTGCCCCCTCCCCAAGCACACATACACTGTATTATCCCAGCCACATTCAAACTGAGCACAGATGCCAGTGTGTCAACTGTGCAGCCCCAGAGAGCCAAGCCGATGTCATGTGACTCACACTTCTGGGTATACAGAGCATACACCCAAGCCACAGGAACACAGCTCAATCCACGGAAATGCTACTGCAATATGGAATGCAAATTTCCCTCAATGTCAAAATCTTCACACAATATTCATGCACAACATGGAATTTCCGTCACCAAAACATTATAACACTATAATAAGACCTATTTTTGCAAAAATTAAAGATCACACATATAACAGTTTTAAAATGTTTCAGTGTCAATGATTAAGTAGAATTGGCATATTTTAACTTTTCCTGTTGTACACCAACTAGCAAGTCTTTCTGTAAGGCACAGTAAAAAGCCAAGAAACTTTCTGTCAGCTAAGATATGCTATATGTTACAGATATTCTGATGATCATTCACTTAATCTATGTTATGCACTACTTTTATGCCACCAACTTTAGATCTATAATGCTTAAAAGTAGTCTACTGAACTTGTATATTTTGCAACATTCAGTTGTGTTCTCAAAGTAGAAGATATACTGATGGAACAAGTGGCAAATGTTGCCACTGGAAAACATTCATATGTGCTAGTGATGTCTGATCTCACCCATTAATTGAAAAATGTAGAAATCTAGGTATATAAATCTCTCAGTTTGGCCTCATCCAGCACATCTGTTCATTTGCTCGGGAGGCTGGCTAGATGCTGTCATTATGCGAGGACTGCAGCATCTCCAACCTCACAGTGGAACCTCCTTCCATTTCTGACCATGGCCTTCTCCACGTTGGCTATGGTCCACACTTGCCGGTGTTCTAAGTCATTCCCCTACATAGCCCCCGTTCACTGTGGAAGATTATCTGGATTTCATAACCGAGAAGATTGTCTCGACTCACAGTTCTACTGAGGACTCTGCCCTTTCCTTCCCTCTGCAGCAGCCTCTTCTTCCAAATGCTCTTCACTGCCTCATTCAGGACTCTTCGCCAGAGTCCTGAGAGCTGGATTTACTTCCTGCATTAATTAAAGAGTTTATTCACGAGTTTCTTCCATTTCTACTTTTATTATGCAACTCAGCTCTGGCTCAGGGTTGTGTTACAGCTCCACACAAAAGGGCAGTGGTGTTCCACCACATAAGCACCCCAGCACCAATTCAAACTATCACTCCATCTCCAACCTCTCCAAATATCAATTCATCTGGCTTGGTGGTCAAGCCCAAATCGCCAAGATTGACACGGAAATTCTCTGTGCTAGGTTCCCAGACATCCACTATTCTTCCTCAGTCCACAATCTAAGCGTGATATTGGATCCAGTTCTCTCCCTTACTGATCATGTCAATTGTACCTCTTGTATCAAGTTGTATGTGCTTTTATCATCTACGTCAGCGGTTCTCAACCTGTGGGTCGCGACCCCCACGGGGGTCGCCTTACGATTTGCTAGGGGTCGGCTGGTACCTTCAGAAAATAATTAAAGTTGTCGGCATAGTTTCTTTTGTTTGATGCAAGAATGCTAATTGTGGTTGTGACTACATGCTCATAGTTCAGCCACCCTCTCGTGCTTAGCGAAGTAGCTCAAGTTCACATTATTATAAAAACACTTATGAAAATAATATATTTCCTTATGTTTATTCTGTATATACAATAAACTAAAAGTGAATAAATATGTTTTTGAAAAATCAGGACTAATGGGTTAACATTTTGTGCAATTATGATTTCTGCGTTGTAGTCTTGCAAAGACTGCCCGGGAATTTCTGATTTTGTGAGAAGGAAGCTAGCACAGCCTTCTCATTGACCCTCTTTCTTGGATTGCGAAACTCCATCATTTTCCTAGTTATAATTGAAATAAAATGTTGGCCTTCTGTAGCTTTGTTTTCTTCTTAAATCTTAAGTAATGTTTAAACTTGAAAATTAGCAGCTGCTATTGAAATTTGTAACTCTTAATTTTAATGTGACTGTACTATACAGTCATAGTACAATACATAATAAATATTAAACTTCAAGTAAACATTTCATTTGCTAAATTTTACTTTTAAAATTTTCAAAATTATACCAACAAAAAATTACATATTGTTTTGCTATTAATAATTTATTATGCTATGATGCATCATGCATGTGGCTTATCAAATGGTGAAAAGTGAAATGCCTCATAATGGTAGCAAAAATACAGTGAAGGGGAGTAACACAATGAATTTTATTGTTGGGGGTCGCCACAGCTTTGAAAATACTATCAAGGGGTCGCAGCACTGAAAAGGTTGAGAACCGCTGATCTACGTCAACTCCACACTATCCATCCCTCACTATCCATCCCTCGCTCTCTCCTCATGCTGTCACCACTTTCGTCCATGTACTGATCTGTACTAGGGTCAACTTTGGCAACACAATCTATGCTGGTCTTTCCTCACCAAACCTTTTCAAGCTCCAGTCAATACTTAATGCTGCTACCTGCCTTACTGGTGGTCTCCCAAAGTTTGCCCAAATATCTGCCTTCTTTTGGGACTCTCTCCACTGGCTTCTTGTACCCCAGCATGTCCAGTTATTTTAACTCTTACAGGCAACTGTTTGGTCAGTGTAGCTCCTTCATACCTCGAGACCTTTTGTACCTCGTTCTCTTCACTCCCTGATTGCTCTACTCTCCATTTGGCTGCCAGGGGCCTTCTGGTTGTTCCTTGCATGCACTGGGCCACTGCTCAATCTGGAAGCTTAGCTCATGTTAGTCCCTCCTGCTGGAACTGCCTTCCACAGGAATTACAGCTTTGTCTTCCCCATTCTGGAAACCCCTGGTCCATTTTATTTGTAAGTGATAGCACTGACTTGGGTTGCAATCCCTCTGAATTATTGAGAGGCACTTTTATAAATGGTTTGTTACAATTACATTTAAAAAGCAAACATACTAAGTCAACTCCTGTCTATCTACCATCATTTCATTTCGTTCAGCATAATTACGATATTTTATATGCAATTGGTGATACTACTTTAAAAACCTTAAACTGCAAAAATTGGTAACCTTATTAAAAGAAATGTAACAATAACTTTAAATGTCCCAAAAATAATATGCACACCAGAATGATTTATTATTAGGTCACACAGCCTATCATCTAATCTAATAACTCAGCAGTGTACACAGAGTTCACATTTCAAGTCACACCTTCTAGTTCACACCTTATAGATGAATGCTTTATAAAGTATACTCTCTCTGGCAGGGCTGTAGTGGTAAAATTTGAGGTGAGTACACGCTACCGGTGAGCAGCGGCGTCACCCACGGCTTTCTTAGGAATTCGTCTAAGAAAATTTCTGACTTTTACGAATTCTGAAAAAAATTCTTGCCATTTTGCGATTTCGTCTCTGAAAAAAGTTGATGACCTTTTTTTTTTTTTTTTAGTCATTCGCCTTCGAAACCTTTGAAAACCTCTCTTTTTTTTAAAAATTCGTTATTCGCTGAGTATACGGTCTCTAGAGAGGTAAGTATACGCTGTATACCCGCGTTACAACCCCGACTGTCCCCTCTCAAATTTCTTGAGAGGTAAGTATACGCTGTATACCCGCGTATACGCTCGACTACAGCCCTGCTCTCTGGTTCCTAATTCTTCGCTCTACTTCGCTCTCCAAAATGGTTGTTCTGCGTAAGTTTTACATTTGTGTATGTTCCAGAAGTCTGTATAATATGACATTGGCTCAGTCATTGCACTACACTTCAAAGATGGCAGCAGAAATTATATAGCTCACACGAAAAGTCCTTGCTCCACAAAATGGCACACACATTTTCACGCCACTCAAACTTTCAAAACAACATTCTTGACAAATTCACACAACTTCATATTTGACCCAGCTTCAAAGAACTGACTCTGCACTAAAACCACCATGTTCTGAAAGGCTTGCTAAAATATCCAACTATCGATAGCGCAATTATATATTTTTTCCCGGAGAATCTCTGCTTGCTCAACGTGTGGCAAATTATACATATATATTATGGCCACCCCAGATTGTGAGAGTACAAAATGCTGCAAACCCCATCCAGTGATTCTCCAATTAATAACAAAGAGGAGGACACATTTCTGAAAAACTTTTATTGGTCGAAAGAAATTGGTCGAAGTAAGCTTCTGTTGTACATACAAGATTGTTTGAGAAAATGTTTTCACGACAAATGTGCTACTACCAGATAAATTCCTACAAATATGTTGGAAACAAATCGTGACTTGCTCCACATTGTTTTCAATCGGCGTTTCATACACATTCACCACATGTTGTCCATGTTTTTGTGTGTCCCCTCGTCATGCATATCTACAAGTCTTCTTCATGCACAACAGAATGCAAAATAAATGCCACGTTCAAACTGCCCAGATTAGCAGAGGGCATGTTGACATCTCACACTTACCTAGGGTTGCCAGACGTTCGGCAAAATGAGGACATGTCCTCCTTTTTGGCCTTGTGTCCTCTGTCCGGCAGGCAAAGCTAAAAACCTGGAAAATGTTCCGCTTTTTGAATGTGCGTTGTATAGGGCTATTGGCTATTATTTTTTGGCTGTTTTTAACGACTTTACACACGCATGTTGTCCCAATGTTCCCAAACTAATCCACTTACTTATTTTTTATTGCAGCTCTATTTTCCAGAAAACATTATGATAAAAAAAGCATCAATTGATTTTATAGATGCATCTTTCAATGTGACTTCGTTCGTTTCTTGGTTACGGAGACCCGCTGACTCCGGAGTGAAACCTTCAATGCGTCCTCCTTTTCGGCTTTCTGTGTCCTCCTCTGGCTACCTATGTATCTGGCAACCCTACACTTACCTACATACATACTTTTACATACTACTGCATTTGACTCTGTTCAATAATGCAATAAAAATGCATTATTGAACGGTGCAATTTTCTATATCTGGTAGGTACTCATATGTACAGGGCTTAAGTGATACATTAAATGCTCCATATTAAGCATCCTGACAAATACATATATGCATACTTATTTATTAAGATCTTACCTTTTCAAGGTAAAAACAACAGAAGGCAATTTTCACTAAATTTTTCTATATTTTCACACACACAACATCCATTCGTTCTTCTACCTGTGCAACCCAGGGCTGTAGTCGAGGGTATACAGCGTATACTCACCTCTATAGGGGTCAACCCGGATACCCGAAACGAATTTCGGCCATATCCCCGAAATCGATTAGTGATGAAAATGTAACTGAAAGTAGAAGTCGGATGAATGCAAGGCCACGCTAGACCTATGTCACGTATAAGAGTTTACAATTTAACTTTGAATAGTTTTCGGGAGTTTGGCCGCTTTCTATAAAACTGTTTTCGGGAATTCTGTATTTTCAGCGTTTTCGGGTTTCAGGCCAGACCCCCTCTATAGACCGTATACTCACCTCACAAAATATTTATATTAATTTATATTAAAATACTGTAGCGTATACTCACAAAATACCGTAGCGTATACTCACCTCTAGTTTGTTTCGGAAAACTAACCGGTAGCGTGTACTCACCTCTAATTTTACCACTACAGCCCTGGTGCAACCCTCTATCACATTTTTTCTATACTGCTGAGTGGAATAAAAGGTTTGAAACGAATTATAACTGAGTGCAACTGCCTTTTGTAAAAGTACAAATCTTTTCATGCTTTGGTTTCAATTTGCATCCAGTGATACGAGGCCAGATGTAGGTTAATTATATAAAATATTATTACAATGAAGAGCTGAAGCTATTATTGTTGGGAATCCTGGCTCAAGCTTCATATGCTACTGGCGACAGCTAAACATTGTCAACTGGCATGACCTCTTTCGAGCCACGCAAACAGTTCAAGAACATGCAGTATAAAATTGCATACACTGCATTATTTTTTACTTGATTTGTTGCATTTAACTGCTATGAAAACGCTAATAGCAATTGTGTTCCACGTGTCAACGGCCTTAACTTCTATGTCAGCGGTCGGGAAATGCTCTGCGTGCTGAGCGCGTGCACCGGTGACGGACGAGGACCCACAGCGCTCGTTTAAACTGTACTAGGATATTACGGGCACACATCATGGCGGCTATAGATAACTTCCACGAACAGATTCTAGCTCATCCGCCGGCCCCTTCGCTCAGCCATCTCGGCCAAAAGCGGCCATTTCCAGACGCCAAAAGTTCTTGAACGACAACTCACCGGATTATGATCAATCGAAAGTTATGCTTCAAGCTGGATTCTCGACATTTTGTCCGAAGACGACGGAAGTGGAGAGACACCGAGGATCCACTCGCCCTGAATATGTCCCCCACAGGTAGAGGCCGTTGTGCTACTCGGCAAGTGCCCGCGCGCGCTGATTGGCTGCCGCCGCTGGCGCCGCATTTCGGGGCAACGGAAGAAGTTGTCGCATCATGAATAATAATACTACAGATCACCACCACTTTAGATGTCGCATTTCACTCCCTTTATCGGGCCAGAGATATCTTAGTTTCCTAATTATGTATGATTCGCGAATACGTTGGAAGAATAGTGTTTTTGGTCATATTACAACTAGCCTAATGTAAGTTCTGGAAGTGACGCCGACGATCTTAACGGTTTAAACTCGGAGAACTTAGTAATGATTTCAGTGGGCGTTGTTGGAATTCAACAGATTAGTACTAATACTAATATTGAAGTTTAAAATGCTTTTATGCCAATTAAAAAAGGCTATTAACTTAGGGCCTATCTGTTTACGAACCGCGCGAATGTAATGTAATTGATGTAATGTTGTGTGTGCTAGGAAATGACAATCTACATGCTGAACGGTTGATTAAAATGCCACCTAAATAAGAGCCAGTCCCTGTTATAATATCGCATAATAAAATGTTAAAGTTATAAAATGTAGCTCATAAAGTGATATCTACAGGCACGTAACTAGCCTTTTTCGTTTGGGGGGGGGGGCTTAAGCCTTGAACATGACAGCATTTATACAGTGTTCATACGAATTTTAGCCGTAAGCATACAACGGCTTGACTTGTTTGGGGGGGGGGCTTCAACTTCGTTTGGGGGGGCTCCCCCAAGCCCAACGCTAGATACGTCCCTGGATATCTAATTTGATTACAGACGTCTAAGATGTTACCATCTTCAGCATGCTATGCGTTACAAAAATATTGCGCTATGCGTTACAAAAATATTGCGTTTGGGAAAAAGTGTAAACCACTCAGACTTGCGTGAAGCTTTTAAAGTCCTTGGCTTTTACGTTTATGTAGTGTTTTAGTTTTGAACTTGTCAGTTAAGGTAGAAGTTATAATTTTACTATTTTTAGGATTTTAATCAAGATATGTTAGAAATGCACTTTAACGAAATTTTGAGTTAACGTGCGTTGCATACGTCGGATTCTTGTGGGGTAGTGCATCAGTCTAACGGGTTTCCAATAGCTTCTATAGCGCCACCTTGGTATCTTAGGGTATCATTCAGTGAGACCAGTTATGAAGAGAGGTAAGACAACATTTTAACATGCACTACTGCTAACCTGTGCATAATTTTTACACGTACAAGACGGCACGTATGCGTTTGTATGTGTGCATATGCATGTTCTGTCTCAAGAGTGGCGTGTTGTGATGTTACGGAGACCGCGATAGTGACTGGTTGCCGCCTAGCATACCCTTAAATATTTCATGACACCCATACGGGCCCTATAATGGTCCCACGTGAGAACGTGGGTCCTACATGGGCCCAGCTGAACGTGCTGTCAGTGTTCCGGGTTAAGATTCCCATTTCTACCTGGAAATTTGAAGAGCAGCGCACTAATGATGTGGTAGATAGGAAATGAATTGAGAGCAGTGTAACACTACCAGATTCATTAGTGTCACATTGTTTTGAGATGAGTATCAGCAAGACTGTCTCAGCTGAATGTCGCTTCCTGAAATCAGATTAAAGCTTCAGTATGAGATAGCTTGCTTCTAAATACTGTATAATCTGCTGAGCAATTACTTTCTTAATGATCTTCAGTAGGAATGTAAGAATTGATATTGGTCTGTAGTTGGTAATGTTAACATGTCAACCATGTCAACACAATTAGTAAGTAGGTGTCCCTAATAGCGACAGTCCTCCCTTCTGGACCTACCTTTGCGACCATCTTGTATTGCTTTCAGTTGTTGTACTGTCGCTTGTTATATTTTGGTTTCAATAAAGAAATATGTTATGTTACGTTATTATGTTATGTTTCTGGATCCAGAACTAGCCTTCACAGTTATGTTTGTATTGTTGCCTTTTCTGTTTGTTTAACTGTTGATATAGTTTTATTGTGCTCTCTTACAACTGTAATGGGGTGTACCGAATAGTGAATTTTACTGTGAGTGTAATTTTGGCTGACACCACGTGGAGTTGATGTCAGCGAATATTTGGAAAAACCCATGCTTTGTACAGTAACAGAAGATTTGAGAAATCCACGCTTGCACTATCTATAGCAGAAAGTTTTGGAAATTCATGCAATTGCATAGCAGCAGGTTTCACCCACAGACGTGGCATTGGTGATTAGTCATAAACTTGTATGCTGATGTGGTGGGGAAAATGTACATAAGTAGCTGCAAATGCATCAATTGTTGAGAGAGAGAGATTGAATTTTTTTTAATATTTGAGTAACAAATATAGTAGATCGATTAGTGCCTATAAAGCATTCAACTGAACTCTTAATTCTGTTGTCACTGAATTGTTTGTTATTTAATTAAACATAACCAGATCAAGGACTTAATCTTATCTCGAGTCAACGCGAGACCAGGGTCTTGGTCTCGAGTGCACTCAAGTTCGTTTTTAAAAGTCTTGGACTTGGTCTTGAGGTTGAAAGTCTTGGTCTTGGTCTTGAGGTTCAAAGTCTTGATCTTGGTCTTGAGGTTCAAGGTCTGTCTTGGTCTTGAGGTTCAAAGTGTTGGTCTTGGTCTTGAGGTTGAAAGTCTTGGTCTTGGTCTTGAGGCTCAAAGTCTTGGTCTTGGTCTTGAGGTTTAAGGTTTTGACAACAAGACTGCAAATCAGGCGAGTCAGTGGTTCGGAGTCTATCAATTGACACTTGAGAAGTCTAAAAGACACAAGTGCTATTCAGCCAATACATACAGTCATTCCATTTTGAGGCCAAATAAAAACTGTTATATAAATATTTATATAGTGCCTTTGTGTGTTTAATATGAGAATCTATATGAACTTAATGAATTTGTAAAAATCTAAGCCAGTATCATATAAAACAGTATTGATCAGTAGTGCTGTAATGTGCTTAACCTTTTGACTGCCACAGGCACGCTATGACGACAGTCAGTTGTTGTTGAGTCCGTTGAGACATTAGCCATGTTTAGGTTATTTGGCTATATGTTGTTCTTTTTATAGACCACTGGATTATGTGGACATGTTCATGATATTCTAAAAATATGTAAACTAGCATCATCATCATCGTCAGGATCCATGGGCCAAAGGTCCGTAGGTGTCCAGTGCATAAGTCATCACTTTTTTCCAAAGTCCCCGGTCTTGTGCTGATATTCTTAAGCTGTGCAAATCTTGTTTACACTGGTCAATCTTTGATATCGTCTGTTAGGTCTGCCCCTCTGCCCATTTCCATCCATAGTTCCCATCATCACAGTTTTTGTTTTTCTATTGTCATCCATTCTGCATATATGCCCAAAATAGACTTAATTTTCTCCTCATTACTGTTTGCATTAGATCTTCCTTTATGTTCAGTCTTCTTCGAACCTCCAAGTTCGTCACCTTCACTGTCCAATTCAGGTGTAGTATCCTCCTATAACAGTACATTTCGAATGTCAATATTTTGTCCTGGTCTGTCTGTTTACTTGTCCACGATTTACAGGCATAGATTACATAATATTACTTTGCTTTAAGCAAAACAGCATGTTATCTGGGAGCATATTAATGAGTCCACACTGTATACATATATATATATATATAATATATATAATATATATATATGTGTATATGTATATATATATAACATATATATATGTATGTATATGTATATATATAGTAAAACTTCAGTATTTTGAACTTCAGTATTTCAAACTTCCAGTTATATTGAATTACAAACAGTTTGGCCCTGGCCACAACCAATGCAAACATCATATACAACTCTGTTTTATCGATCCGGCTTATATTGAAGGCTGTTTTATTGCAAAGGTACTGTATGGTCCTTATCGAAGTGTTGACTGGCAGATATAAGGAAGTTACAGCCGTGTTATACAGTTGGCGTATTTGTAGGTGACTGGTGAATAATCAGGTGCTTTGTTTGTCCAATGGTATGAGACTCAGACTTATGGGCATGTATGTCTGGTCATTGGGAGGGGGTCAGTCAATTCCTCTGCTTCATCACTCCATCCATCTCGGATCACTCCACCCATACCTTGGGACCTATGGTATTATGTGATTTACTCCTGCATTTTTTACCTTTATGTTACATTTGTAAATGAACTTTAAATCTTTAAGCTTATTATTTTTCTAGTGTTTAGTTGGTTAACGTTGTTTTTCTAAACTGCAGAAATGAATGCTGAAGACCGTTCGACTGGTGATGATAGCGATGAGGAAGTGGTGCAGATGGTGCCCCCCAAACGACGTATGCGGGTCGCTCCTTCAAAACCTCCTGTCGACTATGCAGCAGAGATGAGTACAAGTGAAGAGGAATCAGATGAATGCTCTGCTTCAGATGAATCCAGTCCAACAGATGAAAGCAGTGCGGATGAAAATGAGTAAGACTTAAATTAAGGCATAGAGCAAACGAGGTGTGGACTAAGGCATGGCATAAGATATGGAGTAAATCTTGGAGTAAGCTTGAATGAGAGATGTTGTGTTAGATGAAGGGGGCTGTCTTGTCTTTGCTGCATGGTTGTTATTGTAAATATTTTTATTGATGTCAGTCAGTTCCTGTGGCTGTTGTAATTTGGTCCTTTTGCAGGTTGGTATTAAAGGTGTCAAACTTTAGTAAAATACAGCCCTGGTATCCCAGTCCATTCTGAGCAGGTGCTTAATTACTCCCGTCACTCCATCATTGGATGAATAAATGCTGTTTTATCAGTTGTTCAGTGGGTGACATTTGGGTCATTGTGTGAGTTGGCCTTATTCAAGTTAGTTACACAGTCAGTTCTGAAGCCAGAATATCTCCCACCCCTTGGCTGCTCTGGCCATGAATAGCTGTGCATTATTAAACTGTGAGCCCATGACTTATACAGCAATTGGCCTAAAAGAATCTTGTGCTTCTTTGGACAGGTTTTGACTAAATGATTCACAGCCTGGGTGCAACCCTTCAATCATGCCCAAGCCTCCAGCTGCCCGCTGACAGGCCTAGTTGGGATGAGAACATTGTAGGCATTTGCTTGCTGCTGGTATTTCAGCATAAGGTGTCATATTGCGACCTTGCTTTTGCATCCAGCGATGTCAGTGGTTTTTATGAAACAACTAGGCCATCTCGAAAACCAGCTTGGCAGCCATCTTTTATTGGAGGGAGCGGAGGATTGTGTAAGAGTGCCGGTGTACTATTTTCAGTGGTGCATTGTTTCCAGTGGCTTCCAGTGGCTCGAAAACCTCTATTCAGCTAGTTAAACAAAGCTGTGTCTAGCTTGTGTAAGGTTATTACTTACATCAAAGTTTTTTAGATCCCTAGTCATGTTCGGAAATTATTTTCATCTGATTTGCTAGAAAAACAAGAATGGCAGTGTAGGAGTTAATTACTAAAGCTTGAAGTATATGGCATAACATTGTGAGAATTCACTATTCTGTAGTGCCATCTACCTGGACTACAATGCTACAACTCCACTTGACCGTGAAGTTCTTGCGACCATTAATCGAGTGCTGCGCAAGGCTTGGGGCAACCCAAGTAGCTCACATGATGCGGGTAAGAAATCAGCTTAATTTTCCACAGTTTACCTTTTTCTTTTTTGCATATTGCCATCTCATTTCTGATTTATTAGCATCATGTTCATTGATTGCTGTAAATTCTTGCCATGTAATAAAAGTGATGTAATGTAATGTAACAAAACGTTTATATAAATTAACTTTCAAGCTCCTCCCAAAGGCATTGCTTGTATGACTGTCTAATTGATCTAATGCAAGTGTGACTTTATGTAACCAGAAATTGTGAGCAGAGCTTAATGATGAGAGACCAGGCCGAGTCATAACTGGATCACAAAGTTCAGGCGGCTTAGTTGAGGACCAACTGGAGCTGACGTAATCTGAACGTTGTCGTTCCTTAGTTGTGTTTGGGAACAGTGCATATGCTTGAAGGATACCTGTTCCAAAAGGATGAACCAATGCACTCGAATAATTGGAGTTTTGATGTTGATTTGGAAGCAAAGGTCTAGGAACAGCCAAGAACAGCAATTAGATTTGTCTTGCAATGGTTTATAATGTATTGCTGGTGTTGAAGGAGTCAGGGCAAAGGCTGTGATCAAAGAGTCTCGTGAACAGGTCGCAAAAATGATAGGAGCTTCATCAGAAGGTGAGTCATCTTTGGATTAAACATTTCTTACAAACTCAATTCATCAACCAGAAGTACTTGAGTTTAGGTACTTTTTGT
This sequence comes from Allolobophora icterica, assembly GCA_963556255.1. Taxonomy (NCBI): domain Eukaryota; kingdom Metazoa; phylum Annelida; class Clitellata; order Crassiclitellata; family Lumbricidae; genus Allolobophora; species Allolobophora icterica. Next base: position 47,708,659 of record OY744603.1, on the reverse strand, counting down.
TAGTTACTGTACTGGTAAGTTGAAAAGAGTGCAGAACTCTTTGGCTAGAATCATAACTAATACATCCAAATATGAACATATAACCACTGTGCTTTAATCTTTGCATTGGCTTCCTGTTCAGCAAAGAATTAGTTGGGGCTCATAGTTTATAACACTTTGAACTCTGACCAGCAACAATACTTAAAATCAGTTATCATTCCCCAGACCTAACATTACTCAACGAGGTCATCTGATTATCTTTGTCTAGTCATACTTAAATCAAGAACTGTTCTTGGTGAACGAGCTTTTTCGGTTACTGGACATATTTTTTGTATCTCTCTCTCTCTCTCTCTCTCTCTCTCTCTCTCTCTCTCTCTCTCTCTCTCTCTCTCTCTCTCTCTCTCTCTCTCTCTCTCTCTCTCTCTCTCTCTCTCTCTCTCTCTCTCTCTCTCTCTCTCTCTCTCTCTCTCTCTCTCTCTCTCTCTCTCTCTCTCTCTCTCTCTCTCTCTCTCTGGATACTGCTTATCAGCTATAGGCTACTTCTCTGTCTTACGAACTGATCTTCTGGATATTGACCTGATTATGGTTTGGTTTTGGTGTGCCATTAGTTGATGCCTTGTGAATTAGACACTGGTCCAATAGAAGTTACTAATTAGAATTAAGCGTTGAAACTGCCTGCTCAACAGCAGCAATTCTAATAATAATAATAATAATAATCTTTTCTTTAATTAAGCGCCTGCAAACGCACTGCGCTGTACAGTGAACATACATATAGTAGAAACGGCAGCCACGCAGGGCGCCTTACATGTATTAAGTAGAAGCACATGATAGCAGTTTTACAGGAGTCGAATATAACTGCTTATATGGCAGCCAACATACGGCACCAAATCACGGTCTACTATTCATTTAACCACCGCCGCCGCCTAGAGAGTGGAAGAAAGAATTAACATTAAATTAACGGCTATCTACGGGGTTCGATCTTGGTACCTTCAGCTCTTCACGCCAGTGTGTTATCCATTACTCTACGCCCCCCCCCTGTTTACCAAATTCCTTAAATTTCAACTCCAGCCACAGCAGTGAGGGGTTCAGTTCAGTTTTACTTTCACATGATGCGCTCATTATTTGTGTAGGCTAGCAACATTAAAGCCAATATAGCTTACCTGTGATCTTGGACTAATTGTGAGTGTGTGAGGGTCCAGGGGCCGCGTGTATGGGATGGTCGCAAGTCCTAGTCCGGACTAGTTTTGGCTCTAAGCCCGACTAGCGGATAAGATCGGCGTGCACGTCGCCGGCCTACCGCGCTTAGTCCAGACCAAGGCTATGCCATCGGACAGCCAGGCGTACATTCACTAGGCCAGCCTAGGACCAGCAATATGGCGGTGGCTGTGTTGTTCGTCGGTTTAGATGAAGTTTGAGACGCCAAAGAGAGTGGATTTCGAGTGGATTCCAGCGATCCATAAACAGGGATCGCCGGAATCCAATCGACTCGTTCTTGGACAATGAACTTTATGATGCTTTTAGCTTTCGTCGTCACGAATTGTTACTAATTTGTAACAAATTGGCCGAGTATGTAGAATCGACGCACCGCGTAAAGGGCTCTGTCTAGTGAAGAAGCTGTCTGTGCCCTCAGTTGTAACAAATAGGAGTGGTAATTTACATTCAACGTTATAAAATGTCAAGTTTCCCATGGCGTTTTCGTGTACAAAACACAACACTCAAATTAACCTGCTTTAATACTGGCCAGTCTGTGGCGAATTACGAATAGTTGCGGGGGTCTGAATAGGCGGGTTTGACTGAAGCACTTGTAAACTAGGCACTTGAGAGAAATCCGCGGCAAAATGGGTCGTCGGTTTAACTGTGACCAAGGGCTGAATGGGCTTCACCGGAAGTGAGAGCACCTGTAAACTAGGCCATTGAGAGAATGCGCGCCAGAAATGGGTCTTCGGTTTGACAGTGACCAAGGGCTGAAGGGGTTTCTCCGGAAGTGGTGTGTTGTAGGGACAGAAGGAAATTAGGTTAGGGCAGTCTACGTTGAGCAGTTGTCGGTAGCATAGTTGTTGTTGTTGTGGCGGTTTGCAAGTCGTTGTTGGGAGAGTTAGTTGAAAATAAACGGTTGAAACATTGTTCAAGGAAAAATCGTCACAATTGGCGAGCCTGCCAGGAGACTATAACTGTATTAGAGGATTTTTCAGCGAATTGTTAGAGCCGGCTAATCAAACGACGAGCAATATGACAACAATTAAAGACTTAATGTGTTTGGGTGAAAAATGCGGTCTATCTGGAAAGGAACTGTTGGACTGGACCACGCAAAAACAAAATGAAGAAAGAGACGAAAGGGAAAGGACACGCTCTGCTGAAAAAGAACGCATCGCCTCTGAAAAAGAACGGATCGCACAACAAAAAGAACTAGAAGAAATAGCTTTGACGCGTGCCAGGGTAGAGAGAGAAACAAAAGTTCTGCAGTTGAAGACCTCGGAAACTCGTGAATTATCCGTCAACGAGGATGAGGTGGTGGCGGACAACCTACCGGAGTTCAGTGGATACGAAGCAAGAGGAAGGGCGTCAAACGTCACAGGTATAAAAGGACCAAAAATACCTCCATTTGAAGAAGAAAAGGACGAATTAGATAGTTACATTTTTCGTTTTGAAAGATACGCACAACTGCAGAAATGGAAAAAGGCGGATTGGGCGGTATACTTATCGGCATTGTTGAAGGGCAAAGCTTTGGAGGTATATGCTCGTTTGCCAGTGGAAGAAGCATTAGACTATGACAGCCTTAAACAGGCTTTGTTAAAGAGGTTTAACCTGACAGAGGATGGATTCCGTAATAAATTTAGAAGCGCGAAGCAAGACAAAGGTGAGTCACCAAAACAGTTTATCACAAGATTGGGGTCGTATCTAGACAAATGGATTGAGATGGCTGAGAAAAGGCAGACCTTCGAGGATTTGAAAATTCTGGTCGTTCGGGAACAATATGTTAACACTTGTTCGAATAACCTGGCAGTTTTCCTCAAAGAAAGAAGACCCGCAACCCTAGGTGAACTCGTGGAGATTGCTGAATATTACCTTGATGCACATTCAGATAGAGTATACAACCAAACGGTAGATCATCAGAGGGAAGAATCCTCAGTAAGAATGGATTGGAGACAAGACTATGGAACAAGATCTAAGGAACCTGCTCGACGGTGCTTTGTTTGCAACAGCACCAAACACTTGGCACGCCGCTGTCCAGACAGAACGAAGGTTGCTGCTATGCAGTGCGGTGGCGCAGACGGGTTTGAAGGGAGAAAAGGAGGGGTCGAACGGAATGCCTCGGGAGACTTGGAACACGATCGGGAACCGGATACTGATTGCAATCGGGAGACTTCTCGCTTTGTTTATTCAACGTTGGGCGGAGGCAACCAGCAAAAACCTCAAAGACGGCTAGAGCTAAGATGCCGCGCACATGCCAGACTTCAATGCAAGGAATGCAACATGACCGAAGAGGATTGTACAGAACATCTGTGCAATGCCATGCTCTCTGATCAGGTAGTGTTGCGATGCGGCTGCAAAATGCCTGTTATCGCCGATGCATGTCAAGATACAAGTAGGACAGTGAAGATGCCGACTGCTGAGGGTATGGTTGGACAGCACAAGGTGTTGGTGCTACGAGATACCGGATGCTCAACCGTGGTTGTGCGAAGAGATTTAGTACCGGACGAGTCTCTCACAGGTGCTATCCAAACTTGCGTAATGATTGATGGAACAGTGCGCCGTACCCCTGTGGCTATTATCAACATTGACTCACCATTTTACAAGGGAACGGTAAAAGCTATATGCATGCGAAAGCCATTGTATGGTTTGATAATCGGGAACATACCGGGGGCTAGTTTGATGGCAGAAAGGAAAACTAGTTCAGAGGAGATTCAGGCGGTTGTTACGCGACGGGAAGAACAAAGAAGAGCGGAAATTACGCAATTAAAAGTTCCGGAAGCGGTTGAGGTTTGTGTCGACAAAGGACAGTTACAGGAACTTCAGAAGGACGACGAGTCGCTGAACTCTATCTGGCGGAAGCAAGAATTGCAGAAAAATCTCCCGGACGAAGAAAGAACTTTTTCACTGCGAAAGGAGCTGTTGTGCCGGAAAGGAGAAACAAGTCCGGGACAAAGCAACTGGCAGATTGTCGTGCCCACAAGGTTGAGAAATCGGGTGCTACGAGTGGCACATGAATCTATCCTGGCGGGTCATCAAGGAATACGAAGAACTCAAGATAGAGTAAAGATTGGGTTTTGGTGGCCAGGTATGCAGGGAGATATTAACCGGTTTGTGAGATCATGTGACGTCTGCCAGCGAAGTATCTCGAAGGGAGAGCAAAAGGTGCCACTTCAGAAAATGCCCATTGTGGGTACACCCTTCCAACGAGTCGCGATCGATCTGATTGGACCCCTCAGACCAGCCTCTGACCGAAAGAATCGATTTATCTTGACTCTGGTGGACTATGCCACCCGTTATCCAGAGGCGGTACCTCTAATGAACGCAGAGACGGAGACCGTGGCGGAAGCATTGGTAACGATGTTTTCTCGTGTCGGGGTGCCAAATGAGGTCCTGAGTGATCAAGGACCACAACTTATGTCACGCGTGATGAAAGAAGTCAGCCGTCTGTTGTCGTTTCGACAGCTAGTGACAACACCTTACCACCCGCAGTGTAATGGGTTGGTAGAGAGATTCAACAGCACTTTGAAGGCAATGTTAGTAAAGATGTGCGAGGAACGTCCAGGAGACTGGGATCGATACATCGCTCCACTTCTATTTGCATATCGGGAAGTACCACAAGAGAGCCTGGGATACTCTCCATTTGAGCTACTCTACGGGAGAAATGTCAGAGGTCCAATGACCATCCTGAAGGAACTGTGGACCCAAGAGGCGATAACTTCAGAAGTGAAGACAACGTACCAATACGTGCTGGATCTTCGGAATAGGCTCCAGCAGACCTGTGATCTGGCCCATCAAGAACTGGCACGGGCTCAGAAGAGACAGCACAGGTACTACAACGTGGGGAGGAGAAGACGCTCCTTCAAGCCTGGGGATCGAGTTCTACTATTGCTCACGGCGGAGCAGAATAAACTGTTGATGAAATGGAAGGGTCCATTCCGAGTCTTGGAGAAAATGGGGCCCGTGGATTATAAAGTTCAGCTGCCGAATCGAACTAAGATATTCCATGTGAACTTATTGAAGAGATATTACGATCGGGAAGAGGCAGAGATCAACGAGGAAGACAGCGAACCGGTAGATTTGAGATTATGTGCTGCGGTCCTCGAAACTGAAGAGATGGGTGAGGAATCAGATTTGTGTCTGCTGTCATCGGCATCAGAATCGACATGGAAAGATGTGAAGTTTGGGGATACGTTGACTGAACAACAACTGCTGGAGGCAAAGACTCTAGTAGAGGAGTTTGCTGATCTCTTTACGGATAAACCGGGAATTACAAATTTGGCGGAGCACACAATCCAGCTAACGACGTCGGAACCCATACGAGCTAAGGCGTATTCGGTTCCACATGCACTGAAGGATCAGGTAGACTCAGAACTAAATCTGATGCTAGAAATGGGAATCATCGAACCTTCTAAGGCACCATATGCTTCACCAATGGTGGTTGTTCGAAAACCAGATGGATCAGTGCGAATATGTGTCGATTACCGCCGATTAAACAAGGTGTCTGTTTTCGATCCCGAGCCAGCCCCGAAGGCGGAAGACATATTCGTCAAAGTAAAAGGGGATGTGATATTTTCGAAATTTGATCTGAGCAAAGGATACTGGCAAATACCGGTTCGGGAATCCGACAAAGATCTCACCACTTTCATAACCCAGGACGGCCTGTATCGATTCAATGTCATGCCGTTTGGAATGATGACAGCACCTGCAACGTTTTCTCGAATGATGAGAAGATTGTTAGAGAAAATGAAGAATATCGATAACTACCTGGATGATGTTTTGGTGCATACGCGTGTCTGGGAAGCACATATCAAGGCATTACGAGAGTTTTTCCAGAGGGTACGGAACGCGAATCTTACTTTGAACGCTTCAAAATGTGAGATTGGAGTAAGCCGAGTGAGATTTTTGGGACATCAGCTCGATGACAAGGGACTCTCACCAGTAAACGAGCTGGTGGACAAAGTATTGGAATCAGGTCCGCCAGAAACAATAAAACAGCTTCGCTCTTTTCTGGGTTTAGCGGGATATTACCGGAAGTTTATCCCCAATTTCGCGGAACTGGCTGCCCCTCTAACCGACCTAACGAAGAAGGGGTGTCCCCACAGATTGAATTGGCAGGCGCCTCAAGACAGGGCATTTCGGAATTTGAAGGCGTATGTGGCTTCACCGCCAATCCTCAAAGTTCCGGATTTTTCTCGGCCGTTTATCTTACAAACGGATGCGTCGGACGTGGGAGTCGGGGCCATTTTGCTACAAGAATTCGAAGATGACATTCCTCATCCGATTGCCTTTGCCAGCAAGAAGCTGTTGGATCGAGAGAAGCATTATTCCACCATTGAACGGGAATGTTTGGCCATAGTGTGGGGCATCCAGAAATTTCAGGAGTTCCTGTATGGAAGCCAGTTCTTCTTGGAGACGGATCATCAGCCTCTTCAATATTTGAATAGAGCTCAGTTCCAAAATGGTCGACTCATGCGCTGGGCCTTGGCGCTTCAACCTTACAGTTTTACCATTCGAGCCATAAGGGGCCGAGACAATCGAGGGGCTGACTTTCTGAGTCGTCATTGCGAGTAATTAACTGCACAATAATGAGTTGCATTGTTTCGGATTTGTTGATGTTCATTGTTCGCTCACAGGTCATGTTCTATAGGGAATTGCACTTGGACAGATGTTTGAATCTTGAGTTGTGTGTTTTTGGTTCATATTTGAAATGTATAGTTATAGAGCTTAGGCCTATTGATTTGAAGACTTTATTAACGGTAACAAAAGTCTAATTTTGTGTTCGCTATTCGCCGAAGTTTACTTAGAGTGAAATGTTTCGGTTTATTGGACTCTTAATTTCACTCTGCAAAAGGGGAAGTATTGTGGCGAATTACGAATAGTTGCGGGGGTCTGAATAGGCGGGTTTGACTGAAGCACTTGTAAACTAGGCACTTGAGAGAAATCCGCGGCAAAATGGGTCGTCGGTTTAACTGTGACCAAGGGCTGAATGGGCTTCACCGGAAGTGAGAGCACCTGTAAACTAGGCCATTGAGAGAATGCGCGCCAGAAATGGGTCTTCGGTTTGACAGTGACCAAGGGCTGAAGGGGTTTCTCCGGAAGTGGTGTGTTGTAGGGACAGAAGGAAATTAGGTTAGGGCAGTCTACGTTGAGCAGTTGTCGGTAGCATAGTTGTTGTTGTTGTGGCGGTTTGCAAGTCGTTGTTGGGAGAGTTAGTTGAAAATAAACGGTTGAAACATTGTTCAAGGAAAAATCGTCACACAGTCAATGGATATCAACGACAACATGTTCTCACAATTTCCATTCCATTCAATTTACTGTTATAAAATCAATGAAGAAAATCAAGCAATAACACAATATGCAATAAAGGGACCAATGCCCGCCTAATTAGGGACGCACATGTACCATGGATAAGTCTAAGATTGGTCGATCAAGGTAGATTAAACTCAGACCCAAATCAAGTCACACAGAACGGGCATAAAATCCTATAAATACATTTACGCATATGCGATCGCCCGCAACTGCATTGTTTATTGACGCTGGATTTTACCCCGTCAATTTTAGTTTGACCACGCCCATTTTGGTCTCTGACTAGTTAGGACCAGTCTTAAACTAAGCTCATGCAAGCCGATTGCCAGTGGCCTCAAGTCTCGGCCTAGCTGGTCCGGACTAAGGCGTTTGCGACCGACTAGGGTACGACCATCCCATACACGCGGCCCCAGGTGCCACCAGTGTTATTACTGCAGGCACTGTGAAGACTGGGTAACATTGTCTTATTCTATTTTCGCAAATTTGCGTCTTATTCTATTTTCATAAATGTAAGTGAAGTCCCTTACTCCTATTTATCAGAAGCAGACAGTTTTAGTTTGGCCTTCACAAAGTACTAACTTGTATGCTAGGCAGTGTCAAACTGTGAGAGCTATTGGAATACTTACTTTATTTACTTAACTGAACTGTTTTTGACGTGTGATTGCTAATGGATTATAAGGTGCAGTGAATTGAAAGAGAATGTTAATCTGTGTTTTCATTTCGTTGAAGAAATCATCTTCACCTCTGGTGGAACTGAATCTAACAACCTTGTCCTGAACTCGGCTGTAGAGTATTTCTGGGCATCTCGAGGTAAGACCGCCTCTGAGGCCAATGTCATGGGTGATTCTGTTCGGCCGCATATCATTGCTTCAAATCTGGAGCATGACTCCATCAAATTGGTCCTGGAACACTTCCAAAAGCAGGGTAAAGCAGGTGAGCATCAGTATTTTCCAGCTCGAGTTAACGTATTAACTTTCACTTGTGGTTTACGATCAGTTTTATTTGAAATTCTTTCAAGTTTTAATTAAATGTTTTTAAATCAGTATTTGGTTTTAATTGACTTTCATTTTATTTCAAAGAAACAAATGTACATTTTTGCTTGTCTGAAAACTTAAATGTACATTTTTGCTTTTCTTAAAACTTAAATGTACATTTTTGCTTTTCTTAAATATGCATTTTATTTTACATTTTTTAAAGATTTTAAACAAAAAGTCTGAACTTAAATGTACTTTCAGTTGAGTTTCAAGGTTCATTGTACTCAAGATTCAGATGTACTCGTATTTCAGATTTCAATTTAGTTTAATGTTTTGTGATGAATAGAACTTTTGAAGTTTCATCATGAAAATCTTGTCTGATGCCAGAAAGATTTCTCGCGTTAGTTCTGAGTTTTATCAGCATCTGTTTCTTGTTAAATAGAAGTGACGTTTGTTCCGGCATCAACTGGAACTGGTCGGGTGGAGACTAGTGACCTCGCCGCAGCCATTCAACCTTTGACCTGTCTTGTGACTGTTATGCTTGCCAACAATGAAACAGGAATTATTCAGGTCTCAGATGGAAATCTTTACTACTTAATTTCATATTTCCAAGATATGTATGAACTTTCTCTGGGATGTGGTAGACATTATTCGGTTAATCCATCACCTATAAGTTTGTGTGAAGCTGCATATTCTGATTGACTTTTGGGGGCTATTGATCAGGAACATGAAACCCCCTCACGCTTTTTGATGTGATTACCTGAATGTTACCCAACTGATCAAGTTCTTTGATGGCCATCCTATCATCAGTTGGATGTAGATAGTTAGGCTGTGGTATACCTTCAGCAGAGCCAACCGAATGAGTTGACCTTTTTATTTGTAAGCTGCAGGAAGGTTAGCGTGCAGGTCAACTAATGGCTAAATTGAACTTCCCAGGTGTAGCAGCAGAAAATGTCAAAGGTGCAAAGATCAGAATGGTCATGGGTTCTAGGCATCCTTTTTTATTACCATCTCTCAGTGATTATGAAGCATGTGGAATTTGATACATCACATTTGATATGTGACTGATACAGCAAACAATTGTCATGATGTTTTTATCAGTATAAATTAACTCTTTTTAATCTGGTCTGAGAATTCTGTGTGTGGAATTTTTCCAGCCCGTTCCAGAAATAGGTGCCTGCTTGTCAGCTATTAACAAAGGTAGAGCAATATCTGGATTACCAGCAATACTTTTCCACACAGATGCGGCACAGGCCATTGGAAAGATTCCAGTGGATGTCAGTCGATTGTCAGTCGACTACCTGACGATTGTAGGTCACAAGGTATGTTTGGTCATCATTGTTGTCATTCTCATGGTTTGTTACACCTTGCTTCTAGGTAGAACCAACAATTTGCGTACAGACCTTCAGTTGCAAATAAGTATTTTTTAGGTGTTATTTCTATAAACGATTCTCAACGTCTGTCTTGGATTTTGTATTTTTCTTGAGCTAGTGCTTTAAAATACCAAGCATGATGTTGACCTCAGTGTTCTAGAATTTTCAGCATTGTGATTTGGATTATCATTATTAGTCATGGCTCATGTCATTGCTACTATGGCCATTTATAGGTTAAGAAGTTTCTTCCTAAGAATTGGTCTTAAAAAACAACTTCAACTTATACACAAGCAATATAAAGTTCAAAATCCAAGTTTCCGTGATAGGTACTGCTGAATAAGTACAATACAATACAACTGTAGTTTGATAATGCCCTCCTTGCAAAGTTCGAAAGTGTCAGATCATGTCCAAACACAATTTTGACACATGTTGTGTCCAAATCTCCAAAATTGATCTTCATGCCCTTTGCCGTGGTGATGCCCTTTAACTGGTTGCTTACAGTTTATGAAATGCTGTAGGTTATTAGTCATCACTTAGTCGCAAATGAATCTCGCAGTCAAGACAGACTTCTGGGTACTGTTTTGAGGAACGGAATCTGAAGTTTACAAGAAACCACTTTGGTTCATTGTGACTATTCATTTTAAATATACAGTGTGAACTCATTAACATGCTCCAGGATCGTCCTCACATATGCTACATGTGATCAGGCACATTTTACCAGTTCACTATTGCATGTGGTACTGACCTGCAACCAACGTAAGTGCTGACTGAATTTTGTTTTGGGACAGGGCAACTGCAGCATTTGGTGCCAATATAAATGTTGCCAAACCTACTTTGGCTTTGGGTGGGCCAATGAAAGAAGGTAAGCCTATATGTCACTGTTTTTGCCTTGCCGCCAGGGATCATCTTATGCCTGAAAAAATGATCAGCTTATGCATGAAAATGGAATCATCTACAGGTATAGATGGTAACACATGTTATATTATTTTTGTGGAAATAAATGTACAGTTGTATTGTATTGTATTGTATCTAAACATTTATAAAGCGCCTCTCACAGTATTCGCTAATCAGTGTGCTTCATTGCATGTTTATCTTGCAGTTCTATGGACCTCGAAATGGAGCTCTCTATATAAGGCAGTTGGGCAGTGAGACTGGTGCACCGCTCTATCCACTCTTTTATGGAGGTGGGCAGGAAAGAAACTACCGACCAGGGTGAGTTATTTTTGTATGACTTTGTTCTCCTTGGTTTAGGATTGGTCACTGTGCTGCTACCTGTGTGGTCTTTTGGCTAAAGTATGAAGAAACAGTGGCTTATTTACTACGTCAGAAACATTTTCAACCTATCTTAAGATGCATCTTTTTAGATCAGTTACATTGTCGTGTTTTACCATCTTTGTGAAGTGCTGAAAGGTGCTACATAAATATTCAAATGAATACATGGCACATTTGTAAGCAGCGGTCCTGAGCTCTTCTATCCAGATGGTGAAAGATCATTTATCTTTTTGGTCATGAGTTCAAACAGGACATTAACTTGTTTGGTTTTTTATTGCTAAAAAAATTCTGTAACTTGCATGATATCACTCAACTGGGTAAATCAGGAGCATGTGGTAGTTAGCTGCTAGGTGTTAATCCAGTACATATCCACATGAGTGAAGTTTCCTGAAGGATGAAAGAGAAATTGAGAGATATTGACCTTTGGTTCCAATTCATGGGGCAGTAATAACTGGAATGCATTGTGATTTGGCCAGAAGATCCATATTTAGAGAGCACAGGCTGTGGGGAGGATCATGTGGAGGAAATAATGGCTAAAATAAGGATCTTACCGGTAAGGATCTTACAGGTTCAATCCAACTCGACAATGCTGTCAAGAAAGCACTGAGGAATCTGTTCTAGGTGCTGAAACATGGCTGTTGGCTCTCTAAATAGTTGCTGTGCATAGGGATGCAGAAGATCTTGCCAGCAGAAGATTTTTCAACTTGTAATATTGTTCCAGGAATATAACTCTATGCATAGAAAAGCACGATGGCTCAAGTCACTGTCCAGGGGTGTGGAAATAGCAGGTACCCTTGGGCTGCAGAGCAAATTATTGTTCATCTTATGGATGTTAGCCTAAGTGATGATAAATGGTGTAACTACTAGTTTTGGATGGTGCTTGTGCACCACAGGTGCCATTGATTTACGTGATATAAAGGAGTGAATACTTACCTTTAGAACAGTATAGACGAGTATGTGGCATATGGGAGTATGCCATAAACTGGTGAGTATGAAAGGCTTTGTGCATGGACATTTAGGATAAGAGTGTTGGTTACAGTTTGTGTTTTTGGTTCCTGGGCCTCTGTGCGCCTTAGGTGACCATCTTACTTATAAATGCGCTGTGCATTGTTGCCTATGTTAATGAAGAATAAATTTCTGTCTCTCTTTTAGGAACTTGTCATCCTTGAATCCTATCCAGTTAATTTTTGCTGTATTGATGACATTCAGTCAGAGATGATTGCAAATAAGTTACTATTAAATGTTTCAAAAAGAGGGTTTCTGTGTCTTGGCTCACCCCAGTTGTTGAAAAAGTTTTCTTCAGTAATTCAGTAGCTGAGCCTTTTGACTCTGTTGTCTTTAATAACTGTCGCTTTATGTGTTTTACTTGTTTCATTGTGCATGTCACCCTCTGGACAGCAGAGCTCAGGACCACTGCTTAGTGATGTCTTAAGTATGTATCTGGCTATTTCTGTAGCTCCTTTCAAGACCTTGGCAAAGATGCTAAAACATCGTTAGGGTGCCACTCTGTCTCACTCTACCGACCTACTGGAATTAACTGGATTTTGGTTAGGCTTTGGCGATGTTCATCAGCTGATGTTCCCTTCTACAATGTTGTATTGGTGCTATTCAACGTGGTAGTTTCCTGTTTGATTGAGTAATAATACATAATTTGCTTTACACAATAGTTAGAACTATTCTTAATCAGTTTTAGCTAAAAATTTCATTCATAGTTATTTCTGTATCTATTGCTTTTACGTTTTAGAACCGAAAATACGGGAATGATTGCAGGACTCGGAAAGGTAAGGCTAGAGCTTACATGTTGCAAGTTGTTTAGAACAAATCATCTGTTTAATGATGTGCAAAAGAGTTAAAGTATTGCCCCATGCAACTCAAGTTCTGTAGTAACGTTAATGGACATAATGTTAACAGATATTCATACAGAGACTTTGTTAGATTCCTTCAAAGTATTCTGATGATTAATATGTAACCTTGCCTGAGAAAACACTCACAAAGTTGGAAAGCTGTTTTGTGGGAAGTGCGCTTAGAAGGCAAGCAGGCATATGTTAATTAGTAAGTAACTTCGGTCAAAGTTTAACAAATTAAACAGATTTACCAAACTGGATGAGATGCATCAAAAGAGACTTCACCACTGACACCTAAATTGAATGAGAGTTGGCAAATTGTGCAGTTGTTTATTGCTGTGTTTGTATATAATAATTCATGTGCTTAGAGTGCAAAGGTGCTATTGGCAATGTTAAAATATACGATAATAGCACCTTTGCACTCTAAGCACACAATATGGCTATTAACATAGCAGATTTTGGAACCCCTCAAACAAGTGCTAAATCACTATAATAGTATTTGCAGTTTAACCGAAGAATTGTGACGTACTTTTTGATAAAGATGCTGAATTAACTGCAGCTGCTTTGGATTATCTGTCATGTTTAGGCATGTGAGCTTGTAACTAGAAACATTGAAAGATATGAACAACATATGAGGACAGTTCGAGATCATCTGGAAAAACAGCTCGAGGTAAATGACAAAACTCGGTGGCCATTATTACACTCCAATGTCAGATCTTCTTGCCAGATCTTCTTGCCCCCAAATAATTTATGTACATCTGTATTTATGCTGTTGTCTTTTACTTTCTGGTGATCTGTCACTACACATGTTTAACTCCAGAAAGTGTCGTGACAGTTGAGCAAAATATTTTTCTGATATAAGTTGGGTTGTGCATGAGAGCCAGAAGTTGCTAACTAAAACTGAGAGTATGCTAGTAGCGAGGAGTCTGTGTAGAAATTGGGCTGGAAGCAAATGTAAAATCTGTCATGAGACCATTCTGAGTGAGTACTCTGCCATTGGAAAATACTTTAATATAACCATGAAATAGTTGTATGTCATTGTGCACTGTGTGTACTACACTTGCTGTTTGCCAATCATTAATAATGATGATTCACTAGATTAAATGAAACTGCTAGATATAAAACAAATTTTGCGTATTGTTATATTTTAATGTAAAAGGTTACATGGAAAAAACTGACATTATTTAAAGACGAAACACAGAAAATAACAGCAGTTTATGACATAATAGTGAAATATATTTATTTAGTTTAGGCAATACTAGTGATGGCAGATCTTTTAAAATCTTGAAAGATAAGTCAGTAATATGGGGTGATTTAGAATACAAAAGTAAAACAATCATTCACCAGGCTGCATGCACTGCACTAAAGGGCTGGGGCCACCTGTCGATCAGGTACCCAGGCCTTCAGGTACCTGCTGGTGGTGGTAGTGGTGATGGTGGTATTGATTGTACTGGTGGTGGTATTGGCTAGAATTACAGGTGGTAGTTTTATTGATATGGGTGCCTGTTTGTCTAATTTCAGTTGACATTTCCAGATCGTATTCATATCAATGGAAAGCTGAATGGGAGTGAACGGATTCCAAACACCTGTAACGTTTCCATCTTAGGACATGGTTTTGAAGGTACAAGGCTTAAATCCTGTTCAGAATGACTCTTATCATTTAAAGTAATTTGCACTGTCATTTTCACTTTGAATGGTGCCTAACAATCTATGGCTTCTTTCTAAAGGGGCTATCAAGTCTTGTTATGAGAAAAAATTTGTCTCATAATTACAGAATATTAATTTTATCCTTTTAGTTTAAGCAAAAAAGGAATTTAGTTGTTAGTTTACGTCTGACAGAGATTTTGTTCGAATTAGTAAAATTTTGATTAAGAAATCAGCATTTTTTGTTGTAACTGTTCATTCAGCCAGAATGGTGCCTTGGCAGTGAAAAACTGCTGATTAATGGCACAGTGTCACCAAATTAAGCCAAGTAAATCTTCTTGCAAATCTATAGGTCTATGATCTATAGATTCACAACGCATTGTCTACCGGGTTGCCTCCATTGTGTGGGAATGTCAGCTTGGCTGTGCTCCCTCCTATCTGTGTGAGCTCTGTTCTCGTGCCTTTGTTCCACCTGGTCACCATTCTTTTCGCTCTGCCACTCATGGTGACCTCTCTGTTCCTTTCGCTTGCACCATTACTATACCATTACTCCATCGTTGGATCCACAGTTTGGAATGGGCTTCCTCCTGAGCTCTGGTCTCTTCCTCAAGACTTGTCAACCGCTTTCTTCTCTGCTCTAAAGACTGTTCTCTTTCGCCGGGGTTGGGCTGGGAACACCTCTGAATATATTTTCTTGAAGGGGCGCTGTATAAATGCTCAATTGATTGATTGATTTACAGAGTTGTTAATTTTATGTGTCATTTAAAATAGGTCATAAAGTTTTGTCATGTGCCAAAAAAGTTCAGGCTAGTGTTGGTGCAGCCTGTCACTCGGATGCTGTCTCGAGGTGAGAATCGGCACTTTGTTCATCAGTTTTCTATTGTTTTAACTGTAATGTCTCATACATGTTTAAATAAATTATTTCTGATTACTGCAAAGAATGGCTAAGCACCAAATGAGCCTACAAGAGAGCAATATTAACTATTTTTAATATTCTGTTTATTTATATAAATTTGTAAAATTCATTTGCTAATATTCTACTGTGTGCAAATCATGAGCTTCAGTTTGACTGCTCTGTTACAGTTGAGAGGTCCTTGAATGGCTCGATACAAATGTTAGAAGCTTACATACATTTAAGTAATGGAATTATAACCCACAAGATATTATCAGTCACTTCTTTGGTACACTGTTTTTTTTTAAAATCCACGCCTAATAGTTCTTATGGTCAGTGTGGGTGCAGTGTGGTTTCTTAACTGAGCAAATGGTTTGGATTTTGTTTGAACAGAGCCTCTCCCATTCTTCTGTCTATTGGAATTCCTGAGGATGTAGCCATTAATGCCATTCGACTGAGCATCGGTCGACTATCGACTCTGCAGGAAATGGAAAATGTTGTCAAGGACCTCAAATATGCTGTTGATTCTGTCGCCTCACAGACCCTTTCCACTAAATGTCCATGATGAGGCAGACACCAAATAAACTAATTCCGCCTGGATGAAGGTCTTAAGATTTCTGAAATCTTCACTTGAAAAGAGTTTACATGGTTTTCATGAGCAGAGAGTGTAAGTGCCATATTTTTCATGAACACTGAGGTCCATTTGTTTGAATGGCAGTTTCTGTGATGAGATTTCAATTCTTTCCAGGGTGGGCATTTAATTACAGAAAAGTTTGTTGGACAACTTCATACATGTGGTTTGAGTTGAATCTTTTGTAAGCTCAAATTGGAAAGTATAATACATGATAACCCATCTGAGGTGCTGTGTTAAAAGGCATAATAACATTTGATGATCACTGCAGTGTGAAATTAAATCCAGTTTTGTTACCCACTAGTTACTGGGGTGTACAAAGTAGTGGTTTTAACTATTGAGGAACTGCATAAATTTGTGTGTTTCTTGCATCTGATTACACCCATCACTGGGCTAAAGGCAGTCAGTCTGAATTGGTGAAAGGGTTTGGGATTTTGCAAAGTTTGCATCGTTATATTTTCAGATACTTGAATTTGTTCTTGAACTTAAATTATCTTTCTGTTTGGCCAGCATCAAGTATGAATTTGAAATGGTTATTCACCCAACCTCTTACAGTTACATTTATGTCCATTAATGGTCATAGTATAGGATGTATTACAGTGCAGTGAATCCACAGTTTGAAGGGTATCTGTGGATTGAGTTGAGTGGCTTTATCCACTTTAAATTTTAAAGTAATGAAACTTGTGTGGGCTTGTGTGTTCTGTGTTAGTTGGAGATTTGGAGAAGAATTTAGTATTATTAGTACTGATACTTTTGAACAGTTCATGCAGGCATATAGGGTATACCCTAGCACAACCTATGTTTTTGTAGCTGTTTTTGTTAAGTTCAGTTTAAACTTGCAGAAACAATGCAACATTGTTAATTAAAGTATTTAACTTATTTGTGAAACTAAGCAATAAAAAGGTATGTTAAAATGTTATGGAAAATGTCAACTGAATTCAATGTTTTAAACTGAAGAAGTTAAACACCAATTACCAGTGAATATGAATTCTAATTTCTTTGGTAATCGGAAGTTCGTATAAAAAGCTGTAAATCTGCATATATCAAATAATTTTGAAATAAATAGAAAATTCAAATCTAAGCATATGAATTGCTTAATTGCTTATGTACCAGGTAATCAAGTATTATATTTCACTGAACTTACTCATATTAAGACTTACTGTGTATATACAATGTGAACCCAATATTGTTTAACATTAAGATAAAATTATCGGAAGCGGCTGTCATATGAATTGCAAAATTCAAACTAATACTCTCATAACTAACTTTAGGCTAAAATTTAATATAGGCTGAGCCTTACAGTGCTAACTTCATGAAGAGCAGCAGCAGTGTCAATGACATGTACCATATGTTTTGTGTGGAATTTTTCTGAACGTAGACATTAGAAGCTTGTGCGCTGACTGCATTAATTGACTTCCTTTTGACTTGTTGCTTATAATGCTTATATTCTTATCTTTCACATGTCTTGATCATTTGATAAAGTGAGGGTTAATTGTGAATTATTTTATGATTTGATTAACTGGAAAGTTAATCTTTGAATTTTATTATGTACCGGGTAATCGAGTTTATTTGACTGACAAGTGTTTTATTTTTGTTAATTTTTTTAATTACTGGAAATTGGTAAAGAACTTGAATTTTAATTTGTTTATGACACTGGTTGATTGTAGTAATTTGTTTACATTTTTTTGTTAGGGATTTATTATTGTATTTGATTAAAATTTGAGGTACATGTATGTTGCTGAATTGCCGCAGTTTAATCAATTCAGATGCATGTGACCGATTGGTTTGCTGATTCTGTGTGGCACTGCTTATGTGTGCATTCTGAGAATGGCTCTATAGAAGTCATGAGATTAGATTAGATCAGTGATTTTTCTAACATTGCCAGAGTCTTAAAGGAAGAAAAAACTTTCTCTCTTGAGACTTCTGATTCTGCTTGCTACAGAAAGTGGTTGAATTTAATGACGAAGCTGGCAGCACCAACACGCTTACACACTGATGACCAGACTGACCAGATATGATTTAGAATATAAGTTCGTTAACCCTGTGTGATAACCCTGTCATATTGAAATTGAGGTAGGGTGCACTATCATCTTTTTTTATCTAACTTTGCTTGCACGTTTTAAGTAACAGTTGGTCTGTGAAAGATTCTTTACATGTTAAACAATTTTGTAAAGTCCTATCAATAAGTTGTATAATTTGTAAGGTGTGTGTGTGCAGAGATGCATGCATATGTTCAGGGCTGCAAATCGCTTTGTCAGGCAGTTTTTTAACGGTAAGGCCATACTGTTTACTTATTGTGGCAGTTCATAACTTCCATTGGTTGATGCCTTGTGCATGATAGTAGTTACTAATTGCAATTACAGATTGCATATTCTAAAGTACCAAATCTTAAGGAATTCAAATGCTATAGATCTGAACTTGTCACTTTCATAAGCAGACAATTTGTTAAGTTTCAAAACTAACCTTGAAATATCTGGCAGAGAGGCAAATTTGACCAGTCTCTTGAGCTCATGTTAAGAAGCAGGCATTGCTATATGTTGCCAGCTTAAACACATCAGGCTTGGCCGCTATTTCAGGGATTAATGGTAAACATTACGTGATACTCGCTTTTGAAATTCATCAAGCGGATGGTATCTGTAAGCTACACAGTTACTTACTGTACCAGACTGGATCGTTTATATTCAAAGTTTGATATCAAAATATTATTCAGAGTACTGGTGATTTTAATTGGTAATGTAAAGTAAAACTAGGATTATTTGTTAATGATAAGAGTATTCACAATTAAACAGTTTAATTGTCTGCCAATGCTTCATTTTCATGAGTACCTGTACCCCTCATTTTCTGGACTAGGCTGCAATGCCCTCCCCATTTTTGCATATGGTGAATAAACAGTGTCCATTAAGGTTAGTTAGAGACTGGCATTTTCCAATAACTTTTCTTTCTATTAGTCAAACAGCCAGGAAATCATAATAAAATAGGCTACTTGTCCCAGGCGCTGGTATCTGGCCTCAAGGTTATGACTGCAGGACCCCCTCCACGCATCTCACTTCTGAAGCTTGGTATGGTTGATTGTTACCTTGCAGTCCCTGCATATGACATCACTACCACTGAGATGGAACTAAGCACATTACTGCCTGGGCACCCAGTTGTAATCTAAGCCGTAATATGAGTAAGTTCAGTGAAATAATATTCATGCACCTTGGGGTATGCCCCCACCTCCCATTCTGGATGGTATCGCTACAGTGCACGCTTATAATATTCTGGGTGTCGAGCTTACTAAGAAATTTGGGTTCTCTAGGCCAAAGCTTCCCAAACTTTGGGTTGCAACCCAAAAGCAGGTTGCGAAGCTCTAGTAAATATTTATTTTTTCAGTAGTGACTGCAATGAAAACTAAGTACATGTAGAGGAGTAGGCTGAGCACAGACGATGACATGAGACTATGTCTGACTTGCTTCAAACAATGCATTGACTTACTTTTGAATGACATGCAGGCTCATCCATCACATTGATGCTGTTAAGATTACTTACATTCTTACATTACATAGGTACAACAGTTGCTATTGAATTGCAATAAATTGTAAACTGTTTTTACCTAAGTTTCCTTTTAATGCTTTAAATTTCTAAATGCTGTACGTAAATCTGCATATTTCGATGCCAATGTACGAAGCAAATTTTAGTACACACTGCTTAATTTTACACAGTGGGTACCGAGACTGCCAAGGTATTCACAAGTGGGTCCCGACCCAGAGAAGTTTGGGTGCCACTGCTCTAGCCACATAAAACATCAGATCATTAAGGCTAGACAGTCCTACGCACTGTGGGTTTCGAGGTTGCATGGGATTTCAGAGGATTTTATTTGATGTAGTATGTGCCACTACAGTAGGCAGGATGCTTTATTGCTCGCCTGTTTGGTGGGGTTTTGCAGCAGGAGGCCCTGGAGGAAATAATCCAGAGGCTGGTGCGTCAGGGATACTTACCTTCATCATCCCCCTCATTTGAGGCACAATAATGCTGATGCTAGTCTCTGCTAGTATTTTGCACAATCCATGCCATGTAGGCTAATTACGTGCAATGCTGCCGCCGATTAATCTCTGCGCCCACAGCCCTATAACCGTGTGCTTCCAAGGTATTATAATAATAATCTTTTTTTATTAATTCAAACCTACAAATGCAGTAAGATTACATTGAGACATGACAGTACAATTATCAATATCTTAACTAAACACACGTTATTTATTTATTTATTTTATTTATTCAGGATATTTCTATAGCGCCTCTCGAAGTCAACTACTACTCAGATGCGCTCCCGACTACAGCATTTTATACGGTGCTGGAATTTTCACGCCGAAGCGCCCCGAGCAATTGCGAGTGAAGGACTTGCCCAAGGTCCATACGCAGCGGCTAGAGTGGGATTCGAACCTGCAACCCTCCGGTCACAAGGCGCCGAACTTACCACTGAGCCACCACGCCCCACAGTCATGACAGCCATGCAAGGCGCCCGCCCGAGGGGTTCTTACTGCTGTTCTGCTGCTGCTGTCCTGGCCATGAGTGTTACCATTACTCTATCCTCCTCCCAACTTGTCTCAGAAATGCTTCCTCTCTAGGATTCTATTCAAATAACTGTGCTCTCCCAGGATCTGGCTACCTTACTCCTCTCTTCTTTCCTCCTTATGTCTCACTTGATTTGTACTAACTTCTCTCTTTATATATAGCTGGTTATATTGTTTGATTGTAATATGTTTACCATGTACAGCGCTGTGCGTTTGCTAGTGCTTCTTAATAAAGAAAATACTTGCTTACTTACCGAGGGATAGACTGCAGCCACCAAAGTCCACAACTGATAATCGAACGTGATACACACTGTCTGCTAACTGTGACTGAAGTCGTTATTTGTTTGATGCCTGCATCCTTAGCATTTTATGTTTTTACTTACTAAAATAAATTCTTGCCCATACAATGACAAAGATATTAAACAAAGAAATCTTCATTTCAAAATACCTGTCGAATCTTGTTGTTCTCCTGTTCATTGGTGTGATGGACACCTTCCGATGATGGTTTGCATTCAGTGCTTGCTTTCTTGTTGGATAAAAAATGACTGTAGGTTATCAGCTGCAAAGTATTTCTCACCTACTGTGTTATACAGATGTGACACGCAGAAATCTTGATTAAAAAATATCTTTAGCATAATCTTCAATCAATTGTGTTTAGGAAGTCTGCTTTAAAATTGCCTTCTGTAAGGTTTTTTCTTTTCTGATATGCACACCTAAGAGGACTTTCTGATTAAAATCAAGGAATGTAAATTTGAAAAAGTACACAATGTTCTTATATGGACTTTGCTTTTAATGTTGGCTTTCTTGGTAATTTGTTATTTTTTATATTGCTGAAAAAATGTCATCCCTAAACTGACATCCAGGTAGAAACAAGTATTTTAATTTAATTAAAATGAATCAAATACACAAAGCAAAGAAATCTTAGTTTGAAAATTATCTGCCAATTCTTCTCTGGGCTTTGAGAAAGGCTTAGTTCGGATTTTGGTATTATAGGTTTCTGTGTGTATCTGCTGAAAAATTTAATTAAAATGAATCTAATACATGAAATAAACAAATCTTAATTTGATAATTACCTGCCAATCTCCCCTGGGCTTTCAGGAAGGCTTTGTTCTGATTTTGGTCTTCTTGGTTTCTGTGTGAATCTGCTGAAAAAATTTAATGAAAATGAATCAATTACATGAAACAAAAAAATCTAAGTTGGAGAATTACCTGCCAATCTTTGCTGGGCTTTGAGGAAGGCTTTGTTCTGATTTTGGTCTATTTGGTTTGTGTGTGTATCTGCTGAAAAAATTTATTTAAAATCAATCAATTACATGAAACAAAGACATCTTAATTTGAAGGTTACCCGACATTTAAACACACGACAGATAATCACGCGACACTTAAACACAGACACTTAAACACACGACAGATAAACACATGGACAGATAATCACACGACAGATAAACACATGGACAAATAATCACACGACAGATAAACACATGGACAGATAATCACAGCGACATATTAACACGAGAATTCCAAACACATGATATATTTTTCCGAATCGGTTAAAAACAAAAACTGCCAAGTAGAGATTCTAAATGGCGGACAGTTTATCACATAAAATTATATTATTTATTACCATATGGCGACACAAACAGATTCTGTTACATTTTGCGTCTCAACAAAAGGACGTTCAACAGTAATATACAGAAATTTTGAGTATGTTAAAGTTCGGGAGAATAAGAATGGAGAAATATATTGGTGTAAAATGTATCAGAGTTACAAGTTAAAGCTCATTTGAAAACATTAGATGATCGAATCGTCAGCAACAAAGATCAAGTTAATCTCTATTTAGCTGCAAACGTTCTGCAGTTTTTGCAAGCAATAGCTCATCTGTCTCACCAATAGTTTAAAAGTAGGTATACTTATTCATCAATTACTTTTAGTTGAATAATTAAAAGGGAATTATTTTTTTATTTTTGCATTATTGTGTTTTTAAGACAGATTAGCAAGATTATCAAGGTTCATTAATTTGTTTTTAACCGATTCGGAAAAATATATCGTGTGTTTGGAATTCTCGTGTTAATATGTCGCTGTGATTATCTGTCCATGTGTTTATCTGTCGTGTGATAATCTGTCCATGTGTTTATCTGTCGTGTGATTATCTGTCTATGTGTTTATCTGTCGTGTGTTTAAGTGTCTGTGTTTAAGTGTCGCGTGATTATCTGTCGTGTGTTTAAATGTCGGCACACCAATTTGAAAATTACCTGCCAATGTTCTCTGGGCTTTGAGGAAGGCTTTGTTGTGCTTTGGTCTTCTTGGTTGCTGTGTATATCTGCTGAAAAAATTTAATTAAAATAAATTAAATACATGAAATAAAGAAATCTTAATTTGAGAATTACCTGCCAATCTTCTCTGGGCTTTGAGGAAGGTTTTGTTCTGTTTTTTCTTCTTTTTGGTTGGCTGCAAAAATATATTTAAAATGAATCAAATGCATGAAACAAAGAAATATCAATTTGAAAATTACCTGCCATCTTTGAGGAGGCTTTGTTCTGATTTTGGTCTTCTTAGTTCCTGTGTTTATCTGCTGAAAAAATTTATAAAAAATTTATAAAAAATTTATTTATGGCTCAGATATATTAAACATAGAAATCTTAATTTGAAAATATCTTCTCTGGGCTTTGAGGAAGGCTTTGTTCTGATTTGGGTCTTCTTAGTTTGTGTTAATCTGCTAAAAAAATTTAATGAAAATGAATCCAATATACAAAACAAAGAAATCTTAATTTGATAATTACCTGCCAATCTTCGCTGGGCTTTGAGGAAGGCTTTGTTGTGCTTTGGTCTTCTTGGTTGGCTGCATAAAAAATATTTAAAATGAATCAAATGCATGAAACAAAGAAATCTTAATTTGAGAATTACCTGCCAATCTTTGCTGGGCTTTGAGGAAGGGTTTGTTCTGATTTTGGTCTTCTTAGTTTCTGTGTTTATCTGCTGAAAATTTTTTATTAAAATGAATCAAATGCATGAAATAAAGAAATCTTAATTCGAGAATTACCTGTCAATTTTCTCTGTGCTTTGAGGAAGTCTTTGTTCTGATTTTGGTCTTCTTAGTTTCTGTGTTTATCTGCTGACAAAAATTTTATGATAATGAATCAAATACACGAAAAAAATAAATCTTAATTTTATTATTACCTACCAATCTTCCCTGTGCTTTGAGAAAGGGTCTTTTCTGATTTTGGTCTTCTTGATTGCTCTGTTTATCTGCTGAAAAGCTTTAATTTGACTAAAATGGCTCAAATATATAAAACAAAGAAATGTTAATTTGAAAATATCTTCTCTGGGCTTTGAGGAAAGCTTTGTTCTGATTTTGGTCTTCTTGGTTTCTGTGTTTATCTGCTGAAAAAAATTCATTAAAATAAATCAAGTACATGGAAAAATGAAATGTTAATTTGATAATTACCTGCCAATCTTTGCTGGGCTTTAAGGAAGGATTTGTTCTGATTTTGGTCTTCTTGGTTTCTGTGTGTATCTGCTGAAAAAATTTATTTTGATTAAAATGGCTCAAATATATAAAACATAGAAATCTTAATTTGAAAATATCTTCTCTGGGCTTTGAGGAAGCCTTTGTTCTGATTTTGGTCTTCTTAGTTTCTGTGTTTATCTGATAAAAACATTTAATGAAAATGAATCAAATGCACGAAACAAAGAAATCTTAATTTGAGAATTACCTGCCAATCTTCTCTGGGCTTTGAGGAAGTCTTTGTTCTGATTTTGGTCTTCTTGATTGTTGTGTTTATCTGCTGAAAAATTAATTAAAATGAATGAAGTACATGAAACAGAGAAATGTTAATTTGAGAATTACCTGCCAATCTTTGCTGGGCTTTGAGGACGGGTCTTTTCTGATTTTGGTCGTCTTGATTGCTGTGTTTGTCTGCTGAAAAACTTTAATTTGACTAAAATGGCTCAAATATATAAAACAAAGAAAGCTTAATTTGAAAATATCTTATCTGGGCTTTGAGGAAGGCTTTGTTGTGATTTTGGTCTTCTTAGTTTCTGTGTTTATCTGCTAAAAAATTTAATGAAAATGAATCAAAGACACGAAACAAAGAAATTTTAAGTTGATAATTACCTGCCAATCTTTGCTGGGCTTTGCTGGGCTTTGAGGAAGGATATTCTTTGATTTTGGTCTTCTTGGTTGCTGTCTTTATTTGCTGAAAAACTTTAATTTGATTAAAATGGCTCAAGTATGTAAAACAAAGCAATCTTAATTTGAAAATATCTTCTCTGGGCTTTGAGGAAGGCTTTGTTCTGATTTTGGTCTTCTAAGTTTCTGTGTTTATCTGCTGAAAAAATTTGATGAAATGAATCAATTACATGAAACAAAGAAATCTTAGTTGGAGAATTACCTGCCAATCTTCGCTGGGCTTTGAGGAAGTCTTTGTTCTGATTTTGGTCTTCTTGGTTTTTGTGTGTATCTGCTGAAATAAATTATTTGATTAAAAATGCTCAAATAATTATATTAAACATAGAAATCTTAATTTGAAAAATCTTCTCTGGGCTTTGAGGAAGGCTTTGTTCTGATTTTGGTCTTCTTAGTTTCTGTGTTTATTTGATTAAAAAATTTAGTGAAAATGAATCAATTACATGAAACAAAGAAATCTTAATAGTTGGAGAATTACCTGCCAACCGTCGCTGGGCTTTGAGGAAGGCTTTGTTCTGATTTTGGTCTTCTTGGTTTTTGTGTGTATCTGCTGAAAAAATTTATTTAAAATCAATCAATTACATGAAACAAAGAAATCTTAATTTGAAAATTACCTGCCAATGTTCTCTGGGCTTTGAGGAAGGCTTTGTTGTGCTTTGGTCTTCTTGGTTGGCTGCAAAAAAATATTTTAAATGAATCAAATGCATGAAACAAAGAAATATCAATTTGAAAATTACCTGCGAATCTTGTCTGGGCTTTGAGGAAAGTTTTGTTCTGATTTTGTTCTTTTTGTTTGGCTGCAAAAATGTATTTAAAATGAATCAAATACATGAAACAGAGAAATATCAATTTGAAAATTACCTGCCATCTTTGAGGAAGGCTTTGTTCTGATTTTGTCTTCTTAGTTCCTGTGTTTATCCGCTGAAAACATTTAATGAAAATAAATCATATACATGAAACAAGGAAATCCTAATTTTAAAATTACCTGTCAATCTCCTCTGGGATTTGAGGAAGGCTTTGTTCTGATTTTGTTCTTCTTGGTTGTCTGCTGAAAAATTTTTAATAAATGAATCAAATACATGAAATAAAGAAATCTTAATTTGAAAATTACTTGCCAATATTCTCTGGGCTTTGAGGAAGTCTTTGTTCTGATTTTGGTCTTCTTGGTTGGTTGCAAAAATTTAGTAGAGGGAATCAAATGCATGAAACAAAGATATCTTAATTTGAGAATAACTTGCCAATCTTCTCTGGGCTTTGAGGAAGGCTTTGTTGTTATTTTGGTCTTCTTGGTTTCTGTGTTTATCTGCTGAAAAAATTTAATTAAAATGAATCAATTACATGAAACAAAGAAATCTTAATTTGAGAATTACCAGCCAGTCTTCTCTGGGTTTCGAGGAAGGCTTTATTCTGATTTTGGTCTTCTTGGTTTCTGTGTTTATTTCCTGAAAAAATTAATTAAAATGAATCAAATACGTAAAACAAAGAAATCTTAATTCCAAAATTACCTGCCCATCTTCTCTGGGCTTTGAGGAAGGCTTTGTTGTGCTTTGGTCTTCTTGGTTGGCTGCAAAAAAAATATTTAAAATGAATAAAATGCATGAAACAAAGAAATATCAATTTGAAAATTACCTGCGAATCTTGTCTGGGCTTTGAGGAAAGTTTTGTTCTGATTTTGTTCTTTTTATTTGGCTGCAAAAATGTATTTAAAATGAATCAAATACATGAAACAGAGAAATATCAATTTGAAAATTACCTGCCATCTTTGAGGAAGGCTTTGTTCTGATTTTGGTCTTCTTAGTTCCTGTGTTTATCCGCTGAAAACATTTAATGAAAATAAATCAGATACATGAAACAAGGAAATCCTAATTTGAAAATTACCTGTCAATCTCCTCTGGGATTTGAGGAAGGCTTTGTTCTGATTTTCTTCTTCTTGGTTGTCTGCTGAAAATATTTAACTAAAATGAATCAAATACATGAAATAAAGAAATCTTAATTTGAAAATTACCTGTCAGTATTCTCTGGGCTTTGAGGAAGGCTTTGTTTTGATTTCTGTCTTCTTGGTTTCTGTGTTTATCTGCTGAAAAAATGTAATTAAAATGAATCAAATACCTCAAACAAAGAAATCTTAATTTGAGAATTACCTGCCAATCTTTGCTGGGCTTTGAGGAAGGGTTTGTTCTGATTTTGGTCTTCTTGGTTTCTGTGTTTATCTGCTGAAAAAATTTAATTAAAATGAATCAAATGCATGAAATAAAGAAATCTTAATTCGAGAATTACCTGTCAATTTTCTCTGTGCTTTGAGGAAGTCTTTGTTCTGATTTTGGTCTTCTTAGTTTCTGTGTTTATCTGCTGACAAAAATTTTATGATAATGAATCAAATACACGAAAAAAAGAAATCTTAATTTTATTATTACCTACCAATCTTCTCTGTGCTTTGAGGAAGGGTCTTTTCTGATTTTGGTCTTCTTGAGTGCTGTGTTTATCTGCTGAGAAACTTTAATTTGATTAAAATGGCTCAAATGTATAAAACATAGGAATCTTAATTTGAAAATATCTTCTCTGGGCTTTGAGGAAGGCTTTGTTCTGATTTTGGTCTTCTTGGTGTTTGTGTTTATCTCCTACAAATTTCATTATTAAATGACTTCAATATACGACCTAGAAAAATGTTAATTCAAAACATTTTGCAGTCTTCTGTGGGCATTGATGACGGTTTTGTTTTGATTTTTCCTTCTTGGTATTTGTATATTTGTCTGTTGAAAAACTTTAATCCCTGAAAGTATGTCAAGATATGAATCATGTCAGACTTAGTACCAAAATACCAGTTGAACTTGTGTTCTTGATTTCAGGTCTGTTTTTGATTCTGACTCTGTTTTAACATTAGCTTTTTTCTTCAGATTTTCTCTTTGACTTGATGAACTAAATAAAGTTTTAGCCCTTAAACGATATAAAACTTAATTTCGTAAATACCTCTTTGTCTTCCATAGTTGAACCTTTCATGTTCTTGCTCTGAAGATGCTTTGCTGAACTTTTTCCAGTAAAGTCTATGAAATGAAACAGAGAAATCTAGGACCATAAGTGTCAGAAAGATATAGAACACAGAAATCTAACTTTGAAATACCTCTGTTGAAGTTCTGTAGGCTTTGGTTTCATATTCGCTTTGCTTGGAAAGTTACTGTTTTGATGTTGGCTTTATTGACACCTTGTTAATTTGTATGTTGAAAGAAACAGCGTTAACAAGTGTGAAAAAGACATGAAACAGACAAGTTTTAGTTTGAAAAATACCTTTTGATCTTCTGCACTGTACTTATGGTTTTTGCTTTTGTGCTGACTTTACTGGCTTTCTCATAGACATAATTTTTGGAATGGGGTACCGTACCCCACTTTTTGAACAATGCCAATCAATATTTTATTCTTGTACTTTCCCAGAGATCGGTCTCCACCTTGCTTCGTATATATGTAGACAGAGTGAGGAGCATGTACCACAAAAGTACGAAAATACTTAGATACACAGGTAAACCGAGAGCGAGACGAACTGAGTCACAGGCAGTCAGACAGGCAGACTTTCAGCCACACAAGTTACCTGACAGACTGACCGCCATGACTGGTCCGCAGGCGCCACAGATCTGGGCCACGGTCACTCTTCTTGGAAAGATCTGATATCACGAACCCTCACTCTCCGCCTTATGATTGTCATCTTAGTCATATCGGGAGGTGGAGATGTATGTCAAAGCGCAAGCTTCTATATCCATCAGTTACAAATCCGTATATGGACCCACGGTCCCACACTCATACTGTCGGATTTGATATGACTCCTCTCCCCTCAGTCTTCTCACAATATCAGAATCAATAACTGTTCTTGGTTAAAGATATCCGAGCCGGCTAGATGAAGAAAGCTCCCCCTCGTTACATAATATAAGACGTCGTTGATTTTGACTTATACACACCATGTTCTGATTTTGCTGACAGGGAATATGGATAAATTTGTTCTAAAAAACGAAAACGAGTAGATGATATTATAGGAGATAAACTTGCCGTTATGGAGGTAAGCTCATGTTAACGTTCCATAATCTTGCAGTTTCAGTGCAATGCGCTGAGAATGAACACCATTTAGTTTTTCCATGGTCAACTACTTTTCCTCAAGTTCCATTCCATCTGAAGACTTATTTATGGTTTGAAATGTCTGTCTCGATGTCTGTTGCATTGTCATGACAACTGGATATAAATTGGATATAAATTATTAAATGTAGAGCATTTCTTAATTGTTAAGAAATGTGAAAAAAATTATGTAAGCTAATTAAACTAATACTTCAGTTAAACAGATAGCTTGATGTAAATGATGTAGGCTAACTAATACTTCAATTAAAAAGATGGCTTTTTTACCCTTCGAGCTTACCCACATCAGGCCCGTGTGAGCCTGACACTTCTATATGAGATCCTTACGGGGCCCATAAAAAATTAATGATAATACTGGCAGGGTAATATGTCCAAAATGGTCTCCATGCAAAAAGTGAAAATGAAGAAATTGGTACCCCCACTTTTTAGACCAAAGTTACGCCCCTAGGCTTTCTTTTGACATATACAGACTTCTCTTGGTGCTGGCTCTTGATATTTTATGATTTCTAGGCTTTTTTGTGGTTGACTCTGCTTGGACGTAAAATTGGCTTTAAATACATAATTGTTTTATCACCTTCTGAAAACAATTTTTATCAACTAAAATGACAAAGGTATGAAATAGAAGAATCTGAATTTTGAAAGTACCTGCTAATGTGCTTTGTCGTAATGATGGCTTTCTGGATTTGTTGTTTTTATTCTTACTTTAAATCTGCTGAAAATAAGTTTTAACTATTAAAGTAAAATAAATATATGAAACAGAGTAACCATAATTTGAAAAACAACAATTGGTTTTGTGTTCTTAACCTCTGGGATTTGCTTTAATATGCAGTGTTCTTATAGATACTTTTGTGCTTGGCTTTGTTTTTTGCTTTTAGCTTTCTTCATGTTTTGTATTTTTTCCAGCTGAAAACAAACTTCAGAACCTAAATTCTCATAAAGATATGAACCAGAGGACAAATATTTCTAAGTTGGTCTTCTATTTGGACCTCATGGTCCTCATGGTTGCTTAAAGTTGGCTTTATTCCGTCGGTTTTCTTTATGTTGCTTATACAGTGAATACACTGAGAAAGGTTTAGCCATTAAAATGACAGATGATAATTATGTAACAGGCACTTTTAATATGAAAGAATATAAAAGGGCAGAATCATGCCATTTCCTACCTTGCACATGTCTGAAAATCAGAGTAAAGCAGAAGAGCAATCCTTTAAGCTAGCCCTGGGGCAGCCATAGGTATGAAGAGGGCGGGTGGCCAGTCCTTTCTCTCGCCATCACATATTCCCACCGACAGAGTACGTTCGGTCTACTCATTATAGCTGAGTTTGCTAGGGTGCTAGTTTGCTGGAACCAAATGTCTGCCCTGGCAGGGATTTGAACCTCCAACCTCTCGATTGATGCAGCACGTTAACCACTACACTTTCGAAAACAGAATTAACTGATAAAGATTCCGAAAGTAGACATGAAGTCATATATAGGGGCCTATAGGCTATAACAAGTAAAAATTGGCAACTTTCAGTTGCTTCTTATGTCTATAACACATACCTGGAATAAGCTCGTATATGAAACGATGGATTTCATGGATTTCGAACTACATGTATAAGCAGCTAAAATTCGATTCAAGCTGGTGAGAAGTCTTAGCGATTTGATTTTCTTAGCCTCGGCACATGAGCTGTCGGCACAAGCTTAATAGTTACTATTAATACATATCAGTGACTGTGGCAACTGATTTGACGTCATCACGTGTTTGTTCCTATAGTTGACGTCACCAGTCATTAGCCAATCTTGTTACTTGTTTTATATCACGTGCAACATACATCCAATCATGTTCTAGCGTGGGTTCGATCCGTTGATTGCCTTTCCACTCATTCGTGCATGACGCTATTTAATTCAGTAAGTATATATGTACGCAAGAGAGTAAATGTTACTTATAGGGACGTTGAATATAGCCTCCGAAGAGCTGCGGACGAGTTGATGCACTAATACAATACAATAATGTAATAGACCTAGCTATTCGTTTATTGATGAAAACAAGCTGACATGCCGCATCTTGGTACATTATAAGAGAAAGAGTTTGCTCTATTATTCATTCATTCATTTTAAAATTTAATATAGCGCCCCACCAAGTAGGCCTAACTTACTCAGAAGCGCTCCTAGCCCAACCACGGCAATATACACAGGACTTAAATAATATAAAGCACAAGCGAACTATTCTTAGGCAGTACAATAATATCTGTAATGGGAGTTGATTCCAGATGAGGGGCCGACCACAGATAAAGCACGACGCTGCCTAGTTGCGGTGGTAGAACGAGGAACCAAGAGCTCACCCGCAGAAAAAGGGCGTTCTTAGGCCCTATACAGAATTCGGGGATAGTTGTTGTCTTTTTTTGGTAAAATGAATTTGTGCGATCTATTCCAAAGATGGTGTTGGTGAGTGGTGACTGCGGAAAGGCGGAATAAGTGCCGGAGTAGGCCTACATGATTCTCGTTATCTGCTGCTGCCTGACAGAGGCACGCATTAGCAGTTCGGCCAACTGGTTGGCAGTAAGATCTGGTACTGCTATAACTCCTAGCTTCATTCGATTTATCAAGATCTCAATTTTGACTTAGTCCTTGGAGCTAGCATAGCCCCACCAAGCTGGTGATGCTTATACATTAGCTGTGCGATGATGCGATCGCATTGCGACCGTTGCCATTGCAATATCGTGAAGAGCAAGGGCCAGCTAGGAGTCTTTGTGACGGAGTGTACACGAAGAACATGATTGAAGAGGAGGCAGAAGAGATGACATTATCCAAGCTGGGACTTTCAGCAATATTAGTCCCAGATCCAAGTATACATAGTCATCACCATCATCTTCATCATCATCACCATCATCATCGTCATCACTATCACCATTAACATCATCACCATCATATCACCCCACCACCATCATCATTATCATCGTCATCATCATCATTACCATCATCACCTCATCATTATCATCACCATCATCACCATCATCACCATCATCATCATCATCATCATCATCATCATCATCATCATCATCATCATCATCATCATCATCATCATCATCATCATCATCATATTCATCATCATCATCATCATCATCATCATCATCATCATCATCATCATCATCATCATCATCACCATCTTAATCAATCATCATCATTGGTCGGCGTCATACCATTTCCGTCATAATGTCATCATAGCTCTACCTCCTCGTGTTTATAACTCTCCTATCTAGATTGCTTTTCGGTCTACACTGAAAACTTTTCCCTTCCAGTCGTTTACGGTTCTTTAAGCTCATGTTGCCGGCTTCAAAATGCACCTCTGAACTTTGTAACGAGAGCATTGTCAAACTATAATAATAGGCGTATTGTATAATCGTCGTAATAACCATATTAAGCACAATCATCTCAATCGTCTGTAGCCACCTTCTCAGTGGTAATTAGCTTAAATTAATTAAAACTATGATCAGGTTGCAAATGAGATGGAGAGGAAGGGTTTAGGCCTACTTGCAAATGCAATCGTAATCTCCAAACTTTTAAGGCGCCACTCGAAGGCCAAGGGGGCCGTCCACATATTACGTACGCAATGAGGGAGAAGGGGGGCGGATTTAAGCGATTTTGCGTACGGGTACGAACGGGGGGGGGGGAGCGGGGGGACAAAAGTGTACGTACGCAAAATAAATTTCTAATTATGATGTCCACATTAGCCTATTTATAACTCTATATTGTCCTATAGTCGTCCGATGGCATTTTATCAGTCTTGTTGTCCTCGAGACCAAGGTCTTGGTCTCGAGTGCACTCGAGTTCGTTTTAAAAGTCTTGGTCTTGGTCTTGAGACCAAAAGTCTTGGTCTTGAGGTTCAAGGTCTTGGTCTTGGTCTTGGTCTTGAGGTTCAAAGTCTTGGTCTTGGTCTCGCAAGACCAAGACCAAGACCGGCTGTCAATATGAACAGTCATTTAACAGAACTCAGGAATTCTGTATCAAGCCTGATTGCATCATACGACCAATATCTATGGATGGATACAAGTCTTGTTGGTCAAGAAAACCCATTGGCAGCAGCAACAGTTATTCTGTATCAGACGGTATGATAAACCATGGGAAGATTTCAAAAGGACTCGCTATGTGTACACTTACATCCAGTGCTTGAAAAGCTACTGTGTGTGTGTGTGTGTGTGTGTGTGTGTGTGTGTGTGTGTGTGTGTGTGTGTGTGTGTGTGTGTGTGTGTGTGTGTGTGTGTGTGTGTGTGTGTGTGTGTGTGTGTGTGTGTGTGTGTGTGTGTGTGTCAGCGACTTCAGCACCTGTAGAACGCATTTTTTCACATGGCGGAATTTTTATGAGGCCCACCAGGCACGTCTTGGTCAGAAAATTCTGAACGAATTGGTTTTTATAAAATACAAAATGGATTTGGAATAATAGTTTGCATGAAGGACTTTTGAATACAAATTCGGATTTCTCTGCAGTTTGCATTTAAAGTTAATTTGCTTGAATAAAATAAAAGACTCATGTTTTCATTAAAATAGCGAATATTCGGACTTTACAATTTTTAGAAGTCTTGACCTGATTTCGATTTTTTGGGTCTTGGTCTTGGTCTTGAGGTTCAAGGTCTTGGTCTTGGTCTTGGTCTCGAGGTTCAAGGTCTTGGTCTTGGTCTTGAGGTTCAAGGTCTTGGTCTTGGTCTTGAGGTTTAAGGTCTTGACAACAAGACTGTTGCAATGATGATGGAAGAACCGAGAATGTGCGGAACTCGGGAGGGAGTTT
Source organism: Allolobophora icterica (assembly GCA_963556255.1). Lineage (NCBI taxonomy): Eukaryota > Metazoa > Annelida > Clitellata > Crassiclitellata > Lumbricidae > Allolobophora > Allolobophora icterica. The sequence goes on along the minus strand of OY744603.1, from coordinate 47,674,939 downwards.
TTTGGTGTTTCCCAGTGTTTCTTGTTGTTTATGTTTCTTAATGTTTCTTGTTGTTTCCCAATGTTTCTTAATGTTTCTTGTTGTTTCCCAATGTTTCTTGTTGTTTCCAATGTTTCTTGGTGTTTCCAAATGTTTCTAAAATGTTTCTTTGTGTTTCCAATGTTTCTTAATGTTTCTTGGCGTTTCTTAGTGTTTCTTGAATGAATGAGTTAATGAACAGACGGAAAAAGGAAAGAGGGGTGATAGATAGTTAAAAGAATGAAAGAATGATTGAAGGAATATAGTGAAGGGATGAATAGATAGCTGGATGAATGACTGGATGGAGAGGAATACGTGGATAAATAAATGAATAACTGCTTTTCGTTTCTGTTTGTTGTACACCAATAAATGAAAACATTTGCAAAATTTAATCCAGAATTTTTATCAGAATGACCAGTCATTCAGTTTTCGTCAGCATTAAAAGCCTCTATCAATGTCTCGACAAAGAATTGTCAACAAGTGGTTCTCGTTCAGTTTCTGAGTAGCGGTTGTGGACTAGCGAATGCCTGCAGAGGCGTCTATCCACCCTAAGTCATTGGAGCAACGTCCCTTTTCCCCCTCTTCTTCCCCCTCCCCGTTTCTTCCCCCTGAAATGGTGGCACACACACTGACAAAGCTCCCCCCTATTTCTTGGATAGAGCATTTGCTCCAAGGTTTCTATGGTGTAGACGCCTCCATGGATGCCTGTTCGTCGATGATTTGGGATTTGATTCCACATTGTAACTTTTCCTTCCGATCCACTCTTCTATCCGCTTCCTTCTTATCCCACGGCTCATTACAACAAACGGCAAAATAAACCACGACCAAATAAACCAAACAAACAACACACGACAAAATAAACAACAAAACAAACAACACACGACAAAATAAAAACAAACACACTACAAAGCATTTAGATTTTGCATTTGTATTTAGTTTAACGACAAAACAAACAACAAAACAAACAACAAACGACAAAATAAACAACAAAATAAAAAAAAAACAAACGCGAAAGTAAACAACAAACGACAAAATAAACAAAATAAACAACAACACAAACAAGACAAAAACACAAAAACTACACAAAGGGCTTGCGGGAGATAAAGCCACGCCAGGGGCCCCCCTGCTTTAACGAGCTTACGGGAGATTAAGCCACGCCAGAGGCTCAGCAGGGGTGTAGTTTTTGATTATTTTGTCTTGATTGTTTTGTTGTCTATTTTGTTGTATATTTTGTCGTTTGTTGTTTGCTTTCGTGTCTGTTTTGTTGTTTACTTTGTTGTTTACTTTGTCGTTTGTTGTTTGCTTTGTTGCTTGCTTTGTCGTTAACCTAAACACAAATACAAAAATCTAAATACTTATAAAAAATAAATACAAATACACTACAAAAAACTAAATACAAATACAAAAGAACTAAATACAAATCGAACACAAACCCCACATACAATCGCGACAATACTGAGCCATAGTGTAACCATCCCATCGCCCTTCGCCCTTCGAGCAGAAAACTTGCTGCCAGAAACTCCAAAGGCACCTATCGAAACACAATAAAATAACGAAGGTTATTATTATTACACGTTACGACAAAATAGTAATATGAAATGAAACAAAAATTCAAGTCTTTTTCTAGGGCGAGCCCTGTTGGTCGGCATCACACTGACATATTACATCAAGAAGTTTTATGTTCCAGTCTTAGGTCGACCAGGCCTGCGATCGTTGCGCTCATCTGCATTGAGAGATATGCAGGTACCTCGCATCCATATATAAAGTTATAAACTCAAGCCCATTGTATCTTATCATGACTCGGATCTCTGACTCTAGGAACAGTCTTCAGCTTTACATACGTGCTGCTGCGTTTAGCTCTGTTCCAAAATGTCTTAAAATGCACTTATATATCTAGATGAGTTAGATAGTCATGCACGTAGTGCCTTTGTGAAGTAGCCGACTTAAAAGGTGCTATATTAAGTGGCTTGATACAAGAAAACAAACAAACATACATACATAAATACACACATACATATATAGAAGCAATTTTGTTAAGTACTGATATAATTTGCAAATTTATATAACATCGTTTCAAAAGGGCCTATATTACTATTATTATTATTATTATTATTATTATTATTATTATTATTATTATTATTATTATTATTATTATTATTAATTAGTAAGTTCTATCGCACCAGTATCTAATACAGACGGCATCAACCGATTGGACATCAAAACCTATATGTAGGACATATGAGCCCCATATAGAAATGTATGTAATGTCATATTCTAACTCTATCTTCAACATATCAACGTAGCATTGGGATGTAGTCTCAAATCAACTTTAGCAGCTTTCTAGAGCATTTAACAATTCACAATGCATAAATACCTAATTAAATATAAGTAAAAATGCACATACATTAAAATAAGTTCATACCACAAAATCAGAATGGAAAAGACATTCATATTCATTTTCTGACTGAGAAAATGCTCATGATATTCAGGACAGAATCAACTCGGATTACATCACAGAAAAAAACGGTAAATGTAACAAAAGCCAGCGACAGACCTGTTGGAGATGGTGCTCTCCCTCCTCTTTTTTCTCCTGTCTTTTGTAGAGACCAAGATCCAACTGGACAGTTGAACCAGGATTCGTCACAGCAGAAGACATGCATTCTCCTCCTCCTTTCTCTTACCCCTCCATTCATATTCAATGCTGCTGAATCTGATTTATCGAGAGATCCAGCAAAGACAAGTGGGTTTCATATATTCTTCCAAGGGGGAAGCCGACATTTCTTCAAATCCGCTTGACTGAACTTGACTTAGAATGTCCAATTCCGTTAGTCCGTGGGATTGATACTCTCCCATTCCTTCACACTGTGAAGGTTTTTGTCTGTTCACTTTTTCTTTTTTCTTTTTTTTCCGTTTTCACATTTTTTTCACAATGTGAAGGTTCTTTGTTTCGTCAGCTGAATTGCTACATCTCCAGTTCCCTCACCACGTGAAGGTTGAATAATAACAGGCACCTGGGGTGATAAACTAACCGAGTTCGACACCACTCCTTGTTGTCAGTGAATGCGAAACACCAGGAAGATGTGGTAGTGGTCGAACCAGTCGTCCGGATACTGTCCGTCGTCAATGGCAGAAGAATTCCAGGCGGTTGCGGAGCAGGGCATTCTTGGATGCAATTGCAACTGGGAGGCAGTTGCCATGAAGCGTATCTGTCATGAAGGTGATGCAAGCATCTGTGTGCTCGCAGCTGGCTGTGAATTCCTGTCCAACTGTGACTCTGAATTCATGGAGTATTCGGCTCTTGTTTTGATAGCATAGCTGTACTGCCAGAGTCTATCTGGTGTAAGTTCTGCATAGAACCACCCTAAATATTTAACAAAAACAGAGGATTTTAATTTCAGAGTTAGCTCCTCTCTTTTAGAAAGATGTATTTTAGGATTATGATAAACCCACGGAAGGAAAACATTATTTGCATAAGTAATTTGTGTCACAATTCGCTGAGCATAAACACTAAATTATAATGCACAAAACCAAGCCAAGGTTCAGCCAAATTCAAATGAAATAATCACTAAAGATTGAACTTCAATCGGTCAATGAATCAATTGTTTTACTGACAAACGACATAAAGCAATCATAGTAACAAACATTGTAACATTCAGAGTGGCCCACTAAGGATACGGTTGGCTTATTTACTGTTTATTTCCATTTACTCATTTACTCAAGAGTCTAGTATAGACTCATAAAAATAAATAAAATTATAAATATAATTGCAATCTGCCAGATGTTCAGATGTTGCAAGCAACAAAGACCCAGATTACAAGACAGAGCAACATGACTATGGTAAATTTAATGCACTCTTTCTTGTTTCAGAATCCTCGATCATCATTATATGAGCACATATCTAACTCTGTGCAAGAAAGCTGCGTTGACTCTCCATGCTCAGACTAGGGGATATATCTGGACTGGAAGACAGGTGAGAATCTATATGAATCTAAACATACGTTCAAGAAGTTCTGATACAAAAATCAAAGTTGAGTTTGATCTGTTTTTAAAGAAGTCGCCGGGGTCAAGAAAAGATTTCTTAAGTAGAGGATGAACTATGGCAAAGGCAGAACGAAAGGATCCTTTACCCAAAGAGAAGTTAATAATTGAAGTAATCGTTGGATCTAAGACATCAAAACACTCTATCAAAAGAGATGTAGGAACAGTGTCATGATAGTGGCTTTGTTTGGCTAGGAAAAGACGAGTGTACGAACGCTTGCAATTGTTGTTGGATGAAAGTATTTTTACAACAGAGGTTCCAGTAAATTTTAATCTGATACCAGAAATTTTATCTGCAATGAAATTCAGAAATTCTTTGTCAAGATCATGGACAGCCAAGTACATTGTAGGGGCTACATTTAACTTATCAGAATGTATTCACTTATTTAAAGCCATCCAGGTAAGTTTTAGGTGAAGCAGATCTCTCAGCCTCTCAGGTATTAAATTAGTTTAATATGAAGACTTGGCAGATGAAACAAGCTTTTGTACAAGTTTGCATTGTTGTTTAAATCTAACAAATTCAAACACAAGAGAAGACAGAGGTGGCACCAACGTGCAGACTGACTTCTGCCATACCCAGCTTCAGAAACAGCAGAGGCATATGCTCAACAACTTTCCTAGTCCTAAAATGCATTTGCTTATCAGGAAGCTAATTTAACACTTTAACGACGAGTATGTACTAAAATGTATTGAAAACTAATCCCTCTCATTGTTAAAGGGTCGAAGTACACTGAAACTGCAGTCAGCTCATTAGCTGTTGGTGATGGAGATAACCATAAGGATTGGCCAGGACTAGGATATCTTATTGTTTCTCAAACTAATACAGCATCACTGTTTAAAAATAAGCATTAACAGCGTTGAGAATGGTTGTGCATGTGCATCTGTGTATGAACAGCACAAACATGCATACAAAAAGTCAGATCCAAAATATTACGCTGTCCAATTTACCTTCAGAGTTCATAGCTTTTCTGTTCTTTCTGCAGATCGAGCTGCATGCTCACTGATTCGGTCAAGGTCTCTGAGCAGTTGCTTATTCAGCTTCTGACTTTGCTTATCATCTTCACACAGTTTCCTCCAGTAGTTTTGAAGTTGTGCGACTCTTATGCATGTCTGACTGGGGAGAGAACAGAATACAGGGCTATGCAATGCAAAATACAGTTAAACCATTTTGTGCATAAAACTCAAGCAATGTGTCAGACTTGCTTTAAGAAGGTCTGCATTGCAACACATATGAAAAATATTGCATATTGAATAGTCAAATGCAAACATGCATATTTTTATCAATTGTAAACTGTACGAATTTTTCCCTGTATATTAGGGTGGCCCTTAGGCCTATATTTCATTTTCAAATTTGTAACTCTCAACCTTTCAGATGGTTTCATTTCAGTAAAAACATTTCATGTAAACTATAAAGCAGATCGATCTGTTTTTAGAGGTGGCTCACGGGGGCCAACACTCACTAGCGTAAACACTCGATCAAAAATAAAGACACATGCAGTTCAACAACATGTTTCCAGATGCTTCAAAGTATGATTGAATAATCGCTTAAATGCTACACATGCCAATATCCCCAAGACTATTGATTCCTTTGCATACAAGTTCACTTTAAGCATGTCACAAAATAGTTTCTACAATTAATCCAATTGACAGGTTACTCCACAAATTGCCTCTACCATCAATTGATTCTCCCAACACCCACCTTTATTTCTCATGCATCGTGTGGATGCATCGTACAAGTGGTGATGGTTACTGGCTGCGGGCTGGTTTCTTCGAACTATAGTCATTTCTTTAGGCTTGCTTCATGTAACAGAAGGCTGGTTCCCTTCTTTTCTGAAAGTCTTTTGTAGGCAATCTGTATAGAAGAGTAGGCCTATTTTAGTTGATTGTAATGAAAGATTGAATGAATGAATGAACGAACGAATGGAATAAAAAAATGAATCGCCCTCACCACCATACACATCCTCTACCTCAACATTATTTCACGAAATCAGATCTGGCCAACATTATCCCAGTAGGTACAGACGGAGTATAACTTAATGGCCGACTAGCAGTACCGTTGCTATGATATGAATTAGATAGTGTTAAATTCATATTACATAGGCTACTTGATTGTTTGAGATTAAGCTGCATAATTATCAAAGCATGCATTGACCCCTGAAAGTAGGCCTAATTAATCGATTGATTGATCATTTAGTAACTTTATTCATCTGTCTTCAAGAGGAAAATTCTTACGTCTGGCTGCGAATTTCAATTTTTTTTTCTGAAACGATGATTTTCGATGATTTTTCTGCTTGAGATGATATTAGCACGAATCAGTCAGTCATTGCTTGTTCTGTGCTTTAACGTAGCACACTTCTCCAGTAGATCATCCGATTTCTGGCTCTTTCATCGAATATTTTCTCTTCGGAACGACCTTAATAAATACCTTCCCATCGCTGCAAACCCGCCATTCCAAATGAAATGAACTTAGGTTTATGCCCCGCTTGTATCCATAACTCGCAACAATCGCTGGTGGATGACGTCATCTCAACTAAGATATGACGTCATTGTAACAAAAGATGACGTAATCGCAACACTCGCAAACACTGATGATTGTGTATTAATAAGCAAAGCCATAGACGTCTTGTAATTGTATTATTATTATTATTATTATTATTATTATTATTATTATTATTATTATTATTATTATTATTATTATTATTATTATTATTATTATTATTATTATTATTATTATTATTATTATGTTTTTTGCCCCGAGGTATACAGGATCCCTCAGGGACTTCAATATTAATTAATGTCACATCCGGAAAATCAAACCTCGTCGTCCGGAGGCTCTGGGAATGTCCCGTTGAAAGCAATGGAGTTGTAGCGTTGTATGCAAATAGATAGACGCTGGAAGAGAAACGAAGCCTCACGGCGGTCTCCACTGATGGTTGAAAGGCGTCTACCTATATCGCTGATGAATGCGGCGCCTGAGGGATTGACAGGGCCCAAGGTCTCAAAGGCAATTGCCTGGAATCTGTGGGTTGGTGGCAGTCCTAGATATTTTTGCTCCTTGCGTTCAGCCGCCTGGGCTGATGCAGGCCCCCTGGAGCTGGCAGGGTGGGTGACATAGGAAAGCGCACACGTGTGAACCACAGTGGCGTCCCATGCCAGGTATCTACCCTCCGACCAAGGAATTAAAGTAGCACCATCCGGACGTTTACCATCTGATCTAAAAAGGCCGACTGGCTCCTTAGTACAAGGAACATCAGCCTTTACCAAAGCACGCCAGATGATGTCGTTGATGGTAAAATGGCGCAGTGAGCGACCGCAGGCCAGCCTGCAAACAAATCCGTGGTGTCCACTAGGTCCGACCAGGTCCCCGCATCGGCAGGCGTGTGGGCTGCAGAGGTCAAGTCCCAAACGAAGGCCAACTGCAATTCGGACAGCCTCATTGTCCAAGGTGAGCCCGCATGATGGAATAGGGAGTGCGGCCAGCCAATCGCCTGAATGAGGGCTACAAATGGCAGTCAACCTAGCCTGGTCGACAGGGTTGTCATAACCTGGCCAAGAATGTATTGTGCTCTTGTCTCGCTCGATCAGCGGACGATCCCAGATGTTTTGTCTTGTAGGCAGAGGTAGCATGACAGCAGGTGAGGTCTGCTGACGTGACAAGAGCAGGTCTTCAAAAATGCCATCGGGTGCCAGGGAGCTGCTGTTGAGGATGGCCGATTGGAGCTCAAGAGTTGACGCATTATTATTATTATTATTATTATTATTATTATTATTATTATTATTATTATTATTATTATTATTATTATTATTATTATTATTATTATTATTATTATTATTATTATTATTATTAAAGCAGTTTTATATAGCGCCCCTTCAAGATTATCTACTCAGGAGCGCTCCCAGCCCAACCGGGGTCGAACAACGCAGTTTTGAGAACAGTAAGAAACAAGGTGAAATGACCAATCGGCAGTGAGTAATCTAGACGTCTCTGGGGGGGGAAATGTCCCCCCCAGGATTGATGTTTCCCCCCCAGAGGCGAGCAATATTACAATGTACAGACCATCAGAGGAGGAAAAATCCCCCCCCAGGATCGATGTGGATACATGCTTTCCCCCCCCAGAGAGATGGATTCTTTAAAAAAAGGTCGTCAAGATTTTTAGAGAGTAGGAAAAAGTAAAAAAATTGGGTGAAGGACTAAAAAAAAAAAAAAAAAAGGTCATCAACTTTTTTCGAAGATGAAAAATGGAAAAATTTTAGAAAAGTCTGAAACTTTTTCAAGATGGAAGACTAAATTTTGTGTCAATTGTTTGCTCCCCCCAGAAACCTGGTTTCCCCTCCCAGACGAGGGGGACTAGATTAAACACTGACCAATCGGTATTTGGTGGAGTTTGGTAGGGAGACCATTCTAGGTCATGGGGCCAGCCACTAAGAAGGCACGGCGCTGCTGTATGGCTGTCCGCGCGCGGGGAACAATAAGTTCAGCCTGCGCAGCTGAGCGGAGAGAGCAACGACGTTGCGAAAATGAAGTGGAACAGCAGAGCTCCAGCAGGTATGGAGGGGCCAAGCCTTCAAAGCACCGCCGAACCAAGGCAGAGATTCGATAAGTGATGCGTTGCGGGTAGGGGAGCCAGTGGAGGACATCCCTCATATACGCATACACTCTGCCAAACTTGGGGATGCGGCCTATAAGGCGGGCAGCAGAACGCAGGATTCTATTCAGGGGCTCAATCCGGCAGGCCGGGAGTCCGTCATATATGGCACTGCAGTAGTCCAATCGAGAAACAACAAATGCATGGACAAGCGTAGAAGCTGCACCAGAGGACAAAGAACGGGAAATCACCTTCAACTGCCGGAGCTGGTAATAGCAGCTGCGGGAGAGAAGGTTTATGTGCCTCGTAAATGCAAGTTCCTGGTCCAGGATGACTCCCAAGTCCCGGACCCAGGTCGAGAAAGTAAGGTGTGGGAATTGCAAGGCAAGAGAAGTCAGATCGATTTTAGAAAGCTGCTGGGGTGTGCCGAGCCATATAAACTGCGTCTTAACCGGATTAAGTCTTAGGCGGTTTGCAGACATCCAGGCCTGACTCCATGGCACTGGTCATGGTTTCCACAGCTGCAACAGCCCGGACAGCAGGGCAGTGCACATAGGCTTGCAGGTCATCAGCATAGGACTGGCTAAAAACTGACCCAGCCGCCAGCAAGGACCCCAGGTCAGCAGTGTAGATTATGTAAAGAAGGGGGCCAAGGACGGATCCCTGAGGCAGGCCAAAAGGAGCAGGGACCCAAGGGGACCTAGTGGATCCGTGAGCCACCATAAAGGAGCGGTCTTGCAGAAATGAAGTAAGCCAATCTAGAACATTACCAGAGAAGCCAAAGGAAATGGATAGGCGCTGCAAGAGGATGTCGTGATCGACAGTGTCGAACGCGGCACTCACATCAAACAGCGCATTGTATTGTATTATATTGTATTGTATTGTATTGTATCTAGAAATTTATAAAGCGCCTCTCGCAGAATAGCTATTCAGAGGCGCTCTCAGCACAGAAGCCCCGGGTAAACGGAAATGCCTTTAGGGAACACAAGACCGATGAGGAAACGTTTAGTTAGGCCCTGAGCAGAGGGGGAAGGTCATTCCAGATCGTGGGACCCACTACAGCAAACGCCCGGTGCTGGCCCAAGGCAGTTTTAGCCCTGGGAACAAACAGATCAAGCCGATTCACAGAGTGCAATGAGCGAGAAGATGCAGATAGCGGCTTTCGCAGATAGTTCGAGAGTTATATCGGGGCAGTAGGCCTACCGTGCTGAGATTTAGAGACAAGGAAACGAATCTTATAAGGATGCCCGCAGCTACAGGGATCGAGCCAGTATAGGATGCAGTGGCGGCGCCACGATCTGAAAAGTAGGACGGCAAATTAGAGGGTCTGGGTAAAAGTGTATGGCAAAATTATATGTTTTTGCCGTAAAACCTTAAAAATTGCAACAAACATAGGCGGCGCCGCCACTGATAAGATGTCTATGCGCAAAGCTGACGTTTTCAACCACCAAGAAGAGATCAAATTTACTGAGTATACGCCAACTGTATCATTCATATTGCACATGGTTTCTTTGACCAATGTGGCTATGGTAGGGCCTAATCGTTTTTTACTTGCTTTGTTGCTGGACACAAAATCATACAAAATGTCTGGTAGAATCCAATGTAATGTTAATCGCTGAAAATTCTAGACACGACATAAAAACTGGGTCACGATACCAGCCTCTTACCGGGTTTAGTGAAATCATGATAGGCCTACCCATAGCTGTTTCGTCTCTCTGGAGCAAATTCCCGCCATTACGCCAAATATTTATCTGATCCATCTACGATCTCATCAAAACCTCACCTCTTGCTATCTCTCCACAGGTCATTCACTCAAAATCGGAAGACATTGCTCTATCACAAATCATGTCCTGACCGGCATAGGCGTGATTTGTGGGGGTACGAGGGGTAACCGTACCCCCAATTTTTGGACTAGGGGTATCGTGCTCCCAATTTTTGGACAAATTCAATGCCAATCAATATTTTATTATTGTGCCTTCCAAGAGATCGCAGTCTCAGCCTTGCTTCGTGTACGTAAGAAATTGATACCCACTTTTTAGACCAAAGTTCAGGGCCGAATTAAGACTAGTGCGGGCCCGGGTGCTGTGACTGGAAAATTTCATCACAGAAAAATTTGATGACCTATTTTTGGGAATATTTGATGACTTTCTGGGGAATTCTTCTTACACAAACTTTTATGACCTTTTTTGGGAATTTTGATTACCTTTTTTCGAGAATTTGTTCTTACATTAAATTTTTTATGTACTTCCGAAAATGCGGGCCCCATAATCTGCGGGCCCGGGTGCTGCAGCACCCTTAGCACCCATTAAAAATGCGGGCCTGCCAAAGTTACGCCCCTGCCATGGGCGGCGATCATGGGGGTTGAGGGGGAAAAGACCCCCCACCTTTAACAGTGGGGGACACGTCATACATCCCACCAGTTTTTGAAAAAAAAATGTCTTAAAATGTTTTCGCACGTAGCGCGAAAATTTTTTTACCTTTTTTTGACCAGATCAGTTCACGGCGATAAATTGTTTTGCTTCTTTTTTGACCAGATCAGTTCAAAACTCTTTTTTGACCAGATCAGTTCAAAAATGTCCCCCTCACCTGTCAAACAAGATCGCCGCCACTGATTACTTCCACGATCAAGTAATTGTAATTATAATGCAATTAAGCTTACATTACAAGCTTGTAATTGCAATTATAATTGAATTACATTTGCAATGTAATTGATACAACACTGCCCATAGGTCTAGTATATGTAACAATTACAAAGACTTACGGCCTAGGCCTAATTAGCTGTCTGGGTATGTGCAGTGATGGGCGATAGTTAACTAAAAAGTTGCTAACTTTTAGCTTAGCTAAAAAAATGTAGTTAAGGATGAGGTTTAACTAAAAAATATAGTTTAGTTAAAATCATAGTTTAACTAAAAAATTTAGTTGCTAAATTTTGAGAAGAATGGAAAAGGTGAGCTGGACGGAGCGAATGACAAATGAAGAGGTGTTGCAAAGAGTAGAAGAAAAAAGATCACTGATGACAACGTTAAGAGAAAGACAAAAGAACTGGATTGGACACATATTAAGAGGAGACTCCCTCTTGAGAGAAATCATAGAGGGGAGATTGGAGGGAAGGAGAAGGAGAGGAAGACCGCGATAGATGATGCTGAGATGGATGGTGACCGAAGAGAAAGCGGACTGAAGAGAAAAAGCTCAGCGAAGAGAGGAATGGCGTCATTGGAAGTGGAAACCTGCCGAAGGGCAGAGAACTTAAAGAAGAAGAACTAAAAAGCTTAACTAAGAAATCGGCAATATGCAACTATTTTTCGCAATGAACATTGAACACTGTCAACAACTCAACGCGACATTTACTTACTTATTAACACTGGTGTTGCCTCTGCATGGAATACGGTTTGTAGTAAGGCGCAGTGTCAATAACGACCTTGTTCTTTGTCTTTATCATTCTTTATAATAATGTGAGTTGAGTCTGTAGAAAAGATTTGAATTGTAGGCTACATCAGTAAAAAAATGAATGGTTTATTAGTCACTATTAGGCCTACTTGCTTCACTGAGGTAAACTGAAAGAAGACAAAAGCAAGACAGTGTAAGAACTTCACTGCAAAATGTGGATTTTGTGTGAATAAAAGTATCTGGAAATATTACGTCTACAACCAACTTTCTTTCACTTGTAGACCTGTGGAATGGGTTGGATGATAGTACAGTCACAGTGGACACTATCACAGCTTTTAAGAAGGAGCTAGGAAAATTGGGCTATTAGGCAGCCAGGTCAATTTGCAGTGGTTCTAACACAGATTGAACCACTTAAAACCAGAGGTGGCGCTACACCAGGGCGCGCCAGGGCAAATGCCCTGGTAAAAAGCCTTTGTCCTGGTAGATGCCCTGCCAGAATTTTTGCCCTGTCCAGAATTTGTTCTGGCATATTTGTTATATCCTGAGATATAAATTCACTGAATTCACTGAAATGTTAAAATTTGCTTTACAGTTGTCAAAAAAGTTCAGCTTCCGGGGGGCTTCGCCCATCTGACCTCCTGACTATAGACAAATATAACAGTGTTGGGGGCGATTTATGGCAGGCGCAGTAAGGCGATCATATATGGTCACCATTTACGCTCGCGCTACCGCGCTCTCCATAAATCGCTTTATGCGCTGGTTACTTGTATGACTGCCCTGGATATGCTCTGGTTACAAAAACTGTCTGGCGCCGCAACTGCTTAAAACCCTTGTTATGTTATGTTAATATGCTATGCTATGTTAAGTTATTACTCAATAGTCAATTAGTCCAGCGTTTTTAAAACTGTGATCCGCGGACCAAGAAGAGTCCGCAAAGGATATGGATCGTTCTGAAAATAGTCGTTAATGATTAATACTGCATGGTTTTAGCATTAACAGCCTGTGTTTTCAAATTTCATACACTGCTCACAGTACGCCTGCAACTGTACGTTAGAACAGTAGGCTACACATTGCATAGTTTGAAGATGAAATTGTCATTGATGCTCTGCATTATTACAGTTCACTTAGCCTCTGTTATTGCGAAAATGTTTGTCGTCAAAGTTGCCAAAAAGTTGGAAAAAGTTTAAATACTTTTTTTGGTTAAGTTAACTAATTTCCAAAATCAGTTGCCAACTTTATGTTTTTAGTTGGAAAATAGTTCAGTGCCCATCATTGGGTATGTGCATTCCTAGGCCTCTAGAGGGATACCCATGTGCACATCCATGTATGACTGACTGCATGCGCTCAGTCTTAATTATACTTTATGCATGCGTAGTGGTGAGCGCGCTGGACTGTCGACCAAGGGGTCGGGGGTTCAAATCCCCGCCAGGGCAGAAATTTGGTCGAGATTTCTGCTTTATCTGCAACCCCTAGCCAACTCAGCTATAATGAGTGCACTGACCATACACTGTCGGTGGGAAGATGAGACGGTGAGGGAGAGGACTGGCCTCCCGTCTTCATATGCCGAGGCTAAGAAACTGAAGTTGCTAACATTTCATATCCATTGCTGCCTCAGGCTAGCTTAAGGGACTGCACTTCTTTTCTAGCCATGCAAACGTCTAGACGTCATCGATGCGAGACCACAGATTCCTTCGTATTTCAGCGCTATAGGAATTTATGATTATTCCTCCGTCTCAACGTAGCCAACAAAATCTGCTATGAAGTTGGATCCTGGAATATTTTGCCTAGAATCCCTAGATGATTTGCTGCGTGTTTTTCTTTGCTCATGTCTACCAGTAGAAATTGTTTACTTCGAATATGAAGATGAAACTTTAATGTGAATATGAATATGACTTAGGCCTATAACTTGACAGACATACCGTATAGTGAAAGCCATATTATATCGTTTTGACGTTTTGACGAGTTTCGTGCAGTCATAATATAGGCTATTGGGCGCTTGCACTGCCCGCTTGCTCATTCAAGCCGTATTCATATCTGGGAGCCATATGCAGTCCATATTTATCTTAGCTATAAAACACAAGGAAATGTGGAAAGTTAGAGACAGCCGTGCTACTTAGGCCTAATTTGGTGATTAATTAGTATTACTCAAAATATTTGCCTATATTGACATTGCTGAGTAGTAGGCTTACGGGTTGGCCCAACGGATATTGTTTTCAGACAGCTATATGCATGCAGTTTCTGCAGGTCAAACTGTCTATTCCTGTGCGAAATGTAGGCTAAATTCATGTGTTTGTGTATAGCAAAACCCGCATGGCCTCGATCTAGCTCTGTTTCACAATGACTTTATCGGGTGGGATCGTTCACCACCGCTATTCGTTTGAGTGGGTGTCACGTCTACCCAAGGTTCCCGTTTGCGGACCGTGCTAGCGCAAGATTCGAATATCTTAAATATATTAACCACAATCGGTTTTGCAAACCGGCACCTTTTCGCACAGAGGCGCATAGGACGTGCGCTTTAACCAACTCACCTTCCCGCCTGCAGTGAGTTTGTTAACCCTGTACGTGATTAAATTAACTGTCAACCCTTGCTGCTAACTCTGCGAACCATAAGCAAGGACCCTAACTGTGAACTGCTCGACAATAAGAGGCGAGTCCTACTGCACTCATTGTCAGCAGAAGGCCTAGAAGAACTGCCAAAATGGCGTAGCCACTTATATCAGTGAGAGGCCACATAGAATACACGGGAAGATCCAATCTCTGTTCGATACCAGGGTTTGTCGAGAGTCCCGAGTCCAACTTTTGAACACCACTATCGTCTTTGTTGTCTTTCGACGTTTTCAGTTCGGCTGTTCCGCTCTGACCCAGTGAGGAGCTGAAGGGCGAAGGTTGACTGGGACAGACCCAGCCTTCGACGAATTTGCTTCCGGTTTTATTTGCTAAAAAACGAAAGACGGATGATAATTATAGAATTGAACAAATCTTGTTGCAACCTGGAATTTAGTATCATGCCTATGCAATATAGGACTACTATAAAACTGCAGATTACACCAGTATAAGCTTAAATTCTCTCGAGCAAAGGTTGTAGTCCAACGTAGTCGTCGTATGCCAACCAATGGGCGAGCCATCCATCCATCCTCCATTAATCCATCCGTCCGTCCATCCATCCATCCATCCATCCATCCATCCATCCATCCATCCATCCACCCATCCATCCATCCGTCCGTCCGTCCATCAATCCATCCATCGGTCCATCCATCGATTCATCCATCCATCCATCCATCCATCCATCAATCCATTCATCCGTCCATCAATCCATCCATCCATCAATCCATCCATCCGTCCGTCCATCGATCCATTCATCCGTCCATCAATCCATCCATCCATCAATCTATCCATCCGTCTGTCCATCCATCCATCCATCCATCCATCCATCCATCCATCCATCCATCCATCCATCCATCAATCAATCTATCCATCCGTCTGTCTATCCATCCATCCATCCATCTATCCATCCATCCATCCATCCATCCATCCACCCATCCATCCACATAAATTTGTACAGAGGCGACAAAGCACGCAAACTGGGGTACGTCATAACTGTTATGGGCCAGAATTGTTCAACTGTGAATTCCAGGAGGGGGATTGTCCTCTCTCTTGTCTCTGTGTGCGGACGTCCACGGGCCGATAATATATTACTGTATCCTACAAGACGTGCATAAATGTGTTTAGTAGTTGACTTTAAAAGATGTTCATTTTTATGAATTGTTTCATGTATTTCTGGCGCATGACTCAGAATGCAGCTCCTTTGAAGGCTGTGTTTCTGTCAAAGAGACAGTCTACAGCCATGCTCGTGAGGTTGTGACTTATATGCTACGCATAGGGTTACTATGGTATAATATTTAAGCTTAGGCCTTCAATACTGCACAAGTCGCTAGCAACGCCAAGTGCTTTCCTTTGCCTCCGCTGGCTGCCAAGTCACTGCAAAGCCATATTCAGGCGCTGAAAGTCTGTAGAAGCAGAAGCATTTCGTTGCGAGTGTTCAGTGCTCTAAGCCTTTTCAAATGAGCGGTTTAACCATGATTGGTAACTTGCTAGCCACAGCTCTGTATGTTATGCAGGCACACATGCAGGCAGGCAACTAACCAGTCAGCCAGGCGGACAGGCAGCCAGCCAGCCAAGAATCAATAGACTGCATCTTTCACCATGTGTCTATCTATCTGTGTGCCTGTCTGTCTGTTTGTCTGTCTATCCCTGCGTCCGTCTGTCCCTTTGTCCGTCCGTCCGTCCGTCCATCCATCATCCATCCATCTATCCATTCATCCATCCATCCATCCATCCATCCATCCATCCATCCATCCATCCATCCATCCATCCATCCATCCATCCATCCATCCATCCATCTATTTCTTTCTTCGTTTAACCTGATATGACGCCGAGTTTAGACGGGTTCTTGCATAATGTGCATGAAATTATGAAATATATACAGTGTTACATATTAGGCTTATATGAAAGGTAAACGTAGAGCCAGATAGGTCCTACACTGATTTACACGCCTCCAGCGAAACTCATCAAGTTCCGAGGCAAAGACGCAGAGTAGGACGACAGTGACCTAGCAACCTGACACAGTTTTAAGCTTCCAGCAGATAAACGTTGGTAGTCATTAAGTGATCCCGAAGGAATAGAGAGGTGAAATGTGGACCAGATGGCCTGACATGCAGCACAGACGGTCACCATCCACCGAGTAATGAAAAATGCTTGTGGTCTTTAACTTCACTGCATCTGCCAACGGCGTAGCCCAACACCAAAGCCGCTCCTCTCCTATATTACATATTATACATTTATACTCACAACACGACTGTATAATACATGTGATATACAGCGAATATCAGCTGATGCTCCGTTGCCTGTTCCATCCACAGAATGCATATGTCCACATGATCCTATTCCGACCTTTCTCCTGCTAAAGTGTTTTGAGCTGCTTCCCTATTCTGCGCCTGGCCATGTCATGCATTATGCATCGTTCGCTGAAGGACTCCGGTATGCGAGTCAAAAGTCTGCTTTGCTCTGCCTTCACTCAAGAAACTCCTAATAGATATGTATATAAGAAATTGCTATGAAACATATTCTGACTCCATGCGCATGCGCACGGATGCCACGCTACCTGCTGCAGCTGTGTGTAATCACGCCAAAGCAACATCCAGCTTCAGAAAATATTATTCCAATGCGGCAATGGGTTTTCTTATTGCTATGTAAGCTCCAACATCCATGACACCATTAACAGGACACGTGATCAACACCATTGGAGCTGCAGGAGGCGTTTGTCCTTCCCAAGCAGACAGCCACATCGACTAAATTGCCGAAAGTTTCCGTGGCTCCCATACGAGGGCTATGACATGCTGCTTACTCACTCAAGTATTTATAGACATGTATTTTCACTTTTTTTCAGTGGTCTCCGACTAACTCTTATTTAAAAATTACAAGACACCTCTTCAGAAGAAACGATCGACTGAAAGGCTCTTTCGATATAAGAAACCCGTGGAAACAGGCGTCAAGACCAAGCCTGTGGAATGTGGTATAGGGTTATAGGCCCCACAGTGCGATCTGATACGCTGAGCTTCTAGAGTCTTTGATGCTAACGATCATTCTCATTAGGCGTCCTTTACTGTCTCATCTTCAGCTTCTATTGTAAATCAACCGGATATCCTGATGGATGTTAGGGCACCATCGATTGGTGCCTTGTGCACTATGGCGGCGGCACCTTATGTATTCTCATATATG
This sequence comes from Allolobophora icterica, assembly GCA_963556255.1. Taxonomy (NCBI): domain Eukaryota; kingdom Metazoa; phylum Annelida; class Clitellata; order Crassiclitellata; family Lumbricidae; genus Allolobophora; species Allolobophora icterica. The sequence continues at coordinate 47,657,132 of OY744603.1, read as the reverse complement.
TCTTAGCCTATACAGCAGCATGTTTAAATTGCTTCACAAGACATTTGGCGACAAATGGTCCTATGCAACAGGAAATGCTAATTGAGCTCCCGTGGGCGGACAACTGATGGATCAGTTGACTCGTTTGTCTGGTCCGGGCTCTGTGCTTGTTTCATCAGCATGGGCGGCGATCCCGGGGGGGTCGAGGGGGACAAGACCCCCCACCTTTAAGAGTGGGGGGGGACACGCCATACATCGGACCCCCCAAATTTTGAAGAAACACCAAAAAAGGTCATCAAATTTTGTAGTGCTGAGGTTAAGAAATTTGTTTTTTTGACCTTTTTTTGACCAGATCAGTTCAAAACTCTTTTTTGACCAGATCAGTTCCAAAATGTCCCCCCCCCACCTCTCAAACAAGATCGCCGCCACTGTTCATCAGATTCGGAGCATACTGTGAATTCTGTCTTTCAGCGCCTCAGCCACTCCTACTTAACCTGTCTCTGCATTCACTGATTCAGTGCTAAACAATAATACCGAGACTCTTAATTAAGCCTAATCTAACTCAAGACTTTATGGTGCTTTGCTACGCGCTTGATTGGACGCATTCCTAAATTTCGCCAAGTCTCTGAATACATGCGAGATGTCCTCCACTGGTTACCACTCTCGCAACGCATTGTCTACCGGGTTGCCTCCATTGTCTGGAAATGTCAGCTTGGCTATGCTCCCTTCTATCTGCGTGAGCTCTGTTCTCGTGCCTCTGTTCCACCTGGTCACCGCTCTCTTCACTCTGCCACCCTTGGTGATCTCTCTGTTCCTTACGCACGCACCGCTACTATGCAGCGGCACTTTCTCCGTGGTTGGACCCACAATTTGGAATGGGCTTCCTCCTGAGCTGCGGTCTCTTCCTCGAAACTCATCCACGCTTTCTTCTTTGCTCTAAAGACTGTTCTCTTTCGCCGAGGTTGGGCTGGGAGCGCCTCTGAATAGCTTCCTTGAAGAGGCGCTATATAAATGTTTGATTGATTGATTGATTGATTATAGAACGCTGTCTATAGCTTAACAAATTGCCAGATGAGATTGGCCCTGGACTCTCACCGAATAAGGCTTTGAGGGAGTATTGTCGGCAGGCGTCGATGGCTGACGTAGAAGTCTTGAAATGGAATGTTTTCCCGACGACCACTTCATCTGGAGTTTCGACGAACCGGTGTCTCTGGAGAGGAGTGACGCAAGGCACAGCGGACCAACCGATCGGGTTGTATTTAGGAAAGAAGATACCGAGCACATCCCCTCCCTCTGTCCTCACGAACTGATCGGCTGAGAGGGCCAGCTCGTGGAAACGCAGTTCTGACGGGTGAATGTGGGTCTGGCCCACCAGTGTGTAGTGGTCGGAGTCTGGGTTGGTCGGCCTCCACACCTGGAGGTAGACGGAGTGCTGTTCAGATACAATCTGAGCGTAGAAGTGCCATGCCTGGATGGTGCTGGCCATCAGGATAGTGTCTGTCGGATCCGGAAGTATGACGGCGTTCCGCAGGGAGTCCTTGTTCGATCGGAGTTTGGCGTCGTTCCCATGGGCTCTGGAGTCTGGAAACAGTGGAACAAAAGGTTAAAAGGAACAGTGAGTCTTTTATGAGGTATAGGATGAGGAAGAAAAAGAAGAAAAATAACTGTTCTGGTAGCTAGAGAAAGAAGATATTGGGTAAATACGAGATTGAGGTTAGCGAACAAGTTGTGCAGTTGCTTAGGAGTATAGTTGGCTGGATCACAATCAGAATAATTGTAAAATGGAAATTAGATTAATTCAACTTCCATAAAAGTGGCAACATGAAAATAACAATATCAAGAGCTTGCTGATTAAGAAGCCGACAGAACGGGGTGCCATTTCTAAATGATTTAGTGCAATCATAATCATAATAAGTTGGAAGGAGCAAAAATACGAGATATACAGGAGAGGCAGAGATAGAGAGAGAGAGAGAGAGAGAGAGAGAGAGAGAGAGAGAGAGAGAGAGAGAGAGAGAGAGAGAGAGAGAGAGAGAGAGAGAGAGAGAGAGAGAGAGAGAGAGAGAGAGAGAGAGAGAGAGAGAGAGCGAGAGAGCGAGAGAGCGAGAGAGAGAGAGAGAGAGAGAGAGAGAGAGAGAGAGAGAGAGAGAGGCAGAGACAGTGAGAGATCAATAAGTATTTTAACTGGAGCAGGTGAAAACAGCGATTCAACTAGCCTTACATTACAGTAATAAACACCGGTTGCCGATTAATGTCGGTGGTTGATATTCACTGCATTGCTGATTCTGTATACTATATATATGTTGGCAAGATCTACCCAGTGCAGTCAAATGTTGTCAAAAACTGTTGGATGCAGCACTATCAAACAGAATTCATATGAAAGCAAGCAAAGCCACTTTATGCTCTATTATATTCCGCACTTTACAATTAACAGGACTTCTCTGGCTCAATCTAGGTCTTTTGCCTCCATTGGCCCTGCTCTTTGGAATGAGCTTCCTCCGTTCGTTCTTGTATTCTCTCAGGTAACGTCTCTTCCTCTTTTACCTTTCTTAAAACTTGCTTTTTCTCTCGGGGTCTCTCGCACTGGGAGCGCTTCTGAATGGCCCTCCCGCTAGAAGCGCTCTATAAATATCCAAATACAATACAATACAATACAACATATGACAAATAGCATCATCACTCCTGCATCTTAAATTAACAGATTTTAAGCGTTGGGAGAGACATCCAGTTGCTTACTGGATAGGCTTACCTCGTGTATTGCTTACCCATCAGGAATCTCGCATATGTTGCTTACCTCTTGAGAATAGGTTATCTATTACCTACTTCTCACTAGTAGGCCTATATCATATGCTGCTTACCTCTGAGAAATATCATACATGTTGGTTACCTCTCAAGATTCTCACATGTACTTCCCTAGCACTAAGGATTTTCACGTCTTGTTTACCTCGTAGTAGTATTACAAATGTAGCTTACCTTTCAGAAATATCACATTTGTTGCTTACCCCTTGACAGAGCTCACCTCTTGATATTGTGACACGTGTTGCTTTCTTCTTAAGAGTATCACATATGTTGCTCACCTCTTGAGAAATGATACATGCTGTTCATTGCTCATGAGTATTACACATGCGCCTCCGAGAGGTTCTTAAGGGCGCTGTATAATTGTTTTAGTACATTACATTACATGTTGCTTATTCTCCGAAACGTCAGACATACATTACCTTTTGGGGCATCGCATTCTGCCAGTTTGACATAGGCGTGATAGAAAGATCCGGCAAACGTGTAGAGGTTCTTCAGCTCATGTCCAGTGCAATACCAGTGGTCGGAACCAATGAGGTCAAGGTTCACGTACTTGATGAACCACGTGGATGACCTTTGACCCCGCGATGGGACGTTACGAAGGCCACAGGCAGTCGTATCTGACGGAGCGGAGCATCGGATGCTTTGCTTATCGGGTGTTAGGGCAAACGTCGTGTTGACTTTGCAGTCGCGAATGTTTTTTATCGAGATGATTCGAGTCTCTCGAGATTTCGGATCGAAGACAGTTACGTACGACGGGTGCCAGCCGCCCTCTACCTTGACCTCAAGGTCAAGGTCGGTGATGACGCAGAACTCCATGAACGGAACGGCCTGGAGCGTGTTGACCATGTCGTCGTCTAGGATCGAGGCCTGGACGCGTGTCCGGTGCTGACCGTGGAGTGACCAGTCGAAGGACGAGTGGTCTTGACCAAGACGCAGCCAGACTGACCCGTCACGTGTGACGCTGACGTGGACGTTGTGTCTGTAGCCGTGACGGTCAGTTACTGTGGCCGGTCCATTGTCCAGTCGACACCATTCACCTTCAGCCCCAAACAACAGAACACTTACATTAGTAGGCTTATTGAGAACGTCTATATACGAACCACTCACTATCTAACGCTAACCAAACAGTCATATGGCATTGTATTTGCTGTCTTATTCCAGCTAACCTCTTTATCTCTTCCAATCTTCTTTTATGTCCAAACGACCCTAATCCTCTCTTTCCGATTTTCCGTTTCCAACATGTTTATCCTTCCAATCATATTTAACTCCACCACTTTCACCGTTATCGGGTGGCGCCAGTCCAAAAGTAAAGCCTGGATAACGGAGCATGGCGACCCTCATCAGCGTTTTATGACTCGACTTCATTAAACAGAAACCTGGATAAACCTTCATTAAACAAAGGCCTGGATAAAGGATCATGGCGACGCTAATCATCTCTTTTATGGCACAACTTCATTAAACCGAAGCCACCGGATTTATATCTATACTTGTAGGTTATACTTTATTCTGATCAAGGCAGACAACGAAACAAAGCAGAATTAGTCTTCCCTCTTCTATCTGTTCCCATCCTAACATCTATTCGAAGTAATCACACTCTCTTTTTTATTAAAATTTGTGTCACAGTCGTCATCATTTTTAAACTGCTGTCTGAAAATCATCACCATCGTCGTCGTTGTCATATCATCATCATCGTCGTTGCATGTTGTCGTTGTCACGTTGTGTATTATTGAGTATTTGTCACTCATCTACAGCGGGACTGATGACTGCGACCTAGTGACTGTCTCGCTCTCTGTCGATGACTTGCTCTGTGTGCCTGTGTATCTGCCTATCTTTGGCTGTTTGGTCGTCTGCTCTTCTCTCTGATGCTATTGTTATGTTGTAATAACGCTAGCAATTTCTAAGGCTGTGCGGCGTCCATCAGGATTTGTGAGCATGCTTTCATAAAGGTTGTCGTGCGTCAAATAAAATCGGTTTACGGTCGAAATCTTGGTTAATAGACGACCGAAGATTCGCCCGACCTCAGGTTCATTATTTCCCGGCGATTCGGCCTCACCCGCTGTGTTTGATTGTTCCGGTTTTTTCCGGCCTGTAATGGGCATGTGTGGGATTATTTTATGTGACACTAATGCCATCCTGCTGCTGCCGGCTGCTGAGGCTGCGTCTCTCTTCCTACGTACACACTAACGAGATAATGGTCATCTTCTGGGTTCACCTGGGTTGGTCGATCAGTCTTGAGCATCATTTCAAGTCTGTCTTATTTTTAGACCGAGGAGGAAAAAAGGTTACGGCGCAAGACATCTCTTCTGCATCCATCAGTTGGTCTCCCATGGCTGCATCCATCGTAACTGTTCACGAGGAATTTGTCCAGTTGCAGCGCAGTTTGCCACTGATTACCTCTAACGATCAGGCCTCTCATTGTTGACTTGCTCGATCAGTAGCGTCGCGCCACTCACAACACACGGTCTCTTACTGTTTTATTCGCAGTGCTTTTTTTCAGCGGTAGCGGCGTTTCGGCACCTTTTTTCAGCTACTAAAAAATAATTTATCTATTTTAATAATAACAGCAATAATTTAGTTATTTTAATTTAATTTCGGTGTTGTGAACTGTTTTCAATGTTTATTGAGACCCCCTTCCAACCCCAAATCCCGTTTTTCTCGAGATTTTAGCTCTTCCATAATTGTTCAGTTCCGGAACCTATTGCTCAGTTCCGGAACCTTTTTTTCTAGAAAAAAGGACTGTTTATTCGTATTATGAAAACCAAAACTTCAATGAGCAGTCATGAAAATCGTCGACCTAAACATCTAAACACCAAATCTTACTAATTCATACGATCGACACATTTTAAACAGATTCTTAAAAAAACAGACTTAGGCCCTTATAACCTTTCACTGACGCAACTAATGCGTGATCAACGTGCACCTCTTTCCCCTCAGGTAAGTGCTTAATTTCTTCCTGAGACTATAGAAAATTCCGGTACACGGAGAACGAGGGGAAGCGCATTCCAGATCACTGGGCCAGATGTATACACTGAATGTTCTACGCGTCACAGTGGCCATTAAGTAGTAACTCTCTCCCGAACGCAATCAGCGTCTTCACACGTAGGCTATACAATGACAGGTCTTCTTCGTGTAAAAACGCTAACTCAGGCTTACAATATGAATGTAAGTATATATGTACCAAGGTATGTATGTATGTATGTATGTATGTATGTATGTATGTATGTATGTATGTATGTATGTATGTATGTATGTATGTATGTATGTATGTATGTATGTATGTATGTATGTATGTATGTATGTATGTATGTATGTATGTATGTATGTATGTATGTATGTATGTATGTATGTACGGCTTGTATGTATGTATGCATGCATGCGTGCATTATGTATGCATGCACACATGCATGTATGTTTGTATTAGAGCTGTCCTGTATGGCATTTTTACCATTCGAGTAATTTAACAGGCTATTCGGCCGAATGCCTATACGAATGATGCCTTAATAGTCAATCCGAAAAATAGACATGCTATAGACAATATTAATTATTTTTAAATTCGAGTAAAAAAACTATGCATAAATATTAATCAATATTCACTTACATAGATGCTTCAAGTATCTAGGTTTCGAGTATACAAGCACAAGTGCTTAGGTTTATATCACAAGTGCTTAGGTTTATATCACAGGAACAATTAAGGAGATATTTATTTCTTAACAATTAAAGCTAACTCGTTGTATATATATATTCATTGATCATGTCGTGAGACATATGCACTTATTTAAAATAATATTGCTGTTGAGAAATATTAGATGCGAGCATCAATTGTCGCTCATATGCGATCTATGTGGTTTTCAATACTAAACCGCAATACCTAAGCAAACGTTCAACAGATGCGCTAGATGCAGGCATGCTCATTGCTCATTGCTCAATGCTCTAAGCGTTGGTGCATACAGTTTGTCGAGAAGAGCTTTGCTGCATTTCCCGAAGTCCTTCATCAAAATCGTCATGGCGTTTGATATTAAAATATGCTGCTAATTGTGATGATGAGGTACTTGGTTTTGCTGTAGGGACGAAATAACCTAGAACTGCCAAAATGTCCAAATCGTTAGTCAATGGCTAACTGGTAACCTCTCCGAGTGCACGTAAAAGCCAGTCAGTTGTTGATATGCTCTACGTTTACATTTATACTTATATAAATTATATTCATGTAGGCCTACGTATATATTACGTAGGCACTAGACTTAAACGTGACGAGGTACCAAGGTGGATCTTCCTTGAGTCAATTATATTAATTCAACCGTGTTCTAGAAAACAAGATATAGGCTTAGTCATGCACTGTAGGATGCATGGCAATAAAAAAATTATGGCATAAACCTAGTTAAGGAAAGTAAAACTGATGCAGCAGAAGAGAACAACGTTGAAAAAAACTGTCCTGTCTATTTTGTCCATCCGGCCGATCTACTTTCTACTACAATCGCTCCTCTGCTATACATCCTTCATCTGCTATGCATCCTTCATTTGCCTTACATCCTTCATCTGCCATACATCCTTCATCCGCTTACATCCTTCATCTGCCATACATCCTTCATCCGCTCTCCGATCAATCATTCTCCTCCTTCACTAGGAAGAAATGCATGTACGTATGTATATATGTATAGGGCCTACTTGTAAGTGTGCATGTAGGCCTACACATGCATGTATCTATGTATGTGTCTATGTACGAACGTAACGGTACGTATTCATTCACTTATTTATCTCCGCCATAATGTTAAATATTTCCAATGTGTTGTTTCATCGCTCCTAGCGAACTCTGTTTGGAATGAGTACATCGACCATACACAGTCGAAGAGAAGACAGGCGGCGCGGAGCAGTAAGGCCATCCGTCTTCGTATGCCGAGGCTAAGAAAACGACGTTTCGAACACTTCATAATTATATAGAGCAGGGATTCTTGAGAATACGATGCATCATCATCGCCAATCGATGGTTCTCGATGACCTGACGTAAGGCATTCAAATATTCGATGCTTCAGAGCGATCCATAACCCTCGCCCACTCCCCGAAAGAGCGTAGAAGAGCGCAGATATTACACGAGGGGCATGCACTACCCCCCCCCCATTCTTCACCCCGCCCTTCGTTGGACGCGCCCTAGGGCCGTCTGTTCTCTCCCGGTGCTGTCCTTTTTATTCTGAAATAGTGCTGTCAGGCGCCGTTATTGATATGACTCGATGACCGACCGGACGTGGACTGACCGGCCGACTGGACACGCGGCTATTACGGCTCAACTGACCACGGTCCGAGGAATCGCGATGCGTGATGACGACGACGACGACTATGATGATGATGATGATGATGACGAAGGTGCCGTTGAATGGCGCGATGGGCCTTTGCTTATTGGGGCGGTCCGTCTGATTAAGGGCCCCGCGGCGTAGAGATCGGATTAAAGGAACCCCAATGAGGAAATTCAGGGTCTCTCCTGTGGCCAGTGGGACAAACCTCCATAGACCCTGCTTGTGAAGTTGAACTTTTAACGAGAGGATGTAAGAATGGAGGCGACGGATGGAGGAGGGAAGATTGCTGTAGACGATGTACAGACATTGGATTCCGGAGCATCGATCCGGAGGGCAGGATGATCTGTCTCCTCGGACACCAGTATTTCGGATTAAACTTAAGTGAACCAGAGAGACAGACCTCATGTTTGTCAACACCTGTTTGCTTTTAATCATTTTTAAATTATATATTCAATATTTTTAAAATTAAGGTTTTCTTATTTTCAGGACAAATAGTGAGAGGCGGTTTTCTAAGAGAATTCAGGATGTCATGCAGGCAGTCGCTATGCGATAAACAAGGAGGGTATTGTCTGAAGGAGCCCAACTTTTATACCTCTGGTGTTGGGTATTGCAATCAAATCGCGGTCGTCAGCATATGACATTGATGGATGAGGGCCACAGAACGGAAAAACGTTGGGAACCTACACCTTTGTGGAATATTGAAATAAATGTCTGGATCTGTGTATGTAGGCCTATATTCTCAGTGCAACTAGAAATTTATGTAGCACCATTGATCTAAGACGCCGCCAGAGCCTAAACGATGCTTCATTCGTTAAGAATGTTAAATTTATCTGCAGGCGAATGATGCTCGAACGGCATGGACAAGTCTCCACTGGGAGGCTGTCGCACACACGTAGGCCTATGTCCAGACCTTGCAACAAATTCTCCTCCAGCTTCTCAGTTAACAGCGTACTCAAATTTCCACATCATACGTAGGCTACATACAGGCGTTCTTCATCCCGTGCTATAGGCCTACATTCTCCTTTAATCTCTCCGAATGTCTCTCCGTTTGTCTGTCTGTCTGTCTGTCTGTCTGTCCCTGTAGCCGCCCATAGAATCCTCTGCCTATTGTTGACAAATGTGTGTGTGCTGAAGTGCAATTCACTCAAGAAACAGAGTTTAGACCGAGTATGTGCGTTATGCACTTAGTGATCGACATCGTTGAATGGTCGAAAGAAATGACCTGCATGATGGGATGGCTCTTGTGTCTTAAACAATCTTAGATTTAAGTGGGAAAGTCACGGATGAGTCCATTTTCTCGTCCAGTTTCCAACTTCGTCAATCTATCTCTGACTTTCTACCACTTATTGTTCGAAATGTGGAAGACGCGTATAAACGACATGTATTACAGTGCACTGGCAAATATGAGAAGATAGAGAAGAGCGTGGAAATATCTGTGAACAGGCGAATGGAAAACTCGAAAGCAGAAGAGTAAGCGGAAAGTAAAAGCAAAAGAGGTAGAGAAGAAAAATAAAAAAGACTCGATGAGAGTAGAAATAGGAAATGATGGAAGGAATGACGATTTCGTATGATTACAGGATGCACATCCGCGTTCATCAATTCTACATCAAGCGAATTATTGTCGATATATCATTGAAGTATATACTCAAAGCGCATCTCTTCCAGGAAGCTACTAAACCAAAGTAATAGGACAATGCCCGTCGGCTGAGGCTTTACGGTCTTCAAACTCGGCGTTGAAAGTCTACTCTTCATTAATAAGAAATTGTCTTATTTGAAGACATCATAGTTGCTAAAACCGTTTTTTCGTTTTTTATTTTTTCCAAAAAACGTCGTTTTTTATTTTTTATTTTTCTTAACATTTTTCCGTCTTTTATTTCTTGTATGTAACTTTATTTTTTTATTTACTGTCTATTAATTTTTTCATTTTCTGTTTAATTTTTTTGTCTGATGTCCCATACGTTGTCTCCGTACTTTCAAGGATTCAGCTAATAATATTTACAACACTATTTACGTCATCATTTGAGAAATAAATACTTTATGAAATAGCACAGTACAAGAAGTAAAATTTAAAAAAGTTATTTCTAAGTTATCTAAAATGCCAAAAGAAAAGGGTGCGGAATGGATTCACGTTAGTTTGATAAACGAGAAAGACAAAAACTCAGCATTGGCTAAATTGAAATGCATTTAGGGGGCCTGTGAGAACGTTTACACTATATAATCTATACCTACAAAGTTTAGTTTTTAATCGTGTTAGTTTAGTCAGCACGGACTTAAGTGGACTTATGTTTACAATTTAAATTTAAATTTGAAAATATTTCAATATTTTTAATTTCTCAATTTCATATTAAACCAAACCTATAAGAAATAAAATAGGGCCTAATTATTGTAGAATGATGTTATCTAGTGTTTACTAATAAAGTTGTGTTATTTGCTGATTAAATTCTGTAAACAAGGTTTTTAATTTAAAATTGCAGTAATTATTTTATTTTGTCGTTTTTTCCGTTTTTTCCCCGTTTTTTTATTTTTTCGAAAAAACGACGTTTTTTCAGTTTTTTATTTAGTTTCTATCGTTTTTAACAACTATGGAAGACACCAATCTTTAGATAAAATTTGAGAAAATGTTAATTATTTAATTACTAATCAAGTTAAATACAAATACAATTACTAATCAAGTTAAATACAAATTATACAGTTACCTAATGTACCTTTTTGTCACCGTATATTATTTTATCTATCTTGTCAGAGGCATAATTAGATTCCATTTACAAGAGATTCAGTTATGTGAAGGTTTCTTGCATCGGATGTGATACTCAGCTATTACAAGAACTCATATAGGCCTATAGCAGTATAGCCAGCCACTATAAATCAATCTTTAGAAGTAGAACATCCGAACAGAATTGACGATCTTCACGGCGATTTCTTGTAGCTACCTCGTGCACACAATCTTCGAGTCATGTATAAAACTTCGAAGATAAACTCCTCCGATGTAGCCTATCACGTATTAGTGTTAGTAGATTTAAGCGATACCGAGATGACATTACGCCTAGGGCCTACCATATTAAGAAAGACCGAACCAAAAAATTACCGAAACCCGAAGATATAAAACCAACAAAAGTGAAACTATTGGAAAAGTCGATATACACAGTATGCAAATAAAAACTTTTGCCTCAGCATTGTTTGAAGGTTTAAGCTGTGACCCGTTGTTACAGGAAAACTGCACTGCACTCTGTACAGTTGTAAAGTGTAAGTAAGTAAGTAAATAAGTATATTCTTTAACAACCGCTAGCAAACGCACAGCGCTTTACATACAATTTTACACAAAGGGGAAAGAAAAAATATAACAGTAATAATGACGTTAGATGATAAATGAAATAATAGCAACAGAGCCTAACTGTACAGCATCCTACCCAGGATGTAGGATACTTTGCACAGCAGCCAAAGACCGGACTATAGGCCTAAGTAAACTTAAGAAACCGAAAAATATAAATTATATCGCGATATTTTATTTTATGAAACCGACTTTGACGAAAAACTGAAAACCGATACCGACCCTGAAAATCAACACAAATCCAACTCTATCTCTAGCTCGGTCGTCCAATCGCTACATCGATTCATAACCGTATTATAGGCTAACCCTGGCAAGTTCTTCAAACTAAAGTCTACTTCAGTTACACCGGGTATTGCAATATAGTTCTCCATAGAACTCAGGACCGAATCTTGAAAAATATTCAATCCGTAGAGTTGGATTCGACAAATTGATCGATCGATTCTTCTCTTTCACATCCGTATAACGGTCGTTCATTCTAAAATAGGCCTAGACCTTGCTGACGTAGCGTCATTAATTACCATATAGTGACCTATTTCATCGTTAACGCCGTTACCATTAGGCTATAATAGGCCTAGTTGAAATAATACCAGTATGTTGTGCTGCCTTTTGTCATTTATATTTTATTACTAAGGTGCCGTATCATTATTTTGAAAGATTCCGTTTCAATAAATTAATAGTTTTAATTACGTATCAAAATTCTTAACCTAAACAAGTTGTTTGACAGCAGTGAAAGCCTTAGTGATGCTGAGTGACTCTCTCCCTCACTAGTATCTTCGGCCGCCATCTTTGGCCTTTAGTCATTGACCGAACCTATGTAAAACTGCGACAGTTCAAGCATCCAAATGCAATGAGTTCTGTGATTTCATCGGACCTAATTACATCTTCTGGTCTCATGCCAACAGCTGTCCAACTTTCGATAGCTTAGTCTTCCATTCATTTGGGTCAATAGATTATCACTCGCCAAAGGGTCATCACGTAATCTGGACATCCTACATTATTCCACTGTGTATTTTTCAGAGCAGGATATATATAAAGCATTTTCAAATCTGTTCACTTTCACACACAAGATATCTGCTGAATGATACTTCGCATGCCTCAGCCTGTCTTGTTTTCACGGTATGTTCAGACCATTGCAAATATTAGGCCTATATTCAGTTCCATATATCCACGAAATAACCGCAAGATATCAGGCTGGTTCATTCTCACCAGCTAATGTTGTGGTTCCTAGTGTTAGTGATTAGGCCTATACTGTAACTCGAGCGTATGTGATGGGGCTCTCTTGAAGAAGCGATATATGTCTCTGTGATTGCAATTACAACCCACAACGGGCGACTTATAGACCTAAATTTGCATATAGTATAATGGTTCAAAACTCCCAGGCCAGGGCCATTAACGAGTCCATATATGTCCGATACTTTATCGCTAAAGTTAGTGCCTTAAAAGGATCTTTTCCTATCTATAGGTGACCCAGTTCTAGCATGAAAGCGGGACCAGAAGCAATCTGTGCCACCCAGGTTTGCTACAGCGGGCCTAGAAATAACCTTTATAGAAAAGCATCTATCTGCAGTTGTAGCTGTATCCAGGTTGAAATAGACCAAACAAATGGACTCTTGAATTAAGGATAAACTTTGAGTCTTCTAGGCCTATATATGTGGAGTGCTAGCAGTCCGAATTTTAAGATAAAAATGCGATCAATAAGCGATTCCTGTGGCAGAGAATTAGCTTATTGAGTCACAACTTACCAATCAGTAAACCAGTAGAGATATTATATGCCTTGTTATATTCACGTAAACGTTGCTGGTGGGTTGGATAGGTCTAAACTGTCGTCTTATTTTGCAAGAAGCTTTGCGGTAAGTTGTAGCCAAAATGAATGTGGCTATAGGTCCTAATAGCTAACGCATATGCATCCGAATATTACGACCGAGTTAGGTTAGTTGTTCTTAAATAAATCGTAGCCGAGCAATGCTCCAATCTGCACCTAATATGTATGCGGCGGACAAAACGAAATCTACAGAAATGAAGTGCAGATGTGCATGAATGCCGACCAAATTAATGTGTTCGCATAAAGATAGTTCGCGGAGATCAACTTTAATGTTCTGTGCATTGATATCGATTGTCTTCTGATGACACCACTGTTGATAACACGACGCTTAATGGAGCGAGGTAGACTGGAAAGGGGTTGGATCATTGGGCAAATGGCTGCTCAGAATGAAGACAGATATGGAAGAAAGGACTTGAACAAAGTTGCAACAAGAACAGGACAAAGTGAAAATGGCATTGAGCTTTAAAAGCACTGCATAGCTAAGCTAAGAGCTAAAAGCCAGAAACTGAAAGACGGATAACTAAAGAAAACTCATAGACAGATGTAGGTACATATATTTTACGAAAACATATACTACGCTCCTTCAGAAAACTCCGTGGTACCGGGTAGCGAAAGATAAGTAGAGATTTGAGAGGAGTCGCAAGGAAATGATGGCAGAGGAACGCAAGTGTAGAGATGCTCGTATACAGTGAAAGGCCGATAGCTTAATGGACGCTTTGTTGTTGTCTTGCATTAGATATGTTAGGCTTACGATGACGGTTCTAAAGAAGTCATAGGATATGTGTATAATTAGTCGACAGAATGGTGCATTGAAAGCAACTGAACACACGGAGTCTATGACGGAAAGACCAACTGAGGTGACGACGGAAGATATTTTGCCAAATCAGAGACCGGTTTTCATTCAGTCTTCGCATCGCGGAAATCAACTTCGCTGTCAGATATTGAATTCAATTCCCGAGAACTGATTCTGGGCGTGTATCGTAGAGAGGCTTTATCCGTTTTCCATTAGGCGCTGGAAATGGTCGAGAGTGTCGCGAGGGATTTGGGTGGGGAAAGGGAGGCGGTGGCCCACATTCTTCGCACAAAGCCCCGCTCAAACGATATTGGTTTTGGAGGACGATGACGATGACGATGACGCGTGTCGTCCGTTGGACAAAGATTGCGTCCAGGTCATGTATAATCATGGTCAAGTGACTTGACTTTTGCGTGCGATGATATTTCTGATATTTGCGCTGAAATGTCATTCATGTGCCTTCCTTCCATTCATTTCCCTATTTTTCTTCCTCTATCCATCCGTCCGTCCGTCCCTACACCCATTCTTCCGGTCCTCTCTCCACCTTCCTCTCCTTTTCGCTCTCCGCCCATCCCATTCATCTCTTTTCTTCCTATCTACTGTACGTCCATCCTCTTTTCTGTCTCAGTCTCCTGACCCTACCCTCTCTTCTTGCACTTGCCTGCTGCACTGCTTACTCGCCTGATGGTGTTTAGAGGCAAATGCACCGTCGTTGTTGTCTGCAGCTGTTGCATGTTTGCGTATCTGTCGAATGCTGGAGTCGGATAAATCGCTGTTGACAGCTGATATAGGTGGTATTATGCATATCTAATGCCCCGCTCATCCGTGGCTGAGAAAACAAGAGGGCATTAACGAAGAAACTATTAAATGAAAATCATCCTGTCTGATTGGCCATTTATCTGACATCTGACATTGTTGTTATTATTGTTATTATTGTTATTATTATTTTACCTGAGATAGAAATAATACCTCAAGAACAAAAAATTATGTCATTAGTATAAAAGTTCATCTCACAATAATCAGACCTCGTTCCAGGTTTCACGACCATCCGGAAATGTGCCTCTGAATGCAATGGCGCTTTGGCACTGGACACAGCTGGAAAGACGTTAGAAAAGAAAAGTAGTTTCACATCGATCTCCCAAGACAACAGAAATGCGACGTTCCAGCTCGGAGAGAAATTTAGAGGTTGAAGGGTTTCAAAGACAACAGGAACAAACATGTGGGATACAGGCAGCAATACATATTTTGCAGACTTATGAACCACCGCCTGTTCAGCTGCAGAACCTGCAGAAAGCGCTATATGCGACAAGTGGAAAGCAGCACAAATGTATACCAATGCCTCCCGGGTAATTTTATTTACCAGCAGAACAAGGGACAGGTGTAGCGCCATCGGGCTGTTTGCCATCGTCCACAGAAGACTCTTTGGCTCCTTCGTGCTTTGCACATCTGCACTCTATAGCAGTGTTATTTAAGTTTCAGTTAACTTTTCAGTTTCAGTTATAGTTTTAGTTCTGCTAAAACTTTCCAGTTTAGTTTTAGTTATAGTTTTCAAATCTTTTCAGTTTTAGTTTTAGTTTCAGTTAACTAAATTAGAACTTTTCAGTTAACTTAAAGTCACTTTCAGTTTTAGTTAACTTAAATAACACTGCTCTGTAGTGAACGCTGAATGATACTGTCGCAAAAGCTTCCCTTCCACCGTTTCTACCAGGCCAAATGTTCGGGAAACCTGCGGGGTTGGTGTATCTAGTGTACTATACTCGTAGGTTCGGCCTCCGTGGTCTGACAGAGGACTTATCTAGTCGATCAACAGTTCGAGCGTCCGACGTTTTATTTTAAAAGACGAATTCAGCAGACGAAGTTGCAGACGAATGAATTCAACAGACGAGAGTCAGCGCTCAACGAACTTAGAAACTCTTACGATATCTTCTCTATCGCTACTCTGTTTTTCTTCTCCTCTCTCTACCTCTGCATGCATATCTCTCTATGTATATCTTTCCATGTATATCTTCCTTTGTATATCTTCCTATGTATATCTTCCCTTGCATATCTTCTCCACACGCCCCGTGCTTGAAATTTATTATGTATTTGGTTACTTCAAAACATCAAAGCAGTGAAAGCACTAAAATGGTAAACAAAAACTGATCCAAACCCAAGTCTATTTCATAAGGCATCTTTAAAATGTTCTGTTTCAGTGACATGAGACTATTTATAAAGAAAGTTGACAAAGTCAAAATGACCTGAAACTATTTACAAAGAAACGGCAATAAATAATTGTCTATATATATATTATATATATATATATATATATATATATATATACATAGGAAGATATACAAAGGAAGATATACATGGAAAGATATACATAGAGAGATATGCATGCAGAGGTAGAGAGAGGAGAAGAAAAACAGAGTAGCGATAGAGAAGATATCGTAAGAGTTTCTAAGTTCGTTGAGCGCTGACTCTCGTCTGTTGAATTCATTCGTCTGCAACTTCGTCTGCTGAATTCGTCTTTTAAAATAAAACGTCGGACGCTCGAACTGTTGATCGACTAGATAAGTCCTCTGTCAGACCACGGAGGCCGAACCTTGGCACCCTTGATCCTCTTTTTGATTTTTTCAAATTTAAAAAAAAATTAAAATCACTAGCAAGTTTTATTCAATTCTATTTAATAAGAATATTTCTTTTCTATCTAAGTTGCATAAAGTGGTTTTCACAAATATGAACTATGAAAATCTATGGGCAAAAAACACACGACACCCAAAAGGGATCAAGGGTGCCAATGGGTTGGCACCTTTGATCCCACCCATGTGCACCTTTGATCCCCAATATATATATATATATATTGTTGGGAGTGGCCTACAGCCATCCCGCCATTATCATCCTCACGTGCACTTTCTAACCTTAGTTAAGACGCACCTCGTTTGAAGCTAAATGTAGGATGGTCTCGTTGACTATATATAGCAGTGTTCTTGTGTCTACGGGGAGACCGGTTTTAGTTAAGTAAGGCGTAAGACGTGCACTGGTTGTGTCACGCATTGTAAGTACCCTTTGTGGTCGTTTTCGAGAGTGTACCCTGCGTGGTCGCTACTCATGTTTAATTGCCGGTTCTCGAGTTGTATCTTCCTTTGTGGAGTTTGTGCAGGCGTCTTCTCGGAGAGTCTGTCTTTTGACGTTTCGTTTTGTCTCGTATGTGTGAGTATCGCTTCAATTATGTACATAGTGTAAATATACGTTTTATCAATATTGCGAAAGTCTTCGTTTTTCTTGTCATTTCTCGTATCATTCTAACTCACATTTCACCTCTAGACTAACAAGCTAACATATGGGGGCTCGTCCTTAAAATTCACCGTTTTCCGTTTTGTTATATTGGAAATTTCAAAATTGGAAATTGGGTCTGCGTATTTGCGTATTTGACGGTTTCTTTGGAAGTTGTACACGTTTTTGTGCATACGACTTTGTATCATGGCTAAATTTGGGTCTGATACATCGGCAACCGCTTCTCCGGTTGGGAGCGTCCTTCACTCTCCGGTGACTAAGCCTTTGAGTTTGGACGACGTCTTAGATATGTCGGCTGACGAATTAAGGCTTGAATTAGAGAAATTAGATCAGGACACTAGAGGCATGAGTAAGACTCAAATGCAGAAAATTCTTGCTAAATTTGTAACGCAGGAAAAAAAAGTGTTCGATTTTGGAGTAGAAAAGACTGAATTGATGAAGTTAGATAGTGACAGAGAATTTCAATTGGAGAAATTGAGAATAGAGAGTGAAGACAGAAAGCGAGAACGAGAGGCTGAAGACAGAAAGCGAGAACGAGAGGCTGAAGACAGAAAGCAAGAACGAGAGGCTGAAGACAGAAAGCGAGAACGAGAGGCTGAAGACAGAAAGCAAGAACGAGAGGCTGAAGACAGAAAGGCTGAATTGCAGGAAAAATTGAAGATGGAGGAAAGAGAACGAGTGAGGAGAGCAGAGGGTGAAGACAAAGAGAGGCAGAGACAATATGAGTTAGAGCTAAAGCGCATCGAGGCTAAAGTTTTGAACCCAGGTCCCGAACAGGACAAAGATGTGTTTCGCATAGCTTCTGCCATCAAATTGGTCCCTAAATTTGACGAGACGAATATAGAGCATTATTTTGTTTCATTTGAGAAGGCTATGACTATTCATAAATTTTCAAGAGATAAATGGACTGCTTTGTTACACCCTCAATTAACTGGTAAAGCCCAACAGGTTTTTTCGGAGTTATCTCTTGAGGGCTGTAAGAATTATGACACCCTAAAACAGGCTTTGTTGACTGCATTCGCTAGGGTGCCGGAGTTTTATAGGAAGAGCTTTAGAACTTTGGTTAAGGGTGCGCAGGAGACTTACTCTGCTTTCGCTTTCCGCTTGGCGTTACCTTTTCAAAGGTGGCTGGAAGGTGAAAATGCGTTTAATGACTTGACTAAGGCCTTCGAAGTCTTTAAACTTGAGCAATTTGTGACTTGCTTGCCTGTTGAAATCCATAGATGGATAATTGACAAAAAACCCGCGACAGTTTCAGACGCCGCAAAGTTAGCAGACGAATTTGCTATTCTATATAAGCCTTTCCCTGCGCATGCTTCTGTCTTGCATTCGAATGATGAAAAACGGGAAAATTTTGGATTTGGTCGTGATTCGGGTCGTGGAGCAAAAGCCCATTGGTCGCCGAAAAATTTCCGTAACGAGGGCCAATTTCAATTTCACAAGTCATTTGACTCCCAGATTGTTTGTACTTACTGCGGTAAATCTAATCATGGGGTTTCTTCATGTTACAAATTACATCCAGAATTGAGGTCAAAACGGGATTTCGCTGCTCAGCAGAACACCAATCCTAGGAATGTAGAATTAGTCACGGGCGTAGATATGTCTGTACAAGTGAAGGATGGGCCGACTAAAATGGTCGACGCTGGCTACTTGTCATTCTGTTCGTCTGGCTATGTGTATACGCCCACTGGACTTTCTCGCAATATTGTTGTGTTAAGAGATACTGGTTCTTTGCAAAGCTTGGCTAGCAAGGAATTATTGCATGCTAATGAGTTCTGTGACACCGGTGAGGTTCGCCTTATTAGAGGTATTTCGGGTGTCACGCTTCGTGTTCCTTTGGTTGAAATTCGAGTTGAGTCTAAATTTGCTAACGGCACTATCTTATGTGGGTTGGTAGACCATTTGCCACCTGGCATTCACGTTCTAATTGGTAACGACTTGGATAGTCCACAAGATGAGATAAATGTGGGAGTGACGACGCGCGCTCAAACTAAATTGACCGATTCTGGCTCTTTACCTGTGTCGCATACTCAATCTGTAGAAGATAAGTCTGCTGATATAAATGTGCAGTTAGACGTAGACTTGAGTGCCTTATTCAAAGAGTCTACTGCAGTGCATGCTGATTTAACCAATGTAGTGTCGCGCGAGAATTTAATTAATATGCAGAAAGCCGATACGTCTTTGCTTCCCTTGTATCAGCTGGTTGAACGAAGGGATGGGCAGTATATGGAACGCCAATCGTATTCGATTGCTAACGGAATTTTGGTGAGGCAGTGGAAGGATTTAGATACGCCTGATGATGTAGGGTACACGCAAATTGTTGTTCCTACGCAGTTGCGTGCTAAGTTATTGTACGTGGCTCATGATATCCCTGCAAGTGGTCACTTGGGTGTGAAGAAAACTTTGGACCGCTTAATGCGTCATTTTTATTGGCCTGGCATAAATTCTTCTGTTCGTACCTATTGTCGAACATGTGATGTCTGTCAGAGACTAGGTAAGGGAGCACCTCCCTCTCGGGCACCTCTGATAAATCTGCCTGTCATAGCGGAACCTTTTTCCCGCCTGGCAATCGATACAGTTGGACCCCTAAGTGTGTGTGATGGTACGAGAAATCGTTTCATACTTACTGTTATTGACTTGTCAACACACTATCCTTTTGCGTTTCCGTTGAGAAACCACACAGCGCATGATGTAGCGAAATGTTTAATATCCGTGTTTACAATGTTTGGGTTTCCAAATGAGATTTTGTCGGATTGTGGCACTGACTTCATGTCTGATTTGATGCAAATTTTTCTGCAAGAATGTGGTGTGGTGCAGTTGAAAACTAGTCCGTATCACCCTCAGAGTAATGGTTGTTGCGAGAAATTTAACAGAACGTTGAAAGATATGCTTAAGGCAATTGTTGAGGATTTTCCTGGCAACTGGGATCAAATTTTGCCGTGGGTTCTATTTGCCTACCGTGAAGTTCCTGTACAAGGACTAGGTTTCAGTAGTTTTGATCTTGTCTTTGGAAGGTGTGTTTAGCGATGTACCTGGCAAGACTTCACTTATGGCACACCGTATTGAGTTAATACCTGGTGCACGACCAGTACGACAGACAGCCTATCGGTTGCATCCTGAGCGTATGGCACAGGTAGACAAAGAGATTAAAGGCCTAATTGAACAAGGCATTGTAGAGGAATCCGAAAGTGCGTGGGCTTCGCCTATTGTACTTGTACCTAAATCGGATGGGTCTCTGCGGCTGTGCACAGATTTTCGTAAGTTGAATGCGCTTACGGTAGCCGATCCTTTTCCGATGCCACGTGTAGAATCTTTAATTGACAAGGTTGGACAAGCCCAATTTCTGACTAAGCTTGACGCGACACGGGGTTTCTGGCAAGTTCCGCTTGATAGTCAATCAATCCCTTTAACTGGATTTGTGACCCCACATGGTCATTATCAGTGGCGCTATATGGCGTTCGGTTTAAGAAATGCACCTGCCTCATTTTCACGTTTGGTTGCGAAACTGTTGCATGGTTTAGATGAGTTTTGTGACGGATATTTAGATGACTTGATAATTTTCAGTTCTTCTTGGAATGCTCATTTATCTCACTTGGAAAGAGTGTTGACACGCATTGCTAACGCTAAACTTACATTGAATTTGAAGAAGTGTGTCTTTGCTAATGCAGAGATAGATTTTCTGGGTCACCATATTGGTTTGAACTGTATTCAGCCACGTATGCAGAAGGTCGAGGCTTTGCTAAAATTTCCGCGTCCTGAAAATAAGAAGCAGGTTCAGTCTTTTCTGGGTTTGGCTGGTTATTACCGCAAGTTTCTGTCGCATTACTCTCAGTTAACGTTACCTCTTACTTTGTTACTTAAGAAAGGTCACCGGTTTACTTGGTCTCCTGAGGCTGAGAATGCATTCATTGATTTGAAGTCTAGGATGGCTTCGCGGCCTATACTTAAACCGCCAGATTTTGACAAACCTTTTTATTTGGCTGTAGATGCTTCGTACTTCTGTTTGGGAGGTTGTTTGTTTCAGATAACGGACGAGATTGAACATCCGGTCTGCTACCTGAGTCGGAAGTTGAGCTCGGCTGAAGTACGCTATTCGACAATTGAGAAGGAGGCACTTGCGCTGGTGGTCGGTGTACGCGCGTTCAGCGTGTACTTTGGTTCCGCTCCAGTGGTTGTCTATACGGACCATAGCCCACTTCAGTTCATAAATCGCATGGCTCCTTCGAATGCGAAACTTTTGCGATGGAGTCTTGAACTCCAACAATACTCCTTGAACATTAAGCATCGGCGTGGTCGTGACAATGTGTTACCAGACATATTAAGTCGCCCCTCAGTTTAAATGTACGAACTTTCCATAGATTTCTACGGACTGTCGGTCTCTTGCATTAAGCCTACATAGATGATTCTTTTTTGTGTTGTAAACGTTTCTAGTGGACTGATATGTTATGAACTTTAGAGATAGTTTCAATTCATGTACATTTGTAGTTTTTGCATGGTCGGAAACACTTTTAATGTTTCCTCTTTTCGTTGTCGGGGGGTCTGTTGGGAGTGGCCTACAGCCATCCCGCCATTATCATCCTCACGTGCACTTTCTAACCTTAGTTAAGACGCACCTCGTTTGAAGCTAAATGTAGGATGGTCTCGTTGACTATATATAGCAGTGTTCTTGTGTCTACGGGGAGACCGGTTTTAGTTAAGTAAGGCGTAAGACGTGCACTGGTTGTGTCACGCATTGTAAGTACCCTTTGTGGTCGTTTTCGAGAGTGTACCCTGCGTGGTCGCTACTCATGTTTAATTGCCGGTTCTCGAGTTGTATCTTCCTTTGTGGAGTTTGTGCAGGCGTCTTCTCGGAGAGTCTGTCTTTTGACGTTTCGTTTTGTCTCGTATGTGTGAGTATCGCTTCAATTATGTACATAGTGTAAATATACGTTTTATCAATATTGCGAAAGTCTTCGTTTTTCTTGTCATTTCTCGTATCATTCTAACTCACATTTCACCTCTAGACTAACAAGCTAACAATATATATATATATATATATATATATATATATATATATATATATATATATATATATATATATCGTATATATATATATATATATCGTATATATCGTATATATATATATACGGTATATATATATACGTATATATATATACGGTAAATAAAAATAAAGGTGCCAACCCATTGGCACCCTTGATCCCTTTTGGGTGTCGTGTGTTTTTTGCCCATAGATTTTCATAGTTCATATTTGTGAAAACCACTTTATGCAACTTAGATAGAAAAGAAATATTCTTATTAAATAGAATTGAATAAAACTTGCTAGTGATTTTAATTTTTTTTTAAATTTGAAAAAATCAAAAAGAGGATCAAGGGTGCCAAGTCTCCCCTATGCAGAGGCGGCGATCTTGTTTGACAGGTGGGGGACACGGGACACTTTTGAAGTGACATGATCAAAAAAGAGGTGAAAAATGTATTCGTACGTGAATTTTTAACCTTTTTTGATGTTTCTTCAAAATGTGGGGGACAACTGCATAGGGCCTACTGTCCCTCCACTGTGAAAGGGATTGTCCCAATGTCCCATATTGTCCCCGCCGCCCATGATACTATAATTATGCCCAAGTATATACATATATATATATATATATATATATATATACCGGTACTCATTTTAATGTAGGTTACATTGTTGAGAGAATTGCCGCGATCATTTAGTAATCTACTCTACAGCAGTAGGCCTAATATGCTCAGATGACAGAGCGAATTCTCTACGTCCATTTTTATTTGTCAACGGTAGGCTACTTTAATTAGCCTTTCAGATGCGTTGAGGCGCAAGTTGTGCGCTCGTGAATAAGCTGTTGCTCCTCGCTAAGCTTCAGAGTAGCGCTTAAGAATTTGGATTTAACGATTACGATAACGACTGAAAGATACAAGGTGCAAACGCTTAAATATATTTTCAGGCTAATTTTGTGACCGATCCCATCCTGCCTTCTCATAGTTTGGACCATCCTTTTTATAGAATAACGTTCCCGTGTATATATTTCTGTATGCCCAGCCTAATGAAATTGGCCCGTTTAAAGGCGTTCGTTTCCGCCTATTCGGCACCTAAGTAAAAATGTTTAAAGCCGTTAGTTTAGAAGAGCAGCCTTTTATGGTATATTTAAATTTACTTTGACTGAAGTTTGAAACAAACTCAATTCGGGTGTATACATATGGTCACAGTGAAGAACAGCAACACATGAAAATTTACATTTAGGCCTACCGAATCATGGAAAGTTTGCTTGATGTAACAAAATGACCTTGACCATAACCTGTAAAGGTGAAAATGACCACGAATGGCGAAAACAATATCAGAAATGAATTCTACATACTGAAATCAGTAACATTAGAGATATTACACGTGCATGTACTCTAAAAAACCAAAAAATGAATTTTCCAATATGGTCGACGGCGGCCATATTGTATTTGGCCATAGCATCTTTCATGGCAACGTGACCGACAAACACCTCGGTGATTATTCATGTCTAGGAACCCACTAACTAAGTGGGAGTGAGATATTCCCCAACACCATTTTGCAAACGGGTCCACAGGCCAAGTACAGGATTAAAGTGTAAATTTGTTTTATTGGTATTTCTTATGAAACAGCCAATCTGCCATTTTGAAATCCATGTTGGGGATGTTCCCGTGGTCCGATTTTGTCTGATTTTGGATCTGTTATTCATCAATGGTTCCTGAGCAGGAAACCGCTTTAAAAGCTTCTGAAGCAATTTTCCCAGGTCTAACTGCAAATTGCCTGGAGTTTTAAGCCTCTCGTCGCTGGCCTGCGGCCAGTATATTGATTAGTTGGCCAGCCAATTTGTAAACAACGACGTCATTGTTCATGAATATAAATTAGTTGCAAGCGGCCGATGAGAGGAGCGTAACGAAATGTTCTCATGATGACATACTTCCTGACATTTCTGTTCGTTTATATTATTATTATTATTATTATTATTATTATTATTTTATTTTATTTTTTTTAAGCCCCATGGTACATATGATCCCTCGGGGACTTAGATATTAGACTATTTATTGTTTTTTTCCGGAAAATCAGGCCTCGTCCTCCGCTAAGTCATCAATTATTATTATTATTATTATTATTATTATTATTATTATTATTATTATTATTATTATTATTATTATTATTATTATTATTATTATTATTATTATTATTAGTTTATTACTCATTTATTAAGCTCCACTATCCAATGACCAATGCTCAGCAGTTTTGAGTTAAGAACTTTCTCAAGGGTCTTACAGAGTAACAGTCTCAGGGATGGCTCGAACCCGTACTCTCCGAGCTAAAAGACGAGGGCTCAATCAATCGGCTAGCGTGACCCACGATTTGCAGCCAGCGCACTAAATACCAGAATGCAGCTCGACACATAGTCGAGTTGCATAATAATAATAATTATAATTAATAATATCAGCATAGTACCATGGGATGTTACGATGATATAAATTAACAAAAATTACAAGGACATTGCAGCTAAAAAATCATTTATCACGTGCCAGCAAAATCAGTAAAGCGATTTGTAAAGGGCGATGGTTCTTAAGTACACTGTGTCTCAATTGAACTGATACCCTCTTTTGGCAATAAATCTGTCAATTCTAAAAATAATTCAATAAAATTTTGGATATTGAAAGAGAGATAAATTATTAATAATCTAAGAAAATTTCATCTTATTCTGTCTACAAGGTCGAAAGTTATGAACATTCAAATTTGGACAAACAAAATTCGAACTTTCCAACATGTAAGAGATAAAATAAATTTTGCAAACTGCATACCTTACTAAAAAATATGACATCATAGTGGCACCATTTTCTTTTAAGCAGACGATAATAAATGCTTTTCAGTAAAGATGACTTGAGTTTGATTAAAATTTTAAAACAAAGAAACATTACGGAGCAAAAACCAGAGAAACTGCGGTCAAGAAAGACTCCAGATTTTATTTAAATGACTCTCCCCCCCCCAGTAGCCCTGATCTCAATCCGCTTGACTACAAGATATGGAACGTCCTTGAAGAACTTGTTTATCAAACCCGCACACACATCGTTGACCATCTCAAACAGCGAGATGTAGAGGAATGGAATCCTTTTGATCAAGCAATTGTTGGTCATGCAATTAATGAATAGCGAGATCGCCTTAAAGCATTCATTCAAGCTAATGGCGGGCATTTGGAACATCAACTAAAGAAAAACATTTGACCCAAATTAATTTAAAATGTTGATGTCTTCATTTTTTTGTCAAATTGTAAAGTTTAATATAAAAAAATATAAAAAATGAATTTTTACATATTGGAAAGTTCGAATTTTGTTTGTCCAAATTTGAATATGTATAACTTTGGACTCTGTTGATAGAATTTGATTAAATTTTCTGAGAATACTGAAAATTTATTCCTGTTTAAGTGTTTACAATTTTAGTGAATTATTTTTATAATTGACAGATTTATTGCCAAAACAAAAAGGTATCAGTTCAATTGAGACACCGTGTATATATATAGGACAGACATGGGACTCTGTAAATACGAAAAACTGAACAGATTGACTTAGCATTTGCCAGAGATGATCTCGTTACACGTCTTAGTAGTATCCGCTAAATCAAGTACATTCTTGATCCATAAACGCACCATCCAACTGATAGGATCTACAATGCATAACCCTATATTACGCTGCAGAGGAGCCTCAGCGTTTTTCTTTTATTCAGGTTATATGTTCGAAGTTATCGAATTTCATCTATAGGTCGATGTTCATGCTATAGGTTATGTGTAGTTTTACTCGACCTTCCATCGATTTTGCTGTCTGTGAATTTGTGTAATCCTTGTTCTCGTAAAAAAATAGCTAAAGCCATTTAAATTTTAGTTTCATATAGGCATAACTTGAAAGTGTTATTGTCTGACATAGGACTAGATCTGCATTTGCTTGAATTTGTGAGATTTTCTTAAGTAAAGCATGGAACTGTAGTAAAATTGTAATCTTTCTTTGTCTATAGTAGTCCAACAAGTTGCTTCGTGTACTGTCAGTTTAACATGACCTCGGAACCCTGTGTTTCAACCCAGGGGACATTAGGCCTAAATAGAAACTATATGTCATATTACGGCTCTAAAGAGCCAGATAATGACCGATTTGGGCATCGTAGGTGTGCTTAACAGGGTCCCTTAACAGAAGGAAACGCAGGCGGGTCATACTAGGACGATCAATCTCGATATTCGTGACCTCTATAGGCAAAGACCGATGGAGGAGATGACGGCAGCAACAGCAACAGCTCAGCTTCCCTCTCCTAAATGTAATCGCTCATGGATGGTTTTCGATGTCTTCGTCTCATTTGTTGGTTTTCTGCTCCGTTTGTCTTAGTTGAATATGCAGCGTCAGACTAAACATCTTTTGCTGGACCATGGAACAGGGTTGCTATGCATGCAGAGTATTAGGCCTGAAACATCTTTTGCTGGACCAGGGAACAGGGTTGCTATGCATGCAGAGTATTAGGCCTGAAACATCTTTTGCTGGACCATGGAACAGGGTTGCTATGCATGCAGAGTATTAGGCCTGAAACATCTTTTGCTGGACCATTAAAGAAGGGCTACTATGACAGTCGCCGTATTTCATGCGCGCAGATCAGTTTCTCGTGACTTCTAGTGCAATGTTTGCTATTTTCAGTCGATATAACTGACGTGTTCCTATTGCAGACGGTACTTTAATGTCGCAGCTGTATATGTGAAGATTATGAACATCTAAACGTGAGGAAATGTCGATACCACGTAGACTACTGCGGCGATTCGTTCAATTTGAAGCGGTCTTTCTGATGAACTGCAGTTTTATACGGGGCAGTTAGAAAGATTCGTTTGGTTTCTGTGACTAATCATTGACTGAGAAATATAGAAAGACGTTAAATCGACTGAAAAAGTAAAACATTGCACTAATCGAATGTTTCATTCCTCGGATCAGCAGATCATCTGCGCTATGGAAAGGCTTCCGATCAGTTGGCCTATGCTGTTACTGTATGGCTGTCTGATATCACAAACGTACGAGACGAGCATAAATGCATACACACGAGCGCACATACATACAAAAACGCATACATAAGCATGTAAGTATGTGTAGTGGTACATAAGTATCCATGCATATATATATATATATATATATATAATTATATATATACGTACGCATACATAGAAAGCATTTTGACTTGTGATGTGCAAATCCGGATATGATTTGGCAAAGGTATAACCAGATTGTCGGAAAAAGCGATAAAATCGAAGCAGAGGAAAGTGGGCTTAGTTTATGGAAGGGGTGAAGATGCAGACTGAAGGGTCGTGAGCAAGGGCAGACTGGCTGTCGCCAAATAGTAAAGGTATCCATATTTGTATAGGACTATGTAGGTCTTAGCTCGAGCATTGTAAGAAAGACAGAGACAGAGACAGAAAGAAAGCGAGAAAGATAGAGACAGACAGAAGGATACCAAGTAGGCCCCCTTACTCGACCAGCAATCCGGACTGTACGATTTTTAGCGACCGGTTATCTAGGCCCGGGACTCCGGTCTCGCATGGCAACCGAAGCAACGAGCCTCATATAATGTATCGTCATCTTCGTTTGGCTGAATAAACAAACATCAACAACTGCATCGTGTTCTCTGTGCTGATCTACATCAGGCGGCCATACCAACATTGAAGATACTTAACATACCGTGTTTAAAATAGGGCCTACATCATGAGGCGCTGTAACATCATCATCGACCGCCTCAGCTGCATGTGCATTTATACATACATATATAGAGTCATACGCACATACATACATTTATACATACATAGATACATACATGCATACATTCATGCATACACACGTACATACATACATACACAAGTAGATCTATACGTAGGCTACGTGCATGCGTAGTTAAATGTATGTGCGTATAAGTACGTGCGTACCTAAATTACGTATTAGCTATACTTACTCGGATGTCTGTCACGTTACCTGACGTCACGCCCTTGATTTCATCGACAATGGCGTCTCTTCGTATACATGCAAACGTATCGTTGAAAATAGGCTGGTTTCAACGACTTCAGCCAGAGGTATAACTCCAGATGAAGCCAGGAAAATTGATAATATGTTTTGTAAAAATAGGCGGCCATTTGCGTTCCCTAGAGAAATTCATGAGCCTTGGACTGAGTCGTGTGCTTTATTCCTTTCGTAAACACTCAAATGCGTCCGTCAGCTTTCATAAATTCACATTAACAATTCACAATCATCGGTCTGTCCTCTGTCATCATGTCCACACAGAGCGAAGCCTATATAGGACCCATATTCCCGTATCGGACCCGTATATGGCTCATATGGGTCCCATCTAATGCCCACGGAAATGACGGCGCGGTCAGTACAGTATGCGGTAAAATGCAATACTGTTAGGTGACTAATAGATACACCGGATTACCTGAGAAGTCGATAGCAAGTCGGTAAGTCAGTCGATAAGTCTAAGCCACTTAGTCACTTGATAAGCATGTGACTTAGTCGACTGAGTCGCTAAGTCAGTCGCTAACTTATGAAGTAATCGGTAACTCCTTAGCAACTGACTCCGGGTACTACAAACATAATTATATACATAGGCCTACATACATACTTACATAAATACATACATACATGCGTGTACATACATACATATACATGCATAGTGTAAGTGTAAGCTTATAATATTCAAGTAATTTCGAGAAAAATTTGGAATTCTCTTTGCATTCGTTAATGTCATACTGTTAAACATGTATTATGAGCCATATAGATAGCATTTGCATGATGCGTCCCATATATATAGGCCTATATATAAGAAAGGAGTGAATAGACTAAGATGTCTTGTACGTACCTTCTGATACGGAAGCAAAGCTGTTTATACGGAGAATAAGTTGAAGTCCTGCTACGATCTGCGTCAGTTCGTGTTTCATTCTGATTTGTGTACAGTTGTGTTACATGTTCGGTCACGACTTCTTGCCTCTAATGACTTCTATAAGTTTGCGCTTCTAATAAACAAAGTCTCCATCGATGACGCTCTGTATCCGTCGCTTTTTCTCGGTGGTTCTTGACCAGTGCCGCTTATTGTCAGAATGCCGAGTATAATTTGAACGGGAAGTCCGGCAGTGGACCAGACAGACATGCATGCAGGCGAGCGGTCAGCGATCGAGTGTCCAGCAGAACATCAATTACAGCGCAACGTTGTCGTTGTCAGACAACGAGAGACTGAGACCGCTGCTAAGTCTCCGTCTCCTATAGACATGTGCGCCGCTTGCTTGAGACGATGAAGACGGCGATGACCGGTGCATGGATGGGAGTCAGAACGGGCATTTCAAAGGCAGCGTTTGTGCAGACATCTTACAGTCTGTGATGGTCTCTTTAGTCTTACACTGCAGCCTGCAATCAAATCCCAGACCCTCTGCTTCTGTCACGACTACTGGCTCGGTTAGAGTGCACGTCCCATGCGCCTCTTTACTTGGGGATGCCGGTTCGCATACCGATGGTGGCTTATTTAAGAGATTTGAATCTTGGGCTCGCACAGTCCTTAGGCCTACACGAGGACCATAACTGGTATGGCACCCTGGACAGTCTTTTTGTCAAGACCTTAAACCTCAAGACCAAGACCAAGACTTTGAACCTCGAGACCAAGACCAAGACCAAGACCTTGAACCTCAAGACCAAGACCAAGACCAAGACTTTGAACCTCGAGACCAAGACCTTGAACTTCAAGACCAAGACCAAGACCCAAAAAATCGCAATCAGGTCAAGACTTCTAAAAAATTGTCAAGTCGGAATATTCGCTATTTTAATAAAAAAACATGAGTCTTTTATTTTATTAAAGCAAATTAACTTTAAATGCAAACTGCAGAGAATTCCGATTTCGTATTCACACGTCCTTCATGCAAAATATTATTCAAAATGCCTTTTGTATTTTATAAAAACCAATTCGCTCAGAATTTTCTGACCAAGACGTGCCTAGTGGGCCTCATAAAAATTCCGCCATGTGAAAATATACGTTCTACAGGTTCTGAAGTCGCTGACACACACAGTAGCTTTTCAAGCACTGGATGTAAATGTACAGATAGTCCTTTTGAAATCTTCCCATGGATTATCATACCGTCTGATACAGAATAACTGTTGCTGCTGCCAGTGGGTTTTCCTGACCAACAAGACTTGTATCCGTCCATAGATATTGGTCGTATGATGCAAGCAGGCTGGATACATTTTTAAATTCTTGATTTTTGTTAAATGACTGTTCATATTGACAGCCGGTCTTGGTCTTGGTCTTGCGAGACCAAGACCAAGACTTTGAACCTCAAGACCAAGACTTTGAACCTCAAGACCAAGACCAAGACTTTTGGTCTCAAGACCAAGACCAAGACGAACTCGAGTGCACTCGAGACCAAGACCTTGGTCTCCAGGACAGCAAGACTGGGCACCCATTCAAACTGGCAGCGGCCGTGAAAGATCTCACCCGATAAATTAATTGAAAAAATAGTAGTGTTGAGGCCATGCGGTCTCTACAGAAAAACGTTGACATTTACATTTAACTCTTTTTATGTTTGTTGGTTCAGTGACTCCAGTTTGTTAATTCGGTGTTTAAAGATATCTTGACGCCCAACGTATGCGAGCTCTACACAGGTTGTATATGGGAATATGGGTACTATGTGGGCTCCACTTGGGCATGCTGGCAGTGGATATACTACTCAAAACTCGGGTGTAGGCCCCTACTCTTATTTTGGCTGCATTATATCTACATTCAAAATTCAGTACCTGAGTATCTCTTCGATTTTCCGATATCACTTTCAACCCTGAATCCGCTTCTGGCAACATGATTACAGAGAAATATGAAGCGTAGGGCCTATATATTTTATATTATATATATATGATTGTTTATATATATATTTAAAGATAGAGGACCACATACTGAACGAACGTCAGGAGCTTTACAATTTCTACAAGGCTGTTATTAAATCTGGTGATTCTAGGACTGAGAGAGCTATTGCGACCCGTTGTCGCTCATTATGTTCCTATAATGGCTATGACTACACTCGATACAATTTACACATAGGGATTATGTTGCCATGGATTCAGTCCGGAGACCAGCCAGTTGTTTGTAGTTGGAGATGTAAGGTCCTTCCGTGTAGCGCAATCAAGACCTTTGATGTTAAACGCGTCCGCCTTATATATACGCCGCAGGGAGCATTTAGAACGACGACGGTCAGCCAGACAGACCTACAGCGGAGAAGACAGGAAGAAACAGGGAGTGGGACAGAAACATACATGCACAGGGTTGAAGACGTTGACACAAAGGAATAAGATCAGAGCGATTGACTGACTAACTAACTAACTTATTCACGGACTGATGGATGGACGAATAATATATATATAATATTATGTATATATATATATATCAAGATAAGTTTCTGGTGCAGCATGTTAAATTATCCATTATTTCTCTCCTATTATTTTGTTTATCGCTGATCATTGTTGTCTGTGTCTTTTCCACTGTTCACGTGTAGGCCTACTGTCTGTCTGTCTGTCTGGCTGGCTGTCTGTCTGTCTGTCTGTCTGTCTGTCTGTCTGTGACTGCACATAATGCATCTTACCATGCGTATTTTGTGTTTGTGTATGTACAGGCGTCGTTTCCTGTGTGTGGTTTCTGTCTGGAGCGGTTCTGAAGAACGTGATTTGTGTTATATTTCTAAAAGGCAATTACATTTGCGGTCACATTTCGCCGACTGCTTGCTAAGTGTCTGCGTTTTATGACATTTTACGATGATATAATCTCGCTTCTGTGTACTTTAAGACAGATCGTCCGCTTAAAAGCCTATAACGAACCGTTTTATTGTCTTCATTAAAATAAAAACTTCTTGCGTTTTTGCTTAGGGGCCTACTTTTCTCTCTGTTTTATCTAAGAAGTATTTCTATATAAACCTATGCTTATGTAATGATCCACTGGTAGGGGACGATCTGTATAATAATAATAATAATAATAATAATAATAATAATAATAATAATAATAATAATAATAATAATAATAATAATAATAATAATAATAATAATAATAATAATAATAATAATAATAATAATAATAATAATAATAATAGTAATAATAGTGGTGGTGGTGGTGGTGGTGGTGGTGGTGGTGGTGGTGGTGGTGGTGGTGGTGGTGGTGGTGGTGGTGGTGGTGGTGGTGGTGGTGGTGGTGGTGGTGGTGGTGGTGGTGGTGGTGGTGGTGGTGGTGGTGGTGGTGGTCACGGTGGTTTATTTTTCCTCGAGGAAACTATATGATTCCTCAGGTTCTTAAACCAATGTTCGGATATAATAAAATGAAATTACTCTTCTTCTCAAATTATCTAAGTTCACAACAGTAAGCCTAAATTCCTTTTGAACAGGCCTATAGGCCTATATCTTATTACACTAACTCTATTGACACAACATTGAAAGCTAAAAGACGACTCTTCTCGAAAGACTGAAGTGTAGGCCTACATAACACACACACACACAGTGTCACACACACACACACACACACACAGTGTCACACACACACACACACACACACAGTGTCACACACACACACACAGTGTCACACACACACACAGTGTCACACACACACACACACACACACACACACACACACACACACGTTATATATAGGCAAAGGATGCGACGTACGCCTTACTATTCCGTCTGAATCGCTCGTCTGTGGGGAACTTTCCCGGGCCATCGATTACAGCGTGGGTACAAGCTTAAAGAAAAACTGGGACATCAAATCAGCGTGGCATTAAGTTTTTTAAACTAATATAGGCCTATCATGACTAATTTTGAGATCACCTAAATTTTATTGATTTACTGTTTGATTTTAAGAAAAATGATTACGTTGTGCACATGATATATCCACTAAGCAGCGGCGTATCTAGGATATTTTGCGCCCGAGGACGAACTATGAATTTGGCCCCCACCCCGTTTTACTATTTCACATTTTCCAAATAATCGAATAGCAATTTTAATTTTAATTAAATAAAATATGAAAAATACAGATAGTACATGCATGTTGCCCCTTAGTGCTCAATGGGGCGACAAAATCATACCTGGGAACTGGTTTGTAAGTAATGAGGATATAACTGGATATATTTGGAGCGCCAAAATTAAATCTAATAAATTTATTTGGGATAGATAAGTAAGGCGAAACAGGGCATGTGCCCTCCCGTTTGTTTTGAGTATGCTGTGTTGACTGGCACTTTATTTGTATTTTTTGCCTTACATAATGACACTTAATGTGCTTTCGGTTTAATTTCCGTCAAGGTTTAGTCGGGAGCTCATGAATATGCATTTGCTCCGGTGCAATTTTGCTGATAATTAGCGTTAGCTGCATAGTCGGTGAAGGCTAGATTTTCACCGGTGGTGATTGGTGCCCGCCTAATGCTGTATGCCATGCATTTTGTGAGTTCATTTGGGTGCATTTGCACCAAATATGGGCCGGTGAAGTTTTTGCCGGTACTTAGCGTGAGATGCATGGCCGGTGAAGGTTAAACTTCACCGGTGATAATTTTTCGCGCCATGAGGCTTGTATCTTAAGTTTCTTGGCATGAATCTTCACCTACGATAGGTTGGTGAAAGTCTAACTTCACCGAGGCCGTGGTTTTCACCGGTGAAGATTCTTCGGAACTTCACCGATATTTTGTATAGTAATAAGGGCCGGTGAAATACTGAAATTTCTCTTTTCACCGCGGTGGGAAAACTTCACCACCGCGGGGTAGGCCTATATATAGGGCCCCTTTGATTGTAGTAAGTGAGTTAAGAAGTTGGAGTTGAATACAGACAGTTGAGTTGCGGAGTCAGTAGGAGCAGTTGTAGAGAGAGTTTAGTTGAGTTCGGTCCAGTCAGTTAAGCATTGATTTCGCGACATTGCGTTGTTTCGGGAAACTTTGACATTTTCGCAACAATACTTTGATGAAAGTGAACTTTGTCAAGAGTTTGTGTTCGAATTGCGAGTTCTTGAGTGTCGAACTTTTGCCTACTACTTTGAAGAATTGTGGATTAAAGAAACTTTCTGCAGAACTGAGTTGTTTCTTAAGTCTCCTGCTATACTCCGGGAGCCGGACACGCGTTCGGACATACGGGCGACTCGGTCATCGGTATACCCTGGTAGACGTGGCACCGAGTCGTCCGCTGCCTTCCATTCAGAGGAAAAGGGTCAAGAGCCAGTTACGCCACATTAGTTAAAACTGGATCAAAAAAGTAAGATTATTTAGCTCAACCCTCATTGTGGCGCCCCCTTCCCTTGGCGCCCGGGGACACATGTACCCCGGGCCTCTGCACCCCTAGCTACGCCTCTGCCATTAAGGCAAGTTTCTGACTTTCTTACACATAGTGGCACTGAATACATGGCAGCATTCGTTTAATTTAAAAAAGCTTTTGATCAGGTTTACCATGAACTCCTGAAGTACGGTTAAACTTGTTATTGATTTCTTTTTTAGCAGTGGCTGGACTGGGAGCGCTCCTGAGTAGGTATCTTGAAGGGGCGCTAGGCGGAGATAGTTTCTCCGATTGGATCGTTGCCTCAATTGGACCACGGCCTATTTACCCCCTAGATACACATATAGCCCAGGGCTGTAGTCGAGGGTATACGCGGGTATACAGCGTATACTCACCTCTAGAGACCGTATACTCACCTCACAAAATATTTATATTTATTTATATATAAATACTATGGATTATACTGACAAAATACTGTAGCGTATTCTCACCTCCAATTTTTTTCGGAAAACTAACCGGTAGCGTATACTCACCTCTAATTTTACCACTACAGCCCTGATATAGCCTCGTTTTCAATTGTTGTATTCTTGCGCACTTGAATATTGATCGTGTTGACACAGGCAGTTTGACGGAAAACTATATATTTTTAAAATTGCGGTTAAAAGTCTTTTTCATGTGGTGCTGATCTAATTTTAGACGTACCTGACAACGAGTGTACACATTTTAGGCAAGCTTTTAAAAATGAAATCATGTTTGTTTTAGCTATAGCCGGGTTTCATGTTTGAGCGACAATAAGTGATTTGACGCTAAGACTGATGAGCGTTGAACTATCGCAGTGTAAACAGAAGTAGTCCATGTTGCCTGAAATGGACCACATTCAGTGTCCTGAATTGGACCGATAATATCGCGTGGTCCATTTAAGGACACCGGCACTTGCAATGTTATATTTTGATTCTTTAAATAATAATAATTACCATTGGCTTGTATTATGTCAAATAACATTTTCTTTCTGTTGTATATGCATAAGTGTTTTTGTTAAGGTGATTTTTACCACGTTTAGGCCCTACAGTATTTTGACAGTTAGCTAGAGACTTACTGCATGTCTTTTAGACAATAGGCCTAAGTGTTTTTGTGAAGGTGATTTTTACCACGTTTACAGTATTTTGACACTTAACTAGAGACTTTTATTGTATGTTTGTAGACAATAAGTGTTTTTAAACGTTTCAAGTGTGTTTTTTTTGCAAATTATCTTAAAAAAACACCTTTAATATGATGTGTTCCATTCAGGGCAACTGGTCCAGTCGAGGCAACCATGTGGTCCATTTAAGGCAACAGGTTGCCTTGATTGGACCTATTACAGCTCAGCTTGTTTTAGTTATTTTTCATATTTACATGAATACTATCTGTTCCTTGCTTATTAACAACATACTTGACATATTAGCCCATCATGTGGCATAATTTCCTTTTAGAAATTCAGTAGAATTCATTCAGAAAACCTCAGTTTCCCTTAAGTGGTCCAATTATGGCAACTCTCCCCTACCGCTGGCTGAAGTCGTTGAAACCATGCGCATCTTCAACGAGACATTTGCAAGTAGGCCTACGACGAGACGTCATTGTCGATAAAAACAAGTGTTTGACGTCAGGTAGCCTAACGTGACAGACATCTGAGTTGTGGTTGTAAGTATAGGCCTATAGCCAGTAAAGTATTAAGTAGGTAGATATATGTAGTAAGTGAAAAACTGGTGACCTGACGTCGATTGATTTTTAGCCTATTAGTCTGTTGACGACTGTTGCACTGTGATTCGATCTTACAGGCAAGTGTTGCTCCGGCTGTTCTGCTGCTGATGTCTTCTTGAAAAAACGAAACTCGGCACCGCGATTAAAGCAACAAGCTATTAATATTAAGCAAAATATTAAGTCAACGAAGTCGCTAGCAGTCGATAGCTTAGCGACTAATTTCGACTTGAGAGCTTAGCGGCGGCGGCGGATGGCGGCGTCGCCGGGGACTAATTCGTAGGACTCTCAGCTAACATAACATAACATAGCGTTTTATTGTTCCAAAACAACAATTGTACATATCGATTATTTTGTTTACATCTGACCTCAGTCATGTTTTAAACCAAAGTAGAACAAAAATAAGCAGAACAGAACCATACTGATCAAACAATCATCACTTCAGTTCGCATGTGACATAGTAAGCCACTTGGCTAAAGTCATGTCCCATACTAAAGCTTTTGGCTTTTCTTAGTTGTACATAGGAGATATACAGTGACTTATGGTCCAATGGTGGGGTTCATTTAACGGAGGGATTCATTTGGACGCAAAAGGGAACCCAGAAGGGATAAGATCCCGCTAGGAAGGGTCCCCCATTTTGCTATTAGTACATTACATGGCGGCAGTAAAGGGTAGTAAAGGTAAATTCCACTGCAATCCCAATTAGGACAGGTGGCGATCAAGCAAAAGTAAAAGATATTAAGTAACGTTAGCATACATTAATCTATAGTAATCTATGTTCTAGCTTATGTACTATCTGTGACATCTTTAGAGTTCTTATCACTGTTCATTCTTGTCAGCCAACAACCAGTTTTTTAGCAGGCGCTTGAAAATATTAATGCTAGGACTGTCTTTTATATGCTTAGGTATTAAGTTCCATATGGTTGGCCCTACACATGCTATAGAGAACTTCCGTATATTAGTTCTTGCAAATGCAACTCTTAAATTACCGGCTCTCCTTGTAGCATACTGGTGTACTTGTGAGTTCTTAGTAAATAGACTCGAGTATTCATGTGGAAACAATTTATTGGCAGAAGAGTACATAAAGTTTCCTATTTGATACTCCAGTAGTTTATCTAGGTTCAGTATCCCCACATTTTTATACAGCTCATCAGTATGTGCTAGGTAGTGAGACTTTGTTATTATCCTTATAATCCTTTTAGAGAGTATTTTCAGTTTACAGAGTCTGGAGTTATAATTAGATGCCCACACTATATTGCAATAGTTTAAGTAGGGGTGTATCATGGTATAGTATAAAGTTTTTAATATGTCGGGTAGCAGTAGGTAGGAAATTCTTTTTATTATACCAATGTTCTTGGCTATTTTGTGGGATATGTGTTCAATATGCATAGAGGGATGAAGATGTGGCCGTGATTAGAACTGCATCCAGATGTGACCCCATCTTTAAATCAGATCGTATAGTTACTCCAAAGATTTTAATTGAGGGGATACATAGAGTAGTGGTAACATCACTGGCGTGAAGAGCAAGAGGTAGCGGGATCGCTTCCCGCAACCTCCCCAAATTTAGGTCCACTCAGCCTTCCATTCGCGAGATGGCGCGTTGTTAAAATGAGATGTAGGGCGCCTTGTATGGCTGCCGTGTACAGTTAAATTCGACTCCTGTAATAACTTGTGATCATCCGTTCATACTGATTTGTAATCATACTGCGTTATTGTCAGTTTGAAGATATTAAACGAAGATTATTATTATTATTATTATTATTATTATTATTATTATTATTATTATTATTATTATTATTATTATTATTATTATTATTATTATTATAATTGAGGAAACTAGTTCCGCCTCTGGTATGATTTGGGGGATAAGAGGCCCTGCCCGCCTTTTTATAGAACTGATCCATATCCCACACTGCACTTCGAATCTGGGACGAACTTGAATTCCCTCTGATTTCCGCAGATTCTCAGTTCCTCCGCCAATACCGCCATGACACTGACCTACCGTCATCTGCCTCAGGCTCTTCTGTTTTCACCCAAGAGGTGCAATTTTCACCTCAAGCTGAAAATAATCTCACGTACCTCTATCGATTTTGATTTGACTAAGCGCCTGTGAATAAGCTGGTTCCGCCGACGTAGCTTTTTTGGGCGCTGTAGAAGTCTCGAGATTACGATTCAAGAATTCCGACTTGGGCATGCTGATATGGAAAGTAGGCTTAAATGTTTACATTCTGTTTCACAGCTGTCAATATGTTGATACGGACCACGATAGAGCTGAACAACAGGCTTTCGTGAATCACTGGCATCCAACAAAATACATAACATCAGAACTTCCAAAACAGCACAGGACCAAATATATATAACTTGGTGACTGTCACCGCCACCACCACTTTCAAAAGTGGTGATGACCAGACACGACCGTCACGATACAAAGTTGCGCCTATCTATCTGACCATATCTGCCAATGGGAGTTATAGCAGTCTATGACTCCAATATCTGTAGTTATAGCACAGTATAAATAATTATACTGTGGTTATAGCTTGAAGGCATTTAACACAGAGCGCCTATTTATAGTACGGCGCTAAAGCAATGATACACGGCTCATCGTCATTCTGTTTACAATTTTCTTTGGCCGTGTTTCGCATCTATGCATAGATTCTTGCATCAATGGTATTCAACGAGCGTGTCAGTCAGCCATAATTGCTCTGGGTAGAGTTGTTTTTGTATGGGAATTCAAATAATAACTATTTCATACACATTTATGTGAATTCTGTGCAACAGCTTTTTTACTGGTGTTCATTACTACATTGGTCACATTTATCATTACAGGGTAAGTAGTCACTGATTGTCTGAATTTGTTAAATGCATTCCAGGGAAATATGAGTGCACGCGTAAAGAAGTAACTCGAATCCCCGAAAACTCTGAAAAATACACAACAGCCAGATTTCCCGAAAAGAGGGCGAACATGTGCAATCGGGGTGCCTAAGATTTGCCAACGGCTTGAGAATGCTCGTGTGCTGTTATTGGTCAACGTCAAATATACACTGACTGTATATAGAGGTGACCGTTTCATATGACGTCGTCGATTCATCGTAAAATTGGGTGGCCCTGAAATAGGATTTGTCGTGACATTTGCAAGGAGAAACTAGCAGGCCTGGGTATTTTTCTGCAATATGGCACAGAATGTTGCAGTAGGCCAAGTGGAACGTGAAACCGTATCGTTCCCGCCACATGAACTCGTCCATGTAGCCTGGCAGGCTGGCACCATATCCTTCGACATTCGTTTAAATATTGATTTAGCCCGCACCCAATAAGCACAGTTTCTCCTTGCAAATGTCGTTTATTTCGTAGAGATTAATCATTTAGGGGTATAGCCGAAGAAAGAACGGTTGAGAACTTTTCTTCTTCTCATACTTTATGTGTCATTTGTCTGTGTAGAATGGTTGATATTCCATGTATAGTCTATCGGCCAATCACGGCACAGCAGCACCGTTTTATTGCCACGAATGAGAGCATCCCCAAAGTTACCGTATACATGTTACTTGAAAATAATGCCCCTGATTGTACATGTTCGCCGAAAACAGTTTTATAGAAAGCGGTCGAAATCTTGAAAACTATTCAAATATTCCCAAAAAAATTGTAATGTTTGAAATATAGCACCCTGTTTAAAAATGAATTGTTGAAGTTTGAACATGACATAAATCGATTTCAGGGATCTGGCCGAAATTCATTTAAGGTTTCGGGGATTCGCTATGCCCCCTAAAAACAGTCCATTTAGCTAGCCTGAGAGCAGCCTTGGGTGTGTTGTGAAGTATTAGCGACTTCATTTCTTCTTAGCCTGGGCATATAAGCGCCCTACTTTTAATTTCTGGCGTAGCCAGAAATGAAAAGTAGGGCGTCCAAAAGCATTCAAAGTCGTGACCGCCTGATGCCGCGACTGCATGAATTCGCAACCGCCCAATGCCGCGACTGTACAAGTCCGACTGCAAAAGTCCGCAATGCCACTACACTGAATGACTTTGGGGTTTTGATCACAATTGTAACAGTTTTGTTTTACATACAATGATACAAACAACAATCTATTAACTTCAGATTGTAACTCCCTTTTTTGATTATTATATTTATTTATTTATTTATTCCGGATATTTCTATAGCGCCTCTCGAAGTCAACTACTACTCAGAGGCGCTCCCGACTACAGCATTTGATACTGTGCCGGAATTTTCACGCCGAAGCGCCACGAGCAATTGCGAGTGAAGGACTTGCCCAAGGTCCGTACGCAGCGGCTAGAGTGGGATTCGAACCTGCAACCCTCCGGTCACAAGGCGCCGAACTTACCACTGAGCCACCACGCCCCACCTATAGCCTAGGGAACAGATATTGATCACGTGTCCCGTTACTTGTTATCAATCCAAACCCCTATAATTATTCATAAGGTCAAGGTATTTATATAGCCAAATCAGTTACCAATTACCATGAAACAACGTCATCTAATTGGCACTTAATTACACCTATCCTAGGTCATAAATAGCTGCTAGAGAAGTGTATCTAGTGTGGGAAAAGGAACATCCTTACACAGATGAAGGGGAATGGATTATACATTATGTCACATTTAGGGCATCACGTCCAGTGCCGTCCATGCACAATTTATGCCTGTCCAAAATGCTTTTCAGCCATCCAAAGGACAGCTGGACGGGTGGCTGGCTAAGGGCCTGTTGACAGGTATACTTTTAATGAGTTTTTCATTTTCATTTCAGCTGAACACGGCATGACAGCGAAAATGATTGTGCCTAATTCAGTCACAGACAGCACAGCCAGAGGCCTTGAAGAAAATTCTGAGCCCAGTGAATTTCGACAGTTTGAATTCTGGGTGAATGGAGTGAAACGCATCCTCAAGATTCCCATGCACTCTGAAGTGGAACCCAATTCAGAAGCATCTAGAAAAGTAATAAATGTAGAACCTAGTGATGTAGATGAGGTGCATTCATGCTCCTTTTCTGCTGATCCGATTGTCATTGATCCTGACTTGAGTGATTATCCGTCGTGTGTTCCTTTGAGTCGTGAAGAGTCAATGCTAACAAACTTCGTTCCATTGGCTGGTGTTGGACACTGTCAAAATGATCAAAGCACAGTACAACAAAATAATCAAAGTAATGCAAGTCTAAATGACCAAATGACTAGCATCAATCTAGGCAGTCTAAGCTCAGCAAATGGAAGCAGCAGATGGAAAAATAGACATTCTTTAACAGTCCGGACAGAACTTGAAAATA
The DNA here is from genome assembly GCA_963556255.1 of Allolobophora icterica. Classification (NCBI taxonomy): domain Eukaryota; kingdom Metazoa; phylum Annelida; class Clitellata; order Crassiclitellata; family Lumbricidae; genus Allolobophora; species Allolobophora icterica. The sequence continues at coordinate 47,615,559 of OY744603.1, read as the reverse complement.
AGCGCTTGTATCATTCGCCAAATCTGGATGTGGCTGCTTCTGTCAGCCACAATATTACCAGCCAGTTAACAATAAGAAGCGATCCTGCGGTTATGCATTCACATGTTCCGAACAGTCAACCACTTTTAAGAGTTCCGAACAGTCAACCACTTTTTAGAGGATTACTTGTTCCTTCAATTGTGTCGAAAAATGTCAGCCAGCCTGTGGAAAAAACAAGTAATTCAAAAGTACCTTTAATTCCACCAGAATTAGTTAAATCCAATAATTCAAATACACCTTTGAATCTGTCAGATGTTGGCTTTAAGCCTTTGCTACAAAATTCTGGAATACCTGTGATTATGATGAACAGTGCCAGTCAGCCACTGGTAAGAAATAGTAACCCTGTTTTACCTTCATCTGTATCGAATGGTTCAATGACCTACGTTTTACAGCCACAGTGGCGACTGAATACGATGACAAGTGCAAGCTGCTCCAGTTCCACTGGTGCAGTGCAATCTGGACTGACACAACAGGCAGCCAGTCAGTGTTCCTTGATGCTCTTGAACAAGCAAAGTCATGATTCAGTCCCACCGCAAACCAGTTGTGTCCAGCTGCGTTTGGCTGATGGTCTGGTGAACAGCAGCGGGGCAGATCAAAGTGCAAATCTTTCTCAGTTTGTAGCCCTGAATGGACAATGCTATAATCCCACTACTAACAGTTCGTCAGTTCCCATTTGTTTGGACTCGTCATCCGCACAAGTGAGGAGAGTAAAAATAACAACCGGTGCTAATGGGAGTTGTATAATTTCTGTAGATGGATTAACAGATGGGTTGCCAGCATCATCATATGCAGAGAAACCAACCAACTCTAACACGTCAAACGTTTTAACTGCAGGCAGTGTGTTGCGTTGTGCAGTGCCTTATGTCCTACCTAATAGTACCACATTCCATATAATGCAACCCAACGCTAGACAAATGCTTCGCCAGACACTACGATTAATGCCATCTGATAGGGGAACAGTACATTATATGCCCTCAAATGAATTGGGGAATCCTAGGCCAGTAAATTTAGAGTCATTGAATATTTTGCCAAATGATAAGGCATTCTGCTTAAAGCCACCAAACTGTCAGGCATCCAGTATACCACCGTTGTCTTTTGCTTCACAGAATGTTGGGCTGCTAGGTACCAGTCTGCCAACACAGGGCAGAGCAAATGGTGTACAGCTAGTAAGTGGGGCTTTGCGTGTTGGGTCAGTTCTTGCTTCATCCATGTCACCTTTGCCAGTTGGCGTGCCGCTCTATATGTCGCCTTCTTCCACGTCTATGAATGTGACTGGACTTCCTCAACCAAGTGTAAAATGCTCCAGTGTTGCATGTTCATCATCTTTCAGTATAAATTCTAGTGCTGTGCTTAGTAAATTTTCTTCATCTGTCCCTTCTAGTATTCCGTCTGAGCCACAGTCATCTGCTTCACTTACACCAACTTGTGTACCTGTGGTAATTCCAGTCGCTGGTGTCCACACGTGTAGGAATGCTTTGTCCATTCCTCATGTTAAAAGCACTATTGACACTACAGAGGTTTCATACAATAAGCTGAATCCTCAATTGGGAGAATTTGAGAATCATTTCCGTGCCCCATTTCAACCATCTGTTACAGAACACTTCAATGTCATCAAGTCTGTCTGCTCAACTTCTGCTGTTCCGGAAACGTCTCACAATTTAGTTATGCCACCAGTCACCAGAATTTTGTTTAATAAGTATCGAGCAACTAACCCTGTGGCCAAAGTTAAGTCACAAGTAATAGCTGTTAGCCATGGTGCTGCTTCTGGTGTAACTACACCTTCAGCATCTGGTGCGAAATCCGTATCATCGTTTCTGGTCAGCAGTGCCTCTGCCTGGACGACTCCCACCTTCCCACGGTGGAGTTGTCCTACAATTACTAAATCCAGGGACAGTCTGATACCATGTACAGCTTCAATGCTCTCAAATAGTGAATCTAAAGCCATTGTCAAATGTACGTGGTATCCACCTAAACTTTTATCACATACGAGTTCAGCGATGGCTGATAAGCCTTCCAATCAACATTGCATTATGCCACAGAATTATTCTTCGACAGGTAACACGGTTCCTTTATTAGTCCCTACTAAGGTGTTCCCAACTTTAGTACCAACTGTTTCATGTTGTCCAAATGATACCAACTCACACTTAACCTTTTCTGTAGCACAGCAACCCACCCAGTCCTTGTCACCTCCTCAGGTAACAAAATCTGCATTCTCATTTTACAATTCTCGTTTTAAACGTCCTGGTTGCAAGTCTGTCCAGAAACCTATTCCATTACATGTATCTACAAATTTGCCTAGCAACTCCTCCGTAAATTCAGCAGAGTTTGTTACTTCTGTATCACAAAATATTTCGGATGGACGGACAGATATTACCTCGTCAATTATTCCTATTTCAGTTGAATTTTACGACTCTAGCATCGTTTCACGCAATGTTTCAAAAAAGAGAAAGCATAAATCCAGCAGTAGCATGAGAAGAAATGGCTCATGTAGCACGTCAACAAGTTCCATATCAGATACTATTAATCTTTTGAGTGAACCTGAAAGTATCATTTCATCTTCGGAAAGCTGGACCTCGGATGATTCGATTACAATAGGCAAGCGGCAAACTCGTCATCGAAAGCTGACAAAACGAAAAGCTTACAAAAATGACAAGTACAGCACCGATTCATTGGAAAACTCTGAAGCAAACCACAAAAATGTTGAACTTCAGTGTTTTGTGTCGCTAGAGAATTTATATCTAAACGGAAAGATGTCGGTTGACATTCGTGATTCTTCAGAGAATCTTGTTTGCTGCAGACGTCCAGTACAGAGGCCTATGTCGACAGTAAATTCACTTAGAGAAAACGTTTCAAGAAAGAAATCGTATAAATTATCGACTGCTGTGAATTACGTATCAGACACAGATTAATTGTGGGCCATTATAAATTAAGACTGAAAATCATATAATTCTAGACCGTTTTTGTTACCAGGGTAGTTTTGTAAGCATTCTAAGAGAAGCCCTGTGAAGCCATTCTGTATTTTGAAGTGAATCCTGATAATACAGATGATTTTGATAAATTATTGTTTTTAAGTTTGTGATACAAAACTTCTATAATGAATGTTCGATCGCCTGTTTTGTGAAGGTCACTGACATCCTTGGTGTTTAATTGGGTTTTTAAATAGGTACTGGTTAACGCAATCTTTGCCAATCGAGTGAATGTTCTGCATTCCATATGTGCAGTTGTTTATAACAATAGCCTAACTGTCTAATGGATTACCAGTAGATTGTGTAATTCTATTGGTACAGTATGAATACAGCGATTCTGCTATAAATGCTAATATGCATGTTCTTTAACGGAATGTGGCATTAAGAACAATTTATAATGGCTTGGCCACTTGTTGCAATTGTAATATTAAATTCTATTTTTGAGATATTTTTAATGTTTCAAAAGAGTACATTTCTGCTTGTCAGATTTTGCAAAGTGAAGGTGTAATTTCTTCAAAATTGTGGTTTTATGTTCAGTTTCACAATACGAGCTGATACAGTCTTGTTATACAGATATTGTACAGGGTTTGTTTTGGTTACGGGATGCATGTAATTTGTAACTGTTCTTGACCATTGTCTGTATACAGCAGTAAATATGTTGTTAACTTGCAAGAGTTTTAAAAGCTACCAATATATAATGGTAGTTTAACAACTACCATCAGCCAATGTAGTCTGATCATTTGTAAAGGTTAATATTGTGTAAAGGGGTCATCCATAAAGGACGTCGCCAATGAGGGGGAGGGAGGAGTCATCGAAATGCGGACAGAGGGGAGGTAGGGTTATGACCATTGTGGACGTCCTCATCTAAAAGTTTAAATTTTATAGTTTTTTAAACACCATCTTGTTTCAACCTTCCCTGGAAGATGAAAAGGTCAGTGGATTGCCTAAAACTTTGTGCATGGTATAACCTTTACTATGACTTTAAAGAGGCTTTTATTACTGCACATCCTGCGATATGAAGCCTGAACTGTCACTTTAATGTGCACAGGAACTGTGGAATAATTGTAAAAGTAATGATGACAACATTAAAAATTGGCTTAGGCGTGTGAACGTCCGCGAGGGGGTAAAGGTCAAATGCGGACAAGGGGGACGGAGGGGTCCAAAGTGGTTCATATTTTGTGGACGTCCTTTATGGACGACCCCAAATTGTGACCACGAATAAGAGAACACAGCCAAACACTTGGGGACTTTTTTGCTTATTGAAGAACCAAGTAATTGTAATTATATTCTGAAATTTATGAAGCGCCACTGCAAGAAAAAATTCATCAGTGGCGATCCCAACTCGAACCAGTGAAATCAATGTCAAATAATAGACTTCAGGTGCTTGCAAAACTTTGCAAGGACAAACTGACGAGAAAGAGAAAGGCGATTCCAGCTGGTGGGCCCAACATAGGCAAAGCTTCTGGACTGAGCTGTAGCAGTCTGCATACGAGGAATAGTCAAGAGTTCAGTTTATGTGTGGAGCTAGAACAGTAGAACCATGTGTTCTTCTAGTTTTGTACTGAAATTGAATTAGATCAACAGGTAGAGTGCTCCTGTTAGCAATTGTCAACAAGACTTTATTTTGGTTATTTTAATCCAGGGGGGGCAAACTTTTTGCACATTGAGCCACATTAAACGTAAAAAAATTCGAAGGGTCTGGTAAAAAATGTTTTAAACTTTTAACGACTACCATGAAAAAAGATTACCTATTTCATATTAAATATTCTTTGGCAGGGTTAATTCACACAGCTATTATGAAAGACGAGACTGAAATAGGTAAGTAAGAAAGCAGCACCATGCGAGTAAAATGAGGAAACCTTGCAGTCTGAATTTTGTAATTTTTTTAATTGTCTGAAGAACTGTGTGGGCCGGATAAAATGCGTTGGCGAGCCGGATCTGGCCCCGTGGGCTGTAGTTTGCCAACCCGTTTTAACGGATTTAAGAAATAACCAAAGTCCTCATTCTAGCTTGCTTTTCCTAAGTTAAGTGCCCACCGTTGTGTGATCTGGTTTACACAGTTGCTTGTGAGGTCAATTGCTTGCTATAATTGCTGGCTAGGTCATTTACTTGCTATCACGAACTTTTAAAATGATTCATCACCAGACAATTGCATCAAATGCAAAGAAATATCTAATTCTCGACAAGACAGTGGATTTGGTAGAACCATGTTTTCATCCTGTGTAACTTGATATTGTGTTCATTTAGGGGAACTTTGTGAAGGTAATGTGGCATCCAACTGATGTTTGTACAATTATTTTATGTCCAGAATATGGTGCTGAAGATGCCAGTTGTTTTACAGTTGACACTTCTTGTAACCTCTAGATTCGCAGTGTCTGGAATTCCTACACTAATGATTTGTCAGTCAGTATGTTAAACAAGCACGGAACTTGAATTTCTTCAATTTTTCACGCTGTAAAAAATCTTACTTTGCTGCTTTTGTCTTTTATAAAGTGTGACCTTATCAATCAACTTTAGCTTTCCTTTTTTGCTCTTCATATACGTACTCAATGCCATGTTTGGATATGCAAGAGAAACAAAATGTATGTACCTATTAAAATACTAGATGTAATTCTAAGCAACCATAATCAACAAGCAATATGCTAATGCAGGAAGTAGGTCTATACATTAATGATGACAAAGAGCACAAGCACTTTGAACAACACAAACGTAGGTACGTCCACACAACGTATAGCTGGCGAGCAATCGTCAGTCAGCAACTGACTAGTGAGCAATTGACTGCATACTGTTTGATCTTGCACACTTGAGTGGTTGTGCGGTAGGGATTTTATGGCTAGATATTCATCTGACTCCATAAGTATCCCCATTTAAACCAGAACAAATCATAAAAACACATTTGTCTTTAATTTGGTAAAATTTTTTATTCAGTACATAATACAATTTCTAAAATACCAGCATTTTCGTAGCATTAAATAACATGGTAGTGGTTTTTCTTAAATAACAGAAAATTATCAGCAATATTCACTGGAATGTAGGACACGTTCTTCAAGTTAAAAATCAACAGTAAATCGGAATGTAAGCGTCTTTCAGAACATTTCAATTGCAGATGCAGCTTCTTCCAAACATTTACACAGTAGCAAAAATATATAAAATGAAAAATGTTTAACAATCATTGCATAAAAAATTATGTAGAAAATATTTAGAAAAGTAGTTCAAATATTTAACTATGATATGTCGGCTTACTTTGCATGCAGAACAATGAATTAAGGCAAAAAAGTTACCTTAGAAATTTAAAAACATTTCTTGGACAAAAATTCATTTTGAGCAACTCAGCAAGTCATTATGAAACAAAATGATGTAACGATGTGCTACACCCCAACAGGCATGGGATAGGTTCTGGGACTTCTACTGGTATGTGCAGTTTCCCATTTTGCTAATTCTAGGATTAAATTTTGCACCCAGCCAGAATGAACATGAACAAATAATTTTTATTGGGCTGTTGTTTTTACTTCCCTTACAGGCTGGTAGAAGTTTTCTCGGTGCCTCTAAAGGCCTAGAACTGAACCTGACATTTTGCTATAGCATGCATGTCATAAATGGCACTGGAAGAGACAATTTAAGGTTAATATCATGCCAAAATGCAGATCTTAAAAATGGTGCTTTTACAGTGAAGGGATTTTTCAATTTTTCAAGTTATATAAAAATTTGTTTAAGCTCTTGGTTTCGATTTTGCACTGACTTTTGTTACACTGAATAAATGTCGAACAAAGAAGACCTGAAAAGCAGAAGCGGCCACAATGACAACACAGAGAATAACGGACATGGTCTGGACATAACTGTTGTTGTCCTGGATGATGTACCAGTCACTGATGACATTTCGTCGACTGTTGGCCTGTTCCAGGTGCATCTTCTTCACTCGTTCATCAACTGTGTCCAGTGATTGCTAAAAATCAACCATCCATTTCCAATCACTTTGATGGAAAAAGTAGCACTCAAGTTTGCTCAAAAAATTGATTCTGGGTGCATTTGCATAAAACTATCAAGCTTTTTGAGTCATTAATTCAGTTGTTACTAACCCAAATATGGTATATTGTCTAAGTTTATAACCCAGGTTGTGCAAAAGCAGTTGGAGAAAGTACTGTCAATTCTGATCCAAACAGGGTGAGAAAAGGAAGCAGGTGAAGACCCTCAAGTGGTTGCAAATGTCATACTGCAAAACAGAGTATTATATATACCAAAGTAATAAAAGCACACATTCAAAAGAGTCGGATATCGTGAAATAGGTGCTCAACAGACCAGAAAATAGAAAAAAATACCAATTGTCAAAGTTTGTTTCGACAGTTGCAAAGTAAAAAGTCTAGAACACAATGCAGATGCTGATAAAGAGCTATTTTTCTGAAATTAAATAAACTAAAACAATTGTATGTCACAGTACTGAAATAAAAAGCAATACACATTGAGACAAGATTGGTTGCAATTAATGTGTGATTTTACGGTTACAATTAGTGCAGGATAGAAAAATACAGGAAAACAGCGGGCAGTTGACAAGACTACACAGGCAGACTGACATGTCCAAATCAACAAACAGAGCATGACCAAATGTCATTCCTGGGAAACCCTGGTGCTAATCAGTTTCAAAACTCATAAATTTTTATCTTTTCTAAACCTTTTGGTGGTATTAATTTTGCAAACATTTGGGAAGTGTCTCTGTCACACTCCTTATAACCTACCTGTATGCCTTCTGCTTCTCCAAAAAAGTCCAAGATGTTCTTTGAATGCTGGTGCCACTTCTCTTCAATGTATGTCACCATGTAGAAGTAAATGAGTTTTGATGAAAATTTACTTAATTCATTGTTCAGGCAGAATCGGTAAAGACCTGAAACATAAATCACTTCACTAAAGTGATTTGGTTAGTTAATGACTTATTCAGTCTTAAAAATAGTGTGGCTACAATGACCACAGACAAACTGTCTAATAATACAGCACAGTCACAGGGGTCTACAGCCATACATTTATATCTGATTAACCACTGAAGCAATGGTTCCTGGTCACAGTGGTTGCCCTTGATTACTCGTGCATCGAGGCCACAATAGCGTCTGCTAGCAATATTTAGCAGACATTACTTTAAAAGAATTAGCATTTTAATATACATTTCATAAGTGAACACTAATTGATATCTATAAAATATGGCAAGCTCCTCATAATAGCGTCACTCTCTACATAACAGCATCACTTTCTTCATACATATTTTACATAGCCAATCTCAGATGAGTCCAGTGCAAGCACTGCACCAACAATACTCAGCTTTACATTGCTCTGTCACCCACTGACTAGCCAAGCAAGATAAAACTTAAGGCGTGCTTCTCTTCCATGCACACATTGTTATGCTTCATTGTTTGGGCTGTAAACCCATATAAATCTCAGGCAATTATGTTTGGCTCATGTCAATGCCTACATGTTTTCCTTTCTTGTTCCAGCAAAGACCTTGCAAACATGGCTGTTTTGGTATCAAAAATTGTGACAACACTTCGGGTATCTATGGTTAGTAATGTCACATTTCAACAGCACATAACAAAGCTTTGTAAATGTTGTTTCTATCATATTAGGGCAATACATGTACATCATATATATATATAGTTTGCTCTTAGCAAAGACAAGTTACAAACCCTTGCATGCTGTTACCTCGATTATGCCATAATCGAGGTAACAGCATGGAAGAAAAGGAGTAGCGACAGGCTACAATGCTCACAAAATATGAACCCCCTAAACCACAAAGTGACCTCACAAATGGTAGAAGACACTGCATCTGGACATCCTTCAGCCACAAGGTCTGTGAAGGATGACAGTCTTCAGCAGCTGGCCAGTTGGTCGTAGAACATCTCAGCAATAGAATCACAGTGCCAATCCATGACTTTTGGCCTTTCCAGCTGGACCATTACACTGTCCTGCCAGCAACCTGAAACCCCTAACAGCGGAACAGTCCACTGGTGCCATACGAGACTTCGGTAACAAACGTCCACACATTGTCCAAAACACTCAAAAATGAGAAATAACTCCATGAATGCAAACTAGATCACATCAGACGTGCAAACCAAAAAATTATAGAACAAATCTGCATGCGACCATCTAATTGATCAAAAATGACACACTCCAGAAATACACAGCCATCGAGTGCACTGTGTTCCATACGCGCCCGTCGTGCCAAGCATGTTGCACTGGGCTAAGATGTGCAACTTAAAATTAAATTCTAGCAAAACCTACGAAATGGTGATTCGGAGGCCCAGGGACAGGCAAAACGACGATGTTCCGCAGGTCACACCCGGTCTCCATAGGGTTACCAGCATGGTTATCCTAGGCATAACAATCTCAGATAATCTTGGCATTACTACCTATGTTAACCGCATTTGCAGTCAGGCACGTCGATCGCTTTATGCGCTGCATACCCTGGTAGTGCACGGTCTGCAAGGACCGTGACGTGGTGTGAGGGCTCCACAACCTTATCCAGGATACTCTATGCATCACCTGCATGGTGGGGATTTACAACCCAAGGGGACCGTGATAGACTGGGTGGGGTCCTACGGCATCTGATCAGGGGACGCTACCTCCCAGAAGACACCCCCTCCATAGAACAGCACTGCCACTTGGCCGATTCTCGACTCTTCGCCGCAGTACGGAATATCCAGGTACATGTCCTGCATGATCTGCTGCCACCTATCAAACGCACAGGCCACTTCCTGCGCCCACGAGCTGGAAATCCTGACCACTGATAGCTTGTCCAGAAAAACGTTTATCATCAGGATGCTTTATGAAGCTGCTTAGTTTACACTATATGGGTAAAAAAACAATATAAATTGGGGAAAATTGAGACAAATATTAGTAGCTAATATTAACATATTATTAGTATATTATCTGTATAAACATGTTTACGTTGCTGTACACCAAAATGCGGTTTGCAATTGGTTCCAATAAAGAATATTCTATTCTATTCTATTCTATTAATAGACATTGTGACTCTTGCAGTGCCCACAATCGAACACTGCTCTTGAGTTTCTCAGTGGTTGGTACAAAGCTTTGGAATTTGTAGCCCAGTTCAGTTCATTTTAGATGTCAATTCTTTTAAATCACTCAGGTCTAAACTTGCTGTAAGCCCAAAATAGCTTGGATTCTGGTTTCTCTGATCTATGTGCTGTTAATCTAATTTCTCCAATGGATTATGATTTTTTACTGCAATTTCACTTGAAGTGACTATCGTTTGATGCCTTGGAAATTATTACAATGGCGCTACAGACGTCATTAGATTAAAGAACTGTTACATTACCTTCAAATGGCACAGTCTTTTGAAAAGAGCCATCACTTGACCACTGGATATGTTCCAAGACCAAGTTGCCCGGACCCTGAATCAGAAACTCTATATTTCGGTCCATGCCTCGTAACACCTATTGAACATACAGTTACTCCGAGTTAATACTTCACAAACCCAATCACTCGCAGTACATTTCACAGTTTTCTGGCATGACACTATGTCATGGCTAGAAAATCTAATTAACCTTGCATCATAATTGGAGAGGAAGTTCTTAATTATGAGACTTATTTCTTCTATGTTAGTAAGCAAACTTTCTGGGGTTTTCAAGCGCCTATACCTGAAATGATACATGAAGTTGAGCATTCTCAGCCAGCCTCTGAAAGATGCATTCTGACTTTCCAGCAGCCACTTCAATCCGAAATTCGTGTTGAACTCCAGGCAGGTTTTCAAACTCATTGTTGACTTCCACAGAATCCACAGTCCCAAAATCAAAGTCAACCGTCATAGGTCTATCTAACCTGGATGGCTGATTTACCACATCGGGATTAGGCGCACCAGCACCCTCATTCACTACATTTGGCAGCTCATTCGTTGCGCTGGGAGCCCAATCAGCCACATTTGGTGGGTGGACATTGGTATCTTGATTCACTGCATCCGGTGACTCATTCACTACAACTGGTCCATTTGGATCCTGATTTACTACATATGATGGCTCATTCAATGACTTTAAAGCCTCGTCAATTTCATTTGGCTCCGGTTGAAGAGCTATAATGGGTTGCTCCTGTATTTCAGTGGGGACAGAATCGATTGCATGAATCAGCGGCTGATTATCGCCAGCAGGAGCCTGGTATTCGACGTGTTCGGCCAATGACGGAGGCGCGCCTTCTTGGGTCAATACGATACAGAATAGTTCTGAAAAGTTTAACAGAAAATAAATAGTCGTCAAGACACCAAGTTTCTTCAACGCCATCGTGGCTGATTGCGTGTTACAATTCAGACAACGCATCACTAATAGATTCAACACAAAAGTTGTTGAAATATTGATTAGCACCATCTAGCAGTGACTGTAGTAATCACGATCGTAGAAGCTTCATATTAATAACAAAGATCACGACTCTAAGATCTTTGTTAATAATGTCTCAACTGCCCGAAAAACCGGTAATTATGCCTATCGGAATTCGAAACCAGTTCATTCCCATGCAATCTATCAACAAAATTGTGGAGGCAGGTCTGGTCAACTACCAGAGAAACAGTTTGGTGCAGGGACGTAGCAATGGGTTGTGCAGGTTGTGCAAAGCACAAGGGCCCCGGCGGTCAGAAGGGCCTCTGGCAGCGAATATCAATTTTAGTCTAGAAGTGAATCTACATTACATGTACAGCAAGTTAGCAACAACGTGCACAGTAATAAACACTCAAATGATCAACCATCTTCGAAATTGCACAACTGTTACTCGTTGACTCTCATGCTACATTCACTGCCATTCAGCGATGATGTCTGCACTGCCTACATGTTCCTGTTGACTTTGCCACCATGTGAACGATCATTTTCAAAATTGAAGCTAATCAAAAACTATATACGAAGTACAATGTCAGAAGAGGGGCTGAGCGACTTGGCAATCTTGTCAATAGAAATGAACATGCCAGAAAGCTTGACACTTCGAAAGAGGTAGGCCTAGCCTAGATATTTTTGTGTAAGAGAAGGCGCGGAAACGATTTCGTTATTTCTACCAACCAACCCAACTGTTTCACAATTTGACAGAATTGAAGAGTGGATAATTCATATTTTAGCAGTCAAGGCAGATGGAACAATGTTTTAGATTAATTATGCTCTAGGCCTAGTTCAATTTTTTTATGCTAGCCTGGAGAAATAAAAATAACAATTTTTATAAAAATAAATCGGAGAAAATAATTGAAGTGTAATTATTTAATTATTATTTCATTGGGGTGCGATTTGTGATATTTGCATATTTTTCACGGTGCGAAATAAGCAAATATCGCAAAAGCGCCAAGCGTTTTTCGCACGGCGGTTTTTTTCAAATCGAAGGGGTTCAAGGGGCCCACCATCGAAGCTCTGCACAAGGGCGCCCAAAAACCTTTCTACGCCACTGGTTTGGTGTTTAATGCAGTGACAATAGGGCCTACTATAAACAATAAAAAAATATATCAATGACAAAAACTTTATATTCCGTATGCTCTATAAAAACACTTATTAACAATTAACTATTTTAGCAATAGGGCCTATGCTGTTTTCTTTTAAATATATACCTTATTTTAAACCCCATATGTTTAAACTCTCTAATTGACTGTTATCTGATTTATTTTCATTTGCAATTAATGTATCTCTTTTTTAAAGACAGTGTAATCCTGTCGTGTTTGTGTCGACAGGAATTTTTGCAATAAAGGAATATTGATTGATTGACTGATCAAATCTACCAGAGAAAAGTTCATATCGGAGCACGCGCAGTCATAGAAGTACTGTAGGGCCTACATAATTTTTATTGTGTACAAGGCTACAACGTCGGACTCGATCGTAGAAAGCACCGACAGCAGAGACACGCAGGAACGGCGGGAGAGCAATGACAATAGTTATAGAAACGAAACGGCGAAAAGGACGCATGGCTGAATCGAAGCGTTATCCACTGACGCGGCTCCATTGGTTTTCCAGTCACTTTTAGTAAGCTCTTAAAGTGTTAAAGATCCTTTAAAGAAAACCGCGATGTGTTGTTTTCCATTCTTAAATAAGATATAAGTCTTCCAGCAGACAGCGGAAGCCAGTTAATTTACGCCTCATTTATACAATCATCATCACCACCTTATAAAAATACACCCCTTAGTTTTTTCATTCGATCTTGACGTCGAGGAAACTATAGGCTAGCTGCCTTTTGTCGGCGACAGTGATGATTGTGTATGCGGGCGGGTGTGTGGGTGTGGGTGTGGGCGTGTGTGTGTGTGTGTGTGTGTGTGTGTAGGTGTGTGTGTGTGTGTGTGTGTGTGTGTGTGTGTGTGTGTGTGTGTGTGTGTGTGTGTGTGTGTGTGTGTGTGTGTGTGTGTGTGTGTGTGTGTGTGTGTGTGTGTGTGTGTGTGTGTGTGTGTGTGTGTGTGTGTGTGTGTGTGTGTGTACTACTGTGTAGCCACATATAATATGGGCCTATTAACGTCGTGTCTACAGCATGAAGCATCCATTATGCCCTGCGCTTGGCCTTCGAGTGGCGCTTTAGAAGTTTGAAGCTTACGATTACGGTACGTATATCTCCTCAGTTTAGCTTATTTAATTGAAAAACTTTAGAATAATATCTATAAATTTATTGTTATATCATTTACCTTTCTTCGTTCTTTGGACACAAAGTGAAGATAATTGGATTCCCCTCCGAAATCATACGGAACTTCCTAACGCACAGATTTAATCACAATTCAATCACAGTACAGTGCGTCGACTCCCGGCCGAAGCAACAGTCAGAATGTGTGACCGACCGCCATTTTGAATACGAGCTCTTACAAGTCGATACACCTGAACCCATCACATAAAATATTTTTAAACGTTACAACAACATTGAGGACTACACCACAGTATAAATAATTATTTATACTGTGACTACACGCCGATACACCGGAATCCATCACATAAAATATTTTTTTAACGTTACAACAACATCGAGGACTTCATTAGAATTAACACTATTATTTTTAACGTTAATTTCAGCTTAAATCTATAATTCAAGAGCTCGTATTCAAAATGGCGTCACCCAAAAAACTAGTCAACAGTTAGCAATGCGAGTCGACGTACTGTGTAATTATTTATACTGTGATTCAACGACCTCTTATATATAACGCTGTGATTCAATGTTTACGATTTAAACGATATAGTTTGTGTAATTAGGCGACCCTGACAGCGGAACGGTTTCGTTCCTTTGGGTTTTCCTTTTGTCACTGATCGCAATGTAACTTAAGTTCGTGTTACCATGTAAACTGTGTAATTGTTCAAAAATTGGTGAACAATAAAAGAATTTGATTGATTGATTGATTGATTACACCGGATATGTATTTGCGCAACGTTCCATTCTTCTTATATAATAATTCTAGGGAGTCAGCGTCAACCAAAGATTTTGAAATCTGGCGTAAACATGGACGATGCTGATGGAGTAGAGGCCGACGAGCCAGCGATTATAAATTCGTTTCGATTAAACGATCTTCGGCAGAAAATACGCTACTGTCGACTTTTGCAAGAACCTGCAGACGATTTTGAATTAGTTGTACGTTGCTTCTAATATAGTGTAATTTAACGATTTCTATAGCGTCGTTTTATGCACAAGGGTCTCACCCGATCTATTCTTTAAAAACAGTGAGTGCCAGGGTTGAGGCCATGTGGTCGGTGGGCACGGGTAAAATGCTGATTTGCTGATTGCTGATCTGCTGATTGGCGAGGGGTAAAATGCTGATTAGAAAAATGCTGATTGGTCATGCTGATTGGTGGGTAAAATGCAGATTGGAAATATGCTGATTGGTCATGCAGTTTGGTGGGTAAAAAAATTAAGATTGTAACAACAGAATGTAACAAATCAGTCTTTATCATTATTATCATTATTACTGATCAATTATACTGATTGGTGTGTAAAATACTGATGCTGTTATGAGAATACGGATTGTTTTCTACTAAATATACAAAAGTTTGTTTAAAAGGTATATAGTACCATCTAATTGCCAACTCACTTTTATATGCACATATCAAATGTACTTTTTCTTTCTGTTAGAAACACTAAGTTGCCTGGATTTCAATTAGCATTTGTTAATTAAAGCAATATTGAAAACAACAAAGTGTATTTGCTTCTGTGATCACTAGTTGCCTGGATTTCAATTAGCATTTGTTAATTAAAACAATCAGCATTTTACTCTTTGATTTGCTGATTTGGCTGCTAGGTAAAATGCTGATTAATCAGCATTTTCTAATCAGCATTTTACCCCTCGCCAATCAGCAAATCAGCAATCAGCAAATCAGCATTTTACCCGTGCCCGTGGTCGGTATATTAAAACCGTAAAACGTGTACATATACATTTATTTTACAAAGCATTGCAATTGATGGTTGCTTACAGTGAAACGGTAGTCGAAACTTCTAATGCGATGGAGAAATCCAGTCGTTATGCTTATGGGCAGGGAACCAGAAGTCCGACCACGGTGGATAAGCCGGGTGCGACCCGAAACCTGAATCCCCGAAACGAATTTTGGCCGGATCCCCGAAATCGATTTTAGACTAAAATTACAAATAAACAGGTGAATAGGCATTATATCGAGGTACATCAAGGCCACGCTAGGTCTATGTCATGTATAAGAGTCTAGAATTTAACTTTGAATAGTTTTCTGGAGTTTGGCACTTTCTATAAGCTGTTTTCGGGAAATCGGGCTTTAATGTATTTTCAGCGTTTTCGGGGATTCGGGTTTCGGGGATTCGGGCTGACCCCGATAAGCCAGCTGAAACAGACTAATCTGAAGGTTAGACCCAAATGACGCTAAAAATTGACACGACGCACAGAACTTACAGTGCATTGCAAACTGTTTGGACCAGCCAATGAAAATCTCACAGAGCTTAAAACTGTTGTATGAAACACAGCAAAGGTCCAAGTGTCCATTATATGTTTTAACATTATTAAAGCAGTTTTATGTAGCGACCCTTCAAGATGTCTACTCTGGCGCACTCCCAGCCCAACCACATCATTAAACCTCGACCCAAACATTTGGTAGGTTTAGATTTAGGGCGCGTGGCGAATCCCGAATTGCCGAAATGGTATTTCCGCCGAATCTGTTTTGTGAAGAAAACCCGTATCACCGAAAATGCTGTTCATAGCGAATCGCCGAATCCTGAAACGCCGAAATGGTATTACTGCAATTTAAGCGCTCTCAGCAATTCGAGTTGGCGGTGGTTTTCGGCAAATTGCGCGCTTGGTAGAAAACTGCTTTCGGCGATTCGGCGGCTTTTGCAGTTTAACACTTTGACCGCTGGCCGAATTTTTGGCCAGGCGCTGCCAATAATTATATTAGGGGGTGTAGGGGCTATACTACATGCAGCTGGCTGTGAGGGGCAAGTATCACAAAAATAGCGTGTTTCTTTACGGTTTCCATGGTTGCTACAAACTACACACCTACTGCAAAGGCCTGCTTTGGTTGCAGTTACTAGGATGACACCAAGATAGCGCTGTCCAGTGAGCCTGAATGGGTCCAAAGCCTTGTGGTGCTTGAAGGCTATTTTGGCTTCCTAGCAGAGACCGAACATCGTTCTGAGCCAAGTCAGACGTCCAGTACCTTCAAGCTGCTTGTAGAGAAGATATTCATTTGCTATAGCCACTTCAATCATCTTTAGGATCACCATTCTGTATAACTTCAATGACTTTCTCAGTGGTGTGTAATAAGCAATTCGTCTAAACTACACATGTGGTCATAAGGGCTTATTATAGTTGTAAATGGGGGTGTAGTACAAACCGGTCACATCGGTTCCTTTTCGTACAAAATCTTCACAATTTCCTGTACACTGCACCTTTTTCTTTTCAAATAATTCATTTCAATTCATTATATTTACTTCATAACGCTTGCATCAAGATCGACGGATGGCTGACAAGCCGGACATCACCAAAAACGCGTCATTCGTTCCGTTTGTGTTCATTAGAGTATTAGACAGTGTCAAATATAATCTTATAGGGGTCCACCGGAAACCGGCTCGGATACTCGGTTCGGCCGGAAATCCCGTTTCCGGAAGTATTCGCCTCGGCAAATATTGTAGACGCAAATAGTTGTAAAAAAGATTTCTTTAAAAAAAAATTTTTCTGTAAAAACTTATTCAATAAACTTACGTATATAAAATTATAAATGTTGAACCTTAAAACAATTACACAGAAAACTTCACAACTGCACAGAAATGATTACAATTCAAATTGTATTAGTCACTTATTACAAGTACACGAATTTATGTCGATAATTTCTTATTAGATGAAAATGTGAAGCTTCGCATATGGAACAAATGGTACCCGGTTCATTACCGGTTCGTTACCGGTTCCGGCAAAATACATCCAAATACTCGGATTCGGTTTCCGGCGGAAAATGTCTTACCGGTGGACCCCTATAATCTTACATGCATTCGGTAGGTGGTAGTACATGTCTACTATTACAAATAAGCGGCAGGAAATATTACTTGCACGCTGAACTGACTATGATCGGCTGTTACCTGTGGGACGTGTAAACACGTCCCTCGCGTCCTAGCTAACCAAAGTTGGGACAGCGTGTTAAGGGCTTTTGGCGATTCGGGATTTGGCGATTCAGGTACGCCGACCAGACGAGGGTGTAAATTCTGTATCTCCGCTCCTATTTCACCTGGGAACAAAAGTAAAATACCAAATTAAAGCTGTTGGAGTGCTCTATTTGGGCAAGGCATCTAGAAATAGTTATTTTGAGTAACCAACAAAAGTTTAGCAACTGTAACCTAGTAACCCTGACCCAGGTCACCTTGTACTCTCATAATTTTATGAACTTTTTCCATTCAAAGATCTCATTGTACATTCTGAACAGTTGGTGAACATTTCAGAGTGGGAGATCCAGTGTGCTTTGGGAGTCTCCTGTTGTGAAAAGGACACTGCACACTACATATTATACAAAGAGAAAATTGATGACAATACATGATTCTGTGAAGAGAAAATTGACAATAATAGGAGTCGCGAGTAATGTTGACGACGATGACGAAGTGCAAACAGAAGATCCAGAGGAAGAAATGGTCAACCACCTAAAAACAAAGTTCAAGACAAGTAACAAGTTACAAGTGCTGACAGTGCTACCAAATAGTTGATGCATCAGAAAGATAGCTGAAGAATTTCAAGGTTCAAACTACATGGTCAGGAAAGCAAAGAAGCTGGTAGAAAAGAAAGGAATTCTTTTAACCCCAAACTATGTCCAAGATCTGGAAAACATCTGCCAAACACTATTGTTCACAATGTCAAAAATTTCTATTGCAATGACCTGGTTAGTCGGCTTATGCCAAGTCTTTGTTTATGTGTCGGTTGATGGCAAGAGACAGCATGTGCAGAAAAGACTAGTTCTGTGTAACCTTAGAGAGGCATCTGAACAGTTCAAACAGAAGTATCCGGATCAGAAAATAGGATTTTCAAAATTTCCTGAGCTGAGACCACAGGAGTGTGTTCTTGCTGGAGCAAGTGTCACTTGTGCACTGTGCAGTGTGTGTGTGTGTGTGTGTACACATCTTCAGAATATGAAGGTCATGTTTTAAGCAGCAGGCCTGGAGAAGGTATATGTTTGCTACACATATCGCGATTGTCTAGTGGTAGTGCAGTGCAACCCTCCAAGTGTCCAGTGCTTCCTTGGTTGTTGTGATCCGTGTCCAGCTTCCGACAATCTCCATGCAAAACTGGAAATTCATTTTGAGGAGCAGATGATCGACTTTATCGAGTACAAACAGTGAGTGGACTACCACAAACATATGAACTATTGAAACCAAAGTACAGTCTGTTGATGGCTTCCTTGGGAATTTTCGTGGTGCAATTCCAAAGGTTGTTCAACATGTCTTCTTAGGAAAACAAAAGTCACTATTTCTGCAGAAGAGCAACAGGACGATCACACCCGGGAAAGTTCTAGTTAGCGATTTTGCTGAAAACTACAGTTTTGTTGCTCAGGATGCTGCACAGTCATTCCACTGGAATAATCTTCAAGCAACAATTCACCCATTTCTTTGCTATTTTAGAGTGCAGAATGATGACTACAGGTGTAAGCATGTAAGCTTTGTTGTAATTTCGAAAAGCAACACACACGAACAATAGCAGTTCATCTATTTTAAAAATTGCTCATCAAATTTCTTACCAAACATATTGGCAAGCCACAGAAGATGATCTATTTCTCAGATGATTGTGCTGCACAGTCACCTTGTCACCTTGTGCTGTCAGCTCGTGGAGCTCTAGCGATCGTCCTGGTGAACACACTCCACCGTCTCCTATTCGATGACAAGTCTCTCAATTCCGCCAAATTCATGCCAGTTACATCTTGTATCTCATCCATCCATCTCCTCCTTGGGCGACCCAGTCTTCTCCTCCCCTCACCGCACGCCAGCATCATTTCCTTCTCCAGACCATCAGATCGCATAACATGTCCAAAGAACCTTAGCTTCATTCTTGTCGCAGTTTGTTTTAACGACTCTTCATTCTCAACTCCAATCTCCTCTCGTATTGATTCGTTCGTTCTTTTCTCAGTCCAAGATATTCTCAGCATCTTCCTCCATATCCACATTTCACAAGCGTTAACCTTATTTTCCATGTTCTTTGTCATTGTCCACGTCTCGCAACCGTACAGTACCGTAGGAAAGATTAGTGCTCTCACGAGCCTTTTTTTGGTTTCTATGCTCACATGTTTGTCTTTCCATATCTTTTCAAGTCCGGTCATTGCAGCTTTCCCTATAGCAATCCTTCGTTTTATTTCTGGATCACACTTTCCCTCCTTTCCAACCAGTGATCCTAGGAATGTGAAGCTTTCTACCACCTCTATTTCCTCTCCGTCTATCTCAAAACTATCCCAATCTGCTGTTGTCATGACCTTTGTCTTCTTTATGTTGAAGTATAAACCAGCTTTTGGATAAAGATAAAGAAAGGAGATCGATTGATCAGATACGACTGCAAGGGTATCACACTGGAATACAGGATGGAAATAAAGAATCGGTTTGAAGTACTAGAGAGAGATGAGATAGAAGAGGAAGAGGATTCGAACAACCTATGGGAGAGGATGAAGAAAACAATAGTCGAAGTCGCAGATAAGCACATTCCAAAGAAGAAGAAAATCACAACAACGACATGGCTATCGAGAGAAGCCATATGCATGGCGGTTGATAGGAAGGCTGCAAAGAAGGCAGGAGAAAAGGATAAGGTAAGGGCACTGAACAGTGCCTTCCAAAAACAAGCACGGAAAGATAAAGAAATACATCTAAACGAATTATGCAGAGAAATGGAAGACGAGGGAAGGAAGGGACGAACCAAGGAAATGTTCTCAAAAGTAAAGACAATCACGGGAAAATTTGCACCTAGAATGGGCTCAATGAAGGCAGGAGATGGAAATGTAATCTGCGATGAAGAAGGGATAAAGCATAGATGGAGAGAATACACGGAGGAGTTGTATAGGGAAGACAAACGAGTCAAAAAAGAACAAATTGACGTAACAGAGTATGAAAAGGAACCGGAGGTCATGGAAGCGGAGGTAGAATGGGCAATCAGACAACTCAAGGACAATAAGGCACCCGGTCAAGATGGGATACCTATAGAACTGATAAAAGCAGGGGATGATGCTGCACAGTATAAGAATTAAAAACACTTTTCCAATTTGTGTTGTTATGAACTTGATTTTGCATGGCTGAAGAATGGCACTTTTTTGCTACATCTCATGGCAAGGGTCCATTTGATGGAATAGGTGGAACCGTCAAGCACCTTGCTGCATGTGCCAGTCTGCAGAGGCCTTACGACAACCAACTTATTACACCAAATCAGTTGTTCCTCTTCGCAAAGGCAGACATTCCATCAGTCGATTTTTGTTTTCCTACCACAGAGGAATATGAGCAGGAATTAGTTTGTTGGCAGCAGATTTGAGACTACACTTGCAGAACTTGCTGGAACTCACAAACTCCACTGCATTCGTGCTATGGCAACAGAGCAAGTGGAAGTGAAGAAATTCTCAAATAGTCCAGAGTTGAACATTTTCTACAATCAGAGTCTGTTGAAGGTGAACCGTCAAGCTGTGAAGTTTGCAGACTTGAAGGGTTTATGTCACTGCCAAGTACGATGGCCACTGGTGGCTTGGCTGTGTAGTGCTGACATGCTGAACAGAATGAAATGGAAATAAACTTTCTGCATCCATGTGGGCCCACTCAATCTTTCCGTTATCCATGTCCAAGTGATCTACTGATAATTAATATCTTGTGTGGATGTATTGACAGCAGGACTTCAACCAACAACAAGCAATGGGAGGGCATATACACTGAATGCCCAATTGCCCATGAGATGCTAGCTGCTACAATAGCACTGGAAAGACGGAATATCTAGCTAATACTGAAACTCGTTCCCTCTGAGGACTGGGAATGTTGATTTGACAGCTCTCAGACTGTTAAAGACATATTATTTAACATAGTCTACCTTGATTTACAGTGCGATTTGTGCCCTTGGGTGACCATTCAAAAATCCCAGAAAAACTATAAGGATCCCGCTCTGAAATTTTCACCAACGGTTTAGAACAATCAGATCTTTGAATGGAAAAAGTCCATTAAAATATGAGAGTACAAAGTGACCTGGGTCAGGGTTACTAGGTTACAGTTGCTCACATTTTTTTTAACTCAAAGTAACTATTTCTAGATGTCGTGTCCATATAGAGCATTCACACAGCTTTAATTTGGAATTGTACTTTTGTTTCTAGGCGGAATAGAAGCTGAGATAGAGCAGTTTGACCCTCATCTGGTAGGCGTAAATCGAACCGTTTGGGTCAAGGTTCAGTGACCAGTATCTCGGACACCGGTTGACCGAAAATCTAAAATTGTGGTTTTGAGAGTTTCTCATTGCTTGCCAAATTTCATCAAAATCAGAGATGGTGATGCAAAATTTTATTCAAATTGTGTTGATTTAACCCGGAATGCCCCATGTTTTGGTATGCTATGTCGAGACCTAGTGCGTCGGCCTACTAGTTTTCCAGATTTTGAATGCATAGGTTTAAGCTACAGTAGTGCAATGAAAAGTGCCATAGTGATAAAATTGTACCCTTCGATGGTGTGTTAATTGTAAGTAATGAGTAATGTCGAAGTCAAACAATTACATTATCAAAATGCATTTATTTCTTGCAAACAAAATTATTATAAGATGCGATAGGTTTTTGGTGATGCAAACAAGCAACTTTGAGAAATGTCCTGACCACAGAACTTAGCGCCATGTCAACAGTAGCTTATAAGAGTTAAGTACTTTAGTCAAGACCCAAAATAGTTTCTGTGTAGGTTACAGGTAATGAGAAAGGCACAAATTGCTTGAAAACAAGTATGATTTAGAGGCTTATATGCCCATTCTGCAGACGCCTCATCTAGTCACATTCTATTCATTCATTTTTGAGGATTTGGGTTTCGAGGTTTTGGGTCTGCACTGGTTTGGGCATATTGTACACTTGGTAGAAGCTGCTTTTGGGGATTCGGTTTATTTTGCAGTTTGATCATTTTCGGAGATTCGGGTGGACCCCATCTATCTTTTGTGCCGTTTATGTTTTGTAAAAATGTTATCTACACAGTTGTTCTGTGTATCTGACTAGGTTGTTGGGGTTTTTCGTTATCTGAAGGATCCATCGTTCTTTACAGACACTGGTACCCAGCCACAGCATGCAAGGGACTACAATGACCCAGATGTATATGATCTTCTTTTGACGGATGGCAATGAACAGATGAAATGTCTGCTCTCTCCCACACGCAGCAACTTGGTTCAAACATTTAAGGTAAATTATTGATGACTTTTTATTTCAGTCATAGAGTTTTAGAATAGTTCAGATAAGCATAGACATTGTTAAAGAATGTTGGATCTTTGTTGTTATTCTGAAATGATATCCAGGTAATCTTTCTAAGTTATCCTGGTTTAGCTAAAAGAAACCAGATAAACAACCTTTCTGTTAGGTTGTGTAGTCCAGTGTGTTGAAATTCTGATATGGACTTGGACCTCCAGTTGGTATAGCTCGACAACCACCCCTCTAACACGTTGCAGGGGTCGTTATCAGGGCTTTTTTTCAGCCGGAACGAGCCGGAACGGCGTTCCGGCACCTTTTTCAGCTACTAAAAAATAATTTATTTATTTTAATAATTAAAACAATAATTTAGTTATTTTAGTTTAATTTAAGTGTTTTTGAACTATTTTCAGTGTTTATTGAGACCCCTCCCAAACCCTAACCCCGTTTTTCTCGTGATTTTAGTCCGCCCATAATTGTTGCGTTCCGGAACCTATTGTTCCGTTCCGGAACCTTTTTTTCTAGAAAAAAAGCACTGGTCGTTATTATCCTGGTGCCATGCACTTAGCTCTTTAGTAATACTTTAGAAATTTGAGATGACAATTACTATTATGGACTGCCTCATCCAAATGGCAGGAGACAAAAAATAGTGGCTGAACTAATTGCCTTTCGGTGACACTTTCTGTAGACTATATTGTAGACTATGAGTGAATACTAGACAGTTCTCTCTTCCACTTTATAATTATTGTACTTGCCTTGTGATTGGGATAAGGTCCTATCTATGGGTAAGTAATAGGCTAATAAGGACACCATCCATTCATAATCCTAATTTTACTTTTATTTTACAGCTGCATCCTGGGAGCAGAATTCGACTTAATCCTTGCGATTGTGTTGTCCACACTAGTGAAAAACATATCAGAAGTACACCTTTTGTCATAATCAACCAACTGCAAGTCACTCCTTACAGCTGCAAGGATCTTGACTTAAGTATGCCAAGTTTACATTTTTACCTATTTTAATGGACAAAGTACTAACATAGTATGTTACTTGTTTTGTGGTAAGTATGTGTATGAGTGGCAGAAGAGAGCGATTTTGAAGAGAAAAAGGAGCAGTCTGATAGAGCATATGGTTGCATGATTTGTATATTTGTATGTCTCAAACAGCAAACACCTCTGACCTGTTAGAACTTGCTTCATTCTAACACGAATTCTTTTATAGCATGTTAAGGATTTGATCTCAAAATTGGTTTCATTATAGGGTGAGTCTTGTTATGGCTGCACAAGATAGTGTTATGACGACCTTCTGGTGTAGTTTGTCACTAATTCAGTTACTCTAAGTATGTGTTTAAGTGGCAGAATTCAGTGATCACCAAGGTTTGAACTCTGAATGCTGATGTGATAGTTCAACACATGAAAAATCACAACCATGCCATGTATGTATCTTGACACTTACTAAAGCGCCTTTTAAGTGTCTCACAAAAGTGCTGCCTGCACCACTCTCTATGATGTTAAATGTCATTAAGAGCAGAAATATCATTAGCAAGCAAAACAATGCACAGAAAACTAGAAGAGTCACCAATGGCATGCGAGCGCGCACACACACACACACACACACACACACACACGTGGAGCTGAACAAATGAATTCCTGTCCATAGTTGTGAGAGGATATCGTGTTCAGAGTCTCTGGACCAAGCTGCGTTCATAGGGTGGAGCGATGACAGGCGTTAGCATTCACAGCACATTGCCGTCCAGCAGTCCGTCATTGGTGGAAGATGATGCACGTCCGGCTATCCGCTGTACCACCGCATGTACATAGAACAGGCATTCTGTAGATCGAAGCACACTCATGAATAACAGTCGAGTTGACTCCAAAGACCCATGTCATTTCTTTGCGGAGATGAAAAATTACCCCACTGTAAACACAGTTTTTAGATCCATAATCGACCATATATCGGAAAGCTCCTCCTTTCCCATGTACAGACACATAGGTGAAGACGACATATGACGAAAATACTGTCAAACATAAAAATTCCACAGCAGAAACCATATTAAGTCAGTCTGCTACACAAAGTTTACACTGGTAAACTCCAACATGATAGAAATTGATAAGTAAATTCTGCAGTTAGGAAAATAATCTGCCGAAATGACAGAAGACAAACAACTGCTGATATGGTCAATGACATGCGCAGCCATCTAACTGTAGAGCTATTATAATTTTAGTCACATGTTAGACCTAGTGTGAAGAGCAGCAGATTGCATTGTCAGTGAGAAAAAGGCGATATTAGCATGTTTGTTTTGAACCACAGTGGAATTGTCTGCAGCTGGTTCAGATAGGATAATCTGTGTTCACTCAGTGACCCATTTAAATATATTTAGTTGTATAGCTGTATATTTTATCAAGCTAAAGTGAAGAGGAAAATGAAGACATGAACATTTGAAGACAACAGTAGTGTGGTGTTAAGGGCTACAACACCAGTTTGTTTGAGAGAACTTGGATGCTATAAAATGTGTGATTGTCTGTACATGTAGATGGGAGGATCAGGTGGAAAATGAGAGGAAGGAGACTTCTTGCACCTTTACATGTGCTTATGTGCATTACATTACCATAGTATGTGGAGTGTTTTCCAGATGACCTTTGACAGACCTTGTGAATTGCATACTGGTGGAGCAGCTGTTGTGTTAAGTACATGTTACTTTGTGTGCTATTGCAGATAACCTGCCATTCTGTGACGCTTCTTGTGAACTGCAGACACTGGAACGGCCTCTGGTAACATCACGAGGATGTTACATGTCGCTCTGGAACAGTGAGGATCTGCTTGGAGACTGTTGGAATCAGCCAGGTGGCTTAAAGTAACTCTGGATTCTGCTGACAATTGTGCAAAATTGATGCATTACACTTTGTTTCTTGATGCTCTTCAATGTAGCAAATGAAGTTACGATACTACTATTTACTTGTACTTAGTTTTTCTGTTTTGATATTTTCATTATCTTAATTTGTAAAACAGTTTGCTAAAAAGTTGTCAAGTTGTAATATCAGACTGACAGCCTCGTGGTCATACTGATTGTAATTTCTTTACCAAAAAGAACTTATTTACTTGACCCTTTAACAACGAGTTTGTACTAAAAGCGACTGGGAAACCAATGCAGCTTGTTGTTAAAGTGTTGAGTAGCTGATCGGCTTCTGATGTTGCAGGAATGCGACTGGATACTAGTAATAGGTTTGTGTTAGTATTATATTTATTTGCTCTAAATTACCTATTATGCACTCATAGGTTTATTCATTTTATAAATTATAAATTTTTCTTTTGTCTTTCCAGTGACTGTTGCTAAGCAGATGCCACAAAACCCTTTGATTACTATTTCTGCATTGGCTCAGAACTGGAAGACACTGTCAAGACCTTACCCTACTCTAGTCGTCAGGGTCTTAAACCGATCCAGGATGCACTGCTTTGCCAAGTGTGACAAGCTTCAGAAATGGCCATTCCAGGTATCATCATCCATTAATTCATCCACAAATCATCCATTCTGACATCAGTCTGTCCATGCAGCTATCCATCGCCTCTATTGACCTTTCATTCAACCATGTGTCAGTCTGTTAAGAAACTGTTCATCCATGTTCTCCATTCATCCTGATATTGATCATACAAACCATCCATCCATATGTCCTGCCAACCTACCAGTTATTAACAAGCAACACAGCACTCTATATTTTCCATTCATCCTGACACTGATCTTACAAACCATTCATCCATCCATATGTCCTTCCAACCAACCAGTTATTAACAAGCAACACAGCACTCTATATTTTCCAATTGAGTAAAGTTAGAGATGCTATACACCGGCTGACCTGGTTGACGTGGATAGGCATTTGAAGAGATATCGGTAATCTGAAAGAGGTCACCGACTGTCATTCTGCAACTTAAAGCACTCTGAGAAACACTCACTTGTCTGTGACTTTAAGAACTTTTAGGCCACTGTTCTAATGTCATAGCCTTGAGGAAGATTTTGTTTTATTTTTTTCTGCAAGGAATTAGGCAGGTGTTGTTGATTTATAGTTACAGCTGGAGGTGGCGGACGAGACTGGAATTGTTTCGGTTGTTGGATGGAACAGTCTTACCTGCCTGCTTTACAATCGGTAAAATGTGCTAAATATATATATATGTTTCATGCTCTTGCACTTTATTGCACTACAGTCTAGTGTTCTGATTATTTAGCTGACAGGACACAGTTTATTTATGCAATGCTGTAGTATCGGTCACTGGTTGCACAAAGATTGAAATTGTGGGAAACACTACCCTTGTGAAATTTCTCTGTACATTTAATACTTCCTGACAGACACTGCAAAAATATGTGACCTGATCTGACAAAATGAATCTTAAGTCGCACCACATTATTTGCAAGAAACTGGTGTCTTAAGATAAGATCGTGCATTCAGATGTGTCTAACAAATTTTTTCAAAAATATCCTAATCTAACTGCTGCACTTAGCTGGGTGGGGCATTGCTAGTGGCAGCTGGCTTCAGCTCTGCAGTGGGCAATACATTTCCAGAGTAGGTGAACTTAATATAGAGCTGCAAATTTATCCACTGCCCAGTGCCCATACCTAGTTGCAACCATAACTGAGATAATTATGGTGTTTGTGCCCTTCCTTCCTGCTTTCAGGCTAGTTAATTAACACCAGTTACACTTATCGGCCATCACAGTTAAGGTGACGACAGCTGTGAACCATGTAATTTGCAATCCACTTTAAAATATTGTCTGGAAACAGAGATATAAATTGTCTTGTATTAAATCACAGTCACTTTTACTGATAAACAGCAATGTGGCCTTTAAAAGTAATTGGACAGATTTGTCTGACATCACAGAGCAGGTGTGGGCTTTCTTTCTAAGACTTATTTAAATCATATACAGCAAAACTTCTTTATATCGAACCTCAAGGAACTGCCTTAAATTGCATCTGTTTGGATCAGTTAGATAGATATCCATGTGGGCAGTGCTTTTGATGGTCCTTGTTAATAGTGCATTATTAAATGCCTTGTTGCATACACACTTGCTTTGTAATATTATTACATTTAATTATTATTATTTTTTGATTAATTAATTTTTTTTATGCATGCACACATGCTTAGTAATAGTGTATTACTCTGAATATATATGTGAGGTTAGGTTGGTGCTTTTATTAGGAAGAGTTGTTGTGCCTGTGTTTGCTCATAGTGTTCAAGATGGTTCGGTGCTACTGCTGAATAAATACACAGTTCGTGATCGATATGCACTCATGACTAGACCACATGATCGAAACTATGACCTCAGTCGGTTTGAATTGGAGATTGTGTTAAACCCAAATGAAGCCGATGTGCAGCTTCTAGATCCAACAGTTGCTGTTGGTCAGAGGCTTCCAGCACTTAAATTCTCCTTTCTGACCAGGCAAGAAATGAGGTAACTAAGTCAGGTCAGAGTCTTTTACAGTTTCAACAGTCTTCTACTGAATTAGCTCTTCTTCTGCTATCAAAAATAACATCTCTGTGTGACAATGTGTGTGTGTGCATGAGAGATTTAGTTGTTTTATGCTAAGAGCTTCTCAAAAGCACTTCTGTTATGAATGTGTGCTGTTCTAATGCATCTTATTCTGTTGTTTTGCTGTCTCCATCAGGTTTACACGATTTACTGCATCGCATTACATCTTTGAGATTGAACAATTTCTGTGCCAAGGCACAGACAGCACAGACAATCCATTTGCTTGTAGTCGTTTCTTTGTGTGTTGTGCCATTGAATAAGATAAAATATTTTTTAGTATTTTATTATGAAGCTTTGCACATTGTCCTCAGTTCTGGACTTCATCATACACGACAACAGCTGTCTAACAATCATTTGCCCTTGTATGATTCTTATATGTAATGCATTGATGATTAGCTAATGTATACTAGTCTATCCCATCGTGTTATCTCAGTGGTAAGATGATCCTCTGGCTGTAGATACTCCTTGAGATGAATGTAAAGGATGCAATGAATTCTCTGTGTTTTAGACATATTAGTTTGGTTCCAAATGCTAACGGTATCAATTTCGATATCGTCGGAGTTGTGTGCCATGTAGGACGATACATGCGAACTCGCAAAGGTCTGTTGAACTTCAAGTTTTTAAGACTTTGTCTTCCTGAGAAATGCTATGTAAATAGGTGGCCATAATCAAAATTTGTGAATCTATTTTTGTTATGCGTCTTTGCTCCGTCATTCAGTGAATCAATCAATGCAGTCAGAGTCAATCAGTCTAATAATTCAATCAATGATTGATGAAGTCCTGAACAGGTAAATATGTAGTTATTAATACTTATTCGAATGATTTCTTATACACCCTCGCACATACACAGAATACATTCTGGAAAGGTATGATCCTGAGAGCTGGAAAGGGTATGATTCTTAGAGAACTGCTAAATGTACAAGTTTATACCTGTATAGGTGATGAGTCAAGTCAATTTTGGATGAGTCGTTGGGTCCATGTCTTTGATGGAAGTTCACTTCAACCAGTTCAGCTGCATCTCTTCAGTACATCACAGGTAGTTTGGTCTGTATTAACTCAAGTCAACCAATTCTGCTTCTGTTTAGTACCTCATAGGTACAGTAGTTTTGCCAATAAAATCCTATACACTACAGAAGGAAAGTTTTGTCCTATGAAGACTTCTCAGCTTCTTGCAGTTTCTTTGTTTGATATTGTTGTGGTATAGAGAAGGAAGTTACAATTGATTGTATTAGTTAATTGTTACAGGTTGTTTTGGTGATTATTCTTCTGTAGCCTGAGGAACATTGTCGCATTGTTCCTGCAGTCATTCTGCTTGTAACTCAACTGCGTTTGATCATCACGAACCTACAAGACACAGCTTCACCTATTAGTCACAAAAGGGAGCAACATTTGACAACGACAACCAGCTCCCAAGTATTTCTAAACTTTTGATCTAATTAGAGTTACATCATGTAACATCAACTGCATTGCTAGTACATGCACAAATTGCACATGATGCATGATACATCGATTGTGAAATAAAAATGACTAATTTGGTGCGTTATAAATGGAGATTTTTTATGTGTAATTTTCTTTTCTGAAGCATTGAATTAAGCTAAATGTTTGGTTGCTATCAAAACTTGCAGATCATCATTTATTTGGTAGACATTGCTGCAACTTACGACTGTTACCTAAGATGGAACAGAAATTTAAACCAGCATTCTGTGGATGTTGGTTTGGATTAGCAGTTTAGAGTTTACTATCTTTTGACATTCTTGTAGCTAGTTTCAGTAATAATTATTTATCAACTTTTGACAGCCGTCATCACCTGGACTTGCCAACTATATCTAAACATTTTCATATTCAGTAACGGTGGGCATCTTCCTAATCCAGACCCAATTTCTTTATTATTTTGGTTTTGTCATGCCTCATGTCTGTAATTTATTGTGATTATTTATTATATTTTTTACATTTTTTTACAGCTTTGCTGTTATTTATTTACTTATTTGTGATTTTTAAATGCACTGCTATCTAATGACTGGAAATTAATGTACTTATGTTGTAGATATCTGTATTTGATGGAAATGTGGTCGAACCACTTGCTAGTCATCCATTTTTCCATGATCTTGAGAACTGGCGTTCATCTCGAGATGGTCATACCATCATCCAAACATCTTCAACTGTTGCTGGATGTAATTCTTTCCCTCCTCTTCCATACACTTTAGATGATTATAAAGCTACCTTTACAGACGAGAAACCTCTTCAGGTAAGTTAAAGCCAATAATAGTGTTCTTGCTATGGTTTTTAACAATTGTGAAGAGTGTAGTGTAGCTTAAAACCTCAGTTCATGCTGTGATTTGACTAGGCCGAGTGGTGATAGGTGCATCTTGTGTGGTGTATTGTGGGATGTATCACTTGCTTGGCATAGGTGTGAATTGTGTGTGAGCCTGTTATGCAGGCAGGCTATGTGACACAGCTAGGCTTGGACATGCATCTGGGTCTTCACTGTCGGTGTTTGAACAGTTGATGTTTGGATGGAAGTTGTCCTCACTCGTCAAAGGGGAGACAGAGCCAAAAGAATTGGATTTTAAACAGTGAACATAATGTGAAATTGATGTTTCTGCAATAAACTAGTTGATGTGAAACATTATTTTGAGCAGGTCTTCACATAGTCTATTGAAGTCTAATCCATATCTCTATGAACTGAACCTGTACGTGTGATTTTTTAGTACAGTTTCAATAAATTGAGTGGAAATACGGATTTTTAAACTTTTCCTTTGGTAACATAACAATGTTTTAACACTTTAGTGATGAGCTGCATTGGTTTTCCAGTAACTTTTAGTACACTCTCGTCATCGAAGTGTTAAATGCTATGGGATTGTTGTTTTGTTAGGCCTGTACTCTGCTAGCTTCAGGTAACACAAAACATCTCTGGAAAGAGATTGCACTAAGTGCAAATCATGAGCCATTTGTTTTTATAGTGCACATCTAATCGTTGTTGTACAAGGTGACAAGGCTAAGATGGCATTAATGCCTGAATATTAGCCTACATCTGCTTTTTTATCAGTTATTTGTTATTTTTTTTATCAGTTATTTGTTCTGATCATGACTGGTCTGGTATAATGCACGTACTGAGATAACCTGCAAGGGATATGCCATGCATGTATGGTTTGTAAATTTTGATATAACTGATGGGATATATGTGTAAAAATATGATATGTAATAACCCCTTCCGATGTCTACATATGAGCTTGCTCAGTCCAACCCACAAAATGGGAGCTTATTCCAGGTGTTGATAAAAGGCACCAGTATCATGCCTGACCTAAGGGACATGCAGATCCTCAGGGAGGCTGTTGGAAGATGGCCCAACCACTGAAAAGAATTGACATTGCTTTCAAAAGTATGTGCAGTAGGACTAAGTTTACCTTGGGTTGTTTTGGGAAGATTTCTACCACCAGCCAAACCTCAAACAGGACATCCAAGCTGATGCAAGTAGAGAGATGCATGTCCTAACTCGGTCACCAGACTCACTGCAAAATCTTCAGTCAATGCACCGATACCATATATAAACACAGCAACATCTACAGGTGTAAGTGACTCACTAGAAACGTGATATTGTAATGGGTTATGTTATATCTCAAAATATGTTACATAAGCTTAGTACAATTACAATCTTTTGATTCATAATAATACTGAGCAAATTGTAAAATATAATTTTGTTAATATTAAATGACTGTGTTTCTTTAGCCAACTCCTTCTGGTACCATCGTCAAACTGTTACCATCACTTGCATTCAGGGAGTCAGAACGCCTTCACTTCCTCGGTGAGATTGTCAGCATCTCTTTTCAAGGCTTCACAAGAAAGACTCCTTGCTCAACATCTGACCCGTCTGATGCTCCAGAAACCACATCAAGAACAAGGTAGCCAACTGAACTCTAAGTAACAGTTTCATTACTTTGAGCTCGCCTATATTTAGACTTGTGTGCGTAATGTGCTGTGCCTCCCAATGGAAGATAGTCAGATCGTAGCCTGGTTGTGACTGTATTTTAGAGAGATGTATCTGTGGGTTGCGTTTTTCTCAGAACAGGACCTAAAATGATGTGGCATCCATTCAAATGGGCAGAGGTGGTGAGGGATCTCACCTGAGAAAATAGAATATAACTGAAAGATTAGGTGAGTCAGGCTGTATAATATGTTCATTTGAGTTGTCCAACCTGTAAAGAATTGTCTGATGTGTAATTGCCTTGCACTGCTCTGACTTCACTGTATCCAATGTAATGTAATGTAACAAAACATTTATACAGCGCCCCTTAAGAACCTCTCAGAGGTGCTAGACACGTGCCATCAGTCTGAGAATAAATACGGCTGAGTTGACTAAGTAATTCATAGATTTAAAGAGTAGAAACGAACTGATGGCAACGTGCGGTGTGTACATGCCAGTGGCGCCACCTAGCCACATTCACAACTCAGGGCTACACTTTTCAAGATTTTTGTGGATTGAAAGAGGTGCAGTAAATGTGTGACTACTTAATTACTTGTATCTAGTGTTTGCTGTGGTCACTGCATTAACCATATATTAATCATGAACTCTCCATAATTGTTTACAGGTCTGGGAACAGAGACATTGCCACAGGAAGTGCCTCTGAGCCATCTTCTCAGAGGAGAGGATTCCCCTTGCCAAGAATAACTCAGGTTATTACTAAAATTCACTGATTTATGCTATTATTATGATCTCCAGATTTATAAAGTGCGGGTCAAAGCTAATTGCTGTGTTAAGTCAGAAGGGTCGTGCAGGAAATAGAAACTCCAGTTGCCTGGAGATCAGAGAGGGCAGGAGACATGGGAGCTGTTACAATGGGTTGTACTTAGATTGAAAGAAAACAGAAAAACAACAGATTTAAAGAAACTGGTCAGATTTCTTGAAGAGGTGGGAGTTTTAGTTTTAGTTAATGGATAGATTGAAAAGTAACAGATAAGGGTGCCACAGAAAGGGGACAGATAGATTGAAAAGTAACAGATAAGGGTGCCACAGAAAGGGGACAACAACAAAAACATAACTGCTAATGTAGGTTACGCACAAAATTACCTTAAAAATGAAAACTTTGCTTCATCACAGTAATAAAATTTATAAGAATATTACGTTATTTTTATTTAGTTCATTTGACAACAGGAATCATGTAGCCGAAAAACACTGTGTGTAATACAGTCATACACAAGATAATACATGCAACCAGTTTGTGAAGAGTAAACTAAGCTGTATTTTTCACTTTTAGCTTTTGTAGAATAAAATTGACCACTCAAACAATATCTAAATCATTTTTAAAATAAATGCTTGAAATTTTCAAATGGCTCGTCGGCGTACTGACAGTCGGACCGACCTTTCTGGACCCAGTAATTCAACATCTTCATTACTGAAAGCATTCCACCTACCAAGATCAGGCTTCATGTTACAATTCTTCTCTGGATTCAGGTTTTCACTGACTACACTGTCTGTTTGATGCCCCATCTGCTCACCAGTAATAGGCATTAATATATCATTATTGTTGACGTCGTCGTCATTTGTACTAAAAGAGCTCATAGACTCACTGAAGACCTTGCCACTAAAAGACACTCTTGAACTGTGGGTCACAGTCATCTTGTTTAGTCTGATTGTATCAAGTTTTGGTAACTGATACCTGCTTTCGAAACTTCTCTTTATTTTGGGTCAATTTCGTCGTGGATAAATGTGTAGTATTTATTTATTTATTTATTTTATTTATTCCGGATATTTCTATAGCGCTTCTCGAGGTCAACTACTACTCACAGGCGCTCCCGACTACAGCATTTGATACTGTGCCGGAATTTTCACGCCGAAGCGCCATGAGCAATTGCGAGTGAAGGACTTGCTCAAGGTCCGTACGCAGCGGCTAGAGTGGGATTCGAACCTGCAACCCTCCGGTCACAAGGCGCCAAACTTACCACTGAGCCACCACGCCCCACAATTAAGTAATTAAGCAACAGCAATAGTAGCATAATAATTTATAATCTCCATTTATTAAACAGAATGATTTTATAACAATTTGTAGGCTATTACAAAATAAACTGACCCCCAAGGACATGACATGGCATCCTAATGACATTTTGCCAATTTTTACTAGGCTTTAGACCATCCAATTTTTGGAGCAAGTCTTGTTAAATGACAGTTTGTTCATGATACAAGTCTCTGTTTGGCAACTTTAGTCCTGAGATCCAAGGTTTTCAGTTAAGTGTAAACATAGTAACAGAAATCCAAGAAATGGGAAAATTTGCATTTCAGATTGAACTTATTCTTGTTACCTTCAGTCTAGATTGCAAGTTAAACTCCAAAATAATTGTTGTTTTTCTTTTACATGTAGAGTGAATTAGCTTCTGTTGATGTTAACCCTTTCTGGCAAAGGGTTAAAGATAAAGATGAAATCCAGATGTACGGATCGGTCATCCCTCATAGGTCATTTTTCTTGCGAAAATACCAACCAGGGGTTGATGACAACGTAATAAGGCAGTCTCTGGTGATGCCTTCTGAGCGAAATTTCTACGATTGCTCAGGACAGGATCTTGAAGGTAAATGAATCAGTTCCCGCTCCAAGTATTTGTTCCCAGTTTCTCTTTCAATTACTGCTTCATCTTTTGATCATATTGCTTCAATCTGATTTTTGTAGCAGGTATGGTTTAACCTGCCTGCATGTTTGGGGTCAGCATTTATGCCTTCTGTTTGACATATATTTATTTTTGGACTAAATTGTCTTGTTGACCTTGTGTTTAGCTGTTGATCTTTTGTTTTAGCCTGTAATATTTTCATTTTATGCAAACAATTGTGAAAACATTATTCTGTAACATTGTGAATTTTTATCTGACAGGGGCATGTGAGCCGACTGTTTAGAGAACGCGGCATGTAACACAGAGAGAATGAGTTTGAGCCTCCCCGAGACTATTACTATGTAGGGACTTTAAGCAAGTCCTTCACTCACGTTTGCTCAACGTCATCGATGTTCTGCCATATGCACTCCTGAACTATTGAAGTAGGGCAATATCATATGC
The DNA here is from genome assembly GCA_963556255.1 of Allolobophora icterica. Taxonomy (NCBI): domain Eukaryota; kingdom Metazoa; phylum Annelida; class Clitellata; order Crassiclitellata; family Lumbricidae; genus Allolobophora; species Allolobophora icterica. Next base: position 47,580,212 of record OY744603.1, on the reverse strand, counting down.
AGATGTATTGAATTATATTACTTAATACTTGGCAGTGGGAGTTCATAAGTTTATCATAGTTCTTGAGGAGTTATGAAAGTTTGGCAAGCCACTGGTAATTTTTTTAAATTAAATGTTATTAAAATTTTAAGTTTACGGCAGTTTGTTTTTATGTTTAGGTCTTCCAATAGTTGACAGTGTTGAAGGCTACTTTCTTGTGACAATGTTGAGTGTGAATGACAAAATTGCTCTACGTGGATTTCTTCCTTTATCGATGGACTCTGGTGTTTGCAACCCAGTGCAGACGAGTTCACAAGTGGAGCCTGCATTCTTGTCAATCTTAGCTGGTAGATCACTGAAGTGGCCAGTGAATCTGCAATCAAAGACGCAGCTGGAACGCATTTGCTGGCTGATGGAGGAGACCAGACAGTTGCATGATCGTCGAATGCTTTTTGTGCTTGATGCTTATAATCCGAGCCATGATGATCAGGTTGAACTGTTCATCAACCGAGGATATCTATTAAGCTGAAATAAGCCTCTTTAGCACTTTGTCGATGAGCTGCATTGTTTTCCCAGTCACTTTTAGCATACACTGGTCATTAAAGTGTTAATTATGGTTTGGACAGAATGTGTAATTGGTTGTTTCTGGCATCATTCTCTTGTTGAATGACAGTTATTTATTATATTACAGATGTTTCTGATGGACTGCAGCAGTGCTTCTGGGCAAATATAGTTAGTTTGGTGTTTGATTTAAATGCCATTGCAGCAGAATAAGAATAACGTGTCATCTGTCCCATCTGTCACTATGCAAATAAGTATTTAGGCCAAGAAGTTTCTGGCAAAATTCTTTGTGGGTTTTCTGTACATAAGTCTGTCCAGATGCATTAATGCATACTGACACTGTTAATGGCTTAATCTTGCAACTCCTTTGGATCCAGCATGCCAATTATCTCAAAAGCTTAATAATTGCAGTAAGGGCGTAAGCCTGGTTTTCAGGGTTGGAGGTGGGATCTTGCCACTGTCTGAGGGGAGAAGGCTGTCTGAGGGGAGGTGGAATCCAGAGCATGTCTCTCTCACAATTTTTATGCATTTAGAAGATGATGGAATAGTTTGAATGCTTTTGCAGCACCAAGTAGCTTTATTTTAAGGCATTTTAGTATTAACTCTGGAAAATTAATTCCAATTTGATGTATGTAAGTTGGGTCTGCAATGACTTTTATACTTTTTTAGGAAAATTTTTCTCTATTGATAAAAAAGTGTTTTTATGCCTTTTAGCGTCAAGTCTTAGCAGTTGTCAAAAGTGCATATCCAATGTAATGGCAAATGTAGTCAAAACTCTTGGTGGAGGGTTAGAGTAACATTGGTGTGGTGGATTACAAACAGATAAAAACATAGACAAAGTATGTTCATAAAATTGTAGCCAACAGATCCATTTTGGTCCCCATGTTTCGATAGTTCATAACTGAAGTGACAATAGACTTCTACCCTACCCCGTTTCAGTTGAAAGTTGAAATTATTTTTTGCAACTAAATTGAAATCCGAGTAGGTTGTAAAAACATCTGGCTCTAACCTGGCTTGGGGGTTAAAGTAGGTCTGTTGACTCCTCAACATCATGATTACTGGTATATTTAAAGCATCTAACTTCAATCTCTGGGAATCCCAAAAGATTGTGTTCTTTGTTGTTTGTGAATACTCAAAGTCTTGATAAAATCTTGATGAATCTCATGTGAAATCTCTTTGCTTAACATAGTTCAAGGACTGTGGCAAATATGCCCAGTGCTAGACGTGGCAGGTAAGATCTAAGACTATGTAAATAAGCTGGTATAATCAAGAGTCTCATTAATTTTTTGCAGCTAAAGGGATCTTCTGGTTGAAAGTGGGAAGACTAAAGGGATCTCTGGTCCCAGTTTACTTGTGAGGCCATGGCATCCCTTTGTGCAAGTGTCTTTGCTTTTAAGGTTATGACATTCTTGTCTTCCTCAGGCAACTTTGTGTACATGTATAAAGATTTGCTTTCTTAGTCTATGAAGTGATAGTTACAGTCAAATGGGCTTCATGAGTTAGTAAATGACTGAGATGATCCAGTATGAATTTAAAATGATTAAAGTGGTTCATAAGGAATTATTGAAGGCATGCAAACAATTAAGCGGTTGACATTCTTTGTATAATTCAGGCCAAATACATAAGCACCGTAATATAAATTCTTGAAATAGGTTACCTATCTTTGACTGTGAATGTCTGAAAGTGAACAAATGTGGAACAAATTTGTAAATAATATATATTTTCATCCAAAATTGCTTGTGCTGTCTTGAATATCAAGTGACTTGTCGATATGCAAATAAATAAAGACGCCAGCATATGGATGGTCAGCAGTAATTAGACATAGTTAGTGTAAAAACTTTTTAAGACCTGTTCTAATACAGCATAAACTGAACTTATTTGTCTTCTGATATCATTTTAGCTATCTGTAGTTCAACGATGTACTTAAAAAACAGTACTTAAAAGACTAGTGGCAATAGTAGCTGACTAAAGTTTGGTTAATTATGATCAGGCAAGCTTTGTGTTCAACCATTTGACCAGCAATCAAAGCAGCCAAAAAGACGGTCAGAATTAAAACAAGGAATTCAGGTAAAATATATTAGGGTCAATTGCTCTTTATCGCATACCCCAAAAAATGCAGACCAAAAGTTTACTGCTATCCAGGACCTCGAACTGTTTTCTGACAAAATGTGCAGTTTAAAATGTCGATTGTGCAGTTGACTTGTTTGTAAGCCGTAGTATAAATTTTTGAGAGATTAGCTCAAGTCAACTGTGCATGATTTCATTCTAATACTTGAAGTTTTGCTTACCAACAACAGTTTGACTGAGGAAGAGTGTATCCGGGTATTTTAGACACTGCAGCTGTCCATGTAATGCTTGCTTTTGTAGACCTACATATACCAATTTGGTTGGTTTTCGGTGGTCATACTTGGCACTAGAACTGCAATTTCTGAGTGAATCCAGTTGCTGGATTTAGGTTTTGTAACTCTCCTTGTATCTGTTTGTTTCGATCAGTTGGGGCTCATCCATAAAGGACGTCTGCAAAATATGACCTACTTTGGATTCCTCCCTCCCCCTTGTCCGCATTTGTCAGTATTTGACCTTACCGTCCCCTCCCCTTTGCGGAAATCCGCACGCCAAAGCCAATGAATAAAAAATCAACATTATGACTAATGTCATTAATTAGCTATACCACTTCTATCACCTTACTTAAATGTCAGCCAGTACATGCTATTTAAAATTGAAAAGTAAGCAGTGCTCTGCATCAACTACTGCTCTCAGTTTACCTGTGTATCTAAGTACTTTGGTACTTATGTGGTACCTACTCACTCTGTCTACATACACGAAGCAAGGTGGAAACTACAATCTCTGGGAAGGCACAATAATAAAATATTGATTGCCATTGTTTAAAAAGTGGGTGGTGCGGTACCCCTGTCCAAAAAGTGGGGGTGGGGTACCTCGTATCCACCAAAAATTACACCTATGTAAATGGTAATAAGTATTAGCTGTCAAAGTACAAAATGATAACTTGAATTAGATGTGGTTTAAAACAAAGTCTGGCCAGTGTTGGTTGAAAGCCCACTCACCACGACAAGGTCCTGGCCAAAGAGTGAGGGGTTAGTAGGTTAGTTCAACACAACACAGTTAGACTAGACGTTAGTAGTGCCAGATCCACAGGCCAGGGGTGGTCTTCATAATACTATATAATGATATATTCTGTATCTCAATTGCTAATTTTCGTCAAGAATTAGTGTTTTAGTTTTCTTTTCCAACTTATTCATCTGTACCTGGTTGCAGTGTGCCAACCAGTTTTTGCACAATAAACAAATATATTATGAATATACTAACAGTCAAAAGGAATTATTTCAATTTCATTGAATTTATCCAGCGAATTTTTCTCAGGTTACCAGCATAACAGCAGATCATGAAAGAGACAAAAAGAATAATCTGAATTTCTCTGAACAGTTCTCTGAAAAAATCTGAATTTTATTTAAAGCAAATTTCACTGTAGGTTATCTGAAATTAGTAAATAACTATCTCAGATAAATTTTCCTTATTGTACTTAAGCGATAAAATAACTCGTGCACATTTTGCTTTAAGAGCTAGAAGCATTGTATAACTGAAAGTTGCAATTGCTTAAATTGGTTGCAAAAGTTGTAAGCAAATTTTCAGTGAAGAAAGGTTTTGCAGTTTGTTAAATTTTTTAAGCTGCAGCTGTAACAATGTTTGAGCCCCATCATCAGAATGTATTAACAATGCTCATTGCGCTTGTACTTTCTATAAACTGTTTTATATTAAATTCATTTACAATATCGTGGATCTAACACAGGGTGTTAGTAAATTAACAAATATAGTCGGTTCGTTTTAGAAGTCATACAGATATAATAAAACAGCTCATTCTTTGAGGGCCGACAGTTAATCGCTGTCATTCTGTACTGGCTTTTCCTTTGAAAAACTTCCAATTGTTCCAAACTTCATTTGCAGCATTCGTTTCTCGTGAAGCATAGATGTCGAATGTTCCAAACTTCTAACTGTCTTTGCAGCATTCATTTCTTTTGTAGCATAGATGTCGTTTTCTTCTTCTGGCCGTGTTGCTACTTTTTCATTTGATCTTGACTTGTCTCTGGTGGTGAGGAAGGAAACGATGAAGTTCGCAGTGGATGGGCAATGATACCATGCTAAGCCACCATGCTAATGTTTTAATGTTCTGTATTTCTTATAAACTAAAATTTGTTCAACCCGTAAAGTGTCTATAAGAAACAAAAGAATCTGAATTTCAAATACCTGGTGTCTTCTTTTCTGATCTTTGCTTTGTTGAAGGTGGCTTTGCTTTACTGTTTGTCATACTTAAGTTGACTTTCTGGATGTTTTAATTTTTATTTGCTGAAAACACCTCCTTCAACCCTCAATTACTTTAAAGATCGAAACAGATGAAAAGTTAAGTTTAAATAAATCTACAAGCTTGTCTTCTGCTCTATGCTTTAAAGTTGTTTTTTTTTCATAGAGAAAACTATAGAACAGAAGAAGCTGAATTTGAAAATACCTGGTGTCTTCTTTTCTGAGATGAGCTTTCAACTTTGTTGAAGATGGCTTTGCTTTATTGGTGCCTTTCTGGATCTTTTAAATGCTTATGTGCTGAAAACACCCCTTCAACCCTCAATTTCTTTAAAGATACAAATAGCTGAAAAGCTGTGTAAATATACAACCTGATGTTCATGAGCGCTGTTTTAAAGCTTTCTCTCATTAAAACGATGTAAAAAAGAATATGACGTACAGCCGAAATTATATTTGATGCTAAGGTGGTAGAAGGAGATCTGTTATTACCATCAAAATAAACCACATACATGCAGTTAACCATTCATAATTATGATATCTACAAAGTCGTCTGCAACATTTTATTTCTCACCGTCCTGCCGACTCGTTTCCAACGAATATTTAGATAACAAATGATTTAATACCTTGTGTTATCGATCACCTTGTTGGTCATCTTATTTCTGAACACTAGGCTTGTAATTTCTGTAAAAAAAATATCGAAAATGAACCTAATAATCCTAATAAGTAGCCCTTTTCGAGTGAACATTAGTCTTCAAACAAGCGAACGTCTATACCAGCGTCACCATGGCATATCAGTATCATTTGTTTTAGAAGATGACGTCATCGATTATTATCCAATCACGGAACCGATGTTGATCACGTGCTTTTTAATGTCCATTTTCGGTCTCACATAGGTGTAATTTTCGGGGAGAACGATGTGTATTTGTAGGGGCGTAACTTAATTAATTTGGTCCTAAAGTGGTATACCAATTATTTTAAATCCACTTTAACTTTTTGCACAAGACCATTGTGGACGTATTAGCCTGCCAGTAATACTGGCGAGAGCGCTTACCTCCATAACGACAATTTTATCCTCTTATAATGTCATCTAACTTAGGCCTACTCGTTTTCGTTTTTTTAACAAATTTAGGCCTATCCATTTCCCTATCAGCAAAATCGGAACACGACTTGTATAAATCAAAATCAACGACGTCTCAAATGCTTATACTATGTAATGGAGGGACCTTTCTTTAGCTAGCCGACTCGGGTGTATTTAGCCAAGAACAGTTATTGATTCTGAGATTATGCGAGACTGCAGAGGTGCGAGGATCATAATTATCAAGGCCGACAATAAGGCCTATGAGCGTGCGTCCATACGGATTTGTAACTAATGGAGGATATAGAAGGTTGTGCTTTTACCTACATCTCCACATCCCGATATGGCTAAGATGACAAACGGAGAGTGAGGTGATGTCAGATATTTCCAAGAACAGTGTAGCCACAGTATAAATAATTACACAGTACGTCGACTCGCATTGCTAACTGTTGACTAGTTTTGGGGGTGACGCCATCTTGAAACAGAGCTTTTGAATTATAGATTTAAGCTGAAATTAACGTTAAAAATAATATTGTTAATTCTAATGAAGTCCTCGATGTAGGCCTACTGTGATGTTGTTGTAACGTTTAAAAAATATTTGATGTGATTGTTTCCGGTGTATCGGCATGCAAACGTTCTCTTTCAAAATGGCGTTTGGTCACACATTCCGACTGCTGCAGAGGCCGGGAGTCGACGTACTGTGTAATTATTTATACTGTGGTGTAGCCGTGACCCAGAACTTTGGCGCCTCAAAACATACTTACTTTCTAATAGTCGGGTGGGATCCGTCGATTATATAGTTTATTGTTATTAATACCAACCAATAGAAATTTTGGCAAGTGCGGTGGTTATCAGCCGGTGCCCGCGGTGGTGATCTTCTGGGTTATGTTTCTAACGTGGCTGATTTAATATGTTTAGTTTTGTTGATATTGCGTGAAAACGAACTCGTTTAAAATGTTTCTACCGACCGCATGTAAAACTCTGTTGCGGTCTTTCGGAAGGTGCCATGGAACTCAGCAAATTTACCTCTCGGTAAAAAGCTTCAGTCGTTCGCACATTTGCTATGTCGGACACCCTTGAACAATCGGCGTGTGCAAATATTAAACAGTTCGAGCTATGATTTACTTTACAAAATGACAGTGTGAACAAAACTTGCATAACTTGTATTTTTTATTTTATCCGTTTTTAATATCTATTATTCATTTTGGCCACATACTTGGATGCGAATGTGGAATAAATCTTTTCTGACACTCTGACTTTGTGTTCTTGTAGAAGATTTGGAGAATTGCTTCTGCTGGCTATTCGAAAAAGCCAATTACGGTAAAGATTTTATCTACTTTTTAAAAGTAATACTAAAGGTATTAAAATGTTATTGTCTGGAGAATTTGGCAGATATGCACATACATGTATTAATAATGATTACCACTGGTACAGTAACTGTTACAGTTGACACCCGTTTAACGGCGTTTATGCGTGGCTCTGTTACATGTGAATCTGCTTCAGTACAGTTCGGAATGATGGGAGGAATGGATCTAACAACATTTGGATCTAACAACATTTTCTCTTTTCCTGTTTTTACTACAACCTTCTTCTTGTCCTCTACCTCATGTGTAGTAACCCCTTTAGCATGGAAAAATCTTTTGTTAACTCTCTGCTATGGTGGAATTTTTTCCAAAATATTTTTCAATATATTGTTGTTATAATGATACTATGATTTTTCAGGCAATAATCCTATATAAGTTTCTTGCATTTTGCCGTCACCCCTCTAAAATTTTATTGGGGCATGCACCATGGCACATGAAAATTTGTGGCCAGCACCAGAAAGAACACAGACTTGTGATACGAAAAAAGCACTGGTTACCTCTGCCTCAGGGATAGGATCCCTGCTATGGTTTGGCATTGCCTTCTGGGAGGACACCTGCTTACTTGCACTCTCGGTCTTCTTGGGCACCGTCCTCGGCTATAGGATCTCTGCTATGGTTTGGCATTGCCTACTGGGCAGGGCACCTGCTTACTTGCACTCTGGGTCTTCTTGGGCGCCGTTCCTTTAGTTTTGCAGCTTACTGTAAACTACTGGTTCCTTTCACTGATACCTCTATAATGCAGCTTCGTGCTTTTTCTGTAGTTGGTCTGACTGTAACTAGACCTAGGCTGCTACAGAGCTGCTATGGCATGTGCTGTGTCTCCCTCTGCACAAAAGGCATGGTCCTCTGATTTTATCCATGCCTACTGGGTGGTGAATACTAAATAGTAATATTTCTACCTGAGTTAACTCAGAATCTACGCTATGAGAATGGATTCCCCACCTCGAGTATGCTCAGGATCCACGTTATTTTTTAAAGGGGTTAACCCTTATCCTGCTGCAAACATTTTGTCAATATCTCACAAAAGTCGGAAAAAGGTCACCTTAGGAATCCTGAATTTTTTTCTGCTTGATAGGAATTTAAAGATGTGGAGAAGATTAGAAACATTGGAATCTCAGCTCACATTGACTCTGGAAAGACGACCTTAACTGAGAGAATTCTCTTCTACAGTGGGCGTGTTTTAGAGATGCATGAGGTTAGTGCAGGGCTTGTGTAAATCAAAAACTTAACCCCTGTGTGTGAGAATTGTATGAATTTAATGATTATGCTATGATATGGTTACAATTCTGATGCATTTCTTGAAACTAGCATTCATTTTGCAAATTTTGGTTTCCCATTTTGCCTGTTTTTTAGGCAGTTATGATGTCAACTTATTTGTTTGTAGTCAAGTGTTGTGTGCTGTAATGTTCATGGGTAAGTAAGTAAGTAAGTATGTTCTTTAATAAACCACCTGCAAACGCACTGTGGCTCACAAACAGGTTAATACAGAAAGAGGTGCACGAAACATAATATAAAAACTTATAACCGTGTTAAATAGGATATGGAGTTGGATAAAAGAGATAGCTGGTTCATAACCTTCTCTTCTGATGCACTCTTGGTCTGAAGTTGTTTCACAACATGATTCTTTAAAACTTTTATATATTAACCAGAAGCAATTCTTATTCTTAGTATTTATCTACTTTTTTACTTTCACTAATCTTTCTTGCATATGTTTGGTGTTACAATGAGGTGTAAAATCCTGTTGCTGAATCGAGCCAAGTCTTTTGAAAATGTGTTCGGAACATGTTTAATAATGATTATTAAACATGTTCCGAATGGGTTAACGGTATGTGGATTGTTCAGGTTAAAGGTAAAGATGGGGTTGGTGCCACAATGGATTTCATGGAACTAGAAAGACAGCGTGGAATAACAATCCAGTCAGCTGCCACCTACACTGAGTGGAAAGATGTTAACATCAACATCATCGACACTCCAGGTACACAATTGCTTTGCTGTTGCAGGTTCTGATTTTGGTCTTGTCAGACCCTAAAGATACTTTAGAGGTGTTTATGTATATCTAGCCCTTCCTTTGGCATTAATTTCTTTCACTTATTGTATTGCTGATATCTGATCCCAAAGTTGTGGATTGATGGCATTTAAAATTTTACCAAGAATTGCTAATCAACGGCTGTCTTATTGTATCTAGAAAGCAGCAAGCAGACAATTCAAACACTTGAGTTAGGACCTTCTTCTGCTGTTCTTGCATTATTTGACTGCTAAAAAGCTTCCCTTTCTCTTGTACTCCTTCCTTTCCTTTCACCTAGGTTGGCAACAAACTCCATTTCTAAAAAGTATTACATAAATGTCTGGATAAGTGCCCCATAATAATAAATGGTGAAGATAACAAGAATGAAAACTCTTGCCGGTGGTTTTGTGAGCAGGTGGCAGAAGATGGTTGTTTTTATCTGTTTTCAGGTCATGTCGATTTCACAGTGGAAGTGGAGAGAGCATTGCGTGTGCTGGATGGTGCCATTCTTGTCTTGTGTGCGGTCGGTGGTGTGCAGAGCCAGACGTTCACAGTCAACCGCCAGATGGCACGATACGGAGTGCCATGTCTTGCTTTCATTAACAAACTGGACAGAACAAATGCTAATCCTATGAGAGTTCTCAACCAATTGAGGTCAGTTGTGTTGCATTAGTTACCGCCAGTTCATTCTCTGGACGAAGTCATTATCTTTCTCAAAAGTTTCTTTGGCATTCTTTTCATTTGTCTGTGATAGTGAAGACTGAATTTCACTGTCTACAGTCAGCATATTAAAGTGCAAAGCCTTGTATATAATATCAGTATTACCTTAATGAAAGTAAACATTTGGGGAAATATTACAGTATTACGAACAGTTGTAAAAGAGGTAGAGTAGATCACATTTTGCCTCACCTTTACTCTTGTTCATCCTTCTTCATTGTAATGCAGCTGCATTGTGGGCTTGCTTGTTGGGAAGTAATCAGTTCTTATCAATGGCATTCCCTCATAGAATGGTGATGATGATGTATACTGATGTCAGTTTTGCTGCTGTAGGACTAAGCTACACCATAATGCTGCTTTTCTCCAACTGCCGATTGGTCTGGAGTCTGAGCATAAAGGAGTGATTGATCTCATTCACCGGAAAGTCATCTACTTTGAAGAGCCATCTGGGTTAGTACAGTCTTATGTAGTGTCATCTAAATTAATACAGCAGTGCTTATGTATACTGATATAGTGGTTTAGTCGATTCATGATTAAGTGGCTTGGAATGCTTGCCAAACAGATGTTGCGGATAGCAGATGCAGCTTGCATTAATTTTGCTGACTTGCAGCGCAAATGTTGGTTCTCAAACATTATACATATAAATTCGATGTTATCCAACAAATTACCTAATTAAGTTCATAATTGATGGAACTTGTAGCGCAATTACAGTCGTACCACTTTGTTGAAAAATAGTAAAGGAACTTCCAGCTAGAGAAATATGATGATTACAGAATTTCAATGATCTGTTGTAACCTTTAGAACCTAATCTCTTCATGGTTCATCTCAACTAATTAATGAAGTTGGTTTGCCTATCACTTTCACATTAACAGAATATATTGATATTATGTTTATGTCTGCAATTTTCCCTACTATTTTTTTCTGTTGCTATTTAGTTTAAAACTGAGAGAGGATGCAATTCCTAGCGATCGACTAAAGGAAACGGAGGAAAGAAGGCAGGAATTAGTTGGTAATACCAGTTTATGGGTTTTTGTATCATTTCTATTTTCTGTTTTGGCTTAACAACTGTGTCAAATTGATAATTTATTACTCGAAGAGGTCTGGCAGTTCCAGTATTGTGGAGTTGAGCCATTTATCGAATGTACTATTGATGCTTTCTATTCAGTCCTTTACATGTATACATGCATAGACATGCATCACTGTGGTCTGGGCAGGGGCGTCTACACCATAGAAACCGTGGAGCAAATGCTCCATCCAAGAAATAGGGGGAAGATCTGTCAGTGTGTGTGCCACCATTTTAGGGGGAAGGAATGGGGAGGGGGAAGAGGAGGGAGAAAAGGGACGTTGCTCCAATGACTTAGGGGGGATAGACGCCCCTGGGTCTGGGTTATTCTTGTACTTGGTTTAGGCCCATGCCTGCTCTTTCAATCTGATCATATGTTCTCTACTAAGTGGTACCAGTATCAGTATTTTCTATCTTTTGTTTAGCACTGGTTCATTTGGAGCATCTTCATCTATAAGTTGTGGGTTGTCTTTGCAGCTGTTTCTGCTGCTTCTGGTGGCTGGTGACATTGAAATAAACCCAATGCCATAACGCTATTGTTTTCACTAACATTCTTCTGGATGTAGTTGTTAACAAGGCCTGATTTACCAGAAACATTTCTTCCTACTTTGGGTTAAATAAAAAATTAATCATACTTAAAAACATTCAATAATAAAATTAGAAAAAAAACATAATTTGAACTGCCATGAGTATCCTTAATTACGTGAACGTATCGAAGTTGCTCTATCTAAAACAAACACATAAACAAATGAATATTTGTTAAAGTATAACGCTGAACAAGTACGCTGTTTGTACATAAGCTTTGTCTGCATGCTCCATTGACCTGACCTAAATGTAGTGCTGCTACTATCTAATTTTCTGTCTGTCTTTCACGCTCTTTAGTAATTACTGATTTTTTTCATTCTGCCTTTTTTTATGTTAGAATGCATTGCTAATGTGGATGAAATATTGGGTGAAATATTTCTGGAGGAGAAAACCCCGACAGAGGCAGACATCATGGTTAGTCTTGTGTTTATGATCTATACCATGCCTTGACGTGCTTGACAGGGTAAACTTGGAGTGCACTTGAAGAATACTCTGCCAAGCCTGGTGTAATGTTGAGTAGAGCTATGGGGTTAAGTGTAAACTGGCTGAGTGAGGGCAGGTAATAACATCTGTTTAATTAAACTCCTTGCTATGTGCCATTTTCTAGTTGGTGAACATTCTTTTGCATTCAGGTGTCTCACCAAGCACTCTTGGACAATGATCTAGGCCCTGAGCAGAGCTGAGCATACACAATTAAAACATGGAATAGGCATTTACTTTAAGCTGTCATTGCCCACATCCTTTCCACTCTCCATAGTATTCGGAATGCTTTGCAGCACGTCTTGATCTGGTAATAATAGATGGCTAACATTTATTAATGTTTATGAACTGCCTTCATTTCCACTCATGGTTTCTAATTTTCAGAATTTCAAATTTTACTCATATATTTGATCTGTCCTTCAGAAGTCTGTCCACATTAGGGAATACACCAACTGTTTTGGGATGTGGCATGCCACAAGGTTTGGTATTTGACCCTCTCCTTTTCACTTTGTACTACACGCTTTGTGCACATCGTTCTTTCACCTAATTACCATTTATATGATGATGACATTGAGCTTCTGCTCCTTCTCTGCAACTACTTTCAGCTGATTTTGCAGACATAAAGGCTTGTGCGATATTCAGCAAGCTTCTTTTAACCCCTTCAAAAGCAAATTCCTTCTTGTGGGCTTAAGTGAGCAGCTGCAAAAGTTGGATTGGCATACATACAGAGAAGAATTTGCACAAATTACAATTGCTTCAAAGTCATTTGTCAGGCCTATAATAAAACATCCAAATTCCAAATTTAACTCCTCTGGCTTCCTATAAAACAAGGAATCCTGTTTAGAACTGTCATAGTTTATAACGTAATACTCGTTGCATTCTAAATTCACTGATGGTTATGACTTTGTGCATTCTTGTCTGATTTCCAGGCAGCCATCCGTCGAAGCTGTAACCGCCGTGCATTCACGCCAATACTCTTGGGTTCAGCCCTGAAGAACAAAGGAGTGCAATTGCTGTTGGATGCAATTGTCGATTTCCTTCCAAATCCATCTGAAGTGGAAAACTTTGCTCTTGATGAATCAGATCCGTTAGTACCTCCTGGCACTTTACCTTTTTTCTATATATTGGTGCCTTGTCTGTAGCATGTATGTACATAGTTGTTGTGGTCTGTGTTATGACTCTCTAGTTATAGTATTAAACCTAAGTGAGCTGTGTGTGACCAGCCAGCACTGACTTTCTAGCTATCTGAACATTATTTGCTTACAGTTTCATTCTTAGTGGACTTACAGTATTGCTGAGGCTGGCATAGGCAGTGCTTTTTCTCTGCAGTAAAGGGGTTAAGATAATGTAATTAAGATTTTATTTTTATTTTATTAGGGTTACAAGATATAGCACAACTCCAATAATCAGAGGCACTCTGCACTTGCCTGAGCGATGTTAATACAGAAATATCATCAGTAAGTAAAATGCTGCATAGAAAAGTAGAAGATTAACCAGCAGTGGGCCCACACCCTAGTGGATCCCACACCCTAGTGGATCCCACACCCAATTGGAGCCCACACTCAAGTGGAGCCAAACCAATGAATCGCCCAATCGTTGTAGAAGATCACTCATGTGCAGTTATCCATCAAGCCACCGGGTGCACGTTGAGCAGGCATTCATTGTGTGCTGGTATGTAGATCAGTGCCCCACAAGCGAATGACAGTCAAGGTCACTCTCCTTGCTTCTCCCTGGCAAGACATGCCTGGCTGCAGATAGCAAACGCAGCCTGTAGTCCCAAACCCAACCGTCCATTTAAGGAAGCACATCTTTCCCCATACAGTGGTATAGGCCAAGACAACACACACGAAGAAAACTGTGTCAAAACATACAAAGTTCGCTGTAAGATGCCTCCAGATTCAGCCTTGCTCAATTATATATTTTGTACTACATTTCATGACTATTTCTCACTGATAATGTTTTCTTTATTGATTGTTTTTTTGCTATTCTTCAGTTGAGAAGGGTTTTGTTTTTTTAGAGCTGCCCCTGGGAAAATTCTTCTAAGTCCAAAGCGTGATTCTTCGAATCCTTTTCTTGGTCTTGCTTTCAAGTTGGAGGTAATTTCTGAACCTTATTAAACAGCTATCAATATTGTTTTTTGCTATTGCTATTGTAATTTCTGTAGCAAGAGTTCATAGGTTAGTACTAGATTGTAATTTGCTTCATCTGCTAATGTAAATTGTGTAAATTTTAAACTAAGTTTGTAACCACTTGAAGGTTTGCTCTCGAAGTTAGGAGACAACCTAGCCTTAGGTACCTTTCCATTTGACCTTTCGAGCATCAGCTGTTTTTGAAATTCTTATCCTGATAACGTACATGTGAAAAGGGGCTTGATGGTGTTGGTAGTTCAATAATTGGTGTGCATTTGAATATAGTGACTATGGTATATGGTCATTTAAATTTAGTAATCGTATGTTGTCAACTACATTGGCAGGTTTGTTAGTGTAAACATTGTCCAAATTCATTGGGTCAATTACATATTTTGTATAAGTTTTGTGCTTTAGTGGTTTATTAGTGCATATATATTGAGTTTATTTTTATGGATGCTTGTTTTACAATTTGTAAGCTTTGTCTTTGATATAATAAATGTACTAGATGGGGCCAGCCATTTTTTCACAGTGGTAAACATTGTGATCTATGTTGATTCACATGAGGTACCTTGGAGTCAAACCTTAGTAGCTAGGGTGAAAAGCTGATAAAGTTGATGTTGTCTGCTCTGCCGCCTTTTACAGTTATCATAACATCCTTGACTGATATTATATACCCTTACTGATGGTCATTTGTATAAAGAAATAAAAGTAAAGCTGTTGATACTGAGACTGGCTCAGTATCAACAGCTTTACTTTTATTTCTAACTGAGAAGTTATTAACCTTAAGGCAACAGTTATTTATTCAATGTCATTGTTGTACTTTCTGATTTAAGGCGGGTAAATTTGGTCAACTGACATATGTTCGGGTCTACCAAGGTTCCTTGAAGAGAGGAGACCAGATCTTCAACACAAGAACACAGAAGAAGACGCGTGTGCCAAGGCTCGTCCGAATGCATGCTGATCAGATGGAGGTTAGAGATAAATCTTACTGAAATCGAGTTCCTTATTCTTTAATGAGTCTGAGCTGTTTTGGATTTATCTGTTTCTAAGATAATTTCAGTTTAGCCAGTATGTTGGATTGTGAAATGTCCCTGTCAGTTCTTGGAGTTCTTGCTCCTGCCCATGTTTTACTCTGGTTGTGGACAGATAGTGCAGTGTTTGTGTAAACTAAACTATAATATTATTATATTAGAAAAAAATCTAGAATTTGTTGCCCATTGATATATTCAAAAGATGGAGTGAAAATTCTCTGGTGAAGTTTTGTGTGGAACAGAATGATGACAAGCATTAAATTGGCCATTGTTCTGTAGATTTGGCTTTGTAATTTGATCTAAGGTTGGATCAGATGGACCACTTTCTTAAGCTGACCAGGAAAGCTGACTAAGGAAAGAAGAAACTGCAATTGACTTTGGTGGTTATGATCGATGTCTTTGTTTCAGGATGTACAAGAAGTGTTTGCTGGTGACATTTGTGCTTTGTTTGGGGTTGACTGTGCCAGTGGAGATACGTTCGTGACACGTGGCAACCTGCATTTGTCTATGGTAGGAAACACAGCAATATAGTAACAATATACAAGGCATTTGTCAAAAGTCCATTCTGAGTGAAATCAATATGTCACATTCCAGATTCATTCAGTTTGAAGTTCTTTGTGAATTGGGTTCTAGAATGGGATGGCATTAGCTTACTGTAATTTCTGGACTGCAAGTATTGCCACTAAAAGTTTATTTTCTATTGGTTGTTTTAATTGAGACAGAGAATTTCATAGAAATAATTTTGATATAATTCAGTAATATCATCTGTATTGGACAATGCTAATGAATATTAAGGAGTATCAATTGTAAACAGCTGGCTTGTACATCTGAAACCAAGCAGGGCAGTTGCTAAGTGGGATCTCAATTTTGTTGCTAGTGGCACTGAGATAATAGTGTAACAGCAGGCTCTATTGCCATCTGCTGCCACAAGTCACAAACTAACCTAGTGGCTCCAGTCTGAAATGTCTCGAAACAGTAGAATTAGTGTAACCGGAAACATTAATTGTCGAGTTTTAAATCACAATCATTTTGATCCTAACCATATTTCTGTGTGGCCCGCTATAGTAACTGGACAATAGACATATTCATCTGACAGCAGACTACTGTGCAAGTGCTTTCACATCACACAGTTTGTGTCTTTGAGATTTTAAGTTTTCTAGCAATGCTAAGACTTTAATGAATCCTACTCTACTTTTAAAAGAATTTTCAACTTTAGCATTTTAATAAATTAGACTTCACAGTTACTGCCACAAATTCAGTCTTGAATTGATTCAGAAGTAGCCTTCCATTGCTGCTTTTCATCGATCTCTGATTCTACCAACAGTCTGCAACATCTTTGAGAAGAAAAGATTTATATATGTGCTTTATGTGCTATGTGTGAATGATGAATGAGTTCTTTATGGCCCACTGTGTAGTGGGGTGGGGTTCAGAGGAAAAATAGCAGCCCATTTACAAAGTGTTGTGCTAATTGTTTTCCATAACTAGTTGTACCTGTTTTTGTTCCTTTGTTGTGCTGCTAACTACTGTTGGTAAAGCACTGTGAATAACTGAAATTCATGACATGACTTAATTATAAATTTATTTATCTGATAAAGGAACTTTATAATTTTTCAATACAGTTTCATACACACATTTAGAACTTAATCCTAACCCACGTTTGAAGTATGCATATGTTATTTGTTGTTTCTATCTGAATTAGATGACAGGTCATGTAAAAGGCAGTATTGTTTTGCTTCCATTAGGAGTCCATCTACGTTCCTGATCCGGTAATTTCAATGTCAATAAAACCTGCAGACAAAGGAAACCAGGAGAACTTTGCTAAAGGTATTGCACGGTTTACAAGAGAAGATCCAACCTTCCAGGTTCACTTTGACGTTGAGAGCAAGGAGTCAATTGCGTCTGGGATGGGAGAACTTCACCTGGAAATTTATGGACAGGTATACTATTTCGTTACTCCTTCAGAAATATCAGAAGCAGATGCTCTACTTAGTTGCATAAGTGACTTTCTCTCAGGTCAACCATGTCTATTTTTCTTGGTGTTGGGCAGTGGGTGGACTTCATGGAGTTCAGTGTACTATTGCATATTGTATACTACAAACCTGATCCATTCCTTTTTGGTCTTCCTCTAGGGTCATCTTCTGTTATTTTCGTCATCTTTCAATTTTCTTGGTATAACCCGACTGTTAAACTTCTTGCAGAGGTTCAGGACTGCTAATAATGTCAACTTTTCTGATGAAGTGACTCAATTTATGTTTCTTTCTGTTATGCTGAAAATCAGAATGAGCAGTTACTTATGACAGTGGATTATAAAGTTAATGTATTGGCTTGTATTTGACAGAGACTGGAGAGAGAATACAATGCAAAATGTATCCTTGGTCGACCAAAAGTTGCTTTTCGGGAGTCGTTGGCCGATGAATGCGAGTGAGTGTGTCATTCATCGTACTTCATCTGCTTCATCCCTCCTGTCTTTGCTTCGTTTATGGTTTTTGCATGATTAACTTTGTAGAGTCAAAACTTGATTTTCTGCTAGTATCTCTTACTGATCCCAATGGATGAATTACCTGTTGAGAGGCCTAGTCATTATTCTGTTTTGTTGTTCTCAGATTTGATTACCTGCATAAGCGCCAGTCAGGTGGACTTGGTCAATATGGCCGAGTTATTGGCTTCCTACAGGTAAGCTATGGTGAATGCAGTTCATGTCACATGGAACTTCTTAACTGTTTAGAAATTTATGGATTTCTTGGCTATGAGTAATGCAGTACAGACTGGGTTTGACACCTGGTGTGTCACGTGAAATTTCTATTTTGTTTTTGCCTTGCTTTACTGCTCTGCCTGTCTGAAGAAAATCCTGTGTCAGAAATATCGTGTATCAGATTTTAGTGTATAGCAATTAAAGGCTTCATTTTATCTGAAAGGGCAAATTCTGTGGGATTTGCATAAAATGCACGACATAGGCTTCAATGCTCTATTCTGTTTAGAGCACGTGTGTCTTTTTGTGGAAAATTGCATCTGTCAGACTGTACAATACTACTTTTTTGGGTGAAATGCAGGTATTACTTCAAAGTAAATGTTTTGAGGAGGTGCTCTATATCTTGGGTACTATGAATTATTGCATTTCAGACCATGTATTAGGTGCTATGATAGCCTTGCCTGCTTGAAGTTGTAAATCTGATGTTCTTTGTGACAGGCTCTGCCTCCTGAGGAATACACACATGTGGAATTTGTTGATGAGACAACAGGAACTAATGTTCCAAAACAATTTATTCCTGCCATAGAAAAGGTTAACAAACAGATCTTGTTATTCGTTATGATTTTGCTGTTATTATTGTTATTATGTATTACATTATTGTCATTACGTGTCATATTCATATAGTGATGGTATCTATATCACTGGCGTTAGCAGTGTAGAGAAAGTTAACAAGTTCTCTGGACACCGACGTAATGTAAAGTCCTGAGTTTTGAAAATAAGAAGCCTGGAATTTGTGCTGTTGTCCAGCCAATACTATGGCATTGACCTCACCATAAAAACTAGCTGAACTTTGTGCCTTAAGGATTTGCATGAAGTCCCTCTGCGCCAGCCGTCTCGGGTAGGAACAGTCTTAAGACTGTGCAGTCTAAGGTGCATTAGGTTGATATGCTGCAACTATGGTATATGTGTTTGTAACTTTGTAATTAAAAGAATTAAAATAATATCCAGTTACCTTAAGTCCACCACTGTCTCATGTTGGATTGTTCTCAGTCAGTAGGACTACAGTGCTTAAAAGCTATAACTCTGGAAGAGGTCCATCTAACTAGAAGACAGGCAACCTATGTAAGGAACTGTTAGACATTCTGCCATCAAATGAGATACAAGCAGATGTTTGTTAAATTTAGTTGTTTTTTAGTGTTTTCATTTGTACTTTGTAGGGTTTTCGGATGGCATGTGAGAAGGGAAGTCTCAGTGGTCACAAAGTCTCTGGAGTTAGATTTGTTTTGCGAGATGGTAAATGAATTTTTTTAAGTCAAGTGTTAAAAGTAAACGGAATCTGCAGAATTCAGAGTATTATGATTTTTTTAAGGTCAAAATAGTTATTTGAGCAGCATAACAGAATTTTTGTCAATGTGGATTTACAAAAACTTACTGAACATCAGACTGGTAATTCAAATCTATATAAATTTATTTGATTACAGGACAGCATCATGCAGTTGATTCATGTGAGTTTTCGTTCCAGTTGGCAGCAGAAGGTGCCATTAAACAAGGTATGCAGAACATTCTTCGATGGTTAAAATTATATTGTAAATAAAATTAAGAAATTTTAATTTTTTATTTATTACCGATATCAGTTACAAAGTATACCAATACCAGGTTTAAAGATGTGTTTAGGACAGATTCGGTACCAGTTTTATCTGCACTGATCTATTCATTGCTAGATTCTTTGGGACTAATACAACTTTCTGATTCACTATAGTTACTATTTTTAAAAAGTATTAAAATCAACTATTTGTGAACAATGTAGTACTTCAGGCACCAACAGCTGTACAAATAAGACACAGAAGTAGCCCAAGCAGTCCAAAATACTCCACTAACTTTCTTATGCCTTGCTGGTGAATAATTGTCAGTGCCACACCAATTACTGTGGGAGTAGTATGTCTTATGGCAGAGGACATCCAGGTAATTTATGAAGTGTTGCTTGTCAATATGTCACATATCCTAATACATACCACTCCCAGCTCCCAGTGTTCTTGAAAACTGTTCTTTTCCACCAGGGTTGGGCAGGAAGCACCTAAGTTATCTTGGAGAGGTGCTATATAAATGCTCTGAACAAATGGTAAGAAACTTGTAGGATCCATCATAAGACACATTTTTCACCGCAAGAGTTGCTAACCTGGCTTTGATGGTAAAACTCTGACATTTCACTTGAAGCAATCACCCAGTGATGCCTTGAGCATTATATGTATGATTTGAAAGTCATTAGATTAGTTTAGAGTAGAACACAACTAACAATTTTAAACTTTGGAGCTTTTATTTTACTACAGAATTAGGTAAATTTGCTACTAAATAGTCACATCCTCGTCTTGATCATGAGCCACTTATCTGCAGTCAAAAATCTTTTTTATTCATAAGCCATGTCCCAAAAACAAATTATTCTTTCAGACCATGTTTTAAAGGTTCTCAGAATTGAATGCTTTTGATAATGCAAAGATTTAGGAATTTTAAGATGGTGATGGGTGACGTGGATTTAATTTAGTTCCTGCAACTGTTAACAGCTTTGCATTTACAATCTGTTAATATCAACTTTGATGCCACAAGACACACTAATCTGAGATTTCTTAGATGCAGTCCATATGCATTTTCTTTTCTTTTAGTCTTTGAACATGGGCGATGGCACATACTGGAGCCGGTCATGACTGTGGAAGTGACTGCTCCCACAGAATTCCAGGGGTCAGTTTTGTCTGGCCTAACGAAGAGACACGCAGTGATCACTGGACAAGATGCTACTGAAGGATACTTCTCTGTCTTCTGTGAAGTAAACTCACAACGATTTCTGTTACTTATAAATTATATGCTAGGAAGAAACAACTTTCTGTAAAGCAATATTAGTATCCTCCTATGATATGAGAAATTGTACTAACTCCTGTGTCACATATTTTGGGCAATACATCATGTAGGTCAGCTGTGACCAATGACCTATAACACAACATTGCCTGCACTCTATTCTACTCTCACCTTGATTATGCTAACTCAGTTTTTAGGTATTTCAGATCTTGAACTGAACAGGCTTCAATGCCTCCAAAATTTCCTGGCTGCTTGCATATCCTTGAAGAAACTCCTTCACTGTACTCTGTTAGCTGCATTGGCTTCTTGTGGAATTCAGGATAAAAAACTGGCCTGTCTAACCAGTAAAGCCCTTAACACGAGCGTTCCTACCTACCTTCAACCACTAGTCTCTCCTTATATCTCTCCCTGCAGCATGCGACCTAGAAGTGTGGGTCTCTTGGCTGAGCCGCATTGGAACAAACTACCAACCTTTCTTTGAAGGTTTGTTTTTCTTCCTTTAAGAAATTCCCCAAAACTCACTATCTGGCATTCAAACATTTGGATACATACCTGCATTATCGCGTGGCAGCTGACTATCTGCACCTCAGAATCACATTTCTATGTGACTTTGTATGCATTACAAATTTTCCTAATAATATTACCGCAGACAATAATAATAAGAACAATTGTGATAAAAAGAGAGGCTCTGGTTAGATTAGGAATGGACAAATTCTAGTCTCAGCTAGAGGACTTGTTTTTTTAAAGCTCATGATTGCACAAAATTATGCTTGAGCATTCATCGGCATCCCTGGCTAGGGTTAAGTCTGTGATCAGTTAAGGTGCTTAACATTTTAACGATGAGCTGCTTTGGTTTCCCAGTCACTTTTAGTACGTGCTCATTGTTAAAGTGTTACGGGATACTCAATTTCATTAGTATGCTACATTCCTCTAATTTAATGACATTTCAAGATACTGGGGTATGGAGTCGTTTGCATATTCTGACACGCACGATTATTGCTGTGTTGTAGGTGCCACTGAATGACATGTTTGGCTATTCAACCGAGATACGATCAATGACGCAGGGCAAGGGAGAATTTTCCATGGAATACTCCAAGTACTGTCCTGCTCTGCCAAGCACTCAGGAGCAGCTGATGAGGCAGTGGGAACAAGAGAGGGAAAAAACTATGATGGACAGGAAGAAGAAGCAGTCTTAGGAGTGGTACAATCAAGATAGGTAATAAGAGAACAGAGTCTCTGCAGAGATTTCATTAGCAACGTTGATTCTTGTGGCCTACAAGCAGTGATTGTTAGCTTAAGTGGTGAAAATGGCCGGCCATCTGTTGAAATCTATAGCCATTGTGAAACACCTGTGGTTTCTGCATGTTCCTTCTTCTGGAATGATTAACTTAATGAAAGTGTTAGCTTCTACTGGCTGTGTTTTAAATACTGAGTTCCTCACAGGGACAATTGTGTATTTGAAACTTTTACTACATACCATATTTAGGACAAACCAATGCTGTAGTTCTGCTGCTATAACACAATATTTCACAAGATTTGGCCTTGTGGTCATAATTTTTAAACTTTATATTACTGGTAAATCCCAAAGCAAACAGTTGTAAGGATATTTTTAACATGTTTTACAAATTTTAAGTATGTAGTTAGTAAGGCCTTGCCCAAAACTAAAATTAAAGTTGCTTGCACTTGATAACAGGTATTTCTAAATGTTAGTATTATATAATGAAGTTGGGATTCATTGCCAATTAATCTGAATGTCTTTCTACGAAACCATATTTCTATTACAAGTTAATATTTTTATTACACCTTGAAATTTACAGTGGTCAGCAGAGTTCACATTTCTCTAAATACAATCAACATGAAATAATTGCACTGAAGATTCTTGTTAGCACAACATGTAGAATTGTGAATATCCAAAATGGCATGGTGGTGGGACTGAGGAAACGGTACATAGTGGCATCAGATCTATCAATCGAGGCTCCAATTCCCACTGGAATGTTGACTGGAAAAGACTCGCTTCCCATCAGGCCATTAGGCTTTGTTGCTGCTCAGATTACAAGCAAAAAATGAGCAAATATATTCAGAAAATTTAGTGATAATGGCATAGGGCGTCTGTCCACAAGGATGTCTGCAAAACTGAAACTTGGTAGTTGGTGACCTAACAAGGTAGAGTACAACCACCAGATCTTGGGCTGCTCTGAGCAAAGTCCACTACTTGTGCTTCAAGGCAGTAGAGGCTACCTGCTGTGTGATTAAAGTTGGTGTTTCAGGCACAGCCTGTACTGAACCAAGTATCAAATTTAGATGTAGATGTTTGGCATAACCCTCTCCCTCTTGTCTGTATTTAGATAAGCCGTCCCTGAGGACCCTGACCTCTTACAGACATACTTAATGGATAATATCTTACAGTAAGGCTGCAAGTCAGATGTAAAAACAATAGCAAAAACCAGCAACAATAAAGCAAGTGCTGGTAGTCATAGCACAAAATGACTTAGAGTTGACATCGAGTTGTACCTGTAAAATAACTAGCAATACAATAAATACAACTGCAATTTGATAATGCCCTCCTTACAAAGTTGAGAAGTGCACATTGAAACTGAGCAGCCAGTAAGAGTCATAGGTAGACTGGAAGAGGTAATTTTTCAGTCTAGAGCGAAAGACAGTCTCGCTAAGAGAGTTGCAGACATGAGGAGGTAGAGAACAGTAACAACTAATAAAATTGCAATAAGGGTACATCCATATATTACGTACGCAAAAATCCGGGAAAATGTGACTCCTCCCTGTACGCACACATACTTACCTGCGTACGTATGTTTGACGCCGCCCCCCAAGACCAGCTGCAGAATGTGTCAGCAGTGATATTTCAGTTCTAAGAATTATTCCCAATTTTACTTCTAAAGTAAGTCAGAAGACTCAATTTCAATTCTAATTCTATTCTCGTTCTGAAAATTCCTATTTCAGTTCTAATTCAAGTTCTGAAATAATTTCAGTTCTAATTTCAGTTCTGAACTAATTTTAGTTCTAATTCCAGTTCTGAAATAATTTCAGTAACAGTAAAAAAACTCTGAATTTCTTGTATAGGGGAGGATAACACATTGTTTATTTGTTAGTATTTCTTACCAATGTTAAATTGTTCAATCACAAAATCGCAAGAACTTTTTCTTCTAGCTTTAATAAAATTTACTGTGTGGTTATACTCAGCACAACCATGACATAACATCTATTAATAAGTCAGTGTATGCATATAATTATGAAATAGGTTAGTGTACGCAACGAGCACAGTGGGTCAGTGAAACATGGTATTTTAACATCCCTTGGATGCATCGTTAATTTATTTAGGCATCCTTTCACAACTTAGATGCGTCCTTGGACACAATACCCTTATTTTCTGCGCCAGCTTCAAAATTTTGAATTCCCGGGCGCACGCTCTCGAAATTGCTGTTTGTGAGGCTGGTGCTGACAGAAGGTCTTCAATTACAGAAGCAATCTTGCTGTAGGATTCATGTCTGATTACAGATTATGCATCCCAAAAAAACCAGAGCCGAAGATTACCGATCTTAATGGCTCACGGTCGCATGACGGATCCCACTTGTACAAATCGCATACCGCAGAAATTATTACGTAATAATTTCCGTTCGGAAAATAATTCCTATTTCTATTCCTATTTCCGTTGTCTGTAGCGTATTTCAGTTCTCGTTCTATTCTCGTTCTCAAAATAATTCCCAATTTTCGTTCTTATTCTCGTTAACGGAAATTTATAATTTTACTTCTAATTCCTATTTCCGTTAACGAAAATATCACTGTGTGTCAGTACCACAGGTCCAGGCAGCAACTGTCTGCACCTTTAGGCCAGATTGAAGATGAGTAATCCATGGACTCACTGTTGAGTTGTGTGATAGTTTAATAATAGTGTTCAAAGGTAAGGTGGCATACAAGTGACACCTCTCCCACAGTCCTACTTCCTCTGGTAGTACCGGATAGCTGCAAAGACTGAACTCTAGATCACTTGAAGGCCAATCAATTTGAAGGCCCCCCCCCGTTTCCTATGTGTATGTACGTACATTATCAGTAGACCTTCCCCCCCCATATGCAAGCACATGCAGTTTGGTTACCCCCTCCATCTGTACGTAATATATGGATGGCCCCTAACACCAGCAATAACAAAACTTAACGTTGCCTCATGGTCTACTAAACCTATGGGAATATCACATGATGCATCACAGAAATTTTAGGAAGAATAAAACTTCAAAGTCAACATTTAAGAAAATTTCAATTTGAAAAACTTGTGTCTATTTCGTCATTCTTTTCGTCTGTCAGATTAGATCAAACAGCCAGCGTCTACCAGTAGATAACAGTGATGAGCATTTGAAGTCTCACATGGAATTAATATGCCCTACATGTAGAAACATATGTAGGACATACAGAGTTCATGCAGAAATATTCCCACATAGGCTTAACAAGTCATAGCTGTGGAATCATATTATTAGCCCATATGTAGGACCTATTCATGAAACCCCATATATGCAGACATTCCCATATGGGCCTATGTGTAGGACCTATGAAGCCCATATGCAAATATTCCCACGAGCCCACGTGTCCTACAAGTGAAATCGTGTGGGCCCATAAGCAGGGTGTATGAAGCCCATATTGAAACTTTGTCATTTGGACTTGACGTATCCTATGTATGATTGTGCTACATCTTCACTGTAACGTGAAACCGTTAGTAATTACAACAAGAAAACAGCTGCAACATAACTGAATCAAATGTTCCAACCTCTAGCTATCACAGCATGCCAGTGATGATAAGTTTATTGAGAACTTACCTATGATGACAAATGCGTATGATTCTCCTCGGGCTTCTCTTGGAAAGACGTTGGCCTTGACGATAAGACCTGTGCCTCTGTTTCCATTCGTCTCCGTCTCCCAGTTAATCTCTGTTTTCATGTTCTTTGTTGAGGCCGGATTAAACTGCCACTCATAAGTTATAGTCTCTCCGTACTTACAGTTCTTGTGGCAGGCTGCTTCGAGGACCAGTTCCTCGTTGATGTTCATTGTTGGTGGACAGTTGGAAAAACATTCAATTCGAAGTACTGGGTCATAGTCTGCAATGACAGTCAGCTCATGAGACACTGCCTGTGGTGATGCTTCCCCACGTTGTGTCACGACCAGGTGGAATTTAAACTTGGTAGGAAGACTGGCTTCGTCAAAGATTAGCTGGTTTGTCTTGAAGACCAGTACAGGGTCATTAAATGGTAGCTTCAGACCATTTCCAAAACAGCCTCCAGATTCTGAAAGAAATTATGCTTGATCATGTCAGACCTGTGTTATATAAAATCTGGGATATGATGATGCTTTGGCAAACTGGTTACACTGCCCCATCCAACCCAAACGGTGTAATGTAATGGTAAGGTTTTTAGTAGGGCTGTACCGAATATTCGCTTCGTATTCGCTTTGGGGCCGAATAGTTGGCCAAACAGCTATTCGGTATTCGGCCGAATAGTAGCGGTCGGACCGAATACGAATAGTGGTCACGTGACATCTGTTTCTGCATAAGTGGCTGCTATAGCGAGTGGACTGAAGTAACTCTCTCATTGACATAATATGCTGTGGTTGCAGCCAGGCATTGCCAACTGCCTGGACCGCGGTATCGCAGTGTCAATAGTCTCATTCTTTGTGTACAGTGACTGTTTACTTTTAGTTCATGTATTAAATTTACTGAACTGAAACTTTTGCTTACATTTGAAATATTGAATGTTGTCGGAAGACCTATTTTGTAAACTATTCGTATTCGTATTCGGCCGAATAGTTGGTCCAATTATTCGTATTCGGCCGAATAGTGGTACAGCCCTAGTTTTTAGCCCATTGTTGATCAATTTGCTAGATTTGCTGCTTCAATGAGGTGTTTGGCAAGGGTTTGTTCTGTCATTGATGATTTTTGCCCTGGTTGTGGATTGGGTTATGACGAGGTGGTGGTGGATGGTGGGACTAGATGGAGGTGGGTGAATGGCCGAGAGACCTGGACTTTGCAGATGATATAGTCCTGCTGTACAGTGCCCGGAGGACATGAAAGTGCTAACATTAACTAACTAAACGAGGACCCACTCTAAATCCAGAAAAGACCAAGATCACAAAGATAGGAAAATGGAATGAAATTGATAAGATCATAACTGATGACTGGGAGGCTTAATCAATGGGTGACTTCAATCTCTATAGCTTAACAACAGGGTTGATGGTGGCTGTAACAGGAGGTAATTATAATTATGCAAGGCAAATTCTGCATTTGGCAGATTTGCAAAGATATGGAAGAACAACGTATGCAGTTTGGGGACCAAGATTTGTTCATATGTAGCCATAGTATTGAGCACAGTGCTGTAGTGATGAGACCTGACCAATGACAGTGGCAAACAAGCAAAGACTGGAGGCAGTATACCATAGGCAGGTGAAGGGAATTAATTATTAAATGCCATTCAGCTTAGATTATCATATCATCTGTGCACAGAAAACTATCAACAGTCACCAAGGGAGGGCCCAAGCACACACGTGGAGCCTAACCAGTGGATATTCATCTAAAGTTGACACCACCATGTTCAAGCCTTTGGATCAAGCAGCATCAATGGTGGGGAGTGACCACAGGTGGCAGTGTCCACAACCCATGATAACGCTACCACCGAGCAGTTCCACTGGTAGAAGATGACACTAGTCCGATGATAATTATTCGTCGAGTCACTGGATGCATAATTAGCAGGAATCAGTTGCCTACCAGTCAGAGGATCCAAGCATTACCTGCAACTGACAGTGGAAGTCACTTCAAAGTCACAACCCCCTAGTCTTTCTTAGGACCCCTGGTTAAGTCTTTGCTGCACACCTCAGGGGGGTCGTTTCCAACTCCTCAGTTGTGCTAGTGTGATTTAGCATTATTTTACTCTGAGTTTCTGACAAAGAGAACACATTTCCATGGTGTATCATGTACCGGGTATGCATTTTTGAATTTTCTCAACAAAGGAATTGATTTTGATTCAAGTCTGACTTGCAAAACTGCTAGCGTCGAAATCAGCTGCTTTCAAATTTCATTGACATCAGTTTGCAAAATACGGATATAACAGTTCAACCCCCTCCCTCCGTCTTTTTTCTACAATTCCCACACTGATGTGTTTTCCACAACTTAGGGACTGCAGAGGATTTAGCATTTTTGAATTAGACTGATCTTAAATAAATAACGGTACAACCTATGGATTTCAATGCATAGGAGTAAAATGGATTACATTTGACAGGCCATTTGTGACTTCTACTTTCCAACACTTCTTGTTTAAGAGTGCTGTATAAATTTTAATTTTCATGTGTTTACTTATTGCATGAACATTTGCAATTAGATGGGAGAAACAGATTTATAAACATTAAATTGCTCATAAAGAAATGTTGAGCTTGCCTGGTAAGCTGGCGTTTGGCAGAAGCGGGTCAGGTAGTGAAACACCCTCTGGTGTACAAAACCAGGTGTAGGTAACGTTGTCGCCATCAATGGTGGCCGAGATATCACTTGCCCCTTTCTTCAGCAGACGTTTAGCATCTATTGTGATTGTAGAATCCAAGCCTAGTTTAGACAAAGAATACAGTCACTACATGAGCCTCTACCAGTACTTGTTTATATTTTTTATACAATACAGATACCACGTCAAATTACTTAGGCCATAGGAATGCCATGGTGAATACATGACATTATAATTTTATGCATCTACTCACTTTGAAAAAAAATGGAGGCAGATAGATACAGTGTGGAACAAAGCAGCAATAGCAAGATAGTTTGTGAGGAAGCAACTTGATTTAAGTGAATGTTACCTGTACAGATTAAGAAATCGAAAGGTCGAGAAACATTCAACAGAAGAACATTTATCTGTGTGAGGACAAGCAGTTCAGTTTTACCTGCAACGTTTCTGAGGATTCCAATTCTAGACAGACTGAGCCGTGGCGAGTATGTAATCTGGACCCACGTCTGATTGAAGGCTAAGATGTAACCCTTGGCATTGTTTGTTGGTATGGTCATCTGAAAATGAATACAGCAAAAAACAATGCATTCAACAAAGAGAGACAAAATTGTTTCGGTAGTAGTAAGGGAATTTCATTGCATGATAAGGCTTAACTATCTAATATTATCTCGAAAACCTGTGACACGGTATGTACCTTTAATAAAGGACTGCATTATTGACTGCAGTAATTTGTTTTTTAAACTTCCAAGAGAAGCTTACAACTCCATGCTCTCCGTCAGTTTTACAGAAATGACAAGTTAGTTCTGCTAGCAATATTTTTTTTATCCCTTTTAGATTTTCACGTTGACATGTTGCAAGAACATCAATTCTCTACATTTCAAATATGTACAGTAAAACTTCAGTATTTTGAACTTCTGGTTATATCGAATAACAGTCAAAGGCCCAGTCACAACCAATACTTACAAATATAACTGTTTTATCTAACCTGCTTATATCATAGTCTTGCTTATTGCAAAGGAGCTCTGGGATCCTTATCGAAATGTTGACTGGCAGATATATCAAAGTTACAGCCACTCTGCAATGCAATGCTGTTGGCCTAGTTGTAGCTGACTGATTAATAATCAGATGCTTTTCCAAATGGTATGGGACTTCGACTGATGCACATGTATGTCTGGTCACAGGGAGGGGGGTCATTCAGTTGAGGCTTGGCATCTGATTGTGCCTTGGTATCTTAGCCTTGTTCTATTTACCTAAATCCTAAAGCTTCTGAAAGGTGGGTGACGAACACCAAGGGGTTTTGGCAACAATGGTGGCACTGGCACCAATTGCATCAGAGCATTGAAAGGGGTAGTAGCTATCAGACGATGTATGGAATGTGAGGAAACTGAAAATGGACTTGGGCTCAGCTGGCTACACTGGCTAGAGCGTACATCTCATGTGTCTCTGTGCATTAGGGTGCTGGCTCTCATACTGATAGCAGCTTCAGAGATTTGAATATCCGGTTGGCATGGTCGGTACAGGAGAACTTCAAAGGCGTGGCTCCCATTCAAACAGGCAGGGGTGGTCGAGCAAACCTGAGGCCATACAGTCGCTATATACAAAAACGTGTACACTTCCATCTGTGTGTAGTCTTGCTTATTTTGAACCTCGGATATATCTAACTGCTAGCGATGGTCCCTTGAAATTCGATATAACAAAGTTTTGCTGTATTGATTTATTTACTTTCTAGTAGTTCACTAGACGTTGCAATCATGAGATAAAAGAAACTTGCAAGTGAATCACAATCATTACAAAAGTATTGAAACAACCATTCTTTACAAAGTTCAAATTTCACTTTTGATACAAGTACAACAACTCAATCACTGTAGTACACACAAAAAGCCATAGCATTACTACTAGGCCACTCCACTGTAAAATGTTCTTTCCACTTTTTTAAGTAACTTTGGCATCTGTAGTTTTCATAAGCAATGGTTAGAAACTGAAAATGGACTTACCTTGAATTGGAAGAGATAATGTCCAACATTCAGCACAAAAGCAGGAATGAAGAGTTCATACAGAGTCGCAGTGGCCTCCTGTGGAAGTTGAATTTGTCTTCCCATCAAGTTCTTCGAATCATGAGCGTCCACGTAGGAAGCTGTCCAAGCATGTATTAGTGATCCAGTGATCTTGCAATCGAGGTCGATATATATACTCAGCTTAACAAAGTCTTTTTGCTTCAGCTTGAGCGAGTCTTCTCTATTAACCCCTCCACCACCTCGAATCTTTAGTTCCCGAGAGTCACATGGCAGCTGCAGGATAATGACCTCAGTGTGAATGGTAACGACGTCATCGTATTCCTCATCCCAGACTCTGGCCTCTAGAACATGTGTCCCACTTACAAAAAATGTGTGGGTCAGCTTCAGCATTAGATAATCAGTTCGGTTTCCTATCAGAGGGTATTGGATCACCTCATCCCTTGCCCATGCAGGGAGTCCTAAACCTGTTTCTGGAGTCAAATCAGAAAAGAGGATTGTGTTATCCTCAGCGATAACTACTTTGGCATTTGGAGTGAGGTGCTCTATTATCAGTAACAGGGAGTAATTCTGGCCCTGGTAGACAGGACCATTGTTAAACAAAGCAATCGTCCCAATTATTGGGGTCAAATGAGGTCGAAGGTCAACAGTGATGATCGTTTTGGCACTCAATATGTCTCTCTTGTCACGGTCAGGTTCCTTCATGACTGCTTCTGCCATGAATTGACCCGATGTACTGTAAGAATGATCAAGTGACCCAGAGTAAAAACTCCCAAGAGGAATAAGAATACGCATTTGGTGTGCGATCTCGACCACCCAGTCAGGAAACGTGTCTCCTCTATGATGCATCTCAATAACCTGTGGTCCACTGCCATCACCTGGATCGACTGTTGTGATGCAGTCGTCCGTCAAACCTTGGCTCAGAATAGTCAATGTCAAAGTACATTTTGCACATGAAGGGCCATTGTTTAGAAGATGGAAATACCCGATAAGCTGCTTTAGCGGTTGAAGGGTCTCCACATCCATTGTAATTGCTATTGAGATGTTGGTTGGTGGTTTCAATATGCCAGGGTCCGTTACAGTAACAACTGCATTGTGTTTTCCTGGGGTGGTGTAGGTGTGATTTAGGATAGATATGTAGTTGACACCACCGACATATAAACTGTCCAGTTTCTCTGCAATCCAGCTGGGGAGCTCAGTTTCTTTTTTCTTTGTAAGGGTACCTGTTTGTATTGTTTGATTTCCAAAGTCAACAGTGAGACGGACATTGGGTGTGATGCGTTGCATGATGACTGCGATTAAAATTGGGCGATGTGTAAATGCAGGAGCTGTTGTTGCGGCAAACACTTTTCCAAACATCTGAAATGCTGTTCTGTAACATCGTAGATTCATCACCAGTGGCGATTCCAATCCTTTAGTAATAAATAGATAAGTGTGCAGTTAGACATTTTACACGTTCCCTTGGTTACATTTGCTGAAAACATTGTCATCAGAATGTTTGCAGTCCATTTATGATTGGATTAAATATTCTACTACTGCTTACCTATAACTTGCTCTTTTGGAACAATTTCTTGAAGCGCTTCCTGTCTGCTCGAGCAATCAGCTCTTCTGCAGTATGGGTCTTCTCACATAATTGCCACTTGCGAGCCTTTTTCCAGTATCTGATTGGTGGAATTTCACTAAAGATTGGATCAGTTCAATTCCAAACAGTTAGGTGGATAACCCTTGCAAGACACTCCTGCACGCCTGTCTTGCTGGGTGTATTCCATCTTAGGGAGCTATGCGTATCTGTACAGGGTGCAGAGCGTCTTGTTTGCAGCAGTTTTATGGTTCCAAACTTACACAGTGCAATAGCCCCATTATATAAATTGCAGTAGGATTGCTTAAATAAATGCAAGTGACACAAAGTTCTTGTTCTTCCCTTCATTAAGTCAGCAATCGTAAACATTTCTCTTTACTTCCAACTTTTTTGTTGTCAGTTCAGATGTGGATCTGAGGAGTTTCCCTTGAACTGGAGCTATGTAAGTGTGCAAATTTGAATACAAAACAGTCTGACAAAGTGACTCTCTTACTCTTTTGACAGATACTGGCAATAATTCCCTTCTTGCAAAGATGTATGAAGCATCAGCTCACTCAAAAGCCTTCAG
Organism: Allolobophora icterica; assembly: GCA_963556255.1. NCBI lineage: Eukaryota > Metazoa > Annelida > Clitellata > Crassiclitellata > Lumbricidae > Allolobophora > Allolobophora icterica. The sequence goes on along the minus strand of OY744603.1, from coordinate 47,547,736 downwards.
GATAGAGAAAAGTAGAGTACCGGGTAATACACTTACTTGCACACTATAGGACTCCACCGTAGGGTCATCCAGGAACCTGTGGGAAGTGCAAACATGACCATAGCAATCTAACACCACCAACGCCTTTAACCTTCTAACGTGCATTGGTATTCAAATACCAACCCTAAAGGATGGACTGAGTTAGCCATATGGTCTGGTATTTCATTTATGATCAACAACATACATACCCATTACCAACTGGGGCCAATGTTGTATAACATCACTGTTCTTGCCAGCAACATATCCACAGCACCAAGCTGTTGTCTAATAGAAATGATATACTATAAAAACAACTGCAATAGGTAGGAATGATTGAATTACCAACAGGTCGATAGCAAGATGGCTGAGCCTGGCTTCTGAAGCAACAGCCACAGGCAAGACACAGTGACTTATGCACGTATGCATCACCACACTGCTCAACAACTTTATCTGTGTCACTCCTTACAAAACACTGGTTCATTCCTGCATAAGAAACAATCATCCGCATTGTAATTTTTGTTCAACATACATGCAAGAAAGAAAGAAGTGCAGAATGTCTGATGACGGCAGCACAGTGACCCAGTTGCTAACAGTCGGCTTATCACCTCTGCATTTTGGGCTTTAACTCTGGGTATATTGTGTGAAATTGATGTAGACTGCTTTATCAAACCATAAATCAATTGAACCATAAACAAATCGAACTATAAAACTGACAACCGTCTTTTCACTTAAAGAACAGTTCTGGCAAAAGTGTCACTGGGAGTGCCTCTGAACGGTTCACCCTACTAGAGGTGCTAAATAAATGTTTAAATACAATACAATACTTGTAATATAAATCTTAGAGAATAAAAAGACATGCAATTAAGCTTAATCGAATTCACTTGTTAGCTATCATCCTTTGATGTAACAACTTCTAGAAGTGGCAACAAGTCATTTGGTTACGTAAGATTTGATAATATTGATATACTTTAATTTCTTTGATAATAATGATACCTAACTTGTTCATTAACTAACCAGTGTCACGGCTGAGTTGATAAGTGAGAGTATGCGAAGTACTCGTTAGAAGAATGTAAGTAGTTTGGAAAGTGTGAGAGAAATTAAGCATCTGGGAAATGCCTGGTCCTACTGCAGCTGAAGTTGGTGCCTTGATGCCTTTGGGTCGAATGCCAACTGCCATGTAGTCATCGTCTAATTCCAGGTGGATGATGGTCCATTGGCGGCAGCCAAATGAAGCATCATATACATAAGTTTCCAAGAAAACACATGATTCAACTGCCACACAACGCCTATTTAACAAAAAGTCAAAGGAGTCTATCAGTACAGTTTATCTTCAAGATTATTCGATCACTGCAAATATCACATCATTGTTACTATTGTACTCTACTTTATTACTTGTGAAACTGCCTCAGAAGCTCCTATAAAGTCAGAACAATCAATGTGAGAAAAGTGAGGAAGTAAAAAGGTTAGAAATATTTCAGTGATGCATAATACATAATTCCAAAGGCCTCATGTAAAAACCTATTCAATTTTCACCAGACATCTAAACTTTAGGTCAGCGTTAAGTAGTGAATTTTCAAAACATTTAAACAAATAAATAAAACTTTTCACAAAGTCAATAATTATATACATGTTAAATAGTTCAAACTTTTTTATTGCTTGTGGTAAAAACATGCAGCTTCAACAAAAATAATACTCGACACTTCCAGACCAATCCAATGCAATATTAAACCAAGATCTGAAATTTTCCGACAGTGATGATTAAACCAGACATAGATACAAAATTGTGATCACAGCGGACAGCATTTGAGATTCTTTAAGTAAGAGGTTCCAGTGTACATTGAGTTGCTTTCATTAGCGTGTGTCTTCACCACGTTACTATTGCTAGCCATTTGTTACTATTCGTATGATTTTATTAAAAGATGGGCTAACATAGTAGTGCTCAGTAGCATAATAAAATCAAACACAGCAGCACCATCTCAAAGTTGTTGGGTAATGTAATAAACAGGTGAAAACTTTTCAATTGTTCTTTCATGACAATAACTTACCTGTGCCAAGAAAGACCAATATTCAAAGGCATCGGACTTTATGTTTAAAGAAACGTAGTAAAATTCTCACTTTTTACCTCAGCTGTATTTCAGAAGTTGTTCCGAAATCAAGTTCGGTGAAGTCTTGCAAGGGGAACTGCCGCCTGCTAAGCAAGGCAATCTTCAATCCAGAGCAGGTCCTGACTTCTAGGTCAATGTTGTTTACGACGTGTACATCAATGGTCTTGAGAAGGTCATATTCAGCATAAGGGGCAATAAAAACTGGCGGCTGAAGATAACCTGAACAAACCAAGTAATTTACCGCAGGTTAAAAGATACTTCCCGTGATAGGGGAAAAGCTGATGATGATAGAGTCATTTTAGTTGTTGTGATTAGCATTCAAGGTTGTTCCATATTCAAGAATTATATTTTTAGATTACTGCTTCACCAAATATAAGCCGAGTGCATCAGGTAGCAAGAAAAGTTTACCCCATCTAATTACTATCTCCAGGGGCGTAACTTTGGTCTGAAAAGTGGGGGGTACCAATGTCTTACATACACGAAGCAAGGCTGAGACTGCGATCTCTGGGAAGGCACAATAATAAAAAAATTGATTGGCATTGCTAAAAAATTGGGGGGTACGGTACCCCAGTCCAAAAAGGGGAGTACGGGTACCCCTCGTACCCCCCCCCACAAATTACGCCTATGACTATCTCCAAGCATTGTCAGTACTTGGATTGGTGACCATCTCTGAGATATCAGGGCATCTTGGTCACTTACCGTAATCCTTTTGGGGTTGGTAGAGCAGTATCAATGCAATCTGGTGGTTAACAAAACTGTGTTTTACCATTGGATTATTGTGGTGGTGGTGTTTGTGCTTCAGGTATTGACTTTTCTAACCAATCAGTGAGCACTCTAGCCAATCACCCAATTCAACCAGTCAGGGTCAGAGCACTTGCCTTGTACGGCAGAGTACAGCTTCTTGCTTTCTCCATACAGTTACTGTGTAGGAACCTCAAGCAAGTCCGTCACCCACTTGTGCTCAGTGCCATCAACTGATGCTTGGCCATTAGATAGTGGCACTTAAAAAATACATAATAATAGATATAATAATAATAATACCAACAACAACAATAATAACTAATAAGAGAACCATGCTTCTCAGGTGCTTCTAAATATATAACTTACATAGTGACTGTACGGAGTGTACGCTTTAATTGGGAGGATAAGATGACGAGGGAGAGTAGTGGTCAAATTTACACACCAACTGAAAAGTTTTAAATCCATGGCTACCTCTTGTGAATTACTTGAATGATTGACCTCCTTCTTTCATTTATGTAAGTGAAAGCATAAATAAATAAATTATTATAAAATTCTGTAAAGAGGTAATTGCATAATAATGACTGGTCCAGACTGTTCCCTAAAAAGAGAATTTTACTTATAATGCATCCTTAATCTCAGAAGAAGTTTAAACGATCCAGTTATATCACAGCTAAATAACCAAGAGTCCTCTTGAAGGCCTCTTTTCGATTTGAAGTATGTGGCTGACTGGCCTGTGTAGGTCTTGCAGGTAATGTTGATGAAGTCATTGCTACTGCATCTTCCATCCACAGTGTCCAGCTGGCAATCTTCAAAGGAGGAGGAGGAAGTATTGCAGTCCAAGACCTTCACTGGCACCTTTCTTTCATCTTCAGTCAAATACGTAGGATTAGCCTCAGATTTAGTGTCTTCGACTATCATTCCAAATGTACTACAGACCAACCTTCAGATGCACAAATACCGGTACACTATAGTCTGCAATATAGCTGCACTGCTAACTAAGGAACAGGACATTTAATTAAACCTTCGGCATTTTCATGAAACTGAAGAAGGCTTTCTTCATTTGTAAAAGACTTAGTCTAACTACAATTTAAAAGTGCTGAAAATTTAAAGGCTTCACTTTTGTAGACCTGCCCCAACAAAAAACCATTAATGAAGTTTTGATTATAGTAGCATGCCTAAAGATGAGCTAGGTTGAATCAACAAGCTCAAATTCAAACTTAAGAAACTAAATCAATTAAGTAAATCTTTTAAAGTGAGTCCAAATTCAAAAATAAATTAGCACCAGTGAATAAGCTGGTCTCCCTGACATGGCTTTTGTGTGGCGCTGAGAAATTTAAGAGATTTACATTACACTAGCTTTCCTTACATCATCCATAAGCAAAGCAATTATATCCTAAAAGAAGTCAACAATATATTGTAATTTCTTAAAATATAAATATCTTATTTTGAGTTTATATTTTTAACATGTCATTTTAGCAACTGTGTTTAATTGGCCCCTACTAAAAATTCCTAAATTTTAATCAGCATTTAACTGATAAATCAATCCTACTGAAAAAGTAAAATAGAATAGATAGGGCATTTACCTTATGCCACCATACTTAATACCTTATTCACAGACCTGCACATGGAGCAACACAGCATCTATTTGCTATGCTGCTCCCACAATTATTGTAGTTTTATATCGTAAGTCCACTGTAGAACCCTCCTTAATTCTCCCCTGCCTTGGGACAAGCTCATTCTTCATTCATACAGCAGAATTTAACCTTGAGGCAGAGTTATGTATATCAGCGGTTCTCAACCTGTGGTCCGCGGACCACTGGTGGTCCGCGGACCACTGGTGGTCCGCGGTTATCTGCCTGGTGGTCCGCGAGCAAGGCTTACAATTTATATTTTTTATAATTAAAAACATGGAAACAGACAAATTTTGTCAATTTTTAATTTTTTTAAAATTTCAATCGCTAGAATCGGCTAAGTGACATCATTAAACTAATAATACGCGGATTTATGGCAAAAAATTCTTTTGTATTAATTTATTTGTGGCACAATTTTTAGTGGTGGTCCGCGACTGAGACACAAAGTTTAAGAGTGGTCCTTGAGTCTCAAAAGGTTGAGAACCGCTGATATATATGATAACATTATGTAATATTATGTAACAGTATGTGACAAGCAAAAACGCAATGTCATAAAATGCTACTTTACAAGACTTAATTACAAGTAACAGGAAAGATACCACAAATTCAAAACAACAGACCTTGTGTGATTTCTTCTTACCCTCTAATAACAGACATGCAATGTAACTCCAACAGAAAAACATGAATACACCTGGATCTTGGTGGATCTACCTTGCTGCAAGAAGAGTGAATTTCTGAGGGCAGATGAAGACCCAGTCATTTGTTGAAGCATCGTAGACCTGGAGAAGACCAGAAGCAAAGAGGTTTCCAGCTCTGCTGATTAGACGAACTCCCCTCTCCATATCTGATAATGTAAATATTACTGTTTATTCCACACCAGAAATTTGATTGAAAATTGATTGCTACAATATGAGGTAAGGTTGTTAAAATTAAAATGAGGTCAGATTATATAAAAATTATATAATTATTATTATTATCACAAACATTTTTAACCCGCACAAGGTCACACAGAAATGTGAATTGGAGACACAGTAAATATTAAAATATGAAGAGACTAGAGTATTTGCCCCTCATATAACGGGTTGAAAAAGAAAATGAATGAATCGATTGGAAGAGAAAAGAATTTGTTTATTGGAATGCTTAATTATAAGTCACATTGCGAGTCAGACGGATTGATAGACCGACAAACAGCTGTTAGTAAGTCTGTCTCTGCCTCCCTCCCTCCCGCACTGGATCAAACAATAGAGTATTTGCCCTGTACTGCACTAACCAATCGATGTTATTGTTTAGGCTAATCAGTCTTTGCCTTGTCTTTGCTCCTCCTCCCCTCAACCTCTCGTCATATCATGTGCCATAATGAGGGAGTGATGCAGAGAGGGAGGGAGTGAGTGAAGGAGGGAGGAAGGGACAAAGAAAGGGCGGGAGGGAGGGAGGGGGAGGGAGAGACTGACTTACTAACCGCTGTTTGTCTGTCTATCAATCCGTCTGTCTGTCGGTCTATCTGACATTTGGAGCCTGACGCTGGCCTTCGCCCGATGCCGGCCTTAGGGAGGTCGGCCTCTCAGGCATGGTTAGCAGCACTGGTTACATTCCAGACATTCCACTGCAGCCAAGAAGGGACGGCCGCTACATTCCAAAGCGTTTATCATACGATGGACAGACGGACACTCAGATCTGGGAAACTATATGAGATATTAGTCTAATGAACAAGAATCATACTGCACTGGCTTCTTGGTCAATTGAACAGATAGACCTATATCTGTCTGTCAATCAGAGAACAAAAAAGGCTTTAACTAAAGTTGGTTCCTATACCTGAATTGTTTTACCTGGATTAAGTGAGCAGTATACATGCAGAAGGGTGCAATTCTGTTCTTTCTCGGTTCTGTTCTTCCTCCAGCATTCTTCAAGATCTCTCTCGGAACCAACACATTTGACATGAAAGTAAGGAGCATCGCCAGCTGACAAGGAAGCATTTTCACTCTCAACAAAGTCTTTGTCATAGTCACCTGTGATGTAGCCTAACTGTTGACAGGCAACCCTTGAAAGTAAACAACGAATCCAAAATACAAACCTCACGCCTGCCCTCAGGAGCAATTTTATTACATATGTCCTACACATTGTCCTTTAACTTAAAGTTCTGCAATACACAGCTGACAATATAATAGGACAACCTTCTTTGAAGCTTATATGGCTCTGTGAAAGTGAGGCCAATTTCAAATGACATATCGTGAACAGAAGTGTTTATACAAAATAATAGAAATAATATTACTCAATGAGCGATTACTGATTACCCTTTTCCCCATTCACTATTGTAGTTTTATTACAAACATGATTAGATTTGCTAGATAAATGACATTTAAAATAACATGACAATTGTATGTGACTGAAATCAAGAGAAGTTTGGAAATTATAGCAGTTAATCTAACCTGGCAACTGGAGGAATTTGACCATCAACACAGACATTGGACCAGGCTCCACTGTGATCTAGGTATTGCACCAATCCAATTCCTTTAGAAGCATTCTCTCCAGTCAGCTGTATTCCTATAAAATATCACATTTCACACATCAGTTGGTAATTACTCAAAAACTCAACTCATGAATTGTTTCACTTTTAGACTATGCTTCTCACTATTGAATATAATAATAACAATATTCATTTATTCACAAGCTCACTGACAAACAGCACTAAATAACATTGAAACATTGAACATGACGGTATAATTATCAAGATCTTATTGAACAGCCTGTTACGCTCGCTCATTTTACTGCTGCCCCCTAGGGAGTGGAAGGCTGAGTCGACCTACAGGAGCTTGCGGGTATCAAACCACGTCTTTTCAAGATCGAATGTTCTTCAGGCAAGAGTGTTACCATTCATCTATCCCCCCTCCATGGTAACCCATTATGGTAAACTATCATCTTTATGTCTTTTATGCAACACCAGAACACTGGAAAAGTATACTGTGACTCAGCGGACAGCCAAACTCTTTGCGGTCTGCTATAAGTGATCTCTTGCATCCACATCTTTTGAACTTACTTTGTGGCTAACTGCGTTCGTCTGACAAAGGAAATTAAGGCTAGGACTTCCATGGCACAGTAGAGGGCTTTTGTAGTGCTTGGTCCTTCGCTGTGGAATCATTTCTATACTTACATTTGTGTTCATGAGGTACTTGCTTGCATAGTGTTGCAATTTTATTTATACCAGGCTCCGCTTTATTCCCTACCAGGCGCTTTATTAATGTTACTTATTACGCGAAAGTATATAAACTGTAAACACCCTTACCATACTCAGCTATACACTTAACTCCAAATGTTGCAATAGCCTATGTTTAATGGGAATCGCCAATTGGTATGAGCCGCTTTTCGCTTTTCATTACAAACTCTGGCTTAGCATTCTAAGTGGATTGAAATAACCACGTATACGTCTAATTCTCAACCCAGCTAATCTCTGAGTTAGTCATAACCTACCGAGATGGTGGGAGAGTTTTGGCCGATAAGCATCGTTTGCGTCACCGACCACCCTCAAAGGAACTAATTTGCACACTATGAACACAGAAATCCAGGAAAATACAAGCGATTCTGTTAAGCCACTAGAAGGAAATTTTTTAACTAGACAGATCTTCATGTTGGATATTCATTTAAATGGTACTTTGCTGCGTATTTCTAAGAGGAAATGACATAAAATGACGACATTTTGTCGTAACAAGGTTCGTAAAAATCAGGTTGTGAGTTCATTGAGACCAAAAGAATACATGTCATAGATACTGTGTGAATATTGCAGTCCTCGTATAATTAATCGATCATTCTTTGAATTAGTCTACTTTTAACCGATGGGTGTTAATGTACCGATTAATTATGTACGAAGAAGCCCGAACCTTCTTGGCTGACGAAAGATGACTATTCTCCATTGGTCTAAGCTTGAGTCTACCACAGTATAAATAATTACACATGACTGTAATTATTTATACTGTCAGTCTACTGAGGACAGCAGGTTAATTATAGGCACTCATTTCATGCGTTCCAGGCAACGGGTTCTACCGTTCCGTGTGACTGCAAGTCTGCAACATTTTAAGCGCTTGAAGGAAATGATAACTCCACGGATTGTTTGGCATGAGTTTCAGGTTTATAGTGACGACTGCAGCTTGTTTGTACAAAAAATCTGACATGGTGGAATTTTATGTAGACAAGAGATCGTCAGGCTCTGTTGGAGGTTTAGAAGACAGGAGGATTCAAGGAGGAGTTTGAATGCATCAAGGTAGTCCCTGGAGTCATTCGCTAAGGAATTACCGACGGACTTGATGAGTTAGCGACTGACTTGGCGACCTAATTCAACTAACGTTGAAACCAACGTATATCATCAGAACACTGGAAAAGTATACTGTGACTCAGCGGACAGCCAAACTCTTTGCGGTCTGCTATCAGTGATCTCTTGCATCTACATCTTTGAACTTACTTTGTGGTTAACTGCGTTCGTCTGGCAAAGGAAATTAAGGCTAGGACTTCCATGGCACAGTAGAGGTACCCCTCGTATCCCCACAAATCACGCCTATGCATTTGCCTGTACAAAGACTACGAACGAATAAAAAGCCCTGACCCTTCCATACTTGTAAATTATATCGACTAACTCGTCGTCTCTTACCTTCACCTCTGATCCGCCCCGCCCGCGATCTTGGTATTACTTTTGATCAACACCTCTCCCTCTCTAACCACGTACATTCTCCAACCTCTCGCGCTCATGATTTCTGCACATTTGTGACCTCCGACGCATCCGGCCCATGCTCGACCTCGGTGGCGTAAACTTATCCAAAATATTGGGGGGTACGTCATGTGAGCTCCGGTGCTACATAATAGGCCTACATATGAAATGGATGCGTTTTGTTTACATGTAAATTTGTTTCATATTGAAGATATTGAAGATATAAATAAATCTTTATTTTCATTATGAATTTCTGATAATATTTCAGTTCTTTGTCTCTGTTTTTAAAGAAGTTTGTCTATATTGAAACATAATATTTTAATATTTCAAGAAATTATCTTCTCGATTTTAGGAGGGGCAACGCCCCCGTCCTCAATTATTGGGGGCACGTGCCCCGGCTGCCCCAAAGTCTACGCGTATCGACCGTAAACTGCCTCCACCATTACTACCTCCAATGTCCATTCAAAGCTTGACTACTGCAATTCCCTCTTCCTCAACCTGGAATCCACCCAAATCAAGCGTCTGCAACTTAGCCCAAACATAATATCATATCACTCCCATCCTCAAATCACTCCATTGGCTAAAAATCCCAGAGCGAATCCACTTCAAGTCCTATCACTAACATACAACTTCCTACAATATTCCCAGCCCAAGTACTTCCGTGATCTTTTCATCATCCAAGCAACCCGCTCCACCAGATCATCCTCCTATCTCAGTCTTCCTCGACCCCCAGTCACTACTCATCTCAAGTTCTCAAACCGAACCATATCCAACACAGCACCACGCCTCTTGAACGATCTCCCTTCTGATTTCCGCAGATTCTCGGTTCCTTCATCATCATTGCACCCAGTCCTCCGTCCTCCTCCTCCTCATGTTCCTCTGTCTGTCCCCCCAGGGCTTTCCACTCAAAACGGAAGTCTAACCTTTTCAAGAACTCCTACCCTGACTCATCTGATCCTGCGGCTTCCAATTCTCGCCATAAACGACAACCGTCTTAACAGCTGCTGCTTTGTCTCCTCTTTTGGCCCCCAGGAAACCGGACTCGGACTTCCTTTGGATTACTCTCTGGAAAACTCCCTGTGATTTGACGCAGCGCTCGTGAGTTAGGCTGGTGCATTCGAGTGGTGCTTTAGAAGTTTGGAGATTACGATTACGACTAGGAACAGACGCCATTTCGATTAAAACGATTCCGTGACATCGTTTAAAGTTACAGAACCCACTCGAACAGGTAGTAAATAACTGCAGGGGTCAGAGGCATAGCTCTTTGGTCTAATAAGTTGGGGTACGAATTTCTTCTCCACTTTCACTTTTCACATGGAGACCATCTTTAGGAAGGCACGATAATAAAATATTCATTGGCATTGTTTAAATAGTGGGGGTACGATTTCACTGTTTTTGAAGAAACACCAAAAAACACTAGAAGAGTAAACACTGGTGTATGATACTCCAGTCCAAAAAGTGGGGTACGAGTACCCCTCGTACCCCCCACAAATTACGCCTATGGCAGAGGTGACCTGATATTGACTGATTATTAGACTGTTAGTCTGTTGCACTGTGACTCGTACCTTGTAAGCAAGTGTAGCTCCTGTTCTGCTGCTGATGTCTTCGTCAAAAGTCGAAACTCGGAGACCGGAATGAAAACAATAAGCAAAATATTAATATGAACGAAGTCGCTTGCAGCCGATAGCTTAGCGACTGGTTTCGACTTAAGGGCTTAGCGGCGGCGACGGATGGCGGCGGCGCCTGGGACTACATCAAGGTCAATAGGGCTGATACAACGGAATTAATAAAAAAAAATAGGTATATATAGTTTGCTGGGGGTTGGGGGCGTAGGGGTGGCTCGAAACTTAGTTTTGTAAAAAAAAACCAGGCCTAGGCTAGATAAGATAGTGAGCTGAGTATTGCCAACGACTATTAAAACGGTGCAGCTCAATAATTATCACCGAAAGCGGTTCAATGATCATCAACGCAGGATTGATGCAGTTTCAAATAATATATAAAGTATTTAATCAAATACTCCCCATTACTGGTGACCGGGCATTAAGTGTATAGCGATTGAAGTAGGATGATGTAGCTGGGCGAAATGGCTGAGTGACTCAGTGACCTTGTAAGCAAGGTGATACAGCTGCACAGACGAGTTACAAGATACACTGTGAAATGAAATATAGTTTTATCATTTGGGTATCATCATTCATCAGCATAGAAATGATACCCCTCTGATTTCGGTGCCATGCAAAGTCATGGATAAAATGCCCAGACATTTAGAAATAAGTGATCTTTTATCAGTAAAGCAGCTTAATTGGACTCACTAGAAATACATAATGCATTTTATAACCTACTAGAAACACTAGAAGAGTAAACACAAGCAGAGGATGAAGGATTGAGGCAGTCGTTCCGGATGATCAGCCGGCTTTGGCAAAGCGTCTCACCAAAGGTTGATAACAAACTTAAAGGATATGGGATTGAGTATTCTGCGGAATGAATTATGCATACTTCATAACAAATCAAAAATGAGAATGGTGCTGAACAATTTTCGGTATTAGGGTCACTGCTATTTTGACCTATGTAAAGGAGATCCCGTACGTAATGGAAAGTGTGATAAAGATGTTCGTTAATGTAATTTTTTTTCAAATGGAGAAAAACACTGGCGGCGATCTTGTTTGACAGGTGGGGGGACACGGGAAACTTTTGAACTGATCTGGTGAAAAACAGATGGAAAATATTTCCGCACTCACGCACGAAGAAAATTTTTTGACTTTTTTTGGTCTTTCTTCAAAATATGTGGGGGCAACTGTACACTGTGTCCCCCACTATCAAAGGTGGGGTCTTGTCCCCCTCGACCCTCTGGTATGATAAAAAGGAGTTTCAAGCATATCTACAGACAGGGGCGTCTACACCAAAGAAACCTTGGAGCAAATGCTCCATCCAAGAAATAGAGGGGGGAGATCTGTCAGTGTGTATGCCACCATTTTAGGGGGGAGGAACGGGAAGGGGGGAAGAAGAGGGGGAAAAGGGACGTTGCTCCAATGACTTAGGGGGGATAGACGCCCCTGCATATACGGTCGCTTTATGAAAACATTTGCATTAAGGCTTCATTTTAGCAATGCATCTGACGAGCTTAGTAGCTTTCTTTGCTCTTCTATATATAAAGTATACAAGTCATTTTTTAGTTAGAATTCTAAACTTAGACACAGTAGGCCTATTCTAGATATGGTCGAACAAGTGTGTAAAAGCAACATCTTGAAACAGTCAGTATATCTATAGAAAGGGGCGTCTATCCCCCCCTAAGTCATTGGAGCAACGTCCCTTTTCCCCCTCTTCTTCCCCCCTTCCCGTTCCTTCCCCCCTAAAATGGTGGCATACACACTGATAGATCTCCCCCTCTATTTCTTGGATGGAGCATTTGCTCCAAGGTTTCTATGGTGTAGACGCCCCTGCTTATAGGGCCTCCACCCTGATCATTTTTCAGTGAATTGATCGGGTGTTTGTTTGAATGGGCACTACGCCATTTAAGGCCCCGTGTAGGAACCGTGTTAGTCTGAGATTTAAATATCTTATTTAATAAGCTACCATCAGGAGGCGAACGGCGAACCACATGCATTCTAGCAGAGATGGAACGTACGCTCTAACCGATGTAGCTATAACTGGGCCAGCTAAGAGACTGGCTCTGTCCTCCTTTGAAAAACTGTGAAATGATCACTGGCGGCAATCTTGTTTGACAGGTGGGGGACACCACGGGACACTTTTGAACTGATCTAGTCAAAAAAGAGGTGAAAAAATTGGGTGCCCTTCTTTGGTGTTTCTTCGACATTGGGGGAGGGGACTGTATGGTGTGTCCCTCCCACTGTTAAAGGTGGGGGTCTTGTCCCCCTAAACCCCCGGGATCGCCGCCCATGGAGATGACCATTCAGACTTACAAAAATTTACATGGTCTGGGAGATATAGACGTGCAAGCCCTCTTCTAGAGGACAGCAACTGGAAATCTAGCCTATCTAGGACGATACAGTCTGATTAACTTTATTATATTCTTATAATTATATGTATGTGCATATTTTATTTATTCGTATACATGTATGTGTGTATTTGAATATTTATATAGCGTCTTTTTTCTAGCCTCTCAAAAGCGTTAGTTTCAAACTGCAAGAAGTTTATACAATACCATTCTGTATTCGATTGACATGAATTCCTTAAAAGCAGTAAATTAACGAGAGACCTTGCTCTAAATCGATCGTTAGGCCTACTGCTGTGTATATCAATGGGCGCCAAGGCCGCCAACTCGATAGCGCACTACGTGAAACTGAACAAGAATACGACGAGTATCCACAAGTGTGACTAAACATTTAGACAGTAGGCTAAGCGAAGCTGCCAATAGAGCGATTCATTCGATGTTAGTATGCCTTTGTTACACTGAAACAATGCTGTGTTTTATTAGCTGTTTGCTTAATATAAGCTTTAGCTAAGACTGTCCGAAGGTTTGGAGTTAAATTTAAGCAAATGTATTCTTACACGAGTCAGAAAAAGTGGTTGCATGTGATTGCCACTGCGATACTTCAGTTCTGGAATTTGTTAGCAGAAATCGTTTGAACCAGAGATGGAAAGAAAGCATCGTCAGCCATGATTCGTTTAATACTTTCGCTGCACGCCCCATGCCTGGACGCACTTTGCCCGTCTGTCTGTCTGTTTCTCTCCCTCCATTGTCTCCCTTCGTACCTGCTGCACTCTCCCGGCTACCCACCCTCCCTGTATTCTATCTTGGCTGGAGCATTGGTTTCTGCTGGTTCTAGAACGCTCAACGACAGTTTCTCTGTGTGTAGGCCGATTAGGCATTAACGATTTAAAAAATTATTTTTCTGAAAATTTATTCTTGGTCCGTTTCCTGTCACGTTTGTTGAAAACAACACAAACTGTGGAAGAGACGTCGCTGTTCTGACTTTCGTCTGCGGCGATGTTGCAATGACCAAGCGATGAAATGGAACCAGCAGCGTCTGGAGGAAACGAAGCCGCTGAAGTGCGTTCTTTGACCAAAGCCTGTGAATCGGATTCTTCACCGTGTTTTTTCTGACAGCAACTGCAGTTCTTGTTCGTCGTGCAGTTGGAACAGGAAGACTGCGACCGACGCCCAGCTGAGCAACTGCAATCTGACGGCGATGGGGAGACTCCACGAAGCGAGATGCAGTCACTGATGTTGGAATGAAAACTTTCACTTCCACAACTCGCACAAACAGCGTCGTCACTTGTAAAAGAGAGGCTCCTAGAATTGACCCGCGTGACCCACCTTTCTTTCGATCCACAAATCTGATGCCCTTGCTCCTCAGGTGACCGCGCTCTACACATGACGTGCGTTATTGAACTAGTGATCGCATGACTGGACGGAGTCAGGTCAGCCAACGTTTCGGTCGAAGTTCTGCGCGTTTTTTTGGAGCAGCAGGGCAGAGCATCCGATCGGATGGGACAAATCGGCGTCGAAGTGATTAGGTGCGGATGAATGCAATCGGACGTTGACGATGACGAACTGTTACGATTCTGGGCTCCATTATCGTCTTCATGGTGAGCAGTGTCGGGTGTGGCGCCTCCATTGTCCATTCCGTATTCAACAGATTCTCTTGATGACCTTGCGCTTTCTAGTCCATCCGAAGAAGGATTTACCATGATGTACATCGTCGAATTCATGTCGGCAAAGCTGACCTTTTTCTTTATAAAAGAAGAAGTGACTGTCACCAGTGAAGCAGGTTCGACTGTTTCGGAAGACGGCACTGCAGAGGCCGACGCCGCCGCCGGCTTCTGTTTCATGGGGCTCTGAGTGACCGATGCACTCCTCAGAGATGACTTCAGAGAGGCGTCCGATGCTTCTAATTGTTTTGAGGTTGCAGTGGTTTTGACGCCAGGTTCATGGTCTTCGACATGCTTGGCTGCCTCAGCAGAGGAAACGGCTGACAAGGGAACAGCAGGCGAAGTCTGTCTTGCTTGCCTGGCGCTGTCGCGAGGAGCGCCGTTAGACTTGGCTGGAAGGGAGACGGTCCGCGCTCTCTGTACGCGCCCGTCTGGTTCCACAATGTTGTCGTCACTTACGGTATTTTCTTTGTCGCGAAATTCAATGGGAGATTCGGATGGTTTTACTGCGTCGGTGGTTGGTGAGGCTTTCGGTCGTGATCCCCCAAAGTAATCGAGAAACGCCTGACCAATGAGGTTCACCAACTGAGTCGGTATATCTTCCCCCGAAAGCGATTCCATTTCGACGGAGGATGTGGTATTGCCACCGGGTGAGGAGATGGAAACAGAGGGGGTACTTCCGGAGGAAAATGAACTGGCACTGGGCTCTTCCGGCACCTGGCTGTTAGATTGTGGTGATGCTGCAACTTTAAACAGACTGCTAAGTTGTGGCAATTCAGCAACTTGAGGGGAGCTGGAAGAGATCAGGTAGAGTTTCTGGTCCGGGTATTCCGTCTTTAGATCCAAAATCCTCTTAAGGGTTCGCCGAATGAAAGTGTCGGACATTGAGACACTGGGGGATGAAGTAAGAAAGTCCGGATTATACTGTACGACTATATCAGTGTTTGATGGGGGCAACGTCTGCACTGAAGACGTTTCGCTCGGCAGATTGAAACCCTCGAAATTGGACCAACTGGCTTCTAAGGTTTCGGACTCAACATTCTCGCCATACTGACTGTCCTTGGTGACCTCTCGAGTCTTTGAAGTGGAACGGGTGGCGACATTCGGCGAAGTTGGTACAGAGGATCGTCCTGATTGACGAGGTTCAACGGATCCTGTCTTCGGAATTCCCTTTGTGCTTTCCTTCCGCAGCTCAGCGTCGACCTTCTTAATCTCTTCGGTTATCTCATCGTCGATGGCTAAGATATGAGACAAACGCGAATCTTTCTTATGCTCGTATTTAATGACGCCCGTTGTCACTTTCTCAGCTGCAGCGGTTGACTTGGCCTTCGGATCTACGGGAGGCGTTTTCCTTCCATGAGCTCTTTTATCATCCATTTCTCCAAGAAACCTATCCAGTCTGTTAACATCTTCTTGAACTCTTTCTTCTTCCGACTCGATGGACCGTGTCTCATCCGCGAGGGACAGTCTCTCAATCGCGGGGACCTGTCTCTCACCCACGATGGACTGACTCTCACCCGACAGTGACTCTCGTTCACCCGCTCTAATCTTCGTATCGGAAGTCGCCGACGACGACCTGCTAGACGGTGATGGGGATTCAGAAGCCCCAGTTCTGCGACTAATCAGTTCCTCCAGAACCATTTCCAGCGCATACAGATCTTCTAGAATCTGGCTTTCTTCGTGACTCATGGTCTGACGATCACTGCTATCTTCAGTCGTATCTGTTGACTCCAATTCTTCGTCATTTGTCCTGCTTTCGTCTTCCGTGCTTCGGACATCTTTTTTCGAGGATTCAGAGCCTCTTGGAGACGCCCGTTTTTTCTCCGACTCTGGTGATGAATCTCGCTCTGACTTGTGGCTCATGCCTTCTTCTCTAAGTTCAGCACTTAAAAGCTGTGCTCTGTGCTACGAGAATCTACCATGAAGGTAGCACTGAAGACGTACGATTCGTCGATGTTGTTATTCTTGTTTATTTTTTTCAGTAGACCTATTTCTTTCATATAGCGGCTTCTACAAAACAAACATGTGAAAAACAAATCCAATGATTCACGAGGTCAGACCTTAAATAGGCCCTATAGGCCCTCCTCGTTCCCCGTGTCAGGACTTCTCTGGCTCAATCTAGGTCTTTTGCTTCCACTGGCTCTGCTGTTTGGAATGAGCTTCCTCCGTTCGTTCGTTCTTCTATTCTCTCAGGTAACGTCTCTTCCTCTTTTACCTTTCTTAAAACTTGCTTTTTCTCTCGGGGTCTTTCGCACTGGGAGCGCTTCTGAATGGCCCTCCCGCTAGAAGCGCTTTTTAAATATTCGAATACAATACAATACAATATAGCTAGAATGATTGGTAAACTGCTTTGCTGTATACTAACGCAGATTCTAGGGCCTATATACACAAGGGTTGACTGATCGATTAATATCGCTTTACCAAATTTCATCCTATATTCGTTACGCTGTTAACCATGTTAAGATTAGAGATTAGGATGTGCTGCTGTTTTACTAATATTTACTTTCGGTTATTTACGGTAAGTTATACTAACTTATCGCGTCATTTCTTCCAAGTTTGCCATTAACAATATGATTACGTCATGCATATCGGTGTGCAAATATGTTAGGCCCTATACATTTATATAGGACCTAACACACACATACACACACATATACATACAAATATATATATATATATGTGTGTGTGTGTGTGTGTGTGCGCGTGCGTGCGTGTGTGTGTGCGTGCGTGCGTGCGTGCGTGTGTGTGTGTGTGTGTGTGTGTGTGTGTGTGTGTGTGTGTGTGTGTGTGTGTGTGTGTGTGTGTGTGTGTGTGTGTGTGTGTGTGTGTGTGTGTGTGTGTGTGTGTGTGTGTGTGTGTGTGTGTGTGTGTGTGTGTGTGTGTGTATATATATATATATATTTCGGAGACGATAATAATATATATAATTATTTATGTATTGTATATATATATCGCAAAATATACATATATATATATATATGTATATATATATATATATATTATCGTCTGCGAAATCGTTACTACCTAAACGAGTCCCATACGGCAGTTCAAGAACAGAAACTAAGCGAAATCTATGGCAAATTCCATCCCTAGCGCTCTAATGAAACTGGGTCGCAAAAAGAGTAGTCCTATTTATAACGGTTCTTTAGCAAAGGTTTTTGTGATCCGAAATGGAACAATTAACCTACTGAACCAAGAGCTAGTAGATATTTAATATTAGATCTGATTTAGGGCCTACTTTATTCGTCTCGATTCGATCAGTTTAGGTTTAAATTAGTTCAGATCAGATGAGTTTTACATTAGCGTCAGATGGTAATTTTTGCAGATCCAGTGACGTCGGTGTACCTGGCGTTCGGAGAGGTTAACAGCAATCGAACGGTCATAGACTCGCACTCAGTGACCTTGTCAGCTGGTCAGCTGGTTCCGTTTCAGTGCGTTGTCGTCGGCGGCTATCCGCCCTCCTCCGTCCGTCACGCTTGAATTGGACCGAACGGACGTTACGGACCAGTTTGCGCTGAGGCGTGACGTAAGCGTGTGGGAGAAGAGGGGTCTGGGAGTGATGGAGGTGATTGGTACGGTACTCGATGGGCGAATGCGCTTGTTGCGCATGCCTTTCACCACGGCCGTACTCACGAGTGTTTGGCCAAAGTCCACGGACTGGAAGCCGTGTCGTCCGAACTCATCTTTGTTATGATAAAACGTTAAACAGCAACTAACGAACGAATCTGTGAGGATAAGCATCACGTCTGTGTGCAGGCGTGAGCGTCTCTCTGTTTGTCTTTCAATCCATGTGTCTATCTGTATCTATGATATCTATCTGTGTGTCTCTGATCTCTTTCTATCCGTATGTCTATGCAATGTATGCATGTGTCGGACTGTGTGTGTGTGTGTGTTTCTGGGTATGTGTATCTGTACGTGTGTCTACTCCTTTGTGTATTTTACTGAATGTGTCTGTCTTTTTGTCAGCGTGGGCTTGTCTGTGTGTGCCTGATTGCGTTTCAAACAGTGCGTATACGTGTCTCTCTTTGTGGGTGTCCGTATGTCTGACAGCATGTATATGTCTGCATGCATCTGTCTTTAGACCAGTGTGTGTGTGTGTGTGTGTGTGTGTGTGTGTGTGTCTGTGTCTGTGTGAGCCTGTCTGTATCTTTTGAGTGTCTACGTGTTTGTCAGTCTGTGTGTATAATTATGCACGCATGTCATTAAGTGTACGTATAGGGATAGGGCCTACAACTAAAACTGTGTTTGACTGACGCTCATGCCGTGTTCTTTCGATTCTTTCAGGTAACGTCTCTTCCTCTTTTTCCTTTCTTGAAACTTGCTTTTCTCTCGTGGTCTCTCCAGACTTGTTGTCCTCGAGACCAACGTCTTGGTCTCAAGTGCACTGAGTTCGTTTTTGAAAGTCTTGGTCTTGGTCTTGGTCTTGAAGTTCAAAGTCTTGGTCTTGGTTTTGGTCTTGAGGTTCAAAGTCTTGCAAGACCAAGACCAAGACCGGCTGTCAATATGAGCAGTCATTTAACAAAACTCAAGAATTAAAATTTTTACAAGCCTGTTTGCATCATAGCCTACGACAAATACCTACGGATGGATGCAAGTCTTGTTGGTCAGGACAACCCATCGGCATCTTGGTCTTGGTCTTGGTCTCGAGGTTCAAAGTCTTGGTCTTGGTCTTGAGGTTCAAAGTCTTGGTCTTGGTCTTGAGGTTTAAGGTCTTGACAACAAGACTGGTTGTGACTGCATCTATTAAGCAAAGGCACAGAGGCGTATGCGCTCTGAAGTATTTCTTATGGTAAATGATTCGGCCTACGCGGCACGTACATGTTGTCTGACTAAGGGCAACAGACTCTTGTTCGTGCACATTTTATTTCAGTCGTATTTCTGCGTCGTGCAGATAATTTTTTTAGAGATCAGTATACAGCACCATGGTCTAACTGCACATACAAAGACATCAAAGAGATGTCAAAGTCTATCAGGAGAACTTCGAGTAGGCCTATTGTAAGAGAGACTTCTTACTGGACAATGCGCCGCTAAATCAGAGATGATTGCATTATTTCTACATCGTAACGCAAGGGTGGCGACCCCGGTTATTCGAGGGGGAATTTTCACCTCATTTTTGACCAGATCAGTTCAAAAGTGTCCCCCCACCTGTCAAACAAGATCGCTGCCTCTGTTCTTCAATGGTTCAAGATTGGCGAGCGCGCCAACTTCAAAATTTGCCTCCTTCTAATTCTAAATACTAGCGTCCTCCCCCATGACAAAATAAATATGACTTATTAACAAGAACTCACAGTTTTACCAATCCCGCTAAAAGATAAATGTAACTTTACTCCTCGTGTTTTGTTCAAAAATTAACAAATCCCTCTGTTTCTCTCCACTTAAAGCCTCCGTCCGCTTATGCTTTTGTACTCTGTTGCATTATTGTCAACTGGATTTGTTGAATTATACGGGCGCCTTGCATGGCTGTCATAACGTGTGTTTAGTTAAGATATTGATAACTGTACTGTCATGTCTCAATGTAATCTTACTGTGTGTGTCGGTTTGAATTAATAAAGAAAAAGATTATTATTATTATTATTATTATTATTTATTTTTATTTTTTCCCGAGGTACATGTTATCCCTCAGGAGTCTAAAAAATTATGCTAGGAGCTGTTGTTGAATGTCTGAAAAATCAGGCCTCGTCCTCCGCAACATCAGTGAA